>JAPQVY010000155.1:66228184-66828184 GCA_028535165.1 Quercus tomentella | reverse complement strand
CCCCTCGTTACCGGCCCCATAGGGATTCTCATACCCCCCTCTACAAAGGCGAGGACGGGAATTACTACCTCACCCGTTTCTCTCTTATAGTGCCACTCCCCCATCTTACAATGCCTCAGACTTACGTTGGGAGGAATTTTGTAATCGACGATGAACTTGTTCATCGCCTCTTCAGTATCGACTAATTTCCTTAGTCTCGATTTAACCCTCGATTTAACCATTTCTATGATTTACTAAACAAACTCAACCAGCAGCGGGAGAAGGAAAGGAACCAGAGAAAAAATAAACCTAGGAAAGAGAAAAAAACAAGTTAATGGAGGCAGGGAACTTACATAAAAGAGGAAAGACGCTTCGGATAGGCTTTTTGTGCTGGAGATAGACTCGAATTTGGGCGAAAGTTCAGATGAACCCAGGGTATACGCGCTGGAACTCTTAAGTGCAAAACTGAAGAGGCGGACCCGTTCCAAAAAATCATTTATACTTTCTAGGGTAACTGCACATATTTTCCCGCCCATAAAGACCAAGGAATCACCACCGTTTGATTTTCATCATGCCGTTGAACGTGGGAAACACAGAGCCGCCCTCATTTAATGAGGCCACGTCTCACCTTCCAACTGCACTAGGAACGTGTCTCGGGCAGATGAAAAGTCTTGGGAACCAATAAGTGACAAGGATTGACAGGCATTGACAGATATCTGATGTCATCAAAAGCCTCCAATCCGTCCGAAGAGTCGGATAGCAGGATTTTGAGGGGCTATTGTAGGGCTGGGGAGCTTATGATCCGGCCCACGCTCTATTAGGGCTCAAGGTCCATGTCGAGGAGGGTATGTGCCGAGGACAAATGGGGAAAGGCCGGTATGTCTAGTGAAACAGCCGAAAATGACCCTGTCCTCGGCACCACAGGACTTCAAGGGGAATAGCAACGTCTCCATGATGGCTATCCCCAAAAAGCCCCCAAAAGGAGATACGAGTAGAATGGGACCCACGTTAAAGGTACGGTGCGAAACTGGTTCAGGATAAATACGTCCTCTCCGCATTAAATGCACCTACCAGCGTCCTGACCATGTTAATGAGAGAAGACGCCTGGTCAGAGTGACTTCGATCGTCGCAACTAATAGAAAGCAAGATGGGACAATCGATGGGACGGGTACAGAAGTTAGCACCTGCCTGACCAACAAGTGGAGGGCTAAGATCAACCAAGAAGGGCTATATAATGTGAAGGTTAACGCATCAAAGAAGGGGTTGGGAAAAATGGCCAAAACCAGAGCCTCCCAGCCCACCTCTAGGAGAAAAACTCCCAGAGCGTACACGTTTTATTTATGTATGAACACCACGGAATACCACCGACTTGTGATCAAGGCCTAGCCTTTCAAACCCACGCTCTATAAATGATATTGTTTGGACCTTTTTACGTGCGAATCCAGTATCGTTCTGGATCGTTCCAAATCGAGTCCTTACAATTATTTATAAACAAGAGAAAAATTTTTCATTTAGTATTGTTAAATTGTTAATTTTATTTTTCTCTTATATTACAATGTATATGTTAAGCATATTAAAGTAACATTTAAAAAAAATTAATACATATTATGTTTTCTAAAACTATAGAAAAAGTTTAGGTCTAAACCAGTTTGAAACATCTTCCTCTATCCTATGAAGTGGCCACTGAAGAGACTATCCATGCATAGGTTTACTCACATGGCTCAAAGTTTAGCACCAAAACAATTTGGAAATTTCTTCCTTCAACTTACTAAGTGGCGATTGAAAAGATCATCCACATATAGTTGTAATCACATGATTTTTTAGTAAGTTATGTGACTTTTTTAAATAATACATATGGATAATCTTATAAATCGCTATCGTAGTAGGTTAGAGGAGATTCCAAATTGGTTTGGAGTTAAACTTTGTTCTAAGAGTACCACTATACTCTAATGTGTAATTTTTAATTTATTTCATAAAAATATTTGATTTAAAATGTTTAAATAATATTAATTTTAATTAATATAATTTAAGGATGATTAGTTAATTATGAGTTAATGAAAGAAAATTATGTATTAAATTATATAAAACTAATATGAAAATTTCTTATAAAACAAAGTAAACAACCATGCCTTAATCCTAGAAAATTATTGATTTTTTCTTATATTGAAGAGAATTATATATCCATATATATGTTTGTATTATTTTATAGACTTAAAAGTCATTGATGTATTTTAGGCCCTTACAAATTTTATTTTTTGGCTGTGTCACATGGTAGTTTTCTTTTATTTTTATTTTTATAAGAAGCGTGTCATGTTAGTTAAAGTGTTGAACAATCAGTGTAGTCACTACACTGTAGTGATAGCAAAGCCCATCAAAGATTCAACGAATTAAATTAATAATTTAATAAGAATGAAATTGAAAACAAAGAACGTTTTTGTTATTAGGAAAAAATGTACTCCGCTGCCAGGACTCGAACCTGGGACCCTCTTGCGAAGGCCGAATATCCAAATTTACTAAGCTACAGCGGAATCCTTGCGATATGAAGCGCTAGTAATTTATTTATCTATAACGACGTTGTGGACTTGTGGTAATCAAGCGACATCAATCTGACCAATGACGATTCCAGGAAATTTTGTCAGGGTATTCCTCAACAAGTATAAATTACACAATTTAATAAAAAGAAAATTTTATATATTAATAACAACAACAATAAAAAAACACGCAAATACATAAAATTTACAATTGTTTTCTACGAGTTTTCATATTTTGAAATCGTTGCATGATAATCTCATTATCAATGCTATATTATCAATGCTACAAACTACATCTTTTTCAATATACACAATCAAGCAATCATTCATCCATTGATCTCCCATTCGATTGCATAGTTCATTCTTTATATATTTCATTGTTGAAAAACTTCTTTCTACTGTTGCAGTAGCAACTAGAAGGGTCAAATCTAACTTCACAAGCAAATAGACTAAGGGATAAGTCTCATGCTTCCTTGTGCTCACTAACTTTTCAGCAAATTCACCAACTCCTTGAAGCTCTAAAAAGAGAAGTCGTTGCTACACATATCAAAAATGTAATTCTGCAATTGAGAGTCAAGTGCCAAAATATCTGTCCCAAGAAAATTAGAGGGATAGAACTTAGCTAGACATATCAACTTTTCCTTATCAAAAGTCACAAATGAATTACTTGGATTCAAGCAAGCCATACAAAGTAGCAAATCGGTATTCGCTTCAGAAAAACGGTTGTTAAGTTTTTGAAGTTGCATATCTATGATTGTGTAGAATAGCTCAACACGATAATGATGTAAATTTATATTTTGTTGAGTGTTGCGTTGCGGCCTCCCACTAACTACAAATAATTCATTCATGTTCAAGATAGAAATATCATATGTGGTACAAAATGAAGACACTTCAGTCAATAAAGATTTTCATTCATCATCTCTCATCACTTGCAATCGTTGCTTAGACACTTTAACAAGATCCATAGCATTTACTATATCCTAATTATTTTTTTTTGCAATACTATTGACAACTCATTTGTGATCCCTAAAATATTTTTCATCAAGTGTAGAGTAAAGACAAATTCAAAAGATAGAATTGACCTCATAATAGATCGAGCTTCAACTTTTTGGTCGAAGAGGTCATCTTCTTCAATAATCTCAAGTATATCAATAACAGCAGAGAACATCAAAATCAAGTTGAGAATTGTCCCATAATATGATCCCCAACGTGTATCACCAGGGCGTTTAAGATTTGTCTCTTGATTCAAACATTGCCCACTTCTACGTACACCATTCTCTAAATCTTCTTTAATTTTGGCAAATTGTACATCTCGAAGAGCATCTCGCCTCTTACAAGAGCCTCCAACAACAGTTACTAAATTACTAACCACATAAAAAAATTCAGCAATGTTAATGTGATTTTTAGCAACGGCAACAAGTGTCAATTGAAGTTGATGAGCAAAACAATGGATATAAAATGTTGACTTATTCTTTTTCAAAATTAAAGTTTTGAGGCCATTGATATCACCTTACATATTACTAGCCTCGTCATAACCTTGCCCACGTAGGTTCGACAAACTCAAATTATGCTCACAAAGTAAACATTCAATAGCACATTTGAGTGAAAAAACGGTGGTACTTGCAACATGTACAATACCAAGGAACTACTCTATAATAATTCTTTTTTTGTTCACATAACGAAGAACGAGGGACATTTGTTCTTTCACTGAGATATCACGTGACTCATCAACTAATATTGAAAAGAACCCATTGTTAAGATCCTTGATGATGGCTTTGGATGTTTCACATGCAATTGCATTCACAATGTTTTTTTGAATATCCGAGTGGGTAAGCTTGCAATTATTCGGAGCTGTTTGCAACACTTCATTGATAGATTCATTGTGATCCCCCAAAAATTGTAGAAGCTCAAGAAAATTTCATTTATCACTTGAACCTTGAGATTTATCGTGACCACGAAAAGCTAATCCCCGGCATAAAATGAATCTTATGCAATCAACTATTGCATTTAATTGAACCCGATAATCAGTTTATCTTTATTTGATTGCTTAAATAAAACACTTTGAATGTGTTACTTTTCCTTTAGTAGATCTTCACTCTTCTTGACAGCTTGGTTATGAGTACTATTAACTCCTCCAACATGAGAATCTAACTTCACAAGCTGATTCCAAAGTTTGAATCCCTTCGTTACAAAAGTCTCACCTCCTCCTTGTTTACCAACATCTTGCCGCCCAAATAGGTAGCAATAAAAACAAAATGCCGCATCCTTGTCTATACTATATTCCAACAACTTTCTATTTACATACCATTCGGATCTAAATCGACGGGGCTTTTCAAAAAAATATGATACAGGGTAATCATGAAGAACAGGTTGACAAGGGCCTTTTGTTAAATAATGTCTTCTTATTTCATCATGATTATTAGGATGATAAGATGATATCTTTTGTCGTAGCCCAGGATCTGAAGGAAGATTTTCTAAGTTAAAGTCAACACAAATTCGCTTAGAAGATGAAGATGAATCTTGCATAGGAGATGAATCTTGGGTACGTGGTTTTCTTATCAAATAATTGTCCATAATTCTAGCAAAAGAATAAACAATAAACTATAAGTTCATTTGAAATATTAATAAAATTATTAATTATGGTTGTTTAGTTATTTCATTAATTTGTTTGTCTTTTACAAACTATAATTTGTTATATTGTTGTTTCATTAATTATAAAATTATTAATTATTATTTAGCCTAACATAATTTAACTTATTTGTCTTTTATAATGTACTGGTTAATTATACAGCTTTAATTATTGTTGTTTAGCGTAACAATAAACTATATTGCTTTAATTTGTTATATTGTTTAGCCCCTTGTGCACATTACACTAAAAGAGCCGAACATTACGCATCCCATGTGCAGCACAATAATTAAAGCAGTGTAATGTGCAGCACATTATACTGCTTTAATTATTGTTGACCCGGCCCCATGTGCCCATCAGCCCATCTACCCCCACCCCACTCAACAGACAAGCACAAGCTTTATGCCTAATGCCCCAATCACAATAGCCAATTGCCAACAAGAAAATTTCACAATCACAAATCATAATACACATTACACTAAAAGACAATTAATATCTCACCAACACCAACACACGCTGACCAACACCAACGGATAAGATAAAGCCAAATTCAAAAAGCCAAAATATAGGCAAAAAGCAAAATATAAATAAAGCTCATTCATTCGGCCAGCCAATCACAGAGAGAGAGAGTTACTGAGTTAGACTAGAATAAAGAGAGAGAGAGACATTCATTAATTTAGTTTTCATTTCAGACTTTCAGTGAGATAAAGAGAGAGAGTCAGAGAGAAAAAGAGAGAGAAATACCTTGAGGGAGGGAGCACCGAGCATTGAAGCAGAGCGATCTGCGATGAGGGGTGAGCGACGAGCGACGACGACAAGGAGGAGCGAGCTACGGCGACGACGAGCGAGTATTGGGGTTTTTTTGGTTTGGTTTTGGTTTGCTCTGTTACTCTGAATTGGGTTTTTTTTTTTTTTTTTTGATAAACACCTCTGTATGACTGTATTGGAGTTTGTTTTGCTTTTGCTCTGTATAGACTATATTGGGGTTTGGTTTTCTCTGCTTTCTCTGCCAGCGACGTGACCGTGGGTTTAATTTCTAATTCTCTGTGTTGGTTTTTTTTTTTTTTTTTTGTTTGTTTGTTTGTTTGAGAATCCGTGGGTGGGTTTGCTACCTCTGTAATCTGTTGGGCTTGCCGTGGGCTTGGCTTGCCATGGGCTTGGCTCTGTTACAATTTTTTTTTTTTTTTTTTTTCAGATTTTAGTTCAATTTTTTTTTGGGCTTTTTTTTTTTTTTTTTTTGCTTGAAAGTTGAACAGATAATTTTTTTTTTTTTTAATTTGAGGGTGTTCCTAATACAGATTAAATATAATTTTTTTGTAAAATTTTTTTCAAGTCAGGGTGTTTCTGGGAACACCTGAGCTGTACGTGGCGTCGCCACTGAATTTGACAATATATTCCCTATTAAAAAAAATGACAATATAACTTTCAATATCTTTTTTTGAGAAAAACCTTACTTATCTAGTCTTCACAAGTTACCAATCAGTCATTGGTGTTCACTGTTCAGTCATGCAGTATTATTGAAGCAGAGACTGTTTAAAAGGGGTTAGCTGGAGCTACAAAATTAAAAATTGGATTTTGATATTAATCGCACAAATTACATCCAATCAAGGCAAAGATATAAACAAAGTTCAAATATCAAAGTTACATCTTACAAATACCAAATTTTAAGTTCTAACACCACAAACATATATAATTTCAATCAATTCTTGCCAATATCCGCACTAGGAAATTAAGAACATAAATCCAATAGCACAAACAAGATGTTCATGAACATATATAATGTCTCACACAAACAACACAAAATAAATAGTAATACATAATTTTCTTTTTATTATTATTATTTTTGTTGAGTTGTCTTTTCCCTAACTTATTGGTGAAGGGAGAGGGGTCCTTGATTTTTTAACCCCCTCCCACAATGTACAATAAATATGCTGTAATAAATTAAAATAATGAAGGGTAAATTACGTATTTGGTCCCTATTTTTTTTATACCATATTTCAATTTGGTCCCTAACCTTTCAATTGTGTCAATTTGGTTCCTGGCCTTTTAGGGTTGTGTCAATTTAGTCTATACAACAATCTTTTGGATGAAAATTGCTGACATAGTAAATAGCCAAAATAAAAAAAAATAAAAAAAGATTATTTTTACATCAATGTAAGCTAATATTTTATTTTGGTAGTTAGTCACGTCAGCAATTTCTATCCAAAAGATAAAAACTGAAAGATTAGAGACCAAATTTAAATAATTGAAAGGTTAGAGACCAAATTAAAATATGGTATAAACGATAAGGACTAAATATGTAGTTTATCCAATAATGAATAAATTTTATGTCATGCCCCATTCAAATTTGTTATGTCTCATTTTTTTTTTTAATATTCAATTTGGTTGCCATTTATAGCTCATTCATTTTAAGAGCATTTCAAGCATATGTTTCCAAAAATAAGTAATCTCTTTGGAGCATTTCAACTTTTTCAAGCATATTCCATTTGGAATAAAAAATGGACAAAATTTGTTACAAAATTGGTTGTAGCCTAATATTACAACCTTACTCAATATCTTTTTATTGAAGGTGAATTTTGACAAATCTACCATTGGATTACATCCTCTTTTTATATTCTTCATGCTTGCAAAATTTATAGAAAATTAAAGATCAATAGCTATGTCATCAATAAATTGTTTAAATTGCAAGTTTTTGTAGTTTAAAATTATGCATAAAATATAAGCTTATAGATCATATGGTAAATAATATCCGATTGACACAAAATTTGATATGTGTATTAAGACCATAAAGAACACGTAATTCAATAGTTAAATTTTCAAAATATGTAGTATTATTTATTTTATTAAGTAAGGTTGTAACCTTAGGTTACAACTAATTTTGTACCTAAAATTTGTCTATAAAAAATGCTATGATTTTTATGATTAAAAGTTTGTGACATATTGTAGGAGTAAAGTCCCAAGATCATACAATGGGCCTTAGGCCCCATATAAAAGTCCACCACGTCCGAGGAGAAGGTGTGGGTATTTAAAAGGCTCCCGGCCCAATTCTTATGGGCCCAAAATTGTTTAAAAGGCGGTCCGAGGAGAAACGTCTCCTCGGACGTACCAAATGTGGCTCGAACATGCACTCTGCCAGATATAAGGATTCGCTCCAACGAGTATTAGTAACAGGGTTGAATCCCCCAAGCCCGTAAGAGGAAGGAAAGTGTAGGATGCCCAGGGAGAGGCTACAGCTGCCACATTAAATGCATGGCAGCTACTTTTCCGGCCGCATTAATGAGGAGGGGACTTGTGAACAGTGTTACCTTGGTTACCACAACTCACAGAAAGATGAGGGAGATGTCTGATGGGACGGGCATTCAAGTGAACGTCCAGATGATCAACAAGTGTAGGGTCCTGATGACTTCAACGGGGCTATATAAGAGGGGAGAGTCCCCATGAAGAAGGCGACCGGAAAAAGAGAGAGCTTAGAACAGAGGAAGAGAGTGAGAACCATAGCCTTTAAGCAGGGATAGAGATATATCTCCTACGTCTCCTCGGACCATAGATCTAATGGACATGACGGAGATTTTCTTATTTTCGATTGTTGTATGGCCCAGTATTAACTAGTACGCACTTTGTTAGGGCCTAGTTCTGTAATCCACTTTCTATAAATTCATTGTTTCAGGCTCCTTGGGCCAGAACCCCATACCTGTTGGGGCTGGACCCCGAATTGCGACCCTACACATATCTTACTTTGTTATTTATTAAAAAAAAGATTTTGTTTAGTATTGTTAATATTATTTTTCACTTATATTACATTGTTATGTTAAGCATATTAAAGTAAGGACAAAGTTTAGTTAAAGAGATAGCAATTTTGCCCCGCCCCTCCCCGCTTTGCCCCACGCAAGTTTTCCTTGCCCCGCAAAGGTCGTGGGGCGAGGATGGGGCGAGATTTTAGCACACCATGGGTTAGGGCGGAGATGGATTTAGATTTTTAAGACCCAATCTGCCTCGCCCCTCATTGATAAGGGTTAAATTATAAATTTTTCATACCCAAAAACCCTAATATTTAGACAAATATATCATCAACTTATTTTATTCTATCCAACCAGGATTTCTGCCTCTTTTTTTCTCTAGCAAAGTTGGAAATAAGGTACCAATTTTAACATTTTCTTTTGTCTTTATCATAAACAAATTTATATATTATTGAATCATTGATTTTGTATTATGAGATTTTTGTTGTGATATTGTCTTGTTAAACACATTAATAATATTATTTTTGCTAAAAATTAGTTTGATTTGATGGAATAAATTTATTTTTAATTTCAAGTATATTTTTATTAACAAAACAGGTTTTATTGAAAACAATTGTAATAGTTGTGGGCAAATTAACAAGAAGTAAAGTTTTACGGAGTAAGATGGAGCTTCATAGGGCCCCAAGGGGCAAGGATGGGGTAAGAAAATTTTCCCCGTCATGCAAGGCGGGGCGGGGCGGAGCGAGAATGGGGTAAGATAAAACCATGTAGGGCGAGGGTAGAGACCCCATCCTTCAAACCCGCCCCGCCCCATTGCCATCCCTTATGGTAAACCAATATGAAAATGATATTATTCAAATTGGAAAGTGCTAGGACCACAAATTATTGTACAACTTTTGGCACAACTCTCCTGGCTAGTTGTGACTTGTGAATAGTGGATGTGTAGACCTCATGAACCCACTATTTTCTCTTTATCACTCACAACTTGACATGTGACAGGTTATGACAAAAGTTGTGGTTTTAGCATCGTTCTATTCAAATAACAACATACCATGTTGATAATTATATTTTAAAAAACATTGGGAAAAAAAATATTGTCTCCCTAACGTTATTCTTCCTTAAAAATTCTACTAATAAAAAGCAATTTATGAGGAATATGATACAACATATGTAGTTTACATAAAAATAATTTTTTTTTTTTTTTTTTGCGTTAAGCAGTTACATAAAAATAAATAAACAATAATAATAATAATACAACGTGCCTAGAAATGCCTAGAAAAGGAAACATGTACAGCTCACGTAGTCATGTGACTTCCATAGAGTCAACGTTTCAGACTTCTAACGTTACTCTCTTTTATATTTTGTGGATCTACTTTCTTCCTTGTTGTAATCAAACAATCCAATTTTATTCCTTCGGTAGCAAAGAAAATGCAGCCGGAAATCATCCTTCTCTCACTTTTTTTCATAGGATTAGCATCCGCAGGTAACATCAGCAACAAAGTTTCGATCTTTATTCTTTACTACGCAATTTTCCAACACCCAAAAGTAAAAAGACTAAAGAAAATATTGTAGCAAATTAAGTATCTTGTTTTGAGTAACATATATTAACATGTTCATATATGCAGATCTTCTTCAGAATCCAGATTTTGAATCTCCACCATCAAACTTGACAGGAAATTCCAACTCCTCAGTTGTGCCATTGAGCCAAAACAACACAATTCCTGGATGGACATTTGAAGGTACCGTGAATTATGTAAAAGCTAGTCAAAACATATCATTGCCAGGGAATGGACATGGCATACAATTGGGTCAAGATGGCAAAATCAACCAAACTTTCACTGCTAATGGCAATATCATAAATTACTTGCTTACCTTCACGTTGGCCCCAGGTGGTCAGAATTGTTCAGCCAACGCTGATATAGTACTGTCAGCCCCAGATAGTGCCATGGTCTTTTCTTGGGAGCAACATTATGGGAAAACATGGGAGAGCTATGGTCACTACTTGGGTAGTTGGGGTGAGGGAGAGCCTATTAATCTTGTGTTTCAAAGCCAAACCACAGAAACTGATCCCAACTCCATATGTTGGCCTGTGCTTGATACGCTTCTCCTTAAGGGCATTGCAGAATCTTTTGAAGCCACTGGTAAGTACATTTCTAATTCTACATAACAATTGAAACTAATCCATCAATTTTGAGTCACAAATACCCACAAATACACAATGCTCAAACTGAAGATGCAAACTGAGCGAGACATACCTTGTGATTCCAAACTGAAGATGCAAACTGAAGATGCAAACTGAGCGAGACCGAGAGGGAGACTGAGAATGAGAGCGAGAGCAAGACTAAAAGGGAGATTCAGAGCGTGTGGGAGAGTTAGAGTGAGATGTAGCGAGATTGAGAGAGTGAGAGGGAGATTCAGAAAGTGAGTGATGAGAGAGTAAGCTAAGTAGGATCTAAGTGTGGGTAACAGGGGTTCAGAGAGTTTAAGTGTGGGTAATAGGGGCAATACTCGGGTTTAATGGAATTAGACTAGAGCAGTACTCGAGCTTCATGGGCTCGAGTACCAACTAGAATTTTTTAATACCTAGATATCCATGTCATCGTGCCACGGTGGAATAGAAAATAGGGAACTCGAGTTTAGTGAGCTCGAGTACTAGAAAAAGTTGTAGATCCCCATTTAGTTCCGAAACAGTGTTTTTTTGCTAAAAATTTTATGAAATGGTGGTATTTGGCCATTTTCACCTTACATTGTATATGTTAAGACATATTAAAGTAACATTTAAAAAAAAATTGATTTGTATATATTTTATTTTTTCTAAAACTATAGAAAAAGTTTAGGTTTAACTTCAAACCAATTTGAAGCCATCTTCCTCTATCTAAGAAGTGGCGATTCAAAAGATCATACATATATAAATTACTCACATTACTCAAAGTTTAGCTCCAAACCAGTTTGAAAATATCTTTCTTCATCCTACTAAGTAGTGATTGAAAAGATTATCCATGTGTAGTTTTAGAGTCACAAGACTTTTTTAATAAGTCATGTGACTTGTGTGAAATGTTTTTATGCAACTTGGATTGCATGAATTTTTATGCAACCCAATACGTGGCGGTTAAAAAAACCATTCACAAACATAGTGAGTTGCATAAAAAATCTTGCAATCCATATTGTATAAAAGTTTTTCTTTTAAATAATACACATAAATAATCTTATAAATCTCGATGTAGTGGATTGAAGGAGATTCTTCCAAGCTGGTTAGGAAGTTAACTTTGTTCTAAGACTATTAATATACTCTAATGTATAATTTTTAATTTATTTAATACAAACTGTAGGGTTAAGGGCCCAAATGGTATATTGGGCCTTAGGCCTTGACCGAGAGCATAGTAATCCGAGAACAAATGAATGGTGTTGGATGGGTCAAGCTTAGAATCTAACGAGCAAGATACGACTGGGAGGGTGGTCCGAGGAGAAATGTCTCCTCAGATAGGCTAAGCACAGCTCAAATGTGTATCCTAAGGTTCAAGGTAACCTTCCAGGAAGCTCCAGTGATAGGGGCATATATCTCAAGTGTACCAGAAGGTTGGGAGCTCAGAAATATCTAAGGAAAACCTGCTGCTACCGCATTGAATGCTCTGCAGCTAACTTTCTGGCTGCATTTATGTGGAGAAGACCCCTGAACAGTGCTGCCTTGGCCTTCCCAACTCACAGAGGGTCAGAGAGGGTGTCCGATGGGACAAGCACTCAAGTAGTGACTTAGATGACCAACAAGTGTAAGACCAAGATCGTTCAAAGGAGACTATATAACATGAGAAACCCTCCATGAAGAGGAGATCAAAAAAAAGAAGGAAAACATTATAGCAATTAGGAATCAAACTTGTAATAGAACTTCAAGAGCAATTTATAGGAACCAGTCTCCTCGGACGTTGCCGAGGATATTTTTCCTTAGTGTAAATTTGTTATCTTCCTTTCTTTGTCATCAAGATTTGTTTACTTGCCGCTTAATTCATTAAAACCCTGTTTTCCAACCCATTTTCTACAAATTTATTGTTTTGGGTTTTTTGGGCCTAGATCCATATACCTTTTGGGTTAGGAGTTCAAACCAGGTCCTTACACAAACTATGATTTAAAATGTTTAAATAATATTTATTACAATCAATATAATTTAATGATATTTGCCTTGAATTATATAAAACTAACTTGAAATTTTCTTATAAAACAAGGGTAAACAACCATGCCTCTATCCTAAAAAATTGTTGATTTTTTCTTATATAGAAGAGAATTTTATATATATATATATATGTGTGTGTACGCGTATATGTGTTATTTTATAGACTTAAAAGTTATTGATTTATTTAGTTTAGCCCCTTACAAATATTATTTTTTGGCCGTGTCACAAGTAGTTAAAGTGTTGAACAATTGGTGTAGTGAATTGAAAACAAGCCAATCAAACTTTCAACCAATTAAATTAATAACTTAATAAGAATGAAATTGAAAACAAAGAATTTTTTTGTTAAAAAAAATTAAACAAAAATATTCTCCGCTGCCAGGACTCGAACCTGGGACCCTCTTGCGAAGGCCGGATAATCCAAATTTACTTAGCTACAGCGGAATCCTTGTAGTTTGTAGCACTAGTAATTTATTTATCTATAATCACGTTGTGGTAATCAAGTGAGATCAATCTGACAACATATTCCTATTATAAAAAATGACTATATAAATTTCATTATTCTTTTTTTGAGAACAACCTTTCATTATCTAAGTCTTCACAAGTTCCCAATTAGGCAATAAGTCTTTGGTGTTCACTGTTCAGTCAAGCAGTATTGAAGCCCCAGACCGTAAAGAGGGCTTAGCCTGAGCTACAAAATTAAAAATTGGATTTTGATATTAATTGCACAAATTATATTCAATCAAGGCAAAGTATCAAATTACAAATATATAAACAAAGCTCAAACATCAAAGTTACATCTTACAAATACCAAGTTCTAAATTATAACACCACAAGCATACATAATGTCTCACATAAACAACACAAAATAAATAACAATAAATAATTTTATTATTTTAACTTGTCTTTTCCGGAAAATTACTTAATACTCTTAGAGTACCATAAATGCGTACTCTCCCATCTCATATGAATTATGGGTTTCACCATAAATTTAATTAGTAGGACTCACAATTACGTGAGAGAAAAGAGTATGCATTTACCTAGGACTGATATTGGGTCGGGTCGGGTCGGGTTTACTGTAACCCGAAACCCGACCCGACAGAAATCGGGTTTGTCTGTCTGAAATCCGACCCGACCCGGAAAATCGGGTCTAAAATCGGGTCGGTTTTCCGGGTCTCGGGTCGGGTCTCAGGTAGGGTTTTTTTTTTTTTTTTTTTTTTCCTGCTGCTGCTTGTTTTCCATGAGCATTTAGTTACTATATTCTTTTTTGTAATAATAATCTCTCATTAAATAAAAAAAAAAAATCCAATATCAAATCATTTTTAAAAAATAATTATACTATTTAAAAAAAAATCCAATATCAAATCATTTAAAAAAAAAATATGAAAATAAAAGCTAAAATCTCCTTAACAAGCCACATTTATGACTATTAAATGGATATACACAATAAAAACACAAAACCAACAATATCTTCACTGAACCATCAGAGCTGCAAGTATGATATCTCTTCTTTCCATTCCTTCTCTTATGCAACTCCAAAACACACCAAACAAAAGAAAATAATATAGTCCTCCACATTCCATTCATTTATAACCTATCCACTCTAATTCATTTCATTCTGTTGTGAACTCTCCAAACAGTGTTAGAACTTTGAGAAAGCAAAACAAATGCATAAAAACCAACACAAGCACTAAAGAGCCGGAAATGAAAAACTATGGCAAGATATCTAAAGCTTTACATTACAACAAAATGCTTAGTTGTGAAACAAATTACAGCAATCCATTGCTAGACAGAATGCTTAGTTGTCAAAAAAAAGTTTCTTTTCAGTAATCCTGCATGTAAGCACTTCTTCAAGCTCCAACATTAAACTTGGCTTCATACACATGGGGTTGCTGCAAAAAAGAAATATTCTTTTAAATTCTGAATGGATGCAACTAGTTTTAAAAATTATAACATAAAATGGCCAATAAGACACCAATAAGACACGAGTATGGCACCCTAAATGAAGTGTTCGTACTTCCTAGTGTGTAAATTACCAATACAATCTATCAAACACTTTTACAAACTAAAATTTGATTGCACTGCTATTCAATATTGGGAAAAGAAAAATCAGATATTCTCTTTAAAAATAAACTCATTGATGAGGACATCAAGTTCTATATATATATATATATATATATATGTAGTTGCACGATTTTCCTGGCCCAAATCTTATTGATCTGGCCTTGGCCCAAGGCGCAACCCACAATAAATATTTGTAGAGGATGGGTCAAAGAACTTTGCCTCAGTGAGCTTGTTCGGTCTTGTACATGGATAATGTAGTTGCAGAAGATAAAAACACAAGAAAAGATCTCCACGTATGATTCTATTTTTCGTTCTTAATACCATTTTTTCCTCCTCTTCTTTGGGGGATTTCACTACATTATATAGTTCCTCTCCTCTCATCTCAACCTTACACTTGTCGATTATCTAAGCACCTACTTGAGCACATGTCCCATCAAACGCCCCCATCTTTCCCTTTGTGAGTTGCAGAGGCCAAGGTGGTACTGTTCAGGGGTCTTTTCCTCATTAATGCGGCCAAGAGGATGGTTGGGGCGCAATTAATGTGGTGGTGGCAGCTTTCCATGAGATATTTTGGATTTTATTCATTTTATATGTTGGGAGGACGGACTGAAATGGATGGGAGAGTGCCTCGTATGGACTTCGTGATGTCCGAGGAGGAGTTACTCCTCGGACAGGTTTCCGTGGCGTTATTGGGGTTGAGTAATGCTTCATATGTGGTTTCTCTTCGGCAAGGACGCTCCTCGGACGGGCCTGGATTTGGAATAGCCCATTATTTCTGGGCCGGGCCCCACAATATATATAAAATAACATTAATTAAAAAAAGGAGTACCTGGTGGTTGTGGTGTTAGGCTTTTGCTTCCGCAACTTCTTTTATGTTCTCAGTAAGCTCTAAAATCCCACAACTATAATTAATATAAAGTCAAAAAAAAAAAAAAAACGATAAAAGAATGTTAGATATGTTGTATTAAGTAACTGATTCCTTCGATATAATTGGACACTAAAGTTTCATAATTTCCAAGGAAACAAATACAAATGTCATACTTATCCAATGTATGTAGGCAGATCAGTCAAGATTTGTAACAGTGCTTGATGGTGAAGGTGATGCTGCTGAAGGTGAAGCTAACTTCGCTTCCAAAAAAGCTTCAAAACATTTTAGAACAACAATATTTATTAAATTCTATTTAATGCACTAACAAGATATATTAAATTTCAGTTAAAGCACAAGTTAATACATTTTAAGAACATTACATTTTCCATAATCTTCAAATAGCTCAACATCATCCATGGCTTGTCGAAGCGAAATTTGCACTGAAGATTGAAGCCAATTTTGAGTACATATGAGAGATTGTACCATCTCAGGGGCAAGTGAACTACGGAATGGGTCTAGTATACGTCCTCCTGTACTAAATGCCGACTCAGAAGCCACAGTAGAAACAGGTACAGCCAACACATCTTGTGCCAGTCGAGATAGTATACTATACTTAAAGTATTATACTATACTTTTTTTTTTCGTTTAAAGTCAAAGCTCAAGTTAACAGAACTAGATCAATTGATGATCATGGTTTGAGATCAATGAAACTTAAATCCAACATATGGAAAGAGAAGAAGAAGGTAGCAAAAAAATAAAAAATAAAAAATGTAACCCAGAAACCCAAAATACAATTGTGTGATCAATTTGGTTGTAATAATAAGTGCAGGGCCATGATAGGTAATTAATGACGGAAAGGTTTGAAATTTAACCTTGAAAACACATGGCCACAATCACATGAATGGCCCCTGGTGCCACAGGTTTTGAGATGGGCTTTATAATCAAATTGAACTGCATAACATGTTTTTTTTTTTTTTTCTGAGAAACATTTAAAGCTTAAACTTAAAAACCCATGTCATCTGATATGCGCACAAGTACTCTTTCTGAAACAGGGCAGGCCAGATAGAGAAGCAATTAAAAAATAAAAGTAAAATGATCAAAACTCTTTCTGAAATAAAAAATGACCAAATCTTAAAACCTATTAGCATCAGATATCCTAATGAGAGAGAGTAGACTTCTAGAAAAAATAAATAAATAAACTGAAAAGAGCAAGAAAAACAGTTGAAATGGTACACATACCTTTCAAAATTTTCTTGTAATTACTAATTCATGCACAATGTCATAATTACAAACATTGGCGCCTAGAATTGCTCCATTAAAATCTTCACTAATGAGTTCACAATCACAAAAGTTTAGAATTACCTTTTTCTTTCTTGACCTCTTGTTGGTGTTCGTTTCGCCACTAACAGCTACCTGAAATATGACAGAATAATTAAGAGTTAATCATTTATCAGTCAATAATAACTGAAAAATAACATTAATGGTAACAAATTATAAAAATATTCACATCCAACAAACTCAAGGATCAAAATTGTTGGCGGTATTTGGGCAGAGAGAGGGCTAGAATATGGTCTATGAAGTGGGGGGTTAGTGCCAGGGGAATATGTATATCTACTATTGTCTTGTTTGGTCCACATCCTTATATATGAAAAATGTAATATATCCAGAACTAATTTGATGAAAGTGAAACACCTCTAATTGAAATGAGTGGAACAAGAGCATCAAAAGTTGCATCAACATAGCAAACTAATAACACCAAACATCAAAATAGAACATGCAACAAACTTGGTAACAACTCTGCAGCAACACAGAAAACTGCACAAAACAGCGACTGCACACCAGATACAACGTCTTAATCTTTAAAAACAGTTGAAAAAACTCCTCAATTAGCTTAAAGAACCCTGTTCTGACAGTTTCCAAGTTTGTTTATTCTTTGGATGAATAAATAAAAGGTATACATATAGTTTCCCCTTTCATAATTTATATGCAAATGTCAATAAATAGAATTTTTAGCTAAAATCAAAACCATTACATGTGAATATACCAGCAAAAAACATGACATACTTAAAGGACATGGGTTCTTTGGTCTAAGAAACTAAAGCAAACAGTTTAAGTACACGAATCCAACAGAGAAACAGAGTAAAGCTTTCAAAGATTTTGTGGAAGAGAGGTCTTTTACCTTGGCGAAAAAGCAAAATAGTGAAACCCCAGTGAGAGGCAGAGGAGCTCTTTAGTTAAAAACCTGAAAAAAATTCGAAATGGGTCCTTAAAAAAAATGATTCAAGCCAAACCCACATCACAAAAAGCAAGAAAATCAAACCCAAACAGGATATTCACATAGAAAAAAACCCCAAAATCCGAAAGTATTAAAAACCCAACTATATTAACAAGAAACAGAGATAACAAATTAACAAGAAATAGGTTCTATGACTTACACAGAGACAAATGGAGCAAATAGCTTGAAACTGGCTTGTAAGGATGAGGTTTAAACCTTTGAGGAATAAAGAGAGAGATGAGGGAGGCAGAGAGCTGAAGAGACCAACGTAGGGTTTTTTTTTTTTCAGAAACACAGTAATCGGGTTCAGACTGAGGTATTTATATGACCCGAAAACCGACCCGAACCCGACCCAAAACCGAAAATAACCCGAAAATAAGACCCGAAACCCGACCCGAATATTCTTAGACCCGCCCAAAACCTGTCGGGTCGAGTCGAGCCGGGCCGGGTCGGTTTTCAGGTGGGCCGGGTCAAGTGCTCAGTCCTACATTTACCCGAGGGTACTCAATAATTACCTATCTTTCCCCTAGCATATTGGGAAAGAGAGAGAGGTCCTTGACTTTTTAACCCCCTTCCCACAATTTATACTAAATGTAATGTAATAATTTAAAGTAATGAATAAATTTTAAACTACAAAAATTTCCAATTTAAACAATTTATTGATGGCATAATTTTTTTATCTTCAATTTTTTATAAATTTTGCAGGCATAGAAGATATAAGAAGAAGATCCAATGGTGGATTTGTCAAAATTCTACCTCTAATAAAAAGATATTGAGTAAGTAAGGTTACAATCAATTTTGTAGTTAAACCCTGTCCTTAAAATTTTGTGACATATTCTACTTTATTTTTTATAAACAAGAGAAAACTTTTTCATTTAGTATTGTTAATATTATTTTTCTCTTATATTACAATGCATATGTTAAGCATATTAAAGTAACATTTTTAGTAAAAAAAGTTAATACATATTATGTTTTCTAAAACTATAGAAAAAGTTTAGCTCTAAACTAGTTTGAAACATCTTCCTCTATCCTATGAAGTGGCTACTGAAGAGACTATCCATGTATAGGTTTACTCACATGACTCAAAGTTTAGCACCAAAACAGTTTGGAAATTTCTTCCTTCAACCTACTAAGTGGCGATTGAAAAGATCATCCACATATAGTTATAATCACATGACTTTTTAATAAGTCATGTGACTTTTTTAAATAATACATATAGATAATCTTATAAATCGCTATGTAGTGAGTTAGAGGAGATTCCAAATTGGTTTGGAAGTAAACTTTGTTCTAAGAGTACCACTATACTCTAATGTGTAATTTTTAATTTATTTGATAAAAATTTTGATTTAAAATGTTTAAATAATATTAATTATAATTAATATAATTTAACGATGATTAGTTAATTATGAGTTAATGAAAGAAAATTTTGTATTAAATTATATAGAACTAACATGAAATTTTCTTTTAAAACAAGGTAAACAACCATGCCTTAATCCTGGAAAATTATTGATTTTTTCTTATATTGAAGAGAATTATATATCCATATATATGTTTGTATTATTTTATAGACTTAAAAGTCATTGATGTATTTTAGGCCCTTACAAATTTTATTTTTTGGCTGTGTCACATGGTAGTTTTCTTTTATTTTTATTTTTATGAGAAGCGTGTCATGTTAGTTAAAGTGTTGAACAATCAGTGTAGTGATAGCAAAGCCTATCAAAAATTCAACGAATTAAATTAATAATTTAATAAGAATGAAATTGAAAACAAAGAACGTTTTTGTTATTAGGAAAAAATGCACTCCGCTGCCAAGACTCGAACCTGGGACCCTCTTGCGAAGGCCGAATATCCAAATTTACTAAGCTACAGCGGAATTCTTGTAATACGAAGCGCTTGTAATTTATTTATCTATAACTACGTTGTGGACTTGTGGTAATCAAATGACATCAATCTTACAATATTTTCCCTATTAAAAAAAAATGACAATATAACTTCCAATATCTTTTTTTGAGAAAAACCTTCATTATCTAGTCTTCACAAGTTACCAATCAGTCATTGGTGTTCACTGTTCAGTCCTGCAGTATTATTGAAGCAGAGACTGTTTAAAAGGGCTTAGCTTGAGCCACAAAATTAAAAATTGGATTTTGATATTAATCGCACAAATTACATCCAATCAAGGCAAAGATATAAACAAAGTTCAAATATCAAAGTTACATCTTACAAATACCAAATTTTAAGTTCTAACACCACAAACATATATAATTTCAATCAATTCTTGCCAATATCCACACTAGGAAATTAAGAACATAAATCCAATAGCACAAACAAGATGTTCATGAACATGTATAATGTCTCACACAAACAACACAAAATAAATAGTAATACATAATTTTCTTTTTATTATTATTTTTTTTTTTTTTGTTGAGTTGTCTTTTCCCTAACTTATTGGTGAAGGGAGAGGGGTCCTTGATTTTTTAACCCCCTCCCACAATGTACAATAAATATGCTGTAATAAATTAAAATAATGAAGGGTAAATTACGTATTTGGTCCCTATTTTTTTACACCATATTTCAATTTGGTCATAAACCTTTCAATTGTGTCAATTTGGTCCCTGGCCTTTTAGGATCGTGTCAATTTAGTCTATACTGTTATCTTTTGGATGAAAATTGCTAACCTAGCAAATAGCCAAAATAAAAAATTAGATTATTTTTACATCAACATAAGCTAATATTTTATTTTGGTAGTTAGTCACGTCAGCAATTTCTATCCAAAAGATAAAAGCAGAGACTAAATTGACACGAAACTGAAAGGTTAGAGACCAAATTTAAATAATTGAAAGGTTAAAGACCAAATTAAAATATGGTATAAACGATAGGAACTAAATATATAGTTTATCCAATAATGAATAAATTTTATGTCATGCCCCATTCAAATAATTTTCAAATTTGTTATGTCTCATTTTTTTTAGTATTCAATTTGGTTGCCATTTATAGCTCATTCATTTTAAGAGCATTTCAAGCATATGTTTCCAAAAATAAGTACTCTCTTCAGAGCATTTCAACTTTTTCAAGCATATTCCATTTGGAATAAAAAATGGACAAAATTTAGTAACAAAATTAGTTGTAGCATAAAATTACAACCTTACTCAATATCTTTTTATTGAAGGTGAATTTTGACAAATCTACCATTGGATTACATATTCTTTTTATATTCTTCATGCTTGTAAAATTTCTAGAAAATTAAAGATCAATAGCTATGTCATCAATAAATTGTTGAAATTGCAAGTTTTTGTAGTTTAAAATTATGCATAAAATATAAGCTTATAGATCATATAGTAAATAATATCCGATTGACACAAAATTTGAAATGTGTATTAAGAGCGTAAAGAACATGCAATTCAACAGTTAAATTTTCAAAATATGTAGTATTATTTATTTTATTGAGTAAGGTTGTAGCCTAATTTTGTACCTAAAATTTGTCCGAAAAAATGCTATGATTTTTATGATTAAAAGTTTGTGGCATATCCTACTTTGTTATTTATTAAAAAAAAGATTTTGTTTAGTATTGTTAATATTATTTTTCGCTTATATTGCATTGTTATGTTAAGCATATTAAAGTAAGGACAAAGTTTAGTTAATGAAATGGCAATTTTGCCCCGCCCCTCCCCGCTTTACCCCACACAGGTTTTCCTTGCCCCACAAAGGTCATGGGGCGAGGATGGGGCGAGATTTTAGCCCCACATCATGAGGCAGGGTGGAGATGGGTTTAGATTTTTTAGACCCAATCCGCCCCACCCCGTATTGATAAGGGTTAAATTGTAAATTTTTCATACCCAAAAACCCTAATATTTAAACAAACATATCATCAACTTATTTTATTCTATCCAACAAGGATTTCTGCCTTTTTTTTTTCTCTGGCAAGGTTGGAAATAAGGTACTAATTTTAACATTTTCTTTTGTCTTTATTATAAACAAATTTATATGTTATTGAATCATTAATTTTGTATTATGAGATTTTTGTTGTGATATTGTCTTGTTAAACACTTTAATAATATTATTTTTGCTAAAAATTAGTTTGATTTGATAGAATAAATTTATTTTTAATTTCAAGTATATTTTTATTAACAAAATAGGTTTTATTGAAAACAATTGCAATAGTTGTGGGCAAATTAATAAGAAGTAAAGTTTTACGGGATGGGGCGGGGCTTCATGGGGCCCCAAGGGGCAGGGATGGGGCAAGAAAATTTTCCCTGTCATGCAAGGCGGGGTGGGGCGGGAATGGGGTAAGACAAAACCATGTAGGGCAAGGGCAGAAACCCCATCCTTCGGGACCGCCTCGCCCCACTGCCATCCTTTATGGTAAACCAATATGAAAATGATATTATTCAAATTGGAAAATGCTAGGACCACAAATTATTGTACAACTTTTGCCACAACTCTCCTGGGTAGTTGTGACTTGTGAATAGTGGATGTGTGGACCTCATGGACTCACTATTTTCTCTTTATCACTCACAACTTGACATGTGACAAGTTATGACAAAAGTTATGGTTCTAGCATCGTTCTATTCAAATAACAACATACCATGTTGATAATTATATTTTAAAAAACGTTGGGAAAAAAAATATTGTCTCCCTAACGTTATTCTTCCTTAAAAATTCTACTAATAAAAAGCAATTTATGAGGAATATGATACAACATACGTAGTTTACATAAAAATAAATAAACAATAATAATAATAATACAACGTGCCTAGAAATGCCTAGAAAAGGAAACATGTACAGCTCACGTAGTCATGTGACTTCCATAGAGTCAACGTTTCAGACTTCTAACGTTACTCTCTTTTATATTTTGTGGATCTACTTTCTTCCTTGTTGTAATCAAACAATCCAATTTTATTCCTTCTGTAGCAAAGAAAATGCAGCCGGAAATCATCCTTCTCTCACTTTTTTTCATAGGATTAGCATCCGCAGGTAACATCAGCAACAAAGTTTCGACATTTATTCTTTACCACGCAATTTTCCAACACCCAAAAGTAAAAAGACTAAAGAAAATATTGTAGCAAATTAAGTATCTTGTTTTGAGTAACATATATTAACATGTTCATATATGCAGATCTTCTTCAGAATCCAGATTTTGAATCTCCACCATCAAACTTGACAGGAAATTCCAACTCCTCAGTTGTGCCATTGAGCCAAAACAACACAATTCCTGGATGGGCATTTGAAGGTACCGTGAATTATGTAAAAGCTAGTCAAAACATATCATTGCCAGGGAATGGACATGGCATACAATTGGGTCAAGATGGCAAAATCAACCAAACTTTCACTGCTAATGGCAATATCATAAATTACTTGCTTACCTTCACGTTGGCCCCAGGAGGTCAGAATTGTTCAGCCAACGCTGATATAGTAGTGTCAGCCCCAGATAGTACCATGGTCTTTTCTTGGAAGCAACATTATGGGAAAACATGGGAGAGCTATGGCCACTACTTGGGTAGTTGGGGTGAGGGAGAGCCTATTAATCTTGTGTTTCAAAGCCAAACCACAGAAACTGATCCCAACTCCATATGTTGGCCTGTGCTTGATACGCTTCTCCTTAAGGGCATTGCAGAATCTTTTGAAGCCACTGGTAAGTACATTTCTAATTCTACATAACAATTGAAAATAGTCCATCAATTTTGAGTCAAAATTTAAATTTAAATTTATGGATAGGTAAGGTTGGAATTATGGAATTAATAAAGCTTAAAGATCTTGAAAACTTTTCAGTTTTTCCAAGTACCTAAGAGGGGAAATCCATGAATTCCAGCCTCTGTTTGTTGCCAAGGATATTGTTTTTAAGTTCAAGATTTGCCTTCACAGGTTCTAGCTTGCAAAATAGGATCTATTTTATTACTAGCGTTTACCATATTATGTTCATAGTATGACCGGAAATGAATTCATGTAATTGACCCTTATTAGTCTATTGAGGATCCACGGCCGACTTCAAAATTTTGGGATTGAGTTTTTTTTTTTTTCTTTTTTTTTTTGTTGTTGTTGTTGTTGTTGTTTACCAAATTATGTTCAATAGTTCATCTCTTTAGTCAAAATTTTCTTCGAGAAGAACATATAGGCACAAGTAGTTTGAGGCTCTTAAGTCTCGATAAAGCGCATTATGCAGAGCATTGTAAAAAAAGAACAAAGCTACATTTACAATTTTACACAATTATTGAAGGGTTGTTTGTGGTTGGACACAGATAACCTATTGCTAAATGGAGGATTTGAATACGGTCCTGATTTCTTGAGTAACTCTACTGAGGGAATTCTGCTTGATCAAACACCAAGTCCTGTTCAATCCCCATTACTACTATGGTCTGTGCAAGGAACTGTCAAATACATAAGACTCCAAACACTACTTTGTCCCACAAGGCAATGCTGCTATAGAGATTGTCTCAGGAGTTTCAGCTGGCATACAAATACCAACAATTCTTAACGAAGGCTCTACCTATAACTTGAATTTCACATTGGGAGATGCTAATGATACTTGTGTGGGAGATTTCTTAGTAGGTGCTCTAGCAGGATCGACCACCCAGAATTTCTCGCTGAAGAGCAATGGGACTGGCTCGGCTGAGAAATTCTCTTTGACATTCAAGGCAGGTCCAAGTCCGACTTTAATCAGTTTCCTCAGCTATAAAACAAGCCAGACAAAAAATGATGTGTTCTGTGGTCCTTTGATCGATGATGTGGTTTTGCTTTTGCATGCTTCTTCTGGCTTGAAACTAGAAATGCAATTGAAGGTTCTGATTTCTCTTTATATACTGGTAGCCATTCTACAAATACATTGGAGATGACATCAAGCACTTGTTTAAAAAACCAACTCAACAGCCTTGCTCATGTTTGTAGTTAGTTTGAGATTGTATTGGGTATGTTAACCTTTTTGTTGCTGAGGAATGTTAATTGCGGACTTTCTGTGCTAATAATATTATATTGTTGATTAATTATTGTTATGTTTGTGATAGTGATTGAATCTTCTTATTGAGACTGCTTGGTAGGTGATCAAATGGCTCTGGTGCAGGATTGCCTGGGTCAAAATACTCAAAGATCAAAAATATGGTTATTGACTGGGTTTTAATTTGATTCAAAGTTTAAGGTACAAACTACAAAGTACAAACACATGCCTAGTTATGTGAACTGTTATGCTCCTGTGCCATGTTATGAGAAACGTAAATCCCTCTTATGTTGTGTTTGGAGAAAGAATTTGATGCAGGAGCCATCTAGATGCGATTTGAAGTGGCACAAACCTTTTGTTATTTATATACATATTGATGCCGTTGGAATTTAGAAATAACTTGTCCTTAACCTTGGTGTGCCAGTGCCAAACTAGGAACTTTCTCTGATGGAATTTAATAGTTCTAGTATAATGGTAAGGACAAAGTTTGTCCTAATGATGGTAATAAAAGCACAATATCATGGAATTAAAAAAAAAAGACGATATTACTAGTTGAACATTTTAATAACTTGCCCAATTTGTTTATGAGAAATCAAGACCCCACTTGTAAAATAAAGATAAAAATAAGTAGTAGCCACTCTATCAAACATTCCTCACTATCCCTTATTCATGCTTACTAAACATTATTTATTTTGAAGTTTGATTGATGAAATTATACACCATTCACCTTCTATTTTAATCATTAAACTTCCTAAAAATTACTCATGCTCGAATTGGAGGCTTTGTTGGCTCTGAAACTGATAGGATATTAGAAGGGGATGCTTGGTGGAGTAATTACATGTCGATCATGGTATAGCTTAAGTGATGTGCGAATTGGAAGCTTTGTTGGCTCTGAAATTGGTAGGAAATCAGAAGGGATGCTTGGTGGAGTAATTACATGTTGATCATGGTATGGCTTAAGTGATGCACGAATTGAAGGCTTTTTTGGCCCTGAAACCGGTAGGGAATCAAAAGGGATGCTTGGTGGAGTAATTACATGTCGATCATGGTATAGCTTAAGTGATTCTCGAATTGAAGGCTTTCTAGAAGATGGTTGCTCGATTGAAGCATTACCCAAACATATGAGAGTATAAAAAAAAAGAAGGGAAGCATAAGCAAATAAAGAAATTGGGAGGTGGGAAAAGGAAGCCATAGTTGTATTAGCTATTTGTTAGTGCATTAGAGAGGGTGGTGAGAATTTATAGGAAGAAACCTCTCATGAATCTTGGCATATGGAACTTTTTTTTTTAGGTAAGGAAGGGGGGGGGGGGGGGGGGGGGGGGTTGTGGAGCGGTTTAGTCCATTAATTTTGACTTTTTTTGATCAAGTTTATCATCACCCATTAAATATATTAATTACTTGCTATATTAGAGTTATCAATTATTGATTTATTGCTGATTTTGTTTCTTATCCAAAATTAATGAGAATTTAGGAATTGGGGGATTTGATAATAATGATCTGTTTTACCAAATGCCGTAGGCATAATTGGCATTTGATTCTTTTTGATTGAGCAGTAAAAATTACTATAATTTTGAATAAATATTGAGGTGTCGTCAAGCAACAATATGGAAAGTTAAAAATAAAAGAATAAAAGAATACCGAAGAGATTGGTATCAAATTGCAATCTTTTTTTGTTTCTTTTAAAAAAAAAAGTTTAAACATTTTTTTCTATTTTAGAGTCCAAGTTTAAACTTTGAATGTTACTTCAGTGTATGTGTATTTAACTTACTAATCTCGATATTTATGCATTTGCAATTGTTTCGTTTGTGATAAATTAAACCTTAGATTTCCTAGGTTCACGGTTCATTGTCTGGATTTATTGTAAATTCTAAATAATTACAATATAATTTTTCAAACCTTTTTGGTAGGTTTGACCCTTCTACAGGTTTCATGGTTAATTTTATTGGCCTATCAATTGGGAAATTATTGTGCACTGAACCTAGCTAATCAAATTCCATTAATTACTAAGATATTTTCTTCATTAAGCTTTAGGTGTTTGATCTTTCATCTTTTCTTCTTATTTTTTATTGACCTGCGCTCTACTTTGTTTTTTATTTATTTACTATTTATTTATCTTTTTGCTAAAAGCTATAATATAAAATTATAATGAAATTTTTTGAGATTTTACTTTGTTTTCATATTATAATATTCAATGAAATCTTTTGCTACCTTTTCTTTATACAATGAGTGATAGCATGAAAACGAGAATTATATAATGAATGCTATAAGTTGTGGTACTAGATTTTCTCAATATAGAATTATAAGGAAAATTTTGAGATTTTACCTTCCTTTTCATGTTGCTGTAATATTCAATGAAATCTTTTTCTTTTTTTTTTCCTGTTTTGTATCAAAAAATAATGAGTAATACCTAAGGTGCAAATGTGCAATATAACAATCCATTAAAGGATTCGTTAGTGCACATTTAAGGTAAAAGAAAAAAAAAAGGAAGGTAAAAGAAATTATTTTTAATATAGGAAAATTTCTTATCGTAGGAGAGATTTAAGGAGATCATTTTGCATTAAATTAATATAATAGTTTATATGGAAAGAACTCATTATATAATCTTGCCATATATTAACATAAAAACCAACTAATAATGCATTTTTCATAAATTTTTTTTAACAAACGCTAAAAATGATATACACCACTGTAAGTTTCTTTAAAAAACCTTCTCTCCTCTTTCCGTGTGTGTGCGTTAAAAATACTTAGTATTCTAAAAAAAAAAATGCTAAAAAGGAATGGTCAAAAAATTGATTGACAAATAATTAAATACACAATTTGTAGGGACACGGTTTGTAGCCCAAGCCCAAGATGTATGGGATCTTAGTCCAATGTGCTCAGTACAATAAATTTGTAGAGAGTGGGTCGAAAAACTAGGCCATAATGAATTTGACAACGGCTAGTATGGATTTAAAAGGTGATCAAGCAAGAACAAAGAACTCATTATAAAATCTTGTCATATATTAAACATAAAACCAACTAATAATGCATTTTTCATAATTTTTTTTAACAAACGCTAAAAATGATATACACCACTGTAAGTTTCTTTAAAAAACCTTCTCTCCTCTTTCCGTGTGTGTGTGTTAAAAATACTTAGTATTCTAAAAAAAAAAGGCTAAAGGAATGGTCAAAATTGATTGACAAATAATTAAATACACAATTTGTAGGGACACGGTTTGTAGCCCAAGCCCAAGATGTATGAGATCTTGGTCCAATGAGCTCAGTACCATAAATTTGTAGAGGGTGGGTCGAAGAACTAGGCTATAATGAATTTGACAACGGCTAGTATGGATTTAAAAGGTGATCAAGCAAGAACAAAGAAAATAAAGCTGAATGAATTCACTGTCCGAGGAGGTATTTTTCCATACAAATCAATAACAGTTGGGTACAAGTATAATTTTGATTGCTACCGTATTCTTTCTCTATTTTTCCAATCCCCATCTTATAGAAGGTCTCTCACATCATATAGCTCCCTTTGGACCATCTTGATCCTACACTTGTTGATCATTTGAGCCCTTACTTGAGTGCATGTCCTATCAGACACCCTCTTTGGCTTTCTGTGAGTTGTGGTAGCCAAGACAGCACTGTTCAGGAGTATTCTCCATATAAATGCGGCCAGAAAAGTAGCTGCAGTGCATTTGATGCGGTGATAGCAGCTTTCCCTTAGATATTTTTGGGTTTCCTTCCTTCTCGTATGTTCTTGAGGCACGTCCCTATCACTGGAGCTTCTTGGAGGGTCACTTTAATTGCTGGAATACATACTTAAGCTGCATTTATCATATCCGAGGAGGAGTTCCTCCTTGGACCACTTTCCATTCATTCCTTACTCATAAGACTTTAAATTAGAACCCCTCATAACTATTTGTCCCTCCTCGGACCATTCAACATCCTCGGACAAAGCCCAAGGTTCAATATATGATTTTGGACCCTTATCCCTACAATAGCCCCTCAAAACTTTGGTTTTTCCCTCTCATCCGAGGAGAAAAAGTGGGGTTTTGATTTTTAAGAGACAAGACCATTTATTTCTTTGGTTCACACATGTGAAATTACCATTTTGCGCGTCCCATGATTGCTACTGACACCTCATAGCCAGCGATGCGTCATGAATTGCTCCAGGCGGCGTTATATTCCCCACATCCAACGGTGAGGCGCCAATCCAATGGCTGATATTTTTCCTTGGGCTTTGAGTGAGATAAGTCCTATTCAATTTCATCCTCTATATAAAGCATTGAGGGAAGTCATTTTCCCTTTACTTTACGAATTTTCAAGTCCTCTAGAGATTTCAAGCACTCCAACTCACAAAGCTCCGTACATCCCTAAGTTTCCCTAACTCTTTTCCTCAAGAAATTTTCAAAAGATTTTTCTAAAGGTTCAGGACTTGATACACTCGTTTTCGTAAGTATTTGTTTCTTTAAACTTTCTTTTTCTCCTTGGCCAACCTCCTCGGCCTTCTTTCTTTTTTAGAAAACTTCATTTGCGTCATCTACGTTTTGCTTAGATGGGTAGATTCAAGCACTTAGTAGACTCTCCGGCCGGTTTGGAGGGTTTTAGGGCTAAATATCATATCCCACAGGGAGTAGGCCTACAATATTGTGCCCCGGACCAAGTACTTACAAATAGAGGGGAGGGTGAAGTTGTCATTCCAATGATCGCCTTTATAGAGGGAGGAATGACACTCCCCATAGGTAGGATAACTAGAGACTACCTGCTTAACCACCGGTTGTGCCCCCATCAGTGCGCCCCCAACATGTTTAGAGTCTTAGGGAGCGTAGATGCTCTGAATGACCAAATGAACTTAGGGCTCACGTGGCACGACGTCATTCACATGTACAAGTGCCAATCCCTCGCCAGCGCGGGATATTACCTCAAATCCCGGTCTGAAGTGGTTAGATTGATATCCTACCTTCCTAAGTCCAACAAGGGCTTGAAAGACAATTATCTGGTGGTCTCCAGGGAGTGGCACGACGGTCTTCATTGCCTAGTTCGGGTGGGAACACCAGGTGGGGTACCATAGGATTAGGTCCCCTGGCAGGGACTTTTGTCTTCTAAGTTTTCCTTATAATCGTACTTAGCACTTCCTCTCCTCGGATAGTGGTTTTTACTGATCTAACCAACATTTTTCTAGGATGTTTTTGCAGATAAAAATCATACCGCTCTGAGACTGTTGACATCCTGTTTTGCAACCCGTATTTAACCTCACATGGAAGGTAAAAGGGTAATTTCACATTGGAAATATGCATCTTGATTCTGGTCATTAGATCCTTAATCTCATTTCACTAATATGATCTTGATGTTGTAACGATCAAATCGACTGGTCATGAGCCTTAATCGGACCATTAGATTGAAAGTTATCATCAAATCAAGTTTTAATGGCTGAGATGCACTATTACAAATTAAGTCTGACTATATGTGATTATGAACAATTGATTTCAATTGGTTATAAATATAATCAATTTGAGATCGATGATGTGTCATAATTTGATTGGTTAGGACTACATTTTATGGTAGAGTTGCATACACCTAATTAACTAGATAGTTAAACATTAATTATTCAATGAGTAATTTGTGCAATTATCTTTTAATTAGAGTAAATTTAGAGCCAATTAAGTCTGAAATGGGAGTGATTGGAGCCATTTAATGTTAATTGGGAGCTAATTTGGGGACCTATTAATGTTAATTGTGCTGAAACCATTTTCTAACAAATGACCTCTGCTTACCATTTCATTAATATCTCTCAGAATATTTTGAATCTGTGAATGAGGTTATTTTTTCCAGAAACTAGACATCTAGGGCTTCAATTTGAGCACAAGAATGAGACGATTCCGATCAGAATTGAGGCAGATATGATTTTTCAAAGTTGGCTCTATAGGCTGTGACAGCAGCTACGGGAAAACCGAATTTTGGCTTGCTCCTCACTCCCACCAATCTTTCCATTTAACGCACCAGATTTCCCTAAAGGCTAAAATAAGGTCTAAGTTCATGATTCCTTGTCAACTCTCATTAAATGGCCTTCAATTCATATTTCCTCCACCACTACTATATAAACCCCCCTCTCCTTCATTCCAAGACACAAAAAAAATCACCCTCTCTTCTATTCTCTTGAGTTCTAGTGAAGTTGAGTAGTTTTGTCATATCTTGGTCTTCCTGAGACTCGAGGTATTGAGTGATACTCACTCTCCCTCTCCTAGCTTTTCTTTTCCTCCACCCTTAAGACCTCCATCAAGAATCCCCTCCTCCATCATATGGATCTTGCATGAAGGTATAATCCCCTTCCCTAATTGTTTGCTTATATTGCCATGATGAAAATTTAAGATTAAAGCATGATAATTCTCTTGAATATGTTTGAATGTTCTTAATTGTTTTTATGTGTTCTTCACATGTTCTTAGTTGTTCATCACATGTTCATACATATCACTAGATTTAATTTTAAATCCATATAAAAAATATGAAAAACATGTTTGTTTAGTAATTCTTTCAAATCCTTGAATCTAGGTTATCACTATCCACACACATTCACTAGAGTTTATTTTTCAATTCAAATGTCATGCTTAATAAATTGAATTAGGGTTTATCACATACACACACATTAAATTCAACATACAAATTGATTGACATATTGGATGATGTGATATTAATGTTGGCCACCATAGTCTAGAAGACCGGTTTCACCGGGCAAGGCGGGTGCCTAACACCTTCCCACCTTGTAACATAGCCTCCGAGCTTAGATCAAGGGTTAGTAGATCAAATGCTTATCCATGTAATTTTTTATTTTTAGATTGTAACTAGGAAACAAAGCCATGTACTTTATCTTAGATTGTATCTAGGACCAAAGCCATGTAATTTTCCTATGATCAATGTAAATTCAATTTCAAATTAATAAAATGAGGAATTTTTTATTCATGGTTTTCTTATTTTTCCAATAATTAAATAAGTGGCGACTCCATTGTAAAACCCTTAATTTAAAGGGAAAAAATATAATCAGTCGAACCTCCATTTTGAGAGACAATAACACGACTCCACCCATTCACATGGGTTTGGCCCAACACATCATAAAAACGGGTCGGGGGCGCGGTCTCTCACAGAGACTCAGTTTTATCAACGCATCGGGTCTCAATAAACTGCTGCGATCTGAAATATTCATAAGCGAGGACGGGCAACTCCGAGTCGCCCACTTGATATTAGAGTATGAGCATATCTCACGCATATATCAAGACGCGGGTCAAGCAATAAGGGCTAGTGACTCTAGGCTAGCTCGAATAGACGTCTCCAAGCCGGGGTTTTTGGCTCGAAGAGATCTTCCTCCTATTGAGTTGCCTCTTCAACGAGTTCCTCAACAGGTAGCTGTTTTGAGAGAGGAGTTAGCCTCTTCTCGTCACTCCCTTGACGCCAAGATCGACCAATTCCGCTTTGAAGAAGTCGAAGGAGTGCCAAAAAAGCCTGTGGAACTCTCGGATTCTGAACACGAGTCTGACAGATTTTCTGCCACTCATTCTCCGAAGCTAATTGTTGCTCGGGTCAATACTAGCTCAGAAGTCAAAGAAGAAGGCATGGACTTAAAGCCAAGAACCGGCTTAAAGGGTCTGCCGGCGAACAGGAACAAGAGATCAAATTCAAAAGAAATTCCCAAGATCCAAGTTCCTCCCAGTCTTCCTCCTCCTCCCCCCCCCCCCCCAGCCCCCTACTGACCTCGGACTGAAGGCCAATCCAAACTTAAGGAAGAAAAGGCCAGTTGAGGATCTGGAGCAAGGTGAGGTGGTACCTTAAAAGGGCGTCAAGCAACAAAAGAAAACTAAGGACCCCAAGGACAAGAGGGCCAAATCAGTGGAGAGCCGGGATGAAGCTAAAATGCGCTGAGGGCAGCGCTCCTGGGCCCCTCGGCTAGAGGTGGAAGGTGCTCTCATTCCTTGGGATGCCACGATCTGGGAGTCTCAAAGGGGGTACACCATCATCCTCGCCGAGACCCTAGAGCAACCTCTTCTCCTCTCCAGGGACATGGAGGGCCTCAGGCGTACTAGCCAATCTGACCTTTTCATGTCATTGAAGAAGGACCTCGCAATGGTAAGTCAATCAACATCCTTTTTTGTCAAACATTAAGATGCACATTTATTCATATATGTATATATTTTTTATGACCCCTTTGCTACTTATACGCAAATTACCCAGCAAATTTATGTAGCCGAGAAGTGGGTCAAAAACGCTCATGACGAGGTTAAGGCTGAGGCCCACTCCCGTTTTGAGGTTGAGAAGGCTCTCAGAGCCCTTAAAGAAGAGCACACAAAGCTGTCCGAGAAGTTAAAGGAAGTGGGCAAGGCTCGACTAAGCGCCGAGGTGGGTCTGGACCACGGAGAGGCAATTCGAGGATCAGCGCCAAAAACTACACATAACTGAGATAAACCTAGCCACCGAAAAACAAACTGTTTTGGATCTTAAGGCGGAGCTGCAGAAAACCAAGGATGCAGCTCGGGTGGCCAGGGAAGCCGCTGAGGCCACGATGAAGGCATCTTATGAACGTGGGGTGCAGGACACGGAGACCCGGCTGGTAGAGGAGGTGGCCATAGTGTGCAGGGACTACTGCACCAAGTCATGGGGAGTAGCGATGGACCAAGCGGGAGTCCCTACAGACTCTGAGCTGAGGAGGGCTGAGAATATCTTTTTCCCAGAGGATATTCGAGAAATTCCGGATACGGTCCCTCCTCCCAAGCAACTCCCTACCACCCAAGCTCCCCCTCCTGATGCTAAAGTTTCTAAAGGGGCTGGAATGGGTGAGGAGGCTCAGCCTCCGACGAAAGCCAAGCCCTCCGAGGATGTCCTTACAATCAGGGATGTGGTCTCCCAGGCCAAGGATGCAGAGCTTAAGTCTCAGGCCGAGGATTCCCAATCTGAGAAGGCTAATCCTAAGAAGGACCCTCTACAAGCGAAGGCCTAAGTATAGGATTTTTTTTTGCAGCTTTCTATGTGTACATATTTTTTTGTAATGGCATTCTGCCACCATTTGTAATGCATCTTCCTTTGATTAATGAATAGACTTTTCTTTCTACCTCTTGTGTCTTTACTTTATATATTTCCAAGCTTACTATTATTAAAAATAAAATAAAACTGTTGCCACTCTAACTTTAATAAAAACTGAAAACAATACCCTACTGGTAGTTTAAATAATTTGATTAAGTATCAGCAACAAAGAGATTTACCCCATACTTGTTCTATGAAATAATCCTTCTGCAATGAAGGTTGAATCTAATAAAGATAAGTAATGGACTTTGAAAGGAAAATGGAAGGGGGAGATATTCTTAATTTTGCCTAACACTTGTATAAATAATCAAGGTTCTTGACTTACTCAAAGCCACCAGTCCGAGGAGTTGGTTATAATCTTGGATCTGTTTTGACACTTAGTGAAAAATATATAGATATCAAAGAATGTCAATTTCCCCAAAGTATGTGGTCCGAGGACCTAAACATGACTAAGGTTCTGTTTAAACACTTATAAAGATGTCATAGAGTGTTAATTTCTCCAAAGCATCTGGTCCGAGAACCCAAGCATAGGAATGGCAACAAGCCGGGTTCGGGTCGGGTTTTTGCATACCCGGACCCGACCCGCGAGCCGCGACCCGCGACCCGGACACGGCCCGATTATTAATCGAATTTTTTTTCCGGGGCCCAAACCCGCCCCGCCGAGCCCTGCGAGCCTCGTTTAGCCGCTTGGGCCCAAATCTGGCCCAACCAATTTTTTTTTTTTTTTTTTAAGCCCATTAAGATTTTTTGCCAGATTCAAGCCATATATGGCAACCAATTCAAGCCCATTCAAGCCATTCAAGCCCATTAAGATTTTTTTGTATTAAGATTTTTGGCATTTGGGCCACATTATATGGCAGCCAAATCAATTCAAATCAAATGCAGCCAAATCAATCCAAATCATAGGTTAATCATAAATCAATAAATCACCTGTTAATTATACATCTATAAATCAATAAATCATAACTAAAATCACCAACTAAACATAAAAATAAAATAAATCCAACAAGTCCAAGAACTAAGTATCACAAGTCCAAGAAGTTCAAGAAATTAATAAGCTACAAAACAAATCCCACAAGTCTAAGAAATTACAAAATGTCTTATCCTCCACAAACCAATAAATTAAAAAGGCTAAGAAATTAAGGCTAAAAAGGCTTAGAATAATTACAAACCAACAAATTAATCCAACAAGTCTAAGAAATTAAAAAGGCTACTAAATTAATAAAAAATGTCTAATCATCCACAATTGTGACACAACTCCCATCCTCTTCATTAGGCTCTCCATCATCAAGAATTGATTGAAGTGTACAATCTCCAAACATAGTTGAAGAACCTACAACAACAATGAATTAAAAAATGGAATAAACTTCATCAAATTGTAACTAGCAAATATAAAAATACAATTTTGATTTTATAAATAGAAATTAGACAATTGCTAACCGTTGATTTCACTCCATAACCAATTCTGAGCACACATCATTGCCTCTATAGTCTTGGGATGTAGCCTACTATGGTGTGGAATTAAAAGTCTTCCACTAGTACTAAAGGCAGATTCTGAAGCAACAGTTGTGACAGGAATGGCTAAAATATCTCTTGCAATTCTTTGTAAAGTAGGATACTTGAGACCATTACTTTTCCACCATCCCAAAATATCAAAATCTTGACTCCTCTTCAACACTCCCTCATCAATGAAACGATCAAATTCCATTCTCGCACTCCCATGTTTCTTTGAACTACTTGAACTATTGTTCACAAACAAATCAAAAGATGACATTGCCCCACTCAACCTAAACTTCATTTGTGCCACAGGGCTTGAAGTACTTGCAGGAATATGAGAACTTCCTTCATTATCTACAGGGGACTCATCTATATCTCCATACTCATCAAGCAAATCATAATAAAGATTCTTAATTTTTTCAATCTCCAAATCAGAATTATCACCATAAATGTTAGGATAATAAAACTCTAATAACTTCATCTTATATCTTGAATCTAAGATAGCAGCAACAGCCATAACAACACTAACATTAGCCCAATAAGAATTAAATTTAGCAAGCATGCTTTCTGCCATCGTACTTATCATCTCATTTGAATTCAAACTCCATTCATTCAATGCAATTTTCAACTCACACACCAAATTAAAATACATATTAGTTGTGGGGTACTTACGACCAGAGAAAAACTCAGTCACACTATGAAACAACTCCAACCTTCCACAAATATCTTTGGCTACCTCCCAATCATAATCATATGGCAAACAAGTAGAAGATGTTTCACGTTTAGCCAAACGCGGGAAAACATCTTTATAAATCAATGCAGTAGAAAGCATTAAGTAAGTTGAATTCCAATGAGTTTTACAATCTAAGACTAACTCTTTGGTGCATTGAACACGCAATTGACGTGCATTTTCTTCAAATTTCTGCCTCCTTTTTGGTGATCCAATCCAATAAATCACACTATCACGAATCATTTCAATACCATCACCAATAAGAGACAATCCATCTTGAACAATCAAATTCAAAATATGTGCAGCATACCTCATATGCAACATAGACCCACAAAACATAAGAGAACTAGTATCAAGCTTATTCAAGAGAAGTCTTATCATGGCATCATTAGTACTACAATTATCAACAGTTATTGTAGACAACTTCCTATCAATGTTCCACTCTAAAAAACAATCAACAAGGACTTCAGTAAGGACATCTTTCGTGTGTGGAGAAGGAACATAAACAAACCTAGAAAAATAATATGAATAATTATAACATAACTCAATAAACATTCAATTTAACATAACTCAATAAACATTCTAAATGTAAAGTCTTTAACATTCAATTTATAGATAAAAATTACCTTAAAACCCGGCTTTGCAACGTCCAAGTATGATCAATAAAATGAGCGGTAATGACCATAAACCCTCTCTTTTTGTTATTTGAAGTCCACATATCAGTTGTAATTGTCATCCTACTTCCATTCTTGTTTGTCGTCTTCAAAGCTTTCTCCCTCTCATTATCATAGATTTTAAGAATGTCACTCTTCAAAGTATTTCTTGTGACAAGTTTAAACATAGGTTGAAGATCAGCCACAAATTCTCTAAACCCAATGTGGTCAACTATTGAAAGGGGATATTCATGTAGGATGACCATACGAGCAAGCTTATTCTTAACTCTAACTTGATCAAATTGGTAAGTATTCAAACTCATAGTTCCACCCACCTTATTTTGTTGTTTAATTAAGACTTGTTGTCGCATATCCCTTATATCTTTAAACTCATTCGTGGACATCTTGCTAAATGATTACGCAAATGAGTTGTACCTTGGCTAGACTCACCCAAGTGAAGTTTGTTACAATGATGACATTGGGCTTTAACTTTTTCATCAACTTTCTTCCTTGTAAAATGAGCCCAAACATCTGAGGTAGTCTTTCTTTTTTTACTTGTATCCAAGTCCTCATTTGTAAGCTCTTGCTCTCCCTCTTCCTCTATCCCTTCTTGTTCCTCTACCTCTAAGTCTTCTCCCACTAAGTCCACCGTCGGGGATTTCGGATTCCTAATTGGTTCAGAAGTTTGGGAGTTAGAATCAAAAAAAATTATCACAAATTTATTATTACACATACTCATTGATTAATAGGCACAAATTCATAATTACACAGATTCACAAATTCTATCAACGCAATCGTAATTAAACATGATTAACTACAAATTCAAACACTTACTCGTTATTTAATGGTGATCCTGAGGGTGAGCTGCCAGGCGACAATGGCAAGGGTGATTGTGAAAATGGCGAAGGAGACTGCATAGTTGGCAAGGGACAACGTTCGGTTCTCAAGGGAGAGCCGCTTGGCGAGGACGAACCAGATTTGTTTGTGTCTGTGTTTGTGTCTTCCATCTCCGTTTTAGGCTCTGCATTCCCAACAAACACAAAAAACAATAAACAATTTCTTCCATTAAACAAACTATGCAGATATGAAGGGAAAGAACAGGGGAACAAAATGCTTTGAGACTTGAATTAGGTAAAAGATATGTGTACAAAAATTCACTACCATATTTCACACTTAGTTTCACTGATTTCAACATCCCCAATGTATTACTTATCATCAAATCCAATCCTAATTACCAAAACAAACCCAATAACACCACAAACACCTTAACCCATAAACCAAACCCTCACCCACCCAAAACCAAATAAACATTGTTATCATCACAACAAATTCAATGACCAAATTTAAAGCTTAAACATAATCCATGTCAGATGAGCCAATTCAATCTGCATCCAGATTATGTTTCCTGAAGTCTAATTGAAGAAACGAAGGTGATTCAATTGAAATAAATATATGCATATATAATTCATACCAACCATATAACTTCACATTTAAAGATATCAAATTTCGTCAATAATCTAATTTCCTAGCAAACAAATCTATGAATAGTGAAAAGTATCCATATTAACCCACAAAGAAAATAGAATTCTCAAGTTCATGATGACATTTTGGTAACACCCATTTCAAAATAAGCAATTTGATCTCTTTTTAAATACCCGTCATTCATTTTCATAATAAGCTCAAATTTTTGCAACGGTTTCAAAACATATTATATTTTGTCACTACCCACAGCACATAAACATCTATAGTCAAACTCAAAAACTCGATCAAGACCCACATCAACAAACATGAAACATAATAAAAATAAAAATAAAAATAGAGAGCATAGAGTTCGTGTAAAGCAACTATCTAGCTTAGTTGTCCTACCAAAACTGAAATTTCTTTTTGCAAAAATTATAACTACCAAAACAATATTCACAAGATCGTCAAAATCCAACCAAAACTCGCACACACATACAAGCGTAGAACTACTATATATAGTGAACAAGTTGGTACCTTTGATGATTTGCTACCACTTTTGAACAAGTTGGTACCTTTGTCGGACTGAGGGTGTGTCGGAGTGACTGAGCTGAGGGAAAGGGAGTGTCAGACTGAAAGAGGGAGGCATGAGGGAGTGTGGGAGTGAGGGTGAGGGAGTGTCGGAGTGTGGGAGTGAGGGTGAGGGAGTGTGGGACTGTCGGACTGAGCTGAAATGAGGGAGAAGGTGTCGGACTGAGCTGAAATGAGGGAGAGGGAGTGTCAGACTGAGGCAGGGAGGCTGCTGAGTTCAGTTACTGCTAAAGAGAAATGAGGGATTAGGGTTAGATTATAGGTATATATATAGGGTATTTTTGTAATTTCAAGGTACCGGGTTTTTATCCAGGCCGAGTTTCGGGTCGGGTCTCAGGTTTTTTTGATAAAACCCGGACCCGACCCAGACCTGCTTCGGGTTTTTTTTTTAAAAACCCATACCCGACCTTATTCCTAATCGGACTGGGTAAAACTCGGCCCATTAAGGTCGAGCCGGGTTGGGTACCCGCGGGTCGGGCAAAAATTGCCATCCCTACCCAAGCATGACTAAGGTTCTGTTTAAACACTTATAAAGATATCATAGAGTGTTAATTTCCTCAAAACATCTAGTCCGAGAACCCAGGCATGACTATGGTTCTGTTTAAACACCTATAAAGATGTCATAGAGTGTTAATTTCCCCAAAGCATCTGGTCCGAGAACCCAAGCATAACTAAGGTTCTGTTTAAACACTTATAAAGATATCATAGAGTGTTAATTTCCCCAAAGCATCTGGTCCAAGGACCCAGGCATGACTAAAGTTCTGTTTAAACACTTATAAAAATGTCATAGAGTGTTAATTTCCCCAAAGCATCTGGTCTGAGGACCTAGGCATGACTAAGGTTCTGTTTAACACTTATAAAGATGCCATTGAGTGTTAATTTTGCCAAAGTATATGGTCTGAGGGACCAAGCATAGCTAAGGTTCTGTTTAACACTTATAAAGATGCCATTGAGTGTTAATTTTGTCAAAGTATGTGGTCTGAGGGACCAGGCATAGTTAAGGTTCTGTTTAACACTTATAAAAAATTGATAAAGGGAAGTACAATGCCTTTATACAACAAATGAACATATTGACAAAGGAAACTTTTATTAATAATAATACCTTTTCAGGTTGTTTACATTCCAAGGACGCGGTATTACATGCTCATCTAAGTCTTCCAAAAAATATGCTCATATACCAACCACCGAGGTGATGCGATATGGTCCTTCCCAATTGGGCCCTAGCTTTCCTCACGTTGGGCTCTTCGCAGTACCCAGGACTTTTCTCAACACCAAGTCACCAGGCACTAATGGTCTCAGCTTTACGTTGACATCATAACTTTGCTTGAGTTTGTGTTGGTAGTATGCCAATTGAATCTTTGCGCTTTCTCTTCTTTCTTCAATAAAGTTTAGGCTCTTCTCCAACAACTCATTGTTACTGCTCGGATTGAAGGAGCTGGTCATTAATGTTGGGAAGCCAGTTTCTAAAAGAATGACACCCTCAACTCCATAAGTCATTGAAAAGGGGGTCTCTCCCGTTGACCTGCGAGGTGTAGTTCTATACGTCCAGAGGATATGTGACAACTCTTCTAACCATCTTCCCTTCGTGTCATCCAGCCTTTTCTTAAGTCCGTTCACTATAACCTTGTTAACAGCCTCGGCCTGTCCATTTCTTTGGGGGTAAGCTGAAGTGGAATACTTGTTTGTAATTCTAAGATCACAACAATATCTCCTGAAAGATTTGCTGTCGAATTGAAGGCCATTGTCTAAGATGAGGATATGAGGGACCCCGAATCATGTGACAATGTTTTTCCAAACAAATTTCTTGGCATCCACGTCCCTAATATTTGCCAAAGGCTCAGCTTCAACCCACTTGGTGAAGTAGTCCGTGCCGACCAGCAAATATCTCTTGTTTCCTGCTGTTTTAGGGAAAGGGCCAACGATGTCTAAGCCCCATTGAGTAAAAGGCCAAGGGTTGGATAGGGGGTTAAGGACTCCTCTTGGCTGATGTATATTTGGTGCAAACCTTTGGCACTGATCACATTTCTTCACATATTCTTGCACTTCTTTCTGCATATTTGGCCACCAATAGCCTTGAATGATGGCTTTGTGAGACAAAGATCTTCCTCCTGTATGGCTTCCACAAATCCCTTCATGTAACTCCTCAAGGAGTAGCTCTGGCGCCTCAGGGTGAATGCAGAGTAGGTATGGCCTAGAAAAAGAACGCTTGTATAGTTTTTGGTCCTCGGATAGCCAGAAACGAGGTGCCTTTCTCCATACTTTGTCAGCCTCTGATTTATCCTCCGGCAAGATGTCCTTTCTCAGGAATTGTATTATGGGATCCATCCAACTAGGCCCTACTCTAACTTGGTGAACATGGACCACCTCTCCCTTTACCTCTGTGGGTTTGCACAAGTCTTCTATAAGGATAACCCGAGGTAAGCTCTACGCCGAGGAGGTTGCAAGCGTGGCTAGGGAATCAACATGTGTGTTTCCACTTCTAGGGATGTGCAGTGAGCTGAATGATTCAAATCTTGATTGCAAATGCCTAACTTGACTTAAGTACCCTTGCATTCTCTCATCTCTTGCTTCTAGTTCGCCCTTCACCTGGCCGAAGACTAGTCTTGAGTCCGAGAACATCTTTACTGCCTTTCCTCCCATTCTTTGAACCATGGACATTCCTTCCAGCAAAGCTTCATATTCAGTCTCATTATTTGTAGCCGAGAAGCCTAGTCTTAGTGACTTTTCAATAGTGATTTGTTCAGGAGAAACCAGAACTAGCCCCACTTCGAAGCCCCTTTGATTTGCTGCACCATCAACATATACCTTCCAAAATAAAGGTTCTTGTAGGGAGATTGTGCCAAATGCTTTTCCATCCGTGTTCTATGTCGCTGCCACTTCTTCCAACGGGGGTTCAGCGAACTCGGCCACCAGGTCCGCTAGGACCTGGCCCTTGACAGAGGTACGAGGCATGTACTTAATGTCAAAAGCCCTTAGAATTGTGCCCCATTTAGCAATCCTTCCCGTGTAGTCAGCACTTCAAAGTATAGCCCTGAATGGAAGTTGAGTCAGGACGACGACAGTATGTGTTTGGAAGTAATGGGGAAACTTTCGTGTACCATGCACTACAGCCTAGATGGCTTTCTCCAATGGTAGATAACGAATCTCAGCCTCATGTAGTGACTTGCTCACATAGTAGACTGGCTGTTGTACGCCACTGTCAACTCGTATCAACACCAAACTCATAGCATGAGGGGCCACAGCGATATAAGCAAACAAGACCTCATCCACCTTAGGACTGGACATGATAGGTGGCCGAGATAGATATTCTTTAAGTTGCTAGAAAGTCAAAGCACATTTCTCGGTCCACTCAAATCCCTTCCACTTATTCATCAAGAGGAAGAAGGGTCTGCACCTATCTGCTGACCGAGAAATAAACCGATTCAAGGTAGCAGTCATTCTGGTAAGCTTCTGGACCTCTTTAGGATTTCGAGGTGGTTGTAAATTGTTAATGGCTTTGATTTGATCGGGGTTGACCTCGATTCCCCTATGAGTCACCATGTATCCCAAGAACTTGCCTGATTCCACACCAAATGAGCACTTGGAAACGTTTAGGTGCAACTTGTGTTTCCTCAGAATTTCAAAGATGTTTCAGAGGTCTCCAACATGCTCGGACACCACCTTGCTCTTCACCACCATGTCGTCTATATAAACTTCAATACTCTTGCCCAATTGTGGTTCAAACATTCTCGTCATCATCCTTTGATAGGTAGACCCTGCATTTTTTAAATCAAAGGGCATTACATTGTAGTGGTAGTTTCCAATGGGAATGACAAAAGCTGTCTTTTCTTGATCGTCCAGGGCAAGTGGTATCTGATGATACCCTTGAAAGGCGTCTAAGAAGCTCATCCGAGGATGGCCCACCATTGCATCCACCAACTGATCTATTCGAGGCATAGGGAATGGATCTTTTAGGCAAGCCTTATTCAGATCTGTGAAGTCCACACACACTCGCCACTTCCCGTTCTTCTTTTTCACCACCACAGTATTGGCCAGCCATTCAGGGTAAAAAACTTCCTTGATAGCCCCTGCCTGCTTGAGCTTCATCACCTCATCTCTGATAGCACCTGCATGTTCCTTGGATGGACGCCGAGGTGACTGCTTTTTGGGAATGATTGATGGATTAACATTTAAATGATAACAGATGAAGTTTGGATCCACCCCCGGGGCTTCATAAGCGTCCCATGTAAACACATCAACGTTTCTACTAAGAAATTCTACCAGCTCTTCCTTCTCTTTAGGAGGCAGCCGAGCCCCAACCTGAAAGAACTTCTCCGGATCATCACCTATAACAACCTTTTCTAAATATTCACACTTGGCCTCCTCGACTGATCCATTAATAGGCAACTTCGGAGCTTTTAATTGCTATAAGCCCCTTTGATTAGAAGCCGAGAACTCTGCTTCGGGTTGATGTAAGATGGCAGCCACCAGGCGTTGCCTAGCTGTGGATTGACTCCCCACGATTTCTTCAATGCGACCCCCCGACGGATATTTCACCTTTTGGTGTAGAGTGGAAGAGACAGCCTCCAGGGCATGATGCCAGGATCTGGCTACAATGGCCGTGTAGGGGGAATAAGCATCCACCACGATGAAGTTTACTTCCACCACTTCTGAACCCGCTTGCACGGGTAGTCTGATCTGACCCCTTGGGATGACAATCTTCCCATCAAAGCTCACCAAAGGAGAGCCGTAGGTTGTTAAGTCGTCAGGCCTTAAGTTCAGCCCCTTGTACAAGTCGAGGTACATGATCTCGGCTGCACTGCCCTGGTCCACCATCACCCTCTTCATGTCATACCCCCCGATCCTAAGTGTGATCACTAAAGTGTCATCAAATGGCTGGATGGTCCCAATTTTGTCCTCGTCCGAGAAACTCAATGCCGGAGGGATATCTATCTTAGCCCTCTTCAGCCTTAAATTAGCACCATTGGTGGATAGCCGAGCCACAGACATCACTTTGGAAAGGCAGGAGCTGGTTCTCCCTAGTGCAGTAAAGATGACATTGATCGTTCCTAGAGGAGGTTTTGAAGAAGCATCTCTCTAGGGTTCCGAACCTACCTGGCTCCCTTGGCCACTAGAATGATGCAAGAGCTGCTTCAACTTTCCTTCTCGGACTAGCTGGTCCAAATGGTTCCACAAATTTTTGTAATCCTCGGTGTTGTGTCCCTAGTCCTGGTGGTAGTGGCAATAAAGGCTCTAGTTGCGTCTCATGGGATTTCCTGCCATCTTATTTGGCCATTTGAAGAACGGCTCATTCTTAATCTTTTCCAGTACCTGGTACATTGGCTCTCGAAACACAGCATTAACCTCCTGGATGTTGGCAGACCCTGACTGTCTAGCGAAATCTCTCCGAGGTCGGTTATTATTGAATCAATCCGACCTGAAATCCTTCCTCTCCTGAGGGATAACCTTCACTTTACCTTTCCCTTGCTGTTAGTCTTCCTCAACCCTCTTGTACTTATCAATCTGGTCCATGAGTTGGCGCGCGCACACTGGTAACAGGTTTGCCAGTCAGAGACTTCCTTAAACCGTGTTCGATAGAGAGGCCGACCTTAAAAGTACTGATGGCCACGTCATCAAAGTCACCATCTATCTCATTGTACATCTCCCAGTATCTGTCCGAGTACGTTTTCAGGGTCTCTCCCTCTTGCATGGATAAGGACAGTAGTGAGTCCAAGGGCCGAGGTACCCTACTACATGTGATAAAATGAGAGCCAAAGGCCCGGGTGAGCTCCTTAAAGGAATCTATGGAGTTGGCCCTCAGACCATCGAACCATCTCATTGCCACAGGTCCCAAACTCGTCCTTAGAGTGGATAGCCATCCTCTGGTTGAACTGGCTCACATGTTCTACAGGGTCCGTTTGACCATTGTAAATGGTGAACGTAGGCTGATGGAATCGCCGAGGAAGTTTTACCCTCTCTATCTTGCGTGTGAAAGGTGATTTAGAGATTTGATTCAACGCCTTGCTCATAGCGTCGTTTCCCAAGCCTTTACGAGGCAGGCTCTTGTATCTTTGCTTGGGATGGTGCTCTTCATTGTAGGAGAAAGACTCGCTTGGCGGAGTTCTTGACCTTTGCCTGTAACTAGTATCCTCTTTATCATTGGAGGAGACGTCAAAATTGGAAGGAGTTTGTTTCCGTTGTGCATGGCACAGCTTCTTCTTTAAATTGTCAATCTCCCTTTGCATGGCTCTGTTGTTCTGCTCTTGAGAGACGTGACTCCCAACTCGAGAATGACTTTTACCGGTATGTGTGGTTTGTATGGTACCTTCTCGATATCGTTTGCGTTCAAGGTTAAGGAAGTCATCTTGTCGCCTGGAACCCATGGATTCTCCTTGATGGGGACCTGATCCTACCATAGTTAAACGTCGTACTCACTATTACACAAGTTCTTCCCATAGACGGCACCAATTGTAGGGACACGGTTTGCAGCCCAAGTTCAAGATGTATGGGATCTTGGCCCAATAAGCCCAGTACAATAAATTTGTAGAGGGTGGGTCAAAGAACTAGGCCCTAATGAATTTGACAACGGCTAGTATGGATTTAAAATGTGATCAAGAAAGAACAAAAAAAATAAAGCTGAATGAATTCACTGTCCGAGGGGGTATTTTTCCATACAAATCAATAATAGTTGGGTACAAGTATAATTTTGATTGCTACAGTATTCTTTCTCTATTTTTTCGATCCCCATCTCATGGAGGGTCTCTCACATTATATAGCTCCCTTTGGACTATCTTGATCCTACACTTGATGATTTAAGCCCTTACTTGAGTACCTGTCCCATCAGACACCCTATTTGTCTTTCTGTGAGTTATGGTAGCCAAGACAACATTGTTCAGGGGTCTTCTCCACATAAATGCGGCCAGAAAAGTAGCTGCAGTGCATTTAATGCGGTGGTAGCAGCTTTCCCTTAAATATTTTTGGGTTTTCTTCCTTCTCGTATGTTCATGAGGCACATCCCTATCACTGGAGCTTCTTGGAGGGTCACTCTAATTGCTAGAATACATACTTGAGCTGCATTCATCATATCCGAGGAGGAGTTCCTCCTCGAACAACCTTCCATTCATTCCTTACTCATGAGACTTTAAATTGGAATCCCTCATAACTATTTGTCCCTCCTCGGACCATTCAACATCCTTGGACAAAGCCCAAGGCCCAATATATGATTTTGGGCTCTTATCCCTACAAAATTAGATAAGAATTGCCATAGAGTTTTTTAATTTGATAATTTTTTTTCCCTCATTGAACTTTTAATTTGTTAATAGGGTTTTTTTACCTTACATCATTATCATAAGATAATGTTATTTGCATACCATTTTCTCAACAAAAAAAAAAATGTTATTTGCATACCAAGATAAGAATGGACATTTTTTATATTTTAGAATAGATGGAAGAATCTAATTGTTCATCAATATATATAAAATAAATTACTTTAACAACACCCTATGAGGGTCCCATTTGATGTATGTTAAGGGAGGGGGAAATTGGTTCTAACACAAAGATACATCATAAACTCCTTAAAGTTAGCCGAATCACCTTAAATATTGTTTTTTTGTGTGGTTGTTTTATTTTCTAATTTGTATGAATACACTTCCACTAGCAAAACATTATTCCAATCTTCAAATGTAAAGAGATATGAGCATTGTGGCCTTGTGGTCCAATAGCACATGCTCTCACCTTGTACAAGACGAGAGCATGTGCTATTGTAGGGTTTAATTTCAAAGTTCAATCATTTACCATTTCACTTAGCTCAAAAGAAAAACATGTGTAGGGTTTATGATTTATAAAAAGTGATATTGAGGTAATTGTTAGGTCCAATAGATTGGATGTTGGCAATTGATGACAAAAAGGTTGAGTCGTGTTGAGTCTTTGGTGTATATTTGTGAGTCCAAGATAAAGACTCAAGATCTGTTGAGGAAAACAAAGTTTCTGGAATCTCCACACCTGCTCAACCAATCAAGATTTAATCTTAACTCCTCTTTGGTTCCTTCTCAATCAATCAAGAATCGCAAATTAATTTAGAATTTGACCTGAGGCGATTTTCATTTAGTTGGTTGTACCAAGTGGGTTTTTATAACCCTAATAGAGAGTCTATATAATGGCTCATTAAGCACAACTTTTACTGAGGTTGGAGAGGGAAACCCTACACTTTTCAGAGAGAAGATTTTCGCCTCCACCTATTCAACCCATGATTTTAGAAGGAAATATAGATTCATCTTCCACAGTGTTGTTGCTATCATATATAGAAATATAGTGTAGATATAGTTTAACGCCATAGAGTTATCCCATGGTTTGTTATGGATAATATCAAATCTTCAAGTGGATACTTGAAGTCTTGAGCGAGTCTTTGATGTATATTTGTGAGTCCAAGATGAAGACTTAAGATCTGTTGAAGAAAACAAAGTTTCTAGAATCTCCACACCTGCTCAACCGATCAAGATTTAATCTTAACTCCTCCTTGATTCCTTCTCGATCAATCAAGAATCGCAAATTAATTTAGAATTTGACCTGAGGCGATTTTCATTTAGTTGGTTGTATCAAGTGGGTTTTGGCAACCTTAATAGAGAGCCTATGTAAAGGCCTATTAACCATAACTTTTACTGAGGTTGGATAGGGAAACCCTACGCTTTTCAGAGAGAAGATCTTCGCCTCCACCTATTCAACCCCTGACTTTAGAAGGAAACATAGATTCATTTTCCACAGTGTTGTTGCTGTCATATATAGAAATATAGTGTAGATATAGTTTAAAGCCATAGAGTTATCCCATGGTTTGTTATGGATATCAAATCTTCAAGTGGATACTTGAAGTCTTGAGCGAGTCTTTGATGTATATTTGTGAGTCCAAGATGAAGACTTAAGATCTGTTGAAGAAAACAAAGTTTCTGGAATCTCCACACTTGCTCAACCGATCAAGATTTAATCTAAACTCCTCCTTGATTCCTTCTCGATCAATCAAGAATTGCAAATTAATTTAGAATTTGACCTAAGGCAATTTTCATTTAGTTGGTTGTACCAAGTGGGTTTTGGCAACCCTAATAGAGAGCCTATATAAAGGCCTATTAAGCACAACTTTTACTAAGGTTGGAGAGGGAAACCCTACGCTTTTCAGAGAGAAGATCTTCGCCTCCACCTATTCAACCCATGATTTTAGAAGGAAACATAGATTCATCTTCCACAGTGTTGTTGCTGTCATATATAGAAATATAGTGTAGATATAATTTAAAGCCATAGAGTTATCCCATGGTTTGTTATGGATATCAAATCTTCAAGTGGATACTTGAAGTCTTGAGCGAGGTGTTCACATTCAACAGAGTCTGTTGTAAAAAAGTCTGTGGATTCAGAACTGCACACTTGTGTAACGTTAGTAAGTATTAAATGAGTTAGTGGTAGATTTAGAGTTAAATCTATTGTATTAACTTTAATTTTATTAGTGGATCTATTTTGCCACTGAGGTTGGTATGGCTAAGCCCTCATAGTGGTTTTTATTATGGGGCAATTATTGTTCCATTGGTTTTTCCTGCATCACATATATTGTATCAATTGTTTATTATTTTTTATATGGAATACATTGCTCTATGTGGTAATTAATTGAAAATCAATTTGAATTTATAACTCTTTAATTTAACAAGTTGATTATTTCTGCAATAAAATCAACTGGGGTCTAAATTTGTCACAACAATAATGTTATGTAAAAATGATGTTACACCACTCACAATTAATAAATTATGAAAATGATTTTATTACCAACCAAGTACAAAACTAGGATTTCATCTTTGGGGGGCCATGATATGAACGACAAATTTTCAAATTTTAATAATGAGAATTATGCAAAGATTTAAGAGTAAATTAATGCCGTGGAAAATAAAATTTACATCTATTCAATGTCTATTTATTGTTAACAAAATATAGATAAAATAAAAAGACAATAATTTTTTTAATACATTTTAAGTTTTTTTTTTTTTTTTTTGAGAAAGAGTTTCAACCTATGGTGTTCGCTAAGTGTATCAAGGTGTATTTATCATCTATCAAGGTGCATTAAGTTAATCATCTATCAAGGTGTATTAATTTTTGTAGCAATTTTCTTTACATCAAAGCAAGATGCTATCCCATTTGTTTCATTCTGATTTTTGTTATGTCAATCGTTCCTGTAATAGACTAGCCGATGCTTTGGCTAAACGTGCTAATGATAAATTTTAAGAACAGAAAAAATGATAAATTGATGATTATGGTGATTGGAGAAAAATTTGTACGATTGAGAAAATGCAAAAACCAAAATAGTTTGACATGAAAATAGCTCCATTCGACTCTATTGAAAATACTTAGCATTATGTTTACATACCAAAACTACAAAACAATAGGAGAAAAAGATTTTCATAACATCTTTTATTCCTTGTTTTCTTAGCTATATCAAATCCCCAAACACACGGACATGATTAGCCTACATTTTTTTTAAAGTTTTTTTTTTTTTTTTTTTTTTCTCATAACTGAAATTAGTAAATGAAGTAGGAAAAAAAGAGAAGAAATAATGTTTTTTTCAATAAAAATTTTAAGCATTGTTTAGTGAATAAAACAAAATTAATAAAAAGATTGATTCAATTTTTTTTTTTTTTTTTACCGAAATTCATTTTAGAGAGGGAGTTGAGGGATAGGACCTTGAGATATTGGTGGTCCGTGGATGAGTTGACAACACTTCTTGAGGTAGTTAATGTCTGCCACGCCGTTAATATGTTACATATAAATATGCATCAGAACACACCCATTTGGCAGTGTGAGATAGAAAAGATTTAATAATATGTCATGATTGTGCTTGATCTTTCTTGTAGAGAAAAGAAGTGGAAAGGGGTATTTGATACTGATTCGTGTGATCTAATCATGTATAATCTGCCTTGTATCCTGAAGTACATGGACTCCTGAGTACTGACACACTTTGTTCCCTAAGTCAAAACATCAATTGAGATTGTTGCTAAGTTTCTAGTTAATTTAGAAGCAGCATGACAACTTACAGTTGGTTGGGTTTATAACTTGAAATCAGCATTTAGAGACTCTAATAACTTCTGCATTGGATATTTTGCCATTAGGGGGCTCAAGCTGTTTTCACAATTTAGTACTTCACAGAGTAAGGGACTAGATCAGCCAAGAAAATTTTATGAAGGTTGAGCAAGATCGAGTCCATCTCTTACTACTTTACCTAAGATGCGGTTTTGAGTTTATTATAGTTTGTAATTCAAAATGTAGGGTAAGGGTAACCACATCACAGTAGTCAAACTTGTATTTGATTTTCAGCAGAAGTTTGTAAAATGTCAAATTGTTCAGATTGTAATATTTTTAATCTCTCTTTGGTACCCATTTCAGCAAGGCCGTTTATGCAGTATGATTCATCTGTAGCTGACGAACGACTCTTTAATATGTTCCTCTCATTGTGGTTTCTCTCATTGTGGTTTACTAAGGTATGTAATATATTCTTTGTTAGAGCTACATGCTACCATGAACCATGTGTATTTGGTGCTTTTCACCAGAATTCAATCTTTTGAATTATTTCTTTAGTTCAGGATCACGAACAGTCTTACTCATGTCTTGTATTTAATCTATCTCTAACAAAAAGCCTTCCACCTCAATACACAGCTATCAAAGAAATGGATATTGAGTGGTTTAAATTTGTTACAAATATATGCCTAGTTTATGCGAATTGTTTTAAGTGTGTGTGCCATGTTATATATGATACACCTTCTTTCTTCTCAAAAAAAACTTTTAACCTTCTTAAATCTATCTAATAATAAATAAATAAAACTTCTTAAATATATCTAATAAAAAAAGAGGATATTACTATTTGAACATTTTAAGAATTGACACAATTTATTTATAAGAAACCAAGGCCGAACATGGGTATACAGTAAAGATAAAAATAAGTAGCAGTCACTCTATCAAATATCCCTCAGTACTCCTTATTCATGCTTACTAATTATTATTTATTTAGAAGATTGATGGATGAAATTATACACCATTCATCTTCCTTGTTAAACCTTCAACCTCCTCGAATTGGGTAGAATATCAGAGTGCAATGATGGTGTAGTTGAAGATCTATCAGGGTCAGACTCATGTGATGCTGGAATTGGTGGCTTTATTGAAGATGGTTGCTCAATAGATGCAGCCAAAGTTTCACTGTCTGGGACGTAAGGCAATGGCTCTGAAAAATGTAGAATATCAGAATGCGATGATGGTGTAGCTGAAGATCTATCAGGGTCAGGCTCATGTGATGCTGGAATTGGAGGCTTTATTGAAGATTGTTGCTCAGTAGATGCAACCAAGGTTTCACTGTCTAGGATCCCAGGCAATGGCTCTGAAACCGGTAGGATATCAGAATGTGATAATTGTGGAATACCTAAAGATATATTAGAGTTAGGCTCAAGTGATGCAGGAATTGGGCACTTTTTAGAAGATGGTTGTTCAATAGATGCCTCCGAATGTGATCATTGTGGAGTGCCTAAAGATATGTTAGAGTTAGGCTCAAGTGATGCTGGAATTGGGCACTTTATAGAAGATGGTTGTTCAATAGAAGCATGACTTAAACTCAGGAGAGTGGATAAAAAGAGAAGGGAAGCAAAGGCATAAGAAAAAAAAATGGGAGGTGGGAAATGGAAGCCATAGCTGTATTAGTTGTTTATCTGTGCAGTGCATTAAAGAGGGTGGTGAGAATTTATAGGAAGAAGCCCCTCATGACTCTTGGCATGTGAAACTTTAAAGAATGTATAGAAAGTTTTGACAATAGGACAAATAGGACACATGTATCTACTTAGTTTTTAGTCTCTTGAAAAGGCAAGTTCATAAACTATAACTGTTATTCACAATTATAGAATTAATTATTAGCAAAATTACAATTTATCCCACATCTTATTGTAATCTTATTATAATTTAGTTTACAAAATTTCAATTGTTACATTTGAATTCCTAAAGTTTGGATTAAAATAAAATTGTTAGGATTCTATCCAAAGACCCCTTAACGATTTGATTTCAACTTGAACATTTGAAAATCAAAATGTAGTAGTTAGAAAGTTTGTGGAACTAAATTGTGACATGGCCAAACCATAAAGGGGTAAGTTGTAATTGAAGTTTGTCCACTAAATGCAAAATCAATTAATTTAGACGGAACCCTAACAATTTAATCAAAACTTTAGGGAATCAAATGTATTAGTTTAAAGTTTTTAGATAAAATTATGATAGGACCAAACAAAGGGGTAAATTATAGTTTTCTCTTTTGGAACAAAAACCGTGAATGTGGAATGTGTGAGACAAAATTAGGATAGAATTGCGGAACATGGAAAGATTGTGAAATAATAATAATAATAATAAAAGTTTCGAGCTAAGCTAACATTTCTTAGTGTTTTTAGTAAAAGCGTCCACAGTTCAAATTCTTACTCCCACTATTGAATCATTAAAAAATAAGAAGTTTCTGATATAGATTCACATTGTATCGTGCAGAATATATTTTTCCAAGTACTTTAGTTCTATGCATAATCCCATGACACCAAAGTAAAGCTAAATAAGAACCTTCCCATGATCATATTCAATACACCCACAAATTCTTTATTGTCTTTTATGGAATAAAGGTCTGATAAAGATTAATAATTTTGTAGTTCAAGCCTTTTTTTTTTTTTTTTTGAAAATTTTGTAGTTCATGCTGATCGTACTGTTCTTACCATTTACTATGCTTGTTTGTTGAATTTCATTTTCAAAATAAGATCAAATAAATATTTAAATAGTGATCAAAATCAGAAAAACGTTTGAGTCTTAACACATTATTTGATGTAGAATATTTATATACTTATGATCTTTTATGTACATGGCAAACGACAGTCTTCTTAAAGTATCTTTTAAAAATGAGAGTTTCACCTCTAATCATACTTTTTTTATTACATACAGTAAAATTTAAACCTATGCTGTCCACTCTATGATAATTGCTTTTATCAATAGACTAAGAAATCAATTGACCTTTTTTTTTAGGTAGGATTTGAACCCTATATCTCCTATCATACAAAATACTGAAATTTTTTTAAATTGTTTGCTCAGGTGCTTTCGCTTTCACACGGGACATCTATGAAATTTTTTTAAATTGCTGAGGCATGCACAAAGCAGCATAACACCCACCCCCAACCAACCCCCCCCCCCCCCCCCCCAAGCGAAAGATTGATTTATGGATGTCACCTGAATACTCACCCCGGGATTTTTGCAGCACAAGCGTTAATTGTGTTCACAATTCAAGCAACTTTTGAAGTAAATAAAACACACACACACACACACACAAGGCCTCAATTCTTGACTGACAGCTTTATGCAGGCATATAAAGGAACTGCATTGTCTTTACATTGTTTATGACTATATCAATACTTACATACCCATATCACTTGAATGTTACTTAATCTCGACCTTCAACATTTTGGCGCCATCAGAAAACAGATACAGATTCCAAGTAACTGTATAAGGGAGGGAGAAAAAAGGAAAATATATAACTACCTGGATTTACAACAATGGTTATAATACATGGCAATGCGTTCTCAAAACTAACTTCTTTTATAATTACACAAGGTTGACCAACAAAACAAGACAGTATAACTTCCATTTGTAAATGTTCTGTAATTTGATAAGCCAACATTTTGCTGCAGTGTCGAAATCTTAGCAAAACCTCTCAATGATACCTGTCCCCCTTCCCCCTGGCCTGGGGTAACCTTTTGAGTTTTGACACAAGAAGATAAGTCAGTGAGAATATAATAAGGACACCTGAATAAATATCAGACAAGGGCTTAAAAACAATGAAGCGGTATATAGGGTCTGAATGCATGAGGTTAGGGTGTGTAAGATACTAAGATGCCATTTGATAAAGTCCAACTACAATTTCCCAGTGGCTGAAGTTGATAAGATGCCATCTACGTTAACATATTGTTCTACTAGAAAATAAACAGCGTCTCATCTCACTATGATTTATCACCTTCAAGCCCTAGGGGCATTACACCCCACTACCGTAATTTGCCATGTGCACAACAATGCAATAAGTAAAATTACTGTATGACTTATATGGTGCGTGTTTTTACCACAATAGACTACTTTCTGCAAGTGTAAGGTTTCAGAAGAAAAAAGGCAAATTAAGTTTGAAAGCTAACCATGGCACTGTTTTGGTTTTTAAACTCTACCCTCTGAGCAAAGCTAAACCTTTTGTAAAGAATTGATCGGCATGGCACGTTTCAGAAGGGATCTGTAATCTTGACTCCTAGACCATTCATCAATCTCACGAGCACGTAGAACAGGCAGAGGATGTGAAAGTTGCCTTGTTTGAGCATTTCTGGAAAGCATAAGTAGATTAGGCATCGATAACAAAGATAAATGACAACTACTTATCCAAAAAAAAAAAAAGATAAATGACAACCCAATTTATGTTGTCTGCATGAATGGCTGCTCACCTTATATACCACCCAACTGGGCTCGAGGAAGCTCTGTCATAAGAACGAGCTTGCTCCAAGAATGCATCCACATTCAATTGATCAGCCATAGATGGGCATCCCCCAGCTAATTTCATAAGCACAGAGATGACCACCTCTTGTGGGAGTGTCAAATGAAAATCAGATAATCAATCAAACTGGTATACAACAGATAATAGTACAACGCATAGTTTAAGTTTTTAATATCCATATACCTTAGGGTCTTGTGCAACAAGAAGGGCTGCACGATCACAAGTCAACTCTGCTGCTCGGAGCCAGCGGAACAACTGTTCCTCTAAGCTCTGAGCTATTAGCGAACCAAGACCTGAAAAAGTTATGGACATTAAAAACTCTATGATGCAATTTGATAATTTAACCCAGAAATCAAGTATCAATAAAGCAATAACAAGCTCAATCATCTTACTAAGTGACATGCAGAATTTTTAATCATGAATATCATTAAAGAGTCCCCTAGCTCTACACTTCTCAGATAATGGGAAATATCGGGAAACAGAACCAGATTCTAACAATTATTCCCTAATACGAATGGTTGGCTACATTCAGGCACATGCAGACATTCAGAGCACTTACATACACAAACACACAATGTAACAGCTGCACTTTCCTCACAGTCATACAAACAAATTTTATATGTCCACTTGTGATCTGCCAAATAAAATGCACCTCAGAACCTGAAAGATCTTATAGTGCAGTCTGAAATCCAATCATTTTGTGGTTCAGGATCCAGACCCTTTTTTCTGAATTAACTATCTCAATATGTCCATCACAATCCCATAATAATGAAATGTATGGTAATAGTATGCATTTACCCTTTATTTTTGGGATAAGTAAAGACTAAGGGTAAATAGTATGCATTCACCTGAACAAGCATAAAGCACCAAATGACCTACCAGGTACAGAATAAGCCCCAAGGGTAAGAATATTTGCATATGTAAGCCATACACCATGGTCGCATTTCAGGTGACCCAACTCGTGAGCCAGAACAGCCTAAATAGCAGTAGACTGGCAGGAAGTTAATAACATTTCATAATATAAGATAGAACTTTCACTAGAATTTTGTATGTAGGCAATTAAATGAATGGACAGAAGCAGCCTAAAAGCACATTAACTATGACATAGATGTTAAGCAATAGAAAAGAATGCTAAAAGGGAAGGATTGCAACAGGTGAAAAGAATCACAAACATGTTTGTAACAAAGAGATGAAAAAATAGACCTGCAATTCCTTCTGCGTCAGAAGCTCCACAAGGCTGGTATGAACAACAACAAATGGCCTTTTACCACTTACAGCTAAAGTATATGCATTTGGTACAGGACTTTGTCGGACATACAGATCAGGAGCCTCAATGTTCAATACCTCCGCAGCCTCCATCATTAATCTATGAAGATCAGAAAGCTGATAGATGAAGAACATAAATTTAGAGCCATTAGATAAGTTGATAACAAGAAAACATGATTTTCACATTCACACATGTTCTTTCACCAAGGGATGAAAACTTAATTGAATATACCTAAAACAATTATCATCTCTATCGACACAAGAAATTTGAACAATATGGCAAACTTATAGAAGCAATGTGAGTCACACACACACACACGTATATATTTTATAAGTAGAGTTAAAATATTTTTAAAGATGTGCCACACCCATTTTGAAAATGGCATGACATTGGTAATAATATGGGATGAGTTGGAAATGCCACCTTACTCCTGTTCGACAACAAGCATGACTAATGAAAACTAAGTTCTTTCAATTAATATCCCATACATATACTAATCAGGCAACAACAAAAAATATTACTAAAAAATTATCAGGCAACAACATGAACACAATTTGATGTCAGAAGGACAAACTATTGTGAGAGCCTTGCACTTTCAAGGAGTTAAAAAAAAGAAATATGAATAACCATATTCTAATGAGTAAAAGAAAACACAAACATCACAAACAAGAGTATTCCATAGAATTCTAGAAAAACTAACTTGAACAGACCACAAAGTATACACATTACAATGAAGATTCTAGATGTAACAAAGATTGAATTACATGTTCATCTCTGCTTTGGAATTCTCCAATAAATGTACAAAACAAGAATCCACTAGCAACACTTAATACATTCACAAAGAGACCCAGTTAAAGAAAATGAACACATGGATCCAAATCAAACAAGATATACATCTTCCCTTCCTCTACAATATTCTTCGCCAAAAAAGCATCACATACTACCTGATCTTTAGAAACAAGAACCGATGTCCCTATATTCTCCAGAAGCATGACCTGCTCGGCAACAGTTCCTGCAACAACGCGTTTCGATCATCACTAAAGTAACATCACAAGAATTTACACTCAAATCTTATCCAACCAGAACACAGCATTTCCAAAAATTTTAAGAATTAAAATAACTCATCGTCGTTTTCATATTGAAAACAAAGACAAAAACCTCTCCATTCATTTCCTATATTCTCTAATGCACAATCTTCTCTCACAGAACACATATAAAATTTCAATTACCTAGTAGAGCCTTTCCGAGTTGATTCAACCCTGGAATCGCTCTCAATATCAGCGTGTTCTGCACAAATTCAAAATTAAACCAAAACAATAATAGTAATCAGACCACAGAGAAACTCTAAATACTCCACTATTGCCAATATAAGCTTAATTCCACTGTTTGTTTGCTGAGAAAACATGCAGAAATACTTAGTCAAAGAAATTTCTAGAGAAACAAATAACAAAATTGAATTAGTCAGTCAGTCAGTAAGACTCAAACCTGCTTATCAAGAGGATGGCGAAAGTCATCGGCATCGAGGTTGCGAAAGACAAGCGACGGCGACGGCAACGCGGCTCTACAAACAGAAACCCTAATCCTGGTGCGATTCTTCTTTGGCGTTAAGAATCGAAGCGAAGATGAAGACGAAGAAAACCTCAGGTTATCGGAGGCGACGAAGCTGAAACAGAGAGATTTGGGGGTTTGGGAGAAACAGAGAGAGGAGAGAGGCACGGAGGCCATTGATAATTGATTGCAGCTGAAGCAGAGAGAGCTGGAAAAAGAGAAAGAAGTAGTAGTAGTAGTAGAAGTTCAGACTTAGAAAAGCGTTTTGAAAATTTTCATTTTTTCGTGATGAAAAGTGAAAACACAGTAAGAGACACAGAGAGAGACACACACAGCCAAGCACGAAGCGTGATCTATGTCTGGAGTGAGGCGTATGTACGTTTGTGTCCACAGCCTACTCCTGGCAACGGCTTCGCGCCGTTTCGTTTTCTGTTGACTATTGTGTCCTCCTCGTCTGATTTTTTCTTTTTTTTTCTTTTTTTTCAGAATTCAAATTTTATTTTATTTTATTTTTAATGAATTGATTGTATCAATTATTTAATTCCTTGATTTTTCTTATCCTCATTTTTTGTCATTTTTTTTTAAACCAATCATGTTATACTTCAAATTATTTGATGTCGTATTAGTAAAAATTAAAATTAACTACAAATTAAATCACTCAATTCAAAGAATCAGAAATTCAGAATTAATAATGCAGTTTTATAGAAAATACTTCAACTCAATAGAGAAAATAAGTTTAAATGTAATATTAGATTATTTTTATATATTTTTATGGTTTGAATTAACACAGCCAATAATTTAAGAACAAAATCTTTAAATTCATTGTTGATGATTCCAGATATATGTTTTTGGGTTGTCCAAATAATAATGCATACATATGAATTCATTTTAAAACATAATAATAATTAGATGTATACTAAAATTCTTACCTAAGTTGAATACTACTTAATCATTTTTTTTTTTTTTGGACAACTTAAAAAAAATGTTTTATAAGGATATTATTTGATAGAGTATGCAAATTGTTCATTAATGATTTTTTATACTAGAAAATGTAAAATATCTTGTTACTTTTTAACTTAATTTTTGTCATTGCTATGCAATAAACTTATTTCATTTTTATATTTTTCAAATAAGATATAAACAACTAATTTTTTTAGAATATGATAAACAAAATTTCATTTCAATTTATATTTATATTTGAACTTATAATAAGTTTTTGTAGAAAAATGAAAATCTAGATTAGTTTAAAATGGATTGGAAGTGTTTTCAAATCAGATTTAAATAAAATGGGTTAGTAGTAGTTTTAGGAAGTTAAAATAGTTTAAAATGTGTTAAAATTAATACACATTTAAAGTGTTATATCGCGTAAAATTGAAATGCAATTACAATCTAATTTAAATTTTTGATTGAGCATCCACTTTAATATAATAATAATAATTAGAGTGATTTCTAAGATGGGAAAAGAAAGAAAAAGAGGAAAGGGTTTAATTTAAAACCATCCTTCAATTATAGGATTTTAAATGTACAATCCCCATCCTTTTTATTCAAGAAATGTGAGGAACCCAGTTGGGCCCTTAATTATATTTTTTATAAAAAAAAACAAAAAGAAAAAGAAATGTGAGGAACAAATATTTTTCACAATTTTTTTTCATAATAAGTTAGGGTTATAAATTATGATTGAAGCAACATCACTCACATGAGTCTATATTAAATTATGGACAAAACTTTAAGTACAATACCTTACGTATTATTCCTTAGATTTCTCTTTTAAGATTTAGCCATATGGCTACTTAACTAAAAAATATACTTACATCCCATGAGAAAAAATTCATATGGCAAAATCTTAAAAGGGGAACCGAGGAAACAACATTTAAGTACTATACTTAAGTTTTACTCTTAAATTATTAACAACGTTTTATTATACACAAATCTCTCAAAAAAAAAAAAAAAAACGTAAACATTTTTGTGTATGTAGACTTTTATTGTTGGCTAAAATGTTGTTTTTATACCTAAAATTTGTATAAATTTGTTTTCGTCCTTGAACTTTTTAAATAGTTTTCTTTAAATAATAATTTAAGGATAAAAAATGAAAAAAAAAAAATAATAATAATTTAGAGAGAAAAAAAAAATTATTAAAAAAATTACGGATGGAAAGCGTAACATTTCAAAAGTTTAGAGATAAAAAAATTAAAATTTAAGAAGGAATAATGAATCTAAAGTGAAAAGCCAAAATGAAAATGTCGAAACATAAAGGGTTAAAATAAAAACACTCCCAATTCTTACGGGCCGAAAGTATAAATTAATCTTTTACAAAGGAGTTCTTAATCTTAGATGAAATTATAAACGCCGCCGTTTAGTCAGAATATATATTAGCTTCACTTTTTACCTCTTCTCTTCAGATCACTCCATCGACACTCGCAGATTTCTCGCTTTGCGGTAGCTTATAAACCATGTCAGTTCTCCAATCTTGACAGAGAATTCTCTTTGACCTGAAATATGTATTCATTTTTTTTTATCGGGAAAACTATTTCCTTTAAATAGATTTTATATATATATATATATATTTGATTAAATTATCTACCATTACTTGCTAATTTCGTGTATTTCTTGGTCAAGTGACACTATTTTCTTTTTCTTCTTTTTTTTTTCAAAAAAGGAGGCCATCGGTGAATCGTCCTCCAACGCCAGACGTACAAGAAAATCAAGAAAAAGAACCAACGCTTCAAGAAACTATTAATATCAAGGTCAGATTTTTTTTTTTTTTTTTTTTTAAATTTTTTGAGGGTAAAACTTAGCTTTATTGTAATCAAAGTTTGGAAATTGAACTACTATATTCATGGATTTTCATTTACTGGGCTTTAAATTTTGTTGTATTGAGGAATTGAAAATGTTATGAAACAGTTGATTGAGAGCGGAGAAAAGGAGCGATTAATGGAGCTTTTGAGGGAAAGGCTTGTAGAGTGTGGTTGGAAGGATGAAATGAAAGCTATTTGCAGGTGGGTTTTTGCTTCTGCTCTGATTTTTCTCTCAAATTACTATCTATTTGAAGCATTACTTTTTCATGGTGAAGTTTTGAAGATTTAATTTTGTATAAGTCTAAAGGTTAAATATTACAAATCAAAAGTGTATCCAGTGCTGTTAAATGACGCGATATACAAAAAATTAAATGTTGACCATGATGTGAGTGGTATTTTGTATCGGGTCTTACTGATAGTAACTCTGTTCACTTCTTCTTAGTGTCAATTCATATCCCATTTGTAATTTTTTAGGCTACTTCGTGTTTATTTTCACGAAGTAGTCTCGTTTCAATAATATCATTTTTACCTATCAAAAAAAAAAAGTTAACCATGATATGAACTCTAGGGATCCTGTTCCAAGCCGTATATAGTACCATGTTGTTTAAAATTAGATGACATTGCCTCATGTATGCCTTTACATTCTTGAAAAAATGTATGTTCTTTATGAAATGATCCCTTTTCATTTCAAAACAAATGGAGAGCTTTCTACTTTTAAACAGATAAAATGTAGATTGTGAGATAGCAGAGTGGTGTGTTGTACAATTTAAACACTGAGCTTAGCCTAAGGGATTGTGAAAATCACTATCTGTTTTTATATTGTGAAAGGGAAAGAACTTCATTGAAAGAATATAAGAGCACATCAATTACAAAATTGGTAAACCTATATAGCCTAATAGAGGGTTTCCATGTACGCTAAAAATTTTAGCACTGGGAATGAAATGGGATTGTTGATTATTGGCATGATTTCACTAAGCAACACAACCTGGCTTAGAATCAAGGAGGTCTTTAGGTCTTTACTCTCTTAAACCCTGAGAACACCTAATCACTGATAAAGATGATCCTCACATCAAGGTACTGATGGTCATTGCAAATTTTCTACTTGATTCATTGATGTAGCACAAAACAAAAGAAAATTGCAGGAAACAAACTAAAGAACAAAAAATAAACCCTAGGAGTTAGCACCAAGTGGGGGAAAAGGGATTAAAATAAATAAAAAAACCTAGAAGTCAGTACCTAAGGTTGCCTGGAGTTAGCCCCAAGCCATTGGAGAATTTCAAAAAGAATTGTATTCATCCAATCATAACTACTAGGACTAAACCCTAACCTTAATTGATTTGGGCTAAAACCTAATTATAGAATTATGAAAAAAAAAACTTGACTTGAGAAAATTAAATAAAATACTAATAAGCTGATTAGTTAATAAGAGTTAAATTAGAATCCAATGGACCATTAGTTAGAATATGATTGACTTCAAAATTAAATAAAATTGTTTTCATACTCCCTGCATCATTCATATTGATCATAGAATGGAAATTTGATAGGTGACATATATTGGGTGGAAACTGCTGAAGTAAATTATTAATCCATTAAAAAGAAATAGTGTCTTTGTTGAATAGGAAACCCCACAACTAACACATGCAAGTGGGGTGATGTCTCACTTGGTAAGTTCAAATCTCATGAAGAGTAAGGGATAGGTATTCTTTGAGATTTCACAGAAGTAATTTAATCCAATGTGGTAGAGATAAGGACCAGACTGTAGTCCATTTAGCACCGGCTAAATTGTCTTGAGCTTAAGTTAGGATTAATTTGTTGGCTTAACCTTGATAATAGGAAATAGAACTACATTGAAATTCTGTCGAGTAGATTTCTGACATCAGAATTGTTTTATTCTCAAAGTTTTGGAGAGAAACTGGGATGGATTGGATAGGATATGTTTAGCTACGGGCTGACCAGATGTTGCGCTTTTCAAATCCTTCTTGTCTATGCGCTTCGTTTAATTTTTTTCTTTTGGCAGAAGATCGATAAGATCTAATACATTTGGTAATCTCAGATATGCTTGAGAAAGAGGGCCATAAAAGTCTTAGTAGATTTATAGATTTGAATTTAGTTTGCATAATGCCAAAAACATAGCTTGATTAGGCAGAAGTCCAATTAATCATTAAACATGGTTTTGCATGTGTCCTTATGACATCTCCAGTTAAGAGGCTTTTTATTCATGTATGGACTCATGGGAAATTGATGACATATGAGTTGAACCAATTACATTTGCTAATAGCCTGGTAGGAAGCTTCATAGTAGATATGACATACAAGCGGACAACAGAGAGGACTGACATTACTACATCGACCCTTCTGTAGATTAGAAGCCCGCTTACCTTGCAGTTTAGATGCAACTTTATTATTAGTAAAAGGAGAAAAGTGCTAAATCGGGGGTGCATGCTGCACATTATTGTTGCTGTTACTTCAAATGTATGCTTTTTAGTAATTTGTCAATTGTGTTCATCCTAGTGCTGGATGAGAGGGTAAATTGAGGTTCCTCTTGAGCATGGTGTATATATTATGTCAAGAATGCTCCCTTTTCACTTGGTGATGTTTCTATGTTTTAAGACCATAAACCTGGTTTTTGGCTTAGCATCACTAACATAGTTGTAGTCATTTTACTTCCTCATACACAGGTTCTAAGGCCCTTTTACTAGTCAAGAAATTTGAACTATTGGAACAAAAAGACAAAAAAAAATTATTTTAGTAATGGTATCTAGTTATCCTTATCAATTTTTTTATTTATCATTGTAACATTTAGGAATCCATCTCATTCTTCTTATTAACCTCAGGGCATTTATAAAGAAGAAAGGGAGAAATAATGTTACAGTGGATGACCTTGTGCATGTAATTACTCCAAAGGGCAGAGGTAAGGATTTTTATTTTTCTTTCCTATGGTTCCCTCTCTTTTTTTTCTTTTTTCTTTTTTTTTTTAAATTGTAATTGTCTATAATAAGGAAGCAACTTAATCGTGACTGCTTGGAACACCTTATTCTTATTCTTATTGGATCTTGGGCATACTTAGTTTTAAGTTAAGCAATTTGCTAATGCTTATAAGAAATTTCTCTATGTCTTGTTTTATAAACTCTTATTTACAAAAAAAATAAATAAATAAATGTATTTTTTTATAAATTCTCTCTCAGTTTTATATCTTTTAGGAATAACCTAGTGGATAAACAATGCATGCATGATATGTGCATAATGCAATGTTAGTGGTGAGGAGAATTTCAAGAGATTCTTATAAAATAGAAATGACAGATGAACAGTGTCCACACGGTGTGTAAATAAAGCACTGATATTCTCAATTAGAGTGTGAGAAGCATCTGGGATGGCTGCAGAATGCAGTGATAGTATCAACTAGGGTGTAGGAAGTGGCAGGCAATGTCATTGACATGGATTGGTAGTGTAGTGGACCGGTGGCAAAGGGTTGGTTGTTGCAAATTAACTCTGATGTTACCCTTTACTTCTGAACCTTTTTCACAGTGAGGCTAAGCTTAATTTAAAGAGCATAACTGTTTTATCTCATTATAAGCGTTGATTTAAAATTTATACTGGAGTCATAAAAATCCAGGTGATTGGCTGGCTATTAGATGGTCATGGACATTAATTTATACAATTTCGCAGATTTGATTTTCATGGTGTAATGCCTTGTTCATGTAGTTTAATCCATCAAATTAGTTTGTGGTTTCAATTGAACACTTGTGTTTAGACTCCTTAACATCTCCCTCTGTCCATGCAGCCTCCGTTCCTGATTCTATAAAGGCTGAACTGTTGCAAAGAATTCGTAAATTCCTTGTGTCAGCAGCTCTCTGATACACCAGCATGGTTGTCTAGCATGAGCTCTATGAAAGTTACAAAAGTTGAATCATAAGAAGCCTTTGTTCAGCAAGCAGATACTAGGTTTCTAGGGGTTGAGACAGCTGTAATTTCTGGAAGAGGTAGCCCAATGCTTGAGAAAAGTTTCATCATTTTATTGCTGTTATTGTAGGAAGTGGTTCCTTATGCTTGTAATAATACTTCTTAATGACCAATACTTTCATTGGTCCACTGTTGGATCTTTGTATGTCCTCTATTCTATGTTCAGCTTGCGAATTTGGGTAAGGGAGACTGCTAACTCTGGTTCATTGGTTGTTGAATACAATCCCCATACCATTAGATGATAAAAAAATGTCCCCCTACCTGAATTAAACTCTTAATTTCGACACTGAACAGTTCCGGCCAGTCCAGAGTGGACCACAAGACATATATACGGGATTTAACAGTGAATAATAAAACTCCTTTTGTCAAAATAATAATAATAATAAAACTCTAGCAATTCTTACCAAAAAAAAGAAGTAATTTTTATGTCATATGTGGTCTTTTGTTATTGAGGTTTGATAGTATAAAGTTCCTTTTTCTAAAGAAAGAAGTTGAATGTTGCAATTGAAATGGAGGAAGGCAGTGTTAACGGATATGTCCAGATGGTTAGGTTGTTGAATTTGAGTAATGCTTAGAGTTCTAGTCTACGTCTTTAGCTTTGGATTTTATCTGCTTTATACTATGAAAATTTAGGATATTTATGTCAATTTGTGATTATTTTCATATCTCGTGTCTTAGGTTTTATTCAAACAATTCTATCCTCTCATCTGAAAAAGACGGGAAAATTTTAAAAAAGAAAGAAGAGCTTATTCGATTTTCACTAGTACTTTGTCTATGTACGAGTTTTTGTCGGCCACCGCGATAAAGTTTTGAACCCCCACTTTTTTTTTCTTTGATAATTAAATCCCAATTCCCAACCATTAAAGCTGGAGATTTATGCCATAGAGAATAGAGATAAATGAAAGAGACTCGGCAGTCGGCTTATCTAGAAGGGAAAATATCTTATGGCCGAACTAGGCTTAGCTGAAGGCTGGAATCCTAATTTCCTAAATATGCTAGGTGTTACACTGTTGATAAACATTTGAGTCTTAACTGGTTATATAAACACAATTATTTGACTTTATTAAATGAATAACAAGGTGATATTTGATATAGCTTAATTGACATTTTTTGGTACTTTCAAGCTCAATTGACATTTTCTAGTATTTTGGAGAAATATAGGCATAGCTCAAATGGCATGGAGAAACATAGGCAGGCACACTTCTAAAAATCTTAGAGAGCTTGACTAATCTCTAAGGGACTATAATCTCACCATCCCACACATCAGACAATTACATAAACAAATTCCTTAGGAGTGACTCCAAATACATTGAATTGAAGAGTCATGGATCATATAAGACATGGAAACCATTGAACCAACTCCTTGGAATTACGATCATTTCATATTATTTATGAATACTTTGTTTTATTAATTTCATATTGAATGAGTATACGGCGAGTTTCAGAACTAGCGAAATAGCATTGGACCAACTCCTTGGCATTAACGATCATTTCTATTATTTATGATTACTTTTTTCCGATTATTTTCATATTAAATGAGCATATAGTAAGTTTCTATTGCTTGTAAAGAAAAAGGAGATGAAAAAAATTTTTGATGGGGCATTCCAATATGCCAAATTGCCAATCACAGTTCACACTAAACAAAGCTAAGGGGCCGGCCTCTTAATGCCAGAAGATCGATACTGCCAAACTAATAGGATTTGAATTCGATTACTAGCCACCACCACAAGGTCGAGAATGCTGTCCATTTTTAACCAAAAACATAAAAAAACAGAAAATAGTTTTTTGGAACTGTGTTCATAATCACAAATGATAAACGCGTCAAGCCCTTTATATTTAGAGGACTTTTAGCATTACACACAGAGGTTGTTCTCTTTTACATCTTAAAACTCTGTCTGTAACATTTATAATGCTATCAAATGTCATGCAACTTAACAAGCATCCTCACAAGATACAAGACTATTTATTCAGCTGGCTCACACACACTTTTTAACCTATTTTTTTCAAGAACATTTGCCCAACCAGACTTATCCCCGAAGCTTGCGCTCTATGGAAAATCTGTGAAAAGCACACAGCTGACATGCACCACAAAAACCTACTACATTGCATAATTCTGCTTACATATTGCTTATGCAACAGTGCCTGCTTGTTCGCAGAGATCTAATAGATCCAGGGTCTGCAAGATCATGGAATAAAAATTTATGGTCATCAGAATGACATGAAAATAAAAAAGAAAAATGATGAATATGATAATCAAGGATATCCAATATACCTCTGGAACTGAGAGCTCAAGACGGAATTTGGGGCCATCATAGTGATGCAAGACTGGCCTAAAGGCATCTTCTTCCAAAGCCCTGCAGATTTTTCTAACACGGATTCTCACCTATTAAATGGGTTAAACAGTTCCATCAGCTATTGATATCTCCCATATACACCAAACAAACAAAGCTTTCCAATTCATAAATCTAAATTATACCTGAGCAGGAAACCTTGACTCGCCTTTACATTTTTTATCTTCCCAAGCAGTTGGATCAATGTTGGATCCCCCAAAACTTGTTGCCTAACCATTATCAAAAAACACATAATCAATCTCAAAGTTGAGCATAAAACTAATTAACCTCATAATTCCTCTAGTGAGAGAAAATTTGCCTATGCGTGACATATTGTAAAGAAGAAAGGAGGAAAGAAAACAGAAAAAGGAAACAAAAAGAGGTAACTAAATTAACATGGATTCCAGATATCTAACGATCTCTGATGAAAACAGTAATATACTGGACAATAACTCCTATTGCCCATTGGCCATCCTCCCCCTAAACCTTGTTCAACAACTGCTAATATGCTCTTTTCACCATCTCGTGCCCATTGACAGGCAGGAGAAATACAAAAGCAGATGACCAATACAACACTCGCCAGTTTTTTTTATAAGATAACACCTATCAGTTATTACCCCAACTATCAAAAGAATGAAAATAAAACAATCTAAAGCCAAACTGTGGTCTCTCGATCAAATAACGGGGAAAATAATGATATGATAATCAATTTTGCAGAAAATCTGACATTCTAACTGAAAATACTCCCTGTACTACCAAGAGAATTTCAAAGGAAATAAATGCAATAAATAGGAACAAGTGAGAACAAACCTCAAAGATTCCATGCAACTGGTGAGTAGTGTAATTATAGAGAAACAGAGGTAAGCCTGGGGTTATTGCCCGAACAGAATCCCGATATCTTGGAGGCAAACCTATAAAATGAATGCAATAATAATATACACAAGTCATTCACCTGATATGATCAATAACTGAAAAGAAAAATACTAAACTTAAACAGCCACTATAATAACACTCTAATATGAATACGTGCAATCATCTTCCTCAAATATGTGGCACTCCATCTTATAGTATTAAATACTCAGTTTTGGACCATTGAACTACTGATTATAATTTCATAATCCCTCTTCAATCACTGGCGAAAACATACAAACTCCTTTTGATGGATGAGTATGATCACAACATTATATAAAAGATGCCTAAATACATGTCAGAACTATTCATGCCTAGGTACTTCTGTTTAAGTCCAGGAAAAGATATAAAAGAGAAGATTACCAAATAGCTGTCGCTTTAAATCTTCCTGCATCGTGTCATTATTACATACAAAGATGTATCCTCCCAACACCTCATTCCGTGGGAGTGTCTCTGTTGCTGGCAAGGTCTTAAACCTTTTGTCAACTGCATTGTTGGAGTTGGCATTTTCATTGTTGTTGTTGGTGGTGGAGTTGTTGGAGTTATTGTTATTGATGTTGTCGTTGGATGCTTTGCTGATGAGGTTATTGCCACTATACTTGGTACCCATTATGTTTCCCATAAGGGTTGCATTGTTTTTCTGATAAACTGCATTCATATTATAAATACCGTTCCTGAGGGAAGAACTTTTGTTCACACTTTCAGTTAATTTAGAGTCCAAGTTCAACATGTTGAAGTTGAGGCTTTCAAATTTGTTGTCTTCCTGGAACCCAAACTTCTCCCTTGTCCTCATTTCAGTTGGGCCCTTGGAGAGATCAAGGTTATTCATGCGCTCGCCCTTTATCCTTGTCTGCTCAGCCAATTTTGAAGCAGCCACTAACCATTTGTGATCCTCTGAGACTTTTGATTGTCCTCGAAGCTCATCACCCAATTGCCAAAAGCTATGCATGCTCTCCATCTTTGCAAAACCTAATTTCATTGACACAAAGAACAAATCATTTTAAGGTAAGAGAAGAAAATGCTTATTTCACCCAAGAAGTATGACCAAAGAATCCAATGCATAAAAGAAAAAGAACAAAACAATTTTAACCGTAAAATAAAAATAAATAAATAAACAGAAGAAGAAGAAGCATTTGGGCTTCTCATGATCTAAAAAAGGATAAACTGACTCATATTTACCAAACAACAATAACAACAACAAAACCTTAGTCCCAAAATTTGGTACCAAAGAAAACTGCCAAACAAGGTAGAAAAAAATTATATGTTAATGATCAAGTTACTTGGTTTGATTATTTTAAGCTTCGAGGATGAGCATCAGAGAAGAGACATGTTATGAAAATCATGTATATCATTCTAGCAGTACACGAAGAAATCACAAGTCCCAACACTTCAAAAAGTGAAAAACATCAAAGATTACACTATAAATCAGATCCTTGAAAAGACCATTCATTTCTTTCAACGTGTCATGACCAAAGGATGCACAGACCATAACAGCAACTGGGTTATTGTGGAAATATTATTAATTTTTCAGAACTACTTACAAAGAGCCGATTAAAGCCTTATTTTTAAAGGCATTCAAAACTAACTCAGACACCTCAACCAAAAAATCAGCTTTAGTATTTCCATTCCTACCTAGCCATTCAGCGACTTATGAAGCAACTCTTTAACGCAAATTGAAAAAGACACCCACATTCCAAAACCCACATTACTCCAATTATATTATATTTTATTACCCAATTTTCTTTTTTTAATTTTTATATTAGATCACATTTTCCTATACTTTACCTCTCTTTCTCGGCAAGCAAACAAGGGAAATGGGGGACCCAAAACCAAAAAAAAATTCAAAGTCAAACCTAATTCCCCGACCCAAAAAAAACCCAGAAACAAAAACAAAAATTTCAAACTCCAACATCATTTGACTCAGGAAAGACCAACATTACTCCAAATCTGGACTTAAATCGAGCTAATAAACACAAAAAAAAACCACATAAAGCAAACAAATTTTTCCACTACATCAAGATCCAACACATGCAGCCAAAATAATAATAAAAAATATATAAATGCAGAGTATGAGAAAATCTAGAAGAGAAAAATGCAATATTGGAAAGTAAATTACCAAGTGAACGTAAAAGGTGAAGTAAGCAGAGAGTTTAGTAGTAGTAAAGGACGAGAATTAAGGGAGTTAATAATGTAGAGAGTGAGATTCTGAGATGAGAAGTGAGAGAAGAGTAAAGAGAAAGCCCTAGATTTTTGGGTGGGGATTCAAAGAATGAGGAAAAATAATAAAGAGTTCACCTTTTATCGTTTCTCTATCTTCTATCTAAGCTTAGCTTGCTTGCTTGGCTGTGAGACCCGAAGCACACGACAGACAGTGTGTGTGTGTGTGTGTGTGTGTGTGAGAGAGAGAGAGATAGGAAATGGGAGCTGGATTTTTATGCTTAGATCTATTTAGTTCAGTTTGCCCGAAATACCCTTTTCTAATTTACTCAATTACGGGGCTGTCATTTCTTTTCTTTTCTTTTTTTCTTTTCTTTTTAGGATAAAAAGTTTTCTATATCTTCTAGTATTTAATAATTAATATAATTGAAAATGTTAATAATAAAAAAATTAATGGTTAAAACAAATTCACATTAAAATGGTGGAAGATAGTTCCTTTTTTTTTTTTTTTTGATAAACCTCTTTAAGTATCTGACTATTCTTTTAGACATGTGCAGTCATCCCGTCCCACACATACCGAATTATTATACGAAAGAATTCCTCAGAGATGACCCCAAGATGTTGACGATTCCTAAAGTACCTTGATTGTGTTTTATTTTTCCGCTTTTGCAATCTTCAACTCTTATATGGTGTTATTATTACTTTCTCTAGTTATCTAAGTCTAATTATTAGCCTAGCCACTATCACTAGTTGTCAGACGACTATCGACCACCACTGCCTATCACTCCACTTACCCGTTGTTATCGTTCATTAACTACCATCACTGAACCAATCGGTCATTATAATTGCCACCGACCACCACTAGCTCGCTGTCACCACCGTTGTAATTACTCGACACTATAATTCATTTTCAAGTTGACAAAAAAACAACAAAAAGTTAAATCACTTTTTTGAAATTATTTTTCTGTTGAAAAATATTTTGCAAGATCCAATGTCCCGTCACTAGCTAAAAATATTTTTATTATAAAAAACCATGTTAAAACAAAATGTACCTTCTTAAATTGCATAAAGTTATTGACTTCTTTTCAAATACTTTAGTGGCAATTGTCAAGGCGTGTGGTCGAAATAATTTGTCGAATCTACACTTTTTTGTAAATAATATGGATAAGATTTGTTGCCAAAAGCTGTTGATACGTTCTTACTTTTAGTTTTTCAAATCTTGTTATTTGGTACGAGTACTTAAACAATAGTTTTCAATTTTTAAACAACATTATACGTATTTTTACATATTTTTTCATCCACACGTATTTCTAAAAAATATAAACAACGTTACTAACTACATTATCAAATGGGCCAATTTGTCACCAAAAATAGTTCAAAACTCATATTTTAAAAAGATTATTAATTTGCATTCTTTTGTTTGAGGTTAAATTTTTTTATTTTATACTGTATAACTTTTTAAATCTTAACATCAAAGCATAATTTTAAATTTAAGAAATTGCATTGAATAACTTTTAAAATTATAAGTCTAGTTAGATTTTTTTTTTTTAATTTGTAAATTACACACATAAAACACGTTTTGAATCCACAACCTCATCGTTTACCTTTCTTTTATCAAGATAATGAAATATCATTTAGTTTAGACTCATTTGCAATATACTTAAATGTTCAACTACTTACCCGTCATTAGCTAATTTTTTATTTAGATAAATATTTAACATTAAAACAATATATGACTTATTTTTTATTTATTTATTAGAAACAGCTAAAATATACCCTTTTTTTTAGAATGATAAAATATACCTTCTTAAATTGCGTAAAGTAATTGACTTTAGTTTTTAGGTATACTGTAGTGGCAACTTTCACGGGTTGTGAGTAGAGACAAATTGTCATCTCTACACTTTCTTGTAAATGTTATGGATAAGATTTGTTACCAAGAGCTGTTGATACGTGATACGTCCATGCATTTTATTTTTTAAATCTATACTTGTCTTTAGATTTAGTTCAGAACCCATATTATAAAAATATTATTATTTTGTTTGTTTGTTTGAGACTTTGAGGTGAAAAATTTTATTTTATACTATTTAATCTACAAAAATAAGTTAAAATTAAAAAAAAAATAGATTATTAGTAATAATATTTTAAAGTTCTTCCAAAAGGTTTACTTAAATATTTTTTTATTGGTAAACTACACATATTCAACGTATTTTTAATCCACCACAACCTTATCATTTACCTTTATTTTTCAATAAGATAGTGATTTACCTTTCTTTTATAAGACAATGAAATGTTACTAATTAAAACTCATTTGTAGTATTCTTTATTCCATATCACTTTATCTTTTGTACTTTCTATAAACCAGTGCTGTGAATTCTTAATTGGGTCCAGGTAAGAACTTTTTATAAGAAATTGAAAAAGTTATCAAAAAAATTAATCACATTTTCATTTTTTTATAATTTTAAAAAAAAATAATTTATTAATATATGCTCTAAGGCCTATAAAACCCTTCTTAATTTTCCACTCACGCTAAGATTTTGTAATGTTAAAGTCTAGTATTCTTGGGGGCAAGGCAATCACAAATCACAAGAATTGGTAAAATCCTCACAGGCACAAACAAGTTGCATTGACATTTAACAATATTGGTCAAAAACTCAAACCCACATGAAATGCCTCGCAAAATAGTGGAGCTGCCTCCTATTGGTGTCATAAATGGGTCCACGAGAAACAGAAGAGTACTTGTAAAGTTGTAATTGAGCTCTTTGTCACTGGCCAGGTGATCTGAATAGTACCAGTAATCTGTCGGTCTACAAAGTAGTACTAGAACTCTCTCGAGTCTACAACTTTTTCGTATTTCTAAAAGCTAAACACTTTGCTGCATTTTCAAACTCGAATTTGAACACCTTTTCCTAACACAGATGACTCAGTCAGCTTTGCTGATCATTCTTAATTGGAATTCCACCACTCAAAAGTTAAGCAAAGCCCTCAACAAAATGCCAAAACCATTAAACCAGTGAACTTCAAATTTAAAACATGGATCCACATGCACATCAGTTCTCCACCCACCAATAAAAAAAAACAAAGACTTTGAATGCATCTTTCACGGGTTCTAGTTGATGTCATGCTATGAACGTGCTGCCAATGCCATCTTACCTGTGACAGTTTCTCTTTGTTTTTTTTAAGCAATTTTAATTCTAATTTTCTAACACAAGTTGCACCATCTTATTTGCTAGAGCAACTACATCAATTGATCCAAAAAAATTTCTATTTTATACATCTAAAACCTTTTTTTTATTTTATTTTACATTCTTATTTTTACAAAACACCCACACCAGTTTATCTATTATACACATTTATTCAAATAAAATATTCATTTCTTTAACACTATCATCTCTCTCACATACCCAACACAACCACACAGCCACCATCATCAAGCAACCACCATCATCAACCCATTCAACCCAGCCATATGAAATCTCAACAAAAATAATCAAACAAATAATAAAAAATGGATCAAAACCCAAAAGCCATAGATCCGAACGGCAAGAAGGTAACGGAGCTCCGACTAGAACTCGCCGGATCCTGAGTCAAGGCCTTGGATCACCGGATCTGATTACTGAGTCAAGGCCTTGGATCGCCAGATCATGGTCCGTCGAGAACCACGATTTCCGACGAAGCATGAATCACAAAAACTCCATCCCTGTCAAAATTCTCCGATTTTGAAGCTTTATCTATAAATCTATACGAGTCTCATCAAATTGTTGGATCGAAGAGGCTGAGCGGAGTTGAGATGAGAGAAAGAGAGAGTTGTGATAAAATGAGAAAGGGAGAGTTGAGATGAGAGTCAAAGGTAGGAGAGAGAAAAAAAATAATAAAATATTAAATACACATGCTACAATAACCATGCATATATGCACAGTTACTGTAGCAATTGTGCATAAATACACAATTTTATACCCACTGATGTAAGCGTTTTTTTGACCAAAATGTGTAAAAAGTGTAACTTTTTCTATTATGCAAAACTTTCCACAAGTTGATGTGGTTGCTTTGAGCCAAAAATAAGTTTTCTAAGTACATAAAAAATGATGCGTCAAACCACCATAGGTTAGAATAAAATAAAATTTTAAAAAATTATACTTAAATCAATCAAAATTCAAAATAAGAGTGTTATGAATATATTATGAGATTATATTTTATCTCTAGACTTTCTCGCTAAAAATATAGGGATAACGATAGTTTAGGTCTAGTGAGTTTTCCGCTTCATCCTAGGAACATGGGAGTGTTTATGTGTGACTTCTAGTGTTTCAAAGCAATGGACACAAGCCAAATACTTCTTAACTTAACCCATTTGAAATCACTTCAATGTGTTTAAAACTAATATATATTTTCTTATAAAACTTATCATTAGTTCAAATATAAATTTTAATAAAAAATTTATTACGTCCTATATTTTATTTGAACAAAAAAAAAAAACATGAAACAAATTTATTGTATTATATAACAAAAATTAAGTTAAGAAGTTACCTTTTTTTCGTTTTTTATTTTAAAACAAAATGAGTAAAATTTGCATACTCTATCGAGTAAACTAAACGACGAGCCCAGAAATATCAATCTTTGTTTTCCATTATGATCGGGACAATCTTGCTGGGTCTTATGTTAATAGAAATGATATTTTTGTTGTCTATAGTTATTGTGGGGCCTAGTAAGTTGTGGTCCTGGCCCATCCATTCGTCGGGGCCCAAGGCCCGAGCCGAGGAGGATTATAGCCCAGGCTCGGTAGTGTAGGTGTGAAATGGCCTTGGGACACAGCCGAGGACGATTCAGTCCCCGGCATGTCCAAAGTCTTACCAAAAGAAAAGGGTAAAAGTGGTACAATAACAGCTGGAACAAAATCTAAAATATCTAAGTCAATAGAAAAGGGTACGCTGGAAAGTGCAACAACCAGGGAAAGCTGCCCTTACTGCCATTCAATACTGTGCACCTGACAGAGCCATACTCCCCAGCTTTTACAACCACCTCCAACGACTTTGAGTATGGGCTGATGGGACAAGTATCAGTCCTGAAAAGTCGACCCTACACGTGGACGAAGGATAAGGAACACGGGCAAGTATAAAAGGAGAAGTAAGCAACCCTTAGAAGTGGCTGGGAAAAAATGGCCAAAACCAGAGCCTCCCAGCCCACCTCTAGGGGAAAGATTCCCAGAGCGTGCACAATCAATTTATGTATGTACATGTTTTATTTATGTATGAACACCCCGGAAAACCACCGTCTCGTAATCAAGGCCTAGCCCTTCAAACCCACGCTCTATAAATGATATTGTGAGGGCCTATTTACGTGCGAACCCAGCATCGTTCTTGGGTCGCTCCAAATCGTGTCCTTACAATTGGCGCCGTCTGTGGGAAGGGCTTGTGCGTTGGCTCAAGCGTTTGGTTGAAACAATCCTCTTGTCACTTCTAAACAGCCGTTTATGTTGTATGGTATTAGCTTAAACTTCCATCAGGGGCTATGTTTCTTTAGTAGGGGCTGCGCTGGGTAGCATCAATAGCACGGATGGTTCTAGGGGCTTGGCCGAGGAGCTGATTCCCCGTGATCCAAGGACGCACGCCATAACCGAGAAGTTAATGCCCCTACTTCTCTAAAAAATTGGGTTTTGGACAGAACCAAGGTATTGCATGGTCCTCGGACTCAAACCTATGGGGAAACCAACTACTTCTCTAAAAAATTGGGTTTTGGACAGAACCAAGGTATTGCATGGTCCTCAGATTCAAACCTATGAGGAAACCAACTACTTCTCTAAAAAATTGGGTTTTGGACAGAACCAAGGTATTGCATGGTCCTCGGACTCAAACCTATGGGGAAACCAACTACTTCTCTAAAAAATTGGGTTTTGGACAGAACCAAGGTATTGCATGGTCCTCGGACTCAAACCTATGGGGAAACCAACTACTTCTCTAAAAATTGGGTTTTGGACAGAACCAAGGTATTGCATGGTTCTCGGACTCAAACCTATGGGGAAACCAACTACTTCTCTAAAAATTGGGTTTTGGACAGAACCAAGGTATTGCATGGTTCTCGGACTCAAACCTATGGGGAAACCAACTACTTCTCTAAAAATTGGGTTTTGGACAGAACCAAGGTATTGCATGGTCCTCGGACTCAAACCTATGGGGAAACCAACTACTTCTCTAAAAATTGGGTTTTGGACATAACCAAGGTATTGCATGGTCCTCGGACTCAAACCTATGGGGAAACCAACTACTTCTCTAAAAATTGGGTTTTGGACAGAACCAAGGTATTGCATGGTCCTCGGACTCAAACCTATGGGGAAACCAACTACTTCTCTAAAAAATTGGGTTTTGGACAGAAACAAGGTATTGCATGGTCCTCGGACTCAAACCTATGGGGAAACCAACTACTTCTCTAAAAAATTGGGTTTTGGACAGAATCAAGGTATTGCATGGTCCTCGGACTCAAACCTATGGGGAAACCAACTACTTCTCTAAAAATTGGGTTTTGGACAGAACCAAGGTATTGCATGGTCCTCGGACTCAAACCTATGGGGAAACCAACTACTTCTCTAAAAATTGGGTTTTGGACAGAACCAAAGTATTGCATGGTCCTCGGACTCAAACCTATGGGGAAACCAACTACTTCTCTAAAAATTGGGTTTTGGACAGAACCAAGGTATTGCATGGTCTTCGGACTCAAACCTATGGGGAAACCAACTACTTCTCTAAAAAAATGGGTTTTGGACAGAACCAAGGTATTGCATGGTCCTCGGACTCAAACCTATGGGGAAACCAACTACTTCTCTAAAAAATTGGGTTTTGGACAGAACCAAGGTATTGCATGGTCCTCGGACTCAAACCTATGGGGAAACCAACTACTTAAGAAGAATTCTAAGACGTTCAGTCCTCGGACCAAATACCGGAAAAGGTCAAGGCTATGAAAGTTACTAAGGGGATGGTGAAATGCCTTGTTACTCAGCAACCAACAGGAGTTGCACATTTTTGGGTTATATATCCTCGGATAATTGCTTCCTACACGGCATCAAACATTCAGCCACCACCTCGTTTAAATTTGGGGGGTATACAACCCGATTTCAGGTTAGTCTTACTGTGCACGATAGCTCCAACAAAGTTTTTATTGGTATCTTTTAGCTTAGTAAGGCACTTTTGGCCCTAAGTATCGCTTTCTCAGGTCGGCATTATTGTGCCGAACAATTTCATTAAGTTTGTTATAGACGTCTTTTTCTCAGTAAAAATTTATGCCCTAAATGTCGCTCATTGAAGTCGGCATTATTATGCCAGATCGTTCCAATAAGCATAGAGCAAGATCTTTTTATTAATTGGGATTTCGGTTACCAAGCATCATTTATAGTATAAAAAAGGTTTTATTTACAGGATAGTACGTCTATTCACAGCATAGCTATTTCAAAAGAAGAAACAAAGTATACAAAATCAAGAAATAACGACCTTTATTAATGTAAAGAAGTGTTACAACGTACAATAAAGGGCTTAAATAAAGCCTATGTAGAAAATGAGTTACAAAAAAAAAAAAAAAAAAAAAAAAAAAAAAAAAAAAAACAACAACAACAACAACAACAATATGACAAATAGATAGTCAGACATCTTCTTAAACTCGTCTCTGAAGTCCTTCCAAACTCCGCCCCAGTAGCGCCCATATTGAGAGGAAGACCTTCTTCAGAAGAAGAAGGAGGAGATGAGGAGAAAGAAGGAGGAGAAGAAGAGGAAGAAGGAAAAGCACCAGGATGGATCTGGCGGTGGAAAGAAGAAGAAAGAGAGGCAAAAGGAGACACCAGTGAAGGAAGAGAGGAAGAAGCAGAGATACTTTGTCCCTGCGTCAGTCCTGACTCCTAACACGCTGGTGCCATGTTAGCTATGCTTATGAGAGAGCGGCTGGTATTGATGATGGGTGACCCCAGCTCAGCCGCGCCGAAAGTTTGACGTGACGAGCCCCTACTTCGGATTTTGGCTGAAAGGAAGGTAAGAAGGATCTTGAGTCTCCACCATCCCTGTCCTGACCGAGCCATTTTGAGCTTCATAAGAATATGGTGTTTTTGGGAGGGGTATGGTTCCTTCATTACTTATTCCTATCTCGAACGTATCACAATTTAAGGTGTAACTAGCGAGTAAAGTAAACTCTGAAGGAGGCTAAGGGTTTCAGATTTCAAAAGGATGGAAAGGGTCTCTGTATAGGAGAAAAAGCCTCCTGCTTTTCTTTTTATATGAAGAACGAAACGGAGGGTCTTTAATCTGCCCGAATCTCCAGGGAAAGCGGTAAACGAGAATATACCCGTTCCACTTCCCCACACCATCAGTAACCGTCGAAATTAAATGGTCTTGTAAAAGGAAGCCATTAAAGGCGCGTTTCGGGTAATCCAACGACAGGAACACATTGTAAATTAATTCAAAGGAGTGTCCCATAACCTGGTATGTTTCCTGGGTAAATGAAAGGACGCCAACATTAATGAAAGGCAGAGCTAAACGAGCCGTGATGAAGGCTTGGCATTTCCAAAACCCTCCTCTCCAACCAAAAGGTTGGACAGCAGGATTTTGAGGGGCTATTGTGGGGCCTAGTAAGTTGTGGTCCTGGCCCATCCATTCGTCGGGGCCCAAGGCCCGAGCCGAGGAGGATTATAGCCTAGGCTCGGTAGTGTAGGTGTGAAATGGCCTTGGGACACAGCCGAGGACGATTCAGTCCCCGGCATGTCCAAAGTCTTACCAAAAGAAAAGGGTAAAAGTGGTACAATAACAGCTGGAACAAAATCTAAAATATCTAAGTCAATAGAAAAGGGTACGCTGGAAAATGCAACAATCAGGGAAAGCTGCCCTTACTGCCATTCAATACTGTGCACCTGACAGAGCCATACTCCCCAGCTTTTACAACCACCTCCAACGACTTTGAGTATGGGCTGATGGGACAAGTATCAGTCCTGAAAAGTCGACCCTACACGTGGACGAAGGATAAGGAACAGGGGCAAGTATAAAAGGAGAAGTAAGCAACCCTTAGAAGTGGCTGGGAAAAAATGGCCAAAACCAAAGCCTCCCAGCCCACCTCTAGGGGAAAGATTCCCAGAGCGTGCACAATCAATTTATGTATGTACATGTTTTATTTATGTATGAACACCCCGGAAAACCACCGTCTCGTAATCAAGACCTAGCCCTTCAAACCCACGCTCTATAAATGATATTGTGAGGGCCTATTTACGTTCGTTCTTGGGTCGCTCCAAATCGTGTCCTTACAATTATTTTGGTAGTTAATTGGATTTTAAATATTAAAATTTTTGGTCAACCTAACCTCATCCAACCCATTTGACCCTACTAAACGGATAGATTTAAATAGGATTATAGAATAGGTTAGGATAAAGTTCTTAAATTTTAATAGGATAGTATTCCAATCCATTCATATGAAAATACATTAGTATGCTATGGCGCTAAATTCATAATAGAAAAAATAATTATTGGCCAAAGTTTACGTAAATTATGGTCTAATCATTATATGAACATGTAAAATATTCTATGTTGGATCTAGGTCGGCTCAACATATTTTGGGGCCTAAGAGGATAATTTGCATTTTATTTTTATGTTCAAATTATTAGTTTATTCCAATATCCTAATGGTAGTCCACTTCTTTGCAAAGCTATCAAATAAATAGTTGTATTTTTTTTAACAATTTTAGCCTCAATTGAATTGATTTTTTTGTACTAATACCACGATGATCATGCGAAAATCATGAAATATTAACCATGTTATTGGCATGTTAAATACATTTGATTTATTATGATGATTTTTCATATGTGTGGAGCATTATATATATCTATATATATAAACTTGCAAATTCTAAATGATATTTTTTTGTCAAATACCTCAATTTAGCTTCAAACATATTCATTTCAAACTTTGCTCAAATTTGTGGTATGCAATAATAAAGCCCAATTTAGGACTGACTCAACACATTTGGAGTGTTCTCTTATTTGTTAAATATTAATTTAATAATATTTATGTTTTGATATTTATTTCATTTAAAAATATTTTTTATCACTTTTGGAGGTGCAAGGTTGCTATTAATTATGTATTGTGTTCAAGGTCCGCTAAGATTTCCTTTTTAACTAATAACGTTGTTAATTCACTTAATCTTTCTTGTGAGATAAGCAATCTTAAATATGATGTTGTCAATTTTAATTTTGAATAACTTCTTTTTGTATGTGCAAATGTAAAATGTATTGTAAGTTAATATTTTATAAGCGATACATGTTTTAGAAAAAGAAGTTTAAACCTTTTAATTCTAAAAATAAATCTAAACAATAAACATAAGAATAAATTGTTTAAAAATATCATGTTTGAGATGGTCACTATATTGTGAGTTTCAGTAATGAATTTGTATAGAAAACTATTAATTCCAATTTTAATTTTAATAGGGAGAGAAAAGAAGTAATATTTTTGGGAGAATGAAAATTTTCACACTCTTAAACTAGTGCAAACCAAGTAAAACATATTAATAGAATGCACACCATTCAAAAAGAATAAATTATTTTAAAAAATAATTTGTATTCATTAAACCGCCTTAATTAAAATTTGAACACTATAAGATAGATAGACAAAGCATTATATTAGCCAATAGAAGGGTTTTTTTTCTTTTTCTTTTTTTTAGAGGAGCTTGTGTCTAGTGGCCAGTGCCATTGGATACATTGCTATGCAGACATGTGTCCACTTTTGGACACGTGTCCGTATCCTAACGTATCAACTGGCCATTGGCCACTGGACACAAGCCAAATCTTTTTTTCTATTCCTTTTTTTTGGCTAGATGAGAGGCCATACTTAAAAAAAAATATATATATATATATATATATATATATTTATATTTATATTTTCTTGCAATACTACAAGACAAATCAATACATTACTATATTTTATTTGAATAAGCCTTCTTCCATTTGAAGGCCTTTAGGGCTAATGGTTGAGCCACCTTTGATTGGATCTTTTTAAGTGGCTTACAATATACTCTCATTGAAATGGTGGAACACGCGTAACCCTTGAAATGTGTAACTTATCACCTAAACTTGGGAGGATATCTTCACATGCACTAAAAGGAGTAAAGGACACACGTTTTCAAAAAAAATTCCATTCGGTACATTGGGATAAAAGCATTGCCCTTCTTGCTTTATCTCGCAGTTTCGCATATTCTTTCTGATAAGAGAATGTAATTTGCCTTTAATCATAATCAGATAAGTCTCTTTTTTATAGTATTAAATAAACAAGTAAAGAATTGAATCTGACTCCAATTGCTATTTCTAAAACTTTCAAGGGACAATTTTGTAACTCCAAATTCATTACAGAATGTGAACCTCGTCTGAAATTAGCTGGCAAATCACTTTCTTTAGGAAGCTACAAGGTCCATATCCATTGTTCCACGAGAGGAAGTGTACAATTCTAGTAATCCAAAAAATTGTTCTTTAACTAGAAAACTAAACAAGGCTTTTATGTCCCATGAACTGCAGACCAAAACCCTTTTTAATATCATCAACTTGTAATCATATTCCGCATTGATGAATTGTCTTTTTAATGATTTTCATAGAGTTGGTGGGGATTGGTTGTAGTGTAACTTATAGGGTATGGAATCATATCACCAAGGCTTTCTTGCACTTTTAAGTGAAGCTGACCAATTTGCTAACTTGGTAGATAGCCAATGGGTCCAGCTTCTGCCACAGGCATACATACATAAGAGGCAAAGTTTCAAACCTATGAGCTATGACCAATATGGTATGGAGAAGAATAAATACTCCATCTTGAAGAATTAAGTTATTTTAATTATTGTGGGTTTCAATTAACTCAACTGATAAAGTCTCTGATAGTTGAATTAGAAATTTGGAGTCCCTGTCTATACCAAAAACTGATTGATGTCTTAGTCTGATGATAAAGAGTTATCATCAGAAATGGATGTTATAGGCTAAAATTCTCTTTAAAAAAGTTATTTTAATTATTGATAGTTAATGAGATAGAAGCCAAAAAAAAATTAAAAGAAATCAGCATCTACTGAACTCCATCATATTATAGGCAATACTTGAAAAGTTTGCCTTCCATTACACAAAACAACATGGGTTGTGTTAAAAAAGAAAAAGAAAAAAAAGATCACATGGGCTGAAACCCACAACAATCAACCCATAGCCCAAAATTAAATTGGCCCATTTACGATGCAAATAAAGCCTTAAAATGGGTCCAAGATGTATCTTCAAAAGAGCATATAAGTCATGGAATAAAGCCCACAATTTCCCAAGCTATCAATCAACCCCTTAGATTCAGGCCAGGTCACTGAAGTAGCCCATGTAAACATACAAGTTGTGTAAAGAGCACACTGTGAGTTTTAATCCATATGATTGATCAAATGGGCAGTAAGCATTTAATCTAAATTGGGCCAGCAAAGTCCAGCCATTAACATAGCCCATGGAATTAGCTAGACCAGCAATTATTATTTTTCTATTTGGATTGAACTTTTATGTAATTCAGAAATACCGCTAAACCTGACGTTTAACGAAGAAAAAACTTGAGAATAATCCGGTAAAAATATATCTCAAATTCCACTTAAAATACTTACAAAATAAGACATTCTACTACTAATCCATGTTTTCAAAATAAACTTATCCATTTTTTTTAAAGGAAAATTATGACACTAGACAACAACAAAAAAGTCTCATCAAACGCGCAAAGTGCGTGTAATGAGGCTAGTTATTATTATTATTTTGAGCAAAGCAAGACCAACAATTGTGATTTGTGATAGCAAAAAAGAAAAAGTTCAAAACTTCAAATCCAAGTATTTCCCTATGTATGTCAATCAAGCTCACTAAAGTGAGAGGCAACTAGCAAAAGAAAATAGAAATGAGCAATGGATTGGAAGGCAAAAAAAGTTATTCCACGTCAATTTAGGTCCATCTAAAGTTTCTCTCCAACAAAAAGGAAAAGAAAAAAAAGGTCCATGAAACAAACTTATCCAATTTTTTTTTAAAGGAAAATTATGACACTAGACAAAAAAAAAAAAAAAAAAAAAGTCTCATCAAACGCGCAAAGCGCATGTGATGAGGCTAGTTATTATTATTGTTTTAAGCATAGCAAGACCAGCAATTGTGATTTGTGATAGCAAAAAAAAAAAAAGGGCAGGAGCGAAAGAAGTTCAAAACTTCAAATCCAAGTATTTCCCTCCGTATGTCAATCAAGCTCACTAAAGTGAGAGGCAACTAGCAAAGGGAAATAGAAATGAGCAATGGATTGAGGGGCAAATAAGGTTATTCCACGTCAATTTAGGTCCATCTAAAGTTTCTCTCCAACAAAAAAGAAAAGAAAAGAAAAGGTCCATCTAAAGTCTTACGTTTAATGGGAAAAAAATTTGATAATAACACGGTAAAAATATATCTTCAACTCTACTTAAAATACCTACAAAATAAGACACTCTCCTACTAATCCATGTCTTCAAAACAAACTTATCCAATTTTTTTTTAAAGGAAAGTTATAACACTAGACAAAAAAAAAGTCTCATCAAACGTGCAAAGTGCGTGTGATGAGGCTAGTTATTATTATTATTATTTTGAGCAAAGCAAGACCAACAATTGTGATTTGTGATAGCAAAAAAAAAAAAATGGCAGGAGTAAAAGAAGTTTAAAACTTCAAATCCAAGTATTTCCCTTCGTATGTCAATCAAGCTCACTAAAGTGAGAGGCAACTAACAAAGGGAAATAGAAATGAGCAATGGATTGGAGGGCAAAAAAGGTTATTCCACGTCAATTTAGGTATATCTAAAGTTTCTCTCCAATGAAAGAGAAAAAAAGAAAAAAAGAAAAAAGGTTCATCTAAAGTCTAACGAATGAGATTGGAACATATGTGAAACCATTGAATTCATGAATGATGACATGTGAAAGTATAAGAACTCATAAAAACAAAACTTTTCCTATTGTATAATAAGGTTCCACCCTACATCATATATATATTTTTTAATTTCTTAAATCAAAGATCAAATCACAACTAATGAGGGGCTGCTAGAGCCAAAGGCACCAGTAAAATTTAATAAAGATCTTTCTTTTCATGGAAATTAGCCAATAACCATGCTTTGCTCAGTACATTGTTAAAAAAAAATTAGTATAAACATTAATTTTTTTAATTAGAACACAAAAATAAATGTAAAATTGTAAGAAACATCATTTATAAATGGCAGGATTTTTTATTATTATTTTTATAAGCAAGAAAGGGATATCAATATAATTACGAACATTTAATATTTAATATTTTAGAACATAATTACATTATCTCCAATATCTCAAATTCAAATTATCATTAGTCATTTCAAATTCAAATAATTAGAAGCAAAATCAAATTTTTTTATTAATATGAAGCAAAATCAAAATTGAACAAAAGTGACGTCAAAAAAAAAATTGAACAAAAGTTAGAGCCTAGAGAGAGTGCAATAAATTGGAACAAGAGTGTAAAATATTTTCCAAATTTCCTATTTACTCGAAACAAACACAGTCTAAGCGGAAAAAAAGTTTCTATAAAAAATCTGGACCGTCAATCTAGTGTGATATTCCCAAATCCAACGGCAGAGTACGGACCAAGAAACCGGCTTACGGAAACCGATTCGTGGCGGTCGTGCCCAGTTCGGTTTCTCTCTTTCTCGTTGTATTCAAAATCAAAAGAGCCCCCCCCCCACAGTGCAAAATCTTACTGGCAGTTCTCTTCTTCGCTCTGCCCCAAATTCCCAAAACCCTAAAAAAAAAAAAAAAAAAAAAAAAAAACTTTGCTTGCTGCCATGGATATGCAGCAAGGTGATCTCGATCGAATCTTTTTCTTCGAGCACGCCCGTAAGACCGCCGAGGCTACCTACGCTAAGGACCCTCTCGATGCCGATGTTCGTGTTTTTTTTTTTTTTTTTTTTTTTTTTTTTTTTTTTTTTCTGAATAGTCTGTTTGGTTCCTGGGAAACTGTGGGAAATAGATGGAATAGTCTTTTTTTTTTTTTTGATTGCTTATTGTAATTTGGTTGATTATGCAGAATTTGACAAGGTGGGGAGGAGCGCTATTAGAGTTGTCTCAGTTTCAGAACATGGCTGAGTCAAAAAAGATGATTCAAGGTGCTTTAGATTTATTTTCTTCTTAATAACTTTGTTTTGAATTTTTTGATTTTTACTGGCTTACCAAACTGTAGCTTCACATAAGATTTTTGGGACCTATAGGTTTTATGGTTGATATATGGTTATGGATTCTTCATTAAATGAGTTAGACTTGAAGGCAACCCATGTAGTAGTGTTTTGTTGCAGTTAATATTGGAATGACACTATAAATTTATTGTCAGCATAATTCTTTGCTTCTGTTACATTCGAGTCCACTATGGGTTATTGGGTTTGTTTTGATTAATTTTTGTGATGGGTATCAAAGTTCAGAATTATTTCACAGCTGGGTTCAAAATTTATGATTAGGGGTTGATGTGTTTTTTGACTTATAGAGGCAATTTCAAAGCTTGAGGAGGCATTGTTGGTTAATCCCAAGAAGCATGATACTCTATGGTGCCTGGGAAATGCTCATACTTCTCAAGCTTTTATGACTCCGGACCTGGATGAGGCAAAGGAGTATTTTGAGAAGTCAGCTATCTACTTTCAGCAAGCTCTTGACGAGGTATTTTTTGCAAAATCTCACAGGAAAATAAGCATATGCTTGTGTATTATGTTTATAAATGCCTTGCTGTTGTAGATTTATTAACAGTGTAGTTCTGCCTTTTGGTAGGATCCGGGGAATGATCTTTATCGCAAGTCCTTGGAAGTGGCTGCAAAGGTAAATATACTATTTCTTATTCTGGGAAATGTCCGTATGCATTATGTTGTATACGATCATGTAAGTGTTCCAGAAAGAAACTATTTATCTTAAATCTGACCTGTTCAGATTGGTTTGTTAGAAATTATTGCTTTTCTTAGCATGTCCAGGTGGAAAATGAGATGCCATTGTTTGTTGCATTAGTAGAGATTTCATTTCTTGGATTTCTTAATTTCTCTTGCTTTTAGATGGATACCCGCAACAGTAGCTAATGAAGTATGAGGCACACGGTTATGTATTCATGACTTTTACCTTAGTGTGGTTTTTATAGTTTTTCAGCCACAAGAGGTTGCACTATTGGAGATGGAACACGTGCTTTAAGTCTTAAAAAAGAATGAATGGTGATTTATAATGCTTGAATGAAATGTTAATGTTAGAAATACTGAAATCTGTTATTGTTTTTCCTCATAAAAGAATATACATGAATGCCTTTATATAGGAGGCATATGTGTGCAATACAAGTAAGAGTGTAGTACAAGAATGTGTGCTATACAAGTAATCTGACTGGGCCTAAAGCCCACAACACTATACACGTTAACAGTTAAAAACTTTTTTTTTTTTAATTTTTTATTTTTAAGAAGTAATAACAATTTTGTTTTAAGAAAAAGGGCAAAGCGCAAGTACATGGGGAGTATGCAAGATCCATGCAACAAATTAAACCCTAAAATTACAAAGATCAAGGAACTCCAAAAGAGAAGAACAATTAAAATCAATAATGATTTTTAGCCAATCAAACAACGATCTAGGAAAGAGGAACTTTAGTTGAAGCAATAGGGTTTTTGATTCAGGACAACCTAGGCTTCCCATGATTCCTACATCAGTTTCAATATGTTCAATAATGACCTTGAATCATGTTTCTTCCAGATGCACCACATAAGACATAAAGGAATAGCATTCCACATGACGGAACTTTGATGGCCCTTGAAGCCACCTGTCAAACAAGCCAGAAGATCTTTCACCGAATAATGCATGACCCAAGAGGCATCAAATAAAGAGAGAACAATAGACCAAAGGTCCCTATCTATAGCAGAATTTAAGTTAATAGTATCCCCATCCATTTTGCACATACAATGCCAATCTACAATGATGATCTTTTGCTTTCAAAGATTATCCATGGTAAGAATGACATCCTTCCTTGGAACTTTAGTCTCCTAATGGCTCACCAAGGAAATTCCACTCTATGGTCTTTTTGAAAAGCCCCATAGAAGGATTTCACATTAAATCTGTGGTTCTTGTCCCTCCACTTCCCCATATTAAGCCCCCATAACCCTTCTCTTCATAGAATTTCTTTTTGTGGCATAATGCCAAAACCATTTTCTCTAAAAGATCTTGGTTGTAGATTCTGAGCCTTCAAATGCCCTCCCAATTAAATTGCAGAATAAATTGTGTTTCTTTCACCTAGTGGAATTTCCTTTCTTCCCTGAAACCAACCCATAGGAACCTGTCTCCTATCTTTAGTGTAAATGATTTGGCCCTGTAGGTCTGTTGGATGGGATGAAATAAAGGAAGTAGTTTGTGCCTGCTGATGTAGAACCTTGGATTTGGTTAATGTTTTGGATTAGCTCATCCTCATGCACTTTCAGTGAGCTTACAAATATCATGACCTTGAGGAGCTATCTAGGCTTCTTAATGTTTGAGTGTTTCGCTAGACAAAAAATTAACCATTCGATGGTGGGCATTTTACCCTTTTAGATTTCTTAGGTCTTATATGAATATTCCCAAATATGAGCATTTTTTATGAGTTATAAATTTTCTATGAAGAAAGTGTCACGGATGCAACCCAGTTATACAGTGAGTATGCAAAAGGAATCCCTCCCAAGGTTTTGAATTCCTTTCTGTTCCGGCTGGAAGGGGCGGAATTCTCCGTTCTGGTGCTTGGACTGGTGCAGCTAACCACCCCCCCCCCCCCCCCCCCCCCCCAATTCCATTTCGCCTTAAATTCTAGCCTGTGCCAGACTGTTCAGCTGTGCTGCCCGAAATTCCGTTGTTCTGGCCGAAAATCCTGTTCTAGACTGGAATTGAAGAGAAACTGAGTACATCTTAAAATCTTTCTATATCGTCATTTGAAGAGAAACTGAGTCTAGCTTTTCTGGAAGAGAAACTGCACTGGACATTTTTAGAGTTGGACCAAAGATCAAACGAGAGAAAAAGAAGCTGAGACATCCTATGAAAGAGCAAAACTAACCGGAATAGAAAAGAAAGAGATGTTTTAAATATGGGGTTGGGACTTGGGGATTTCATTACAGATAAGAGAGAAGACAAGATAAGCTCAAGCTGACATGTTTAAAGCTTAAAAAGTGATATGAAATGAAGAAATAGAATAGTCTAGAACAAGAGTTTGACAGGCTAGAGATAAAGGAAATAAAAAGATAGATTTTAAAAACCATTGATGAAAATAACTTTGTGGGCCTTATTTTTGGGTTGTCATGGATTTGAATGGTTGGACAAGTTTATTAGTTTTATTATTCATGGGCTTTTTAGAGTTTATATATATATATGGTGCATAATCCTGAAATGATACACCGGTACCTTAATCTCTCCCAACTGCCTGAAAAAAAAAAAAAACTAGGTCTAAAGGAACATCTATTAAGCCATAAGAAAGGTTCGGTGTGGTGAACTTTTTTGACTGACATGTCTTCTTTGTTGAAGTGAATTCTTCAAAATGTTGGCTGTTTATATTTTTCCTTTAATTTATCATTTATAGAATGCATTTGGTCTCACATATCCATGGTATACTTGTTTTGATGTCAATTTTCAATCCATTATTAAAAATTTGAATTACTCTACTCTTAGGCCCCTGAATTGCACAAGGAAATCCATGCCCATGGTTTAGCACAACAAGCAATGGGGTCAGCAGGACCTTCTACTTCATCAGGTTCAAAGGTGAGATCCTGAAAGTTAAACTTCTCTTACATTTGCTGTTTCTCTGTTCACTTTGTTGTGGTTTTGTTGTTCTTCTTGTCTTAGTTCTGTTTTACATAATGATAATAAGAATTTAGATTAATAGTCCTGCTCTTGGAATATTGTTGATTTAATTTAACTGAATGGATTGTATATGGACATCATTCGTTACTTGATTCTCTGCTGCTGACAGATAAATAAATTACAGGGCATTGCATTTTGTCTTCCAGTGGTTAAGATTCAATGCCATCCATTGGAATATTAGTTTATAAGCTAGACCAACGTCACTTTTAAATTTCTCAGTGACATCCACAGGCTTGTATAGTGTCACAGGACAGATTTTCATCCATATTTTCTGCCTTGTGATGGCATTAAATAAACCCTACTTAGTCTCAACCAACAACCGAACACCAATACAAGGAAACCTAGAAACAAATATTTTTTTGCTAGATAAATAGTGGGGGACAGGGGAGGTAAGGTTTGAATCCTAGACATCAATCACCATAAATGGTGCCAATACAACTGGGCTATAACTTGAACCCAAAAAACCTGGAAACTTTTTGTGTATCAAAACATGCCAACACAAATTATTTTATGATAATTTGATTGTTACAATGGGGGAGGGGGTATTTGAACCCTGGATGTCTTCGTTGAGGTGCCAACTAGTTGAGCTACAAGGCTCTTGAAATGCACAACACAGAAATTATAGCAGAAAACTTGTAACCATTATTATTTTAGCACAACATTTAAATGATACAGAGGTTTCACTTATGCAAAACACTGCCTTGAGATATGTCTTAGTCCAATTCAGCCACTGAGGCTTACAAGCTCATACAAACACACAGAATACACTGCTTTCCTACATAGCACATGCTGTTTTCCCCCTCAGCGGCTTTAAGGATCGAGTGGGAAAACTGTCACAGCACACTCTGTTTCCCCCTCTAGATTTGCTGCACAAATTTGAGGCAGTAATACAACTGCTTGCTTTCTTTAGAGCCTTTTCACGTTGCTAGCACATCAACAAGGTTGTTTTTGACATGCAACTGCTTGTTAATCTCTCTACCATGTTGCTGCCACCTGTTTAACACGTTTGCTACCTGTGTACATGTTTCAGCTCACCACAGGCCATGCAAACCAACCTGACAGCCCAAGTTAATTGCCTGATACTCAGTCTTGGTCCATGCACACCAAGTGGAGGGCTTGGCCAATGTCAATGTCATCTCCCAAATTCAGCCACACAGCACATTACATCATCACCACCCATATTCAACCCAGTCATGCATTTTCAAGCAAGCCACAACCCAAACTCGTTTTTACCACATGAACCAACATACAACACAGGCTGTCCAACCTTGTCTTGCACCCAAGTAGCCCACTGAATTCTCATCAACTTGTCCATGGTCAAGCCCATACAAGGCTACCACAACACACACTGCACATGTAGTCCACAACACACATAGCCTGCGACCTCCCAGGCCAAGACCATGGTTCTAACACAATCACAAGGGCAACATCACGCTGCCAACTTTAACTCACACAAGTATGCATGCACTACAATGAGAGGCAGCACAGCCTGGTGCTGCCCAAAACACCTTGATCAGGCCATGAAATGCCTCCCTCATACACATGGGTTTGTTTGGTTGGCATAAGTGCAGGTACCACCAGGGGTGGAACTGTGTGTATAACAGGGGGGCCATGGTCCCTACAAAAAAGTTTATTGTAGGTAAACTCTAGGTAAAAATGACTCAATGCCATTTTTTACGAGTTCCCCCCCCCCCCCCCCCCCCCCCCCCCCCCAACAAAAAAAAAAAAAAAAAAAGGCATGGCCCCACCTGTCCATGTCCCTTTCGAGCCTCAAATTGATAATTTCCATTTCCAAGTACTTTACTTTTTAGCCATGAACCACTCAATTCTAAAAAAGTCTCATCTTGGTGCAATTTCTAGTCTCACTCTTCATTGACTTCCATCCATTTAGTAGTCTCATAGTCACATTCTTATTCAATTACCTTTTCTTTTAATAAAGAGTTTTCTTACTTGAAGTTAAGGGAAAATAGTTTTAAATCTTGAGAGGTACAAAATTTTCTTATTGTTTTTATTTATATTTCAGTTCAATTTCTATTATATATCTTGTAGCTTATGATTTTTATTTTTTTCTTTTTCATTTATTAAGCCAATTGATTATCCGTTGATGAGTACATTTTCTTGTTATATTGGTATGTTTAGTCATTCGATTATTTAAAGAGGAGTTAAATTTGATGCCAAATGTTTTACTCTTGTAGCATAATGCCACATTGCCACTTTAAGGTCAAGATGCCGAGTCTCTTTTTTTGAATATTTTTTTATACATGTGTATTGCAAACTAGAAAATTTTTGTATACTCAGAAGGATTTAGAAAGATATAATGCTCTCAAAGTGCTTTGAGTTTTTACTTGAATGGTGATTCAAAATAGTAGTTTAGTCTTGGCCCCCCCAAACAAAAATTTCTGGTTCTGCCCTTGGGTACCACTATATGCAACCACCCATTTCGAGGATCAAGCGTCTGACATACAGGTAGGCACAGGCATACTGGCACTTCCTGTCAAGAGAGTTACATACCACACTCACAAATTTTGTGCATAATAGTTACAGTAGAAACTGTCTATGACTCTATGCTATACATTCTGTATCCATGCTGTATGCCTTTAGTTATTGTAAGTACGAAGCTTTTTTATGAGGATACTGTTTTAACATATCTTTTGTTATTTAAGATTTAAACTATATATTGGGATCTATATGGGATGGTTTGGTGAATGAAGACCAGTTGCCTACCAAATGCAACCCTTTGTCTGACAAGCATGCTTCTTGCACTAATAATTATCAGGATCCTTAATCAGTGTGTTTGTTTGGGATGATCCTTGAATGCTTACATTATGTGTTTGTTACAGTGCAGTGCAGTTTAGGTTTCTCAGTTCATAATAGGGTTGTACCCCTTTTGACAGCCAATTCTGCATATCTGGTTTTAGATTTCTGTAATGTGTTGATTTCCAATACTTTGCATTATTGTTAATATTCTTGATCAGTTGACACATCTTTAATTTTGGCTTATCTTTTTCCCTTCTATTGCAGACAACTTTAAAGAAAAAGAAGAGCAGTGATCTCAAGTATGACATATTTGGATGGATAATTCTTGCTGTTGGAATTGTTGCATGGGTGGGATTTGCAAAATCCCAGTTACCTCCACCTCCACCTCCACCAAGATGAGTTAGGCATTTGGTTATCTCAGGCAGAGATTGAACATTTATCATGAGTTTCAAGCTGATTATGTAGAAAATTGAGCATCACATCTGATTCATCGTCCATTAGTTATTTTTTTTCACCCTAGTAATGTTTTCTATATGAAATATGGATTTTTCTCCCAATGGCAGCTGCTTTCTGGATGCAATTTATGTTTGTATTGTGATACTACAACTGTAACTATGCCATTTTTTCTTGGTTTGTTTCACTGGAGGGAAAATGTTTCAGTGCAAAATGACATTTTCCTGGTGGTTGGTTGTGTGAAGAAAGAAGAAACCAAAAGTTTTTAGGTCAAGAAGCAGTTTCTGGTGCAAATGGCAATATACAATTAAGAAGCGATTACTTCTCTTGCATGCAGTGGCACTTAACGTCAACTTCCTTTGAATGGCCACCAGATGGCACGTTTTTTTTTATCTAAGTAATAAATGTTGTATGGTATAATTGAAGTGATAATATTGTATGGACAAAGTTATGCTATTTTTTCAACCCATTAAATTTTTTTAACTATTTTTGTATTATTTAAATAAGTCACATAATTCATTAAAAGAAATTTATATGACTAAAATTATGCATTAATGGTTTCTCTTGTAACATAATAAATTGGAGTAACATAGTTTCAAACATGTTTGAAGTCAAATCTTATCTTTTTAACATTTTATATATATAATATGATATGATAGGAATTTAATATATAAAGTCTACTTTATAATAATTATTTTTTATCATCAAGTCAATATATAAATTATTTTTTGGTGTAGGCGGGCTTATGCCCTAAAAAAAATATTATAGTTTAAGAAAAAGAAAAAAAAAAGAATTCCTCAAAATTTAGTGTCAACTTCAAGGACGAAGAGTCGAAAACAATATTTTAACTTTTTTTTTTTTTTCATTTACTACTTCCATATTTAGGATGGAAATTTCTTCTCTCAAAAAAAAAAAAAAAAAAATTCCATATTTAGGATGGAAATAGTAGTATTGAGATATTGTCGTTCTTGCCATTCAGATGTCGTGTATTATATAATTGAAAACGCCGTCGTTTCTTTCAATGAGACTCGAAGTTTCTCTTCTCTTCAGTCTGAACTCCAAGCTGTCTCTTCTGTCTGTGTCCAAATCCGAGAGCGCTTCAGAGAGTTTTAAGAGCAGTGGAGCCAAAGCTAAAAGCAACAAAAAACCGAAACGAAAGATGTCTTATTGGCAAGCGAAACTGTACGGACACGATTCGTTACCACTTTCTATACATTTCCCGCGTCCGCCACGTGTCCGTACGTTAATGGCGTTTCCCAAACCCCAACGACTAGTAGTCTTAGCCATGGCCGTTAAGCGCAGCCCTAAGCGTCTCAAATACTCTACTCCTCGCTTCACCAAGGTCTCTCTCTCTCTCTCTCTCTTCTTGTAAAGACTTTGTTTGGTTGCCTAGAAAATGGTGCGATTCCGTTCTATGCAGTTGTTATGGTTTTGTTCCTAATAGCTGAATTAGTTGAATCCATTGCTCTTTTAGAGCCTGAAAATTATTGTTTGTACTTTGTAGACCTCTAATATCCATTTGTTGGCATTGCCTTAACTGACATAACTCTCAACAGAATCTGGTTTATCATGTTTCTCTGCCAATAAATTACAAAACTAGGCATTACGATCACTTAATTCGTAAGTTTGGACATCTATGGGTTCAATGAAATTCATATTGAGAAATATATTTATGTGATTTCAGTTTTATTATTATTATTTTTAATCTTGGGAATTGAATGGGAGCCATATGTTCTAATGACACTGGCATTAGAGAATTGTAATTAAATAGTGACCTTATACGTATGCCATTTTGATGGCAATGTTGATTGCGGGCAGCAATTTGTATCGCTTATGTTAAAATGTCATGCATTGCATTGCAAGGTGGTCTGCTGAATTCACAGGGTATATTTTGCTGCCTAAGTTCTGACACCCCCCCACCCCCCAATTTTTTTTCAAAATGAACCAAGTGTTTTTTTAATTGTTGCATTGCGAGATGGGTTGTTACTTACAAGATTTTGTGCTAGAAATCCCGCAAAAGTTACTCTGAGTTGATGTATAGGCAGAAGGAAATATTTATTTTTCATACATGTGATGTGTTTGACCCTAACTAATCTGTTGTGAATTCATGATTGACCCCAAAAAATTATCAAGGCTTAGTTGTTGTTGGAATGAAAATATCAGGAGGGTGGCTTGCTTTATGTTGAAGCCGATTCATCAGGAGCAGACAGCTGGAAATTGGAGCCAATTGTCGATCTTTTGAAACAGGGAGCTGTTGGGGTCATTCCGACAGACACTTTGTATGTTGCACTTCGTCCTCTCAACTCCTCCTCTCTTCTTCGGTTTTGCCTCAGCTATTTCAAGGCTGCATCAAGTGTCATGGCTTAATATATTTGACAGATATTTATGATTGGTAGGCTATGATTATGTTTCTAGAATAACCTAAGCTGTTGTGCTTGTTCTGGACCCTCTGATGTGTCTTATTGCTGTAATATTAGTTGTGGTTGTATGGTCAACTTAGTATTGAAGGAGATTTCCTTTCTGTAATTATTTGTTTTGACCTTTCCTTAGTGCCCTTTTCTTTTTTATCTTTTTATTTATGACTAGTTATTAATTGAAGTCGATGAAAAGCATTATGCTGATATTCCTATCCTTTCTAAAAAAATTTTTTGGTTCACTTTTGATTATTCTCTTTTTTCCCATTCCTATTTGATGAGTATAGAAGTTTTCTTTGTTTATAGGTATGCTATAGTCTGTGATTTGAAAAGCCCATTAGCAATTGAACGTCTTCGGAGGTAGACACTATGCTAATTTTACAGATTTTTATCACTAGATACTACATATTTCGCCTCCTGTTGACAAGAGCATTATATATGTTTTTCCATTGCAGGATTAAGAATATAGAAGCTTCAAAGGCATGACACTGCTTTTCTTGTTTAATACGGAGTGATTTGGGTAAATATTATTATATTATAAACTTTTAAAACTTTTTGCTGTAGTGTGAGTGAAGCTATTTGGGGAATCAAGGAGAGAGAGTGGATTTGGCATGGGAAGTGCCATATTCAGGTTGAATTTGAAGTTCTTGATGCCAAAGTACATGAATTTGATGTTAAGAGTGCCAAAACTGCTAGCTATTATTGTCTTTTAATGTGCTGGATCATTTTTTTTTTCTCAATGCTGAATTCAAATCAGCTTTTGGACTTTGCTGGCACTGAAATCCTAACTTAATGTTAATGAAAAAGCATACCAAAGTATGCACTGAAGTCCAACACAATGATAATGCCAAAATCAGCTTTTTGATTTGGTATGATTTTTCATTAAACATTCCTATTTGTTATTTTCTTGGAATCCAAATAATTTAAAGTCTAACCATCAAGATTTTTTTTTTTTTTTTTTTTTGAAAGCATTGACTTTTTCAGCAACAGAAACAAGAACTCTGGTCTGAAACAGTTAAAAATTAAGACTCAAAACTTCAATTCCTTTATTCCCATACAATTTTCTCTGCACACAAAAAGTTCTCCCTTTTTATTGGGCAACCAATGAGTTCCAAACTCTCATAAAATAGTAATTTCAGTAAAACAAAATGATTTCCACTAGAGTTTTCAGCAATGAAAGTATCAGTTTCTAGTCCCAATAAGCACACAGAATGCCAAAATTTTTTGGGTCAAATAGACTAATCTAAGTGCAAGCTTTTGTCTTCTGATCCTACATTTGTTATTATCATTATGTTCTGAGCTCAGTGCCATCAAAGTCCAAATGTTTGATTTCAGCATTCAAAAAGAACGAAATGAGCCAGCACATTAAAAGAAGTCTGTATGTGTGCGTTGGGGGGAGGTAGCAATTTTGACACTCTCAACACCAAATTCACGTTGACTTTGGCATTAAGAATGTCAAATTCAACTTGATTTCAGCACTCCCCATGCCAAATTCACACTCTCCTCAATTCCTCAAATAGCTTTCACGCTTCAGCAAAAGGTTAAAAAAAGTTATAATATAACAGTACTTACCCGAATCACTCCTTTATTACGCTTTAGAAAGTGAGAAAACTAGCCACTGGAGAAAATATGCTGATACTGAATATTATAATCCAGTTGGATGGTGCATGGTCTCAACATGTTGAAGCCATTGATTACAATATCTGTATTCTTGTGTTTTGACAATTCTTTTTTTCTTTTTGTGAACTTCTTGTGTGTGCATATTTTTATTTATCTTCATATAACAAGTGCAGCCTCTTGGCATCTTATGCCACTCTTTCCGGGACATTGATACATATACAACAGGGTTTCCTCGTGGTGATAGCCAAGGGCATGCTAATATATTCCGAGCTGTTAAGCATTGCTTACCTGGGCCTGTAAGTATGTTTTCTGGATCACATGATTATTGCTGGGAAAAACCTGAGGTACCCATTGGGTCCTGATTCAACTATCTTTATCTTACATGTAACCTTGTAGCTATTGCTCTAGGATGGGCCCATCATCCACTGGTATACCTAGCTGTCTATTGTCTATTGCTCTAGAATGGTGAATTTTTAAAAAGAAATCTTCAAATTAATGAATTTATATGGCCTGAAGATTTTTTGGGGGTCATAGGACAATGCACGGGATACAATTTAGGTTCACTTTATGTGAATATTTTGGTCCCTAACACATCTTCTATGCAACAGTATACTTTCATCCTAACCGCAAGTAAAGAACTACCTAAACAGTGTATAAGGAATAGAACTGCAGCTGCCAAATATGCAGTGAGGAAAAACGTGGGTGTTCGTATGCCTGATGATGCCATATGTCAAGCAATACTCGAGAAGACAGATGCACCTTTAATTTCCACGAGGTTGGTTTTATTTGTCTATTCAATTTCTTTTAATGGGAGGGATAGCATTTGTTGGAAGCGATGTGTGCCTTAAACTTTGTTTTCTTTATTGATACAGATAACTCTAAATGGATAAGAAAACTCTTTTTCTTCAATCAATCATTGATGTTTAAGCAGGAAAAAATATTATACCAACTGTTTGCATTTCACATATACTCCATGATGTTATTTCTGAATGTATGTCCCATATTTTCAGTGTCAAGTGCCCAAAGGAGAATGAGTGGCTGATCGATCCGGTTGTAATAGCTGATGTGTATGGACCAGAGGTATGAGTCTATTGTCTGAGGGTGCTTTAGTTTAAATTCTAAGGTTAAAATTACTTTGCAGGTTATTATTCCGCCCCCATATTTATGCAAAATGGAAAAAAGAAATTAAAGTGGATGCATTATGGAAGTTATGTAATTACATTCCATTTATATAATCCTTGCTTTTGGGTATGATTTATAGGCTGCAAAGAATAAGAAACTGTATAAATTTATGACAGCTTTCTGTATAATTGCAGGTTCTTTTTTTTATATATATAAATATTATAAATATATATATATATATATATATTATTAGTATTATAAAAGTTAGCACCTGACTTAAGTAGTTTAATCTATTTTAGGGTCTTGACTTTGTTGTTGATGGTGGGGTAAGAGTGGCAGATCCGTCCACTGTAGTTGACATGACAGTGATGCCTCCAAAAATTATACGGCAGGGAAAGGTAATGAATTCCATAATATTGATGAAGTATATTCTCTATAGTTTGAGTTAGTTACTTCATTTTACATAATATATATAGCATTTGTTGTTTAACATAAGGGCTCTATTGCTTTTTTGTAACTAAACGGGAAAGAGTTCTGTTGTTGCCAAAGCTATTTTCTTTAACAAATCCCTAAAAGCTTGTCCAGAATAAATAAAAATTCCTTAGGCTTGATACAAAAAAGAACATACACCTTAAGCGATCCAGAGGTGTCATGACTGCCACCTATTGCCACTTGCTAGCTCATCCATGGTGGACCATTGACCTCAACTAGTACAACCAAGGAGAGAATCTACTGCAAAGACTCTTGGCTCTTGCCTCCTCCCTCCATGGGCCATGACTCCATCATTTCACCTCCACGGATTCTGTCTCCTATTTGTGACTTTTTTGTTTGGGACCCAATCTTTGAGTACTAATATAATTTAGATTTTATAACAAATTAACGAAATTAAGTTTGTTCGGTCCTGTAGAAATTGTCATTTGGAGTTTTTTTGATATTTTTTTTCACTTGGCAATACTAATTGGTTTTATAGTTAAAATAATATTGGACATATTGTGGAACATAAAGCTGAGCTTGAGCAGTTTCCAACTTTCAATTATTGGACTTCTAACTGTCTCAGTATCTGTTTTTGTTGTTTTGTCTGTGTGTTCCCTTTTTAAATTTTTTTTATAAAAACTTTGGCAAAGACTAATTGGTTTTTTCTTAGAAGAATATTTGACAAATAATGAGATGATAAAATGTTGAGTTCCATTTTAATAAATGATTGTGTTAAAATATACGACAAAGTAATTATTGTCGTATATATATATTGAATCTTGGTATATTTCTCATTTGGAAGGGTGAAAATGTTATGGTTAATGACTCCATGCTTTGGCCTTCCAAAAATAAAATCTTGATTTTGTCACTAATGTGAAGCATGCCTCATTCTCACATGTGATATTTCTGAAGAAACAAAGGTTCTCTAGATATAGCACATACCAAGTTCACTTTCATAGTGCTTGCATTTTATAAACATGGTTCCCTATTTAACAAGAGATGAATGCTTTCATTTACAATTTTATGGGACTGACAGCCTTGCCCCTGCATCTGCTTTAGCCATTTTACTGAAATTTGCTAGTCCTATGAGCATTTTACTGCCATCGTAGTTTGGACTTTAGACCAGATGGGACATTTAAGTTCTTGTGTGCTCAACATACTACAATGCATTATTGGCTGACTTCGAGTTTGTTGTTGTACTTATATTTGATTCAGGGACCTAAATTACACTGGCTGGTCGCTGAAGATGATAATGAATCTGATGCTGTGCATGAAGCAAACCTCGTCACTGCTTCTGCAACTTAAAAATAATTGGAAACCTTGTAGAGAACCTTTATTTGTATGCCTTCGAAGTTGTACAGTGTTTTTGCTTTCTCTTGCAGATAGATGATTAAAGCTTTAGTACCACACATATTATTAGGAAAACAGAGAAAAGAAGATTCTGAGCTTGGAAAAATTTCTGTATATTTCATTCAATTGAATTGTTACAGAGACTAAGTATACATATATACCTGGTAAAGGAAAACAGGGGAAACGGATCAACTAAACAACTAACTAATCTAACAGATTTCTCCCAAAACCGGATTAATAAAACTAACTACCACACACGTGTTATTCACGTGCTTACTAAAACCAAACACCAGTGATGCAAAACTACATGTAGTATAAAAATAAAAACTAACACAGTGTATAGAGCTGTCGTTTAAGCAGCAGACTTGAGAGTCTTCTTCTTCACTTGATCCTTGCTTCGGTCATGATCCTTTCTATCTTTCTTTGTAGAATCTTGACACATATAGGATACAAGAGAAATGTATTTTCCGTAAATGTTCGGTCAAAAAATGGTAATAGTGGAAAAGTTTATAGGAAAGACCCTAGGGGGAGAATTTTAATATACATTTGTGTACGTAGCTACTTATTGAGCAACTATGTGGTGATTTGTTTTGCAATCAAATTGCATTATGTACTGAACTGGCCATTACAGTGGCGGCTCTAAGAATTTTTTTCAGGGTGTTCCGTAATAAGTATAAATTACACAATTTAATAAAAAGAAAAATTCATATATTAACAACAACAACAATAAAAAAACACACAAATACATAAAGTTTACAATTGTCTTATACGAGTTTTCATATTTTGAAATCGTTGCATGATAATCTCATTATTAATACTACAAGCTATATCTCTTTCAATATACACAATCAAGCAATCATTTATCCACTGATCTCCCATTCAATTGCGCAGTTTATTCTTTATATATTTCATTGCTGAAAAACTTTTTTCTATTATTGCAGTAACGACAAGAGATAAATCTTGGGTATGTAGTTTTCTTATCAAATATTTGTCCATAATTCTAGCAAAAGAATAAATAATAAACTATAAGTTCATTGGAAATATTAATAAAATTACTAATTATTATTGTTTAGTTGTTTCATTAATTTATTTGTCTTTTATAAACTATAATTTGTTATATTGTTGTTTCATTAATTATAAAATTGTTAATTGTTGTTTAGCCTAACATAGTAACATAATTTAATTTGTTTGTCTTTTATAATGTATTGGTTAATTAAATTATTAATTGCTTCCCCCAATTAATTATTGGTTAATTAAATGAGTGTTTATTAGTTGCATTGTTGCGCTAGCACACAGCCACACACCCATGTGCATTTACCCCGGCCCCATGCCCCCATCCACCCCCCAATTTAATAGACAAGCCCCAATGCCCCATGGCCCCCAATCACAAGAGTAGAGCCAATCAGATAAAGCCAATTAATTGTATCTCACCAAAAGACACCAACACAAACACTAAAAGATAATTAATTTGTCTCACTAACACCAACACCAACACCAATGGATAACTCCAAAAAACAGGGGTAAATATTAATAAAAATTTATAAAGTAAAGCTAAGCAAAAGGCAAAAGCAACAGACAATCATAGTTTAAAGTCTTAAAGAGAGAGAGAGTCTGAGTCTCAATTCATTATTTCATTTTTTCACTTTCATCTTCACTCTTTAGATAAAGAGCAGAGAGACTGAGACAGAGATGAAATACCTTGAGGTTGAGGGAGCAGGGAGGCCTGAGGCTGAGGGGCGGCGTCGTCAGGCAGCACGTCGAGGCAAGGAAGACCGATCTCCGATTTGATGTGTTCTGCCGTTCTGGAGCTCGAGTTTGAGGCCCGATCTGGCGATCTCCTTCTCCGTTCATTGGTTGTTGTCGTCTGTTCAGTGGCGGCGATCTCCTTCTCCGTCCATTAGGTTAGGTTTTTTTCTTTAGGTTAGGTTTCTTTCTTTCTTTCAACATCTATTAGTGTTTGGCCATCCGTTTTCTAATTTCAGTAAATTGGGTTTTGGTTTGTTTGGTTTTTTTTTTTTTTTTTTGGAGAATTCGTGACTTTGCTACCATCTGTAATCTATTGGGCTTGATGTTGGGCTTGCCATCCGTTGTTTTTTTTTTTGAGAATCCGTGGGCTTGCCGCTTGCTCTGTTACTGTTACAGTTACTTCTTTTTTTTTTTTTTTTTTTCCAGATTTTAGTTCAAATTTTTTTTTTGAGCTTTTTTTTTTTTTTTGGCTTGAAAGTAGAACAAATATATATATTTTTTATTTGAGGGTGTTCCTAATTTTTTTTAAAGGGTAAACAATTAAAAAAAATTTAATTATTATATATAAATTTTTTTTTTTTAGGTTAGGGTGTTCTTAGGAACACCTTGAACTGAATGTGGCGTTGCCACTGGGCCATTGAAAAACCATTCTACTTTGACGTGGTTATGCTGTATGTAATTTTTTTTTTTTTTTGGAAATTACACTTTACCCCCTTAACTGTACTCCGTGTTATACTTTATACTTGGCTGTTAAGTTGGACGAAAAACTGAGTCACGCGAACCCATAACGACCCATGCAAACGGCAAGCAACCCACCCACTACGATTAATCTATCACCAAGTTGGCCCAGAACTATGAGACCTTCGATGAATTTGACTTGAAACTCAAGGAGCAAGGAGTTGAGATGTCCGATTACTTTGTCTGATTTGTGTGACTCAGTTTCTCTAAGCTTCAATGTTTTCGTCTTCAATTACGCATCTGTGTGTTGTGGTTGTGTTATGATGTTTTGTGGATTGTTTATTTTATGGACAAAGTTTAGCTACAAAATTGGTTGTAGCTTAAGGCTACAAACTCACTCAATAAAATAAATACTACAACATATTTTGAAAATCTAACCGTTGAATTGCGTGTTCTTTACACCCTTAATACACATGTTAAATTTTGTGTCAATCGGATATCATTTACTATATGATCTATAAGCTTATATTTTGTGTATAATTTTAAATTACAAAAACTTGCAATTTAAAAAATTTATTGATGACATAGCTATTGATCTTTAATTTTCTTGAAATTTTGCAAGTATGGAGGATATAAGAAAAAGATGTAATCCAATGGTGGATTTGTCAAAATTCACATCTAATAAAAAGATATTAAGTAAGTTTGTAGTCTAAGGCTACAACTAATTTTGTAGCTAAACTTTGTCCTTATTTTATATGCTTATTCATAGCACCATTCTTCACCAGATTGTAAAACAAATTTACCTAAAGAACCAAAGTTAACATCAAAATTTAATTTTTACATTCTTTCTTTGCCTTCCACTAGAAAACTGGAACCCCCCAACTTGCCGGTCGCCAATCCGGTAGCCGGTAAGCTTGCAAGGAAGGGAGTAGGGAGTCTTACCAATGAAAGCCTCTGCATTTTCTTCTACATCATCGTCTTCAGTAGTAGTGGAAGGAGATTCTCGATGGTCCATACAAATTAAGTAAGCAATTTTAATATATTGCCAATTAACCATCATCATAAAACACCAAAAAGCAAATACCGGTTATTTTCTCCATTTTTTTACACATGCTGCCCACCCAGAAAATGTCTTCTACATTGAACATTTTACCTACAATGATTTTATGGTGAAAGAAACCAATTTAAAAGCGCAACATTAAATCTGTATCACAATTCACAAGTGCTTCTACAAAGTAGCTGCTCAACCAAAATTTATTGGAAGAATATCATAATTCCATACAAAAAAAAAAAAAAACCCTTTTATTCATTAATTACGCATCTAAAACATTGCGAGAATAAAAAGATTAACTTATGGACAATGGATCAAACGTGATGCTCAATTTTCTACATAAACCAAGTCACACTTTGCTTAAATAGCTAATCTTCAATCTCCAACCATGAGGAGGTTGAAGCAATGCAACAATTTTTACAACACTTTTTTTTTTTTTTTACAATAATTGAATTGATAACTAATTTTTATTTGCACCCGCCACTATCTCATTTTAATTCATCAACCAAAAACAACTTGTGTCACCTCAATTTTAATATTTTCTCAAAGTTTTTTTGTGAAGGTGCCCCCTTCTATCAGGGCGAGTTGGAGGAGATGGAGGCATCCCTTGCCTAATACGGAGTGATAACTCCTTACGAGAGTGGTTACATGTTGCAGAAACATGATAAATTTTTTCCTTGTTTGGGATGAAGAACGGGACGAAGTTACAGCACCAGTAATTTTTTCTTTTGTTCTTTTGTTTTTTCGATTGGACTGCACCTGTTGTTGTGAACACAATTCGCGTCGAATGACATGAAGGATTAATTACAACATCAAATTTAATAGATATGATATTATTGCCACCCTTTTGGTTCAGAACGGCCTGCAATGGAGGGGATTAAAAATTTGTCAACTAATCAAGAAAACTAAGCATAAGGTAGTATAATGAATCAAGAGTCAAATCAGATATGCACGACTTCAAAGGAAGCTGTGATAATTAGGTTCTTAAGAATAATAAGAGAAAAAAGACATCCTACCCAGTCGACAATTCCTTGGGTAAATTTCTCCCATGCCAAGCCCTGCAATAGAGGGGATCCAAAAAACAAATCAAAAAAAGAAAACCCAAATTACAAAAGAGTCAAACTCATAAATTTAATAAATAAATAAGCTTTAAAAAGATATCCATGCCCACATCATTTTTCACAATACTTTCACAACAAAACGAACTCAACCTAAGCAGTGCTCTCGCACAAACACACTAGACAGATATTCAAGATTAAAAAAAACAACTTATTGTTTCTATATTAGATTATAAAAAATCTATACAACGTAAAAGTATCATCCTCAACAAAAACATGAGATTAAAAGGAAAAAAAAAAGTATTCCATTACAAATCAAAAGAAAAAGATTTATTTTCAAATTTCCTTTACCACTGTCCATAAGATACCAAGGAGACTTGTTGAAAATATATTTATAAAAAAATAAATAAAAATAAAAACAAGCAATCACTTAGCTGGAATAGAGATCAAAATATGAGAGAGAGAGAGAGAGAGTTACGATGGGGCGAACAATGGCAGGCCAAAATATCCCAGCCATATCGCCTGTGTATCCAGGATCAACCACATTTTCAAAAAAAAATTGTTCAGAGTTTTTAAAGGGATAAATTAGAAAGGAATAGAATAGAATAGAATATGATAGAAAGAAGTAGCACAAAATCAGCAAATTGGGATCAGTTCAGTTCTAAACTCACCAACAGATAAACACATCGACCAAGTCAACAGGTAGCTGAAGGAGATTGATAGACTTTGATGTTCTGAATTTCAGTTTCAATGTAATCTGTACAAATTTATATACATAATTGTGCTTCAGTTAACATGTCTTGTTTTCCCTAAATAAAATATTGACCTCCCTAATTTAATAATCTCAAGAATTTGGGTTTAATAAAAATAAGAATAATGTTAGGGACATGGTAAAATGTCACAACATTTTAAAATTAGTATACCAACTCACACATGAGCTTTTTTAGAGAAATTTTTGTGTATGCTAATGTTGGAATTATTGTAACATTTTGTTGTGTTCTCTATTCTCTAACATTACTCACACAAATATTGACCTCCCTAACTTAATAATCTCAAGAATTTGGGTTTAATAAAAATAAGAATAGTGCTAGGAACACAGTAAAATGTCACAACATTTTAAAATTAGCATAACAACTCACACATGAGCTTCTTTTAGAGAAATATTTTTGAATGCTAATGTTGGAATTATTGTAAAATTTTGTTGTGTTCTCTATTCTCTAACATTACTCACACAAATAATCTCCCCCCCCCCCCCCCCCCAAAAAAAAAAAATTCTTAACCCCTTAAGCCCAAAAAAAAAAAAAAAAAAAAAACATAAAAGTTCAAATAACAATAAAAATGAGTCCAAATAACATTTTTTTTTTAAAAAAAATAGCCCAAAAAACAACAAGATTATGTCAAACAATAAAAAATGAAAAAATATTCTACAGAAGCTCATTCAAAAACAAAAACTCTTAATCATTCAGATTCTTATATTAACTTGTTCAACCTATTTTCTAAAAATAATTAAATAATCCCTAATTATAATTTCATTTCCCTAAAAAAATATACCAAGAAAGAGATTGTGGCCGTGACATCTCCTTAATGATGTTGGAAGCTCTGCTCCTCAACAACTTGGCTTGTAATTGAAACATGTACATTCGTCACTATTTCTCACTTTCTTTGTTTTTTTCTTTTCTATCATCATTTCAGAGTCTTTCCCATTTCATTTATCTTATTTCTGCATTACCAATTTTCACTTAATTTATTAGTAGTCATTTTTTGCTTTTTAATTTTGTTTGTAGAAGGAAATTGTTAAACTTTATGTATTTGCTTTTTTTTTTTGGTGATTTTGATATATTCAAGTTATCTTTTTATTACATTTTGTATAATTTGATTTTTTTAATAACCACCCTAGAAACAATTCCTAGATCAAAGGTGCCCATTAACACACTCAACAATGGCTGACTCTTCTTCTTCCTCCTCTATTATTGAATCATCTACCACCGCTAGATCCTCCCCAAACCTATGGCTATAAATCAACCAAGTAGTTCATAAAAAGCTTGAGCTTGATTCAATAAAAGCCCGTTCATGTTTGTTTTTCTTACAAAAAAAAGCCAAACTTAAGCCTTAATTTTAGGCTTATTTAATAAACGAGTTGTGCCCAAGTTAAAATATTTATATATATATATATATATATATATATATATATATATATATATATAATTTTTATGAACAAGCTTGTAAACAATATGGCTCAATAAAAAAACAAAAAAAAAAAAACAAGTTGAACTTAGGTTGGTTTGAGCTTGGTAATAAGTTTGATATAGGCTTTAACAATAAACTCATAAGGTATCTTACCAATATTTTAATTAATTGATGATAGTTGGGATCATTCGTCCAAACCAAATGGGCTTGATAATATGCTTAATATGGACTTAATAATGTACTTGTATTGCATCTCGATCCAATGGTGGAGTTAGAAAATTTGTCTGGAACAAGTTAAATATTTTTTTTTTTATTTTTAAATCTTAGATAAACAAAATTTGTGAATCAAGAAAAATATTTTATTTCATAAATTAGCTTTTAACTCAACAAAATTGTATCTTATATTCTTTCATTGTATTGAAATCATTTATAAATTATAATTGATTATGAACCATTTGCGCTAATTTATGATCAAAACTAAATACCCAAGGTTTTTAGAGAAAAAAAAATTGTAATTTAAAATAAAAAAAAATCTGATGACTTTTAGATTTTTTTGCAGAACTTGAAATTCTTTCCCAACATAAACTTTGAAGTTAACTAAATCCTGCAATAACCAACATTTTCTTGTTTGGTCACAGAAATAACCAAGAACTTTTAATCCTTACAGGTTTGAACCAAACCAACAAACTACACTCTCTACTTCTTTTGTTTTCCCTCCCAAATTTTCTCCTTTGCTTGAAACTTCCAAAACCATTTACTTTGTTCATATTCTTATCAACTTGAAAACACAGAAAAAAGAGAGAACCAAGAATGGAGCTCAAAGAATTACACATGCTGACCTTACTTCTCTTCTCTCTCACCCTCCTTTCTCTCTCCTCCTCCTCTTCCTCCACTCTCACGTATTCTGGAACCTTTTCTAATGCTGCCAAGACCCTTTTGGACTCAGACTCAGACTATCTCTCAATGGCACTAACTCTTGAACTCGTCTCCAATACCCTGAATCTTGATTCACCAACTGCCACCATATTTGCTCCTTCAGACCCTGCCTTTGTCCACTCAGGCCAACTGCCTCTTCTTTTAGTTCAATACCACATCTTGCCAATAAGACTCTCTGCAGAAGCCATGAAGGCTCTTCCTTCTGGCACAAGCATACCAACCCTGTTGCCTAATTGCTCGCTCATTGTTACTGCCTCACATTCTGGTGGAAAAATATCGATTAACAACGTTATAATTGATGTAAAGGCCGTATACGATGATGGGTCAGTGATTATATATGGAATTGACGAGTTCTTGAATTCATCTTTCCAGATTGCTCCTGATTTGCCAATTCCTGGTCCAACCATACCAACTGAACGTAACAGTTCATCTGAAGTTGAATCTTTTGGTTTGGTTTCGGATACACTAAGGTCCAGTGGTTATTCTATAATGGCTGCATTCCTTGATGCACAACTGGCAGGGCCTAAGGATCAGACAAGTTTAACAATCTTTGCACCGGTTGATGTAGCAATTCAAGAACACGCAAGGAATGTTAGCGATTACATGTTAATTTTTCGGCAGCATGTTGTTCCAAGATTGCTGTCATGTCTGGATTTAATCAAGCTTGAAGATGGAACTGTGTTGCCAACTTTCCTGAAAGGGTTTGAGATCAATGTGACTGTTTCTGGTGATGTTCCTGAGTTTAACGGTGTTCCAGTGATCTTTCTAAATATGTATCAAAGTCGTGGGCTTGTGGTGCATGGCCTCAATCATTTGCTTACTTTATCAGCAAATCAAGTGTCGCTTGGAGATTCTTCCTCGGATGGAAACGTTGATCAGAATCCACTCGATCATGGTGATTATCACTGACCAAGAAATGTTTCACTGTCTCTTTTTAGGCATCTTTAGGTTGTTCCTGCAGCATTTCTCATCTTTTGTGTATTTTCATATCAAGCAGTAGATCTATATTTTCATCTTGGAAGCCATTAAGATCCAACATATGTTAACGCAAATGCAAATAATTTTACTTGGGATTGGATTCCCTAATTTGTCAGAGCATTTAAAAATGTAATTGTAAATATAGATAGTTTCCAGACCATGTATATCTTCTTAGATGTATTTTTTTCAGTCATTTGTTTTGGGAATGAGAAGGACACAGCAGCTTGAGTTTAAAGCATGCTTTAGTGATTGTTTGATTGGTAACTTGTTTCTGTGTTCAGTAGTTTTTTTTTTTTTTTTTTAAGGAGGACTTCTAAACATCTCTGCATTTGTATCTTAAACATCTTGTGCTATTTCAAATACATGAATGTTTGGTTTATCTTCTCCTCGATACAATTTCTTCTAGATTATGTTTATATGCACACAAAACTGCCTTTTGTATAACAAAAGGTTAGAGGTCAATAAAACAGTAGAAGCTGAGAAACAATATTGAGAGAAACAGAATTCTTCTTTTACCATTCTAAGTTAGAAATCAATCCATGATTTTTAGATTGGAGACTTATGGAGTTTCTGAGGAAGCTTCACCGGTGCAGGATTGCAGCCTTAGCATAGCTGGTACTAGCTTCCCCACCCCTATAATCCCCTGAGAAACTAGCCTTTGCTAACTCCCTTAACTTCTTCATCTCACTCTTGGATTCATATTTGATTTCCTTTAGTTTTTTTCTCTCCCCTGATCTCTGCCCAGTGACGGTGGTTTCTGAAGTTGTGGGACCTTCCATTTGCATGACATTAGGACTTGACAGCCCAGGACTGAGCACAGGGACCACCGTTGCAGTCATGGAAGTAACTGAGTGAACTGATGGTGTTCTTGTATCTCTTCTTTCAAATTCTGTTTCTGGGCTTATTGGAATCACTGGAGTTAGGCCTGTTGTTGGTTGGGAGGTTGCAGCTATGACTTTTGACCAATGTTGCCTTGGAAGGAAAGGAAGAACAAGGCCTTTTGCAACAAACTTCAATCCAAGCTTGAAAGAGTTCTTATGAGGCTGTGAGAGTCTTAATATTGATTTGATCATACCATACCACTCATTGATAATTTGAACAACAAAGGTAAAGAAAAGGAGAGACAGCATTACAAAACCGATTTTTTTTGCTTCAACTGGGTTTGAGCTTTTGATACTGACACATAGACCAAAGATGCCTACCTCACACAAGAGAGAAACACTTTCCACCACTTGGACTCCCCTACTGACGTATGGTTTGAGAGTAAACAGATACATGAACTGTACCAGTGTAATTGTCAATGCAAAAAGGCTTTGGCTTGACTTCCGTGACGAGTAAGCTCCAGATATGATACCCAAACTGACTCTTCTTAAAAGATCAAGGATAATATAGGAGGATTTAGCACAACCTAAGAGCCTCTCTGGTAGGGAACTTTTAGTTTCTTCATTGCTGTCGTCTGAGCTGATAGCTCGCATTCTTCCAATCCCTCTGTTGCCACTCTCAGTCCACCTGAGTATGGTGTTTGGGTCATTCTGATTAACAAAGACAAACAATGGAGGACCCTTCCAACTCTCAAAGAGAATTCCAAGGCGCAGGAGGAAAGATGAAGACAGCCCTTCCCTATAAAACCACCTTCCAGTTGTAGGTCTACCTGTAAAGAAGAACCACAGCTTTGTACACCAAGGTTCTTCTATATCTCTATGCTTGACTTCCTTGTACTGAAAAAAACTGCCAGAAAAGATTGCGAATACGAGAAAAAGGCACACTGACAAAATAAAGGCTGCAGGGATAGCCAGCAACAAAGCTCCAATGATGATCCCCCCCGTTGTACCACCTGCAAATATGAGTAGTCTTCAGTTGATCACATGCCTGACAGAAAAGGATTTAAAATTAAGAAGAGTAAACTTCAATTTGTTACCTCTTATGATAAATGCTGAAGACTGAGAGATACAAGGTAGCATCAGAATTAGAAGAAAGAGCTCAAACCTGGGTACTGAAAGTATCCCATGACCTGGTATTTCTGTCCTCCATCTTAGGAAAATTAATTTCAGAACATGAATAGTAAGTAAACTACCTCCTCCCACACCAAGCCAGAATAAGTTCATTTCCATATCTTGCCACCTGTCAGGAAAGAACCTCAGCAATATTCCGTACACCTTAAACATCAGCAAGTTATGCTGAAAAATACATTAGCTCTTTTCTGTCTAAGGATATTATAGGTCTAGAGTCTAATGCTAGTGGCAATATTCTATAACCAATGATCAATTCTAAATGTGAAGGTAATTGTGGAGCTACCCTTTATAATTCTTCATTCTCTTGACAATGTTGCTAGCAGAAATTGGCTCTCCTCTCTACAAGACAAATGATTCAAATTTAGGAATCTTATCATTGAAACAAATATGATTACTGTAGATTATAGATATTTACCAAGAAATAGGTGAAATATTCACTGGAATTGAGAGGTAGCCCATAAGGAGTATCTTTCATGCTTATGTTGTGCTGTCCATGGAGCCAGGCGGACATGGGGTCAATTTCAATTGGGAATGGTTGTTCATGATGCATATAGAAGGAGTTGGTTAAATTTAAGTCAATTTTCTGGTTAGTTATTTTGTGAGAAGACCATCCTGTAGCCAAGACACTCAAATTCCGTGCAAGCTTCTTTCCAGCCAAATTGACATGGTTCGGCCAGATTGAAGGGCTATTCCTATTCCATGGAAGTTTTTGATGAGGTATGAGCCACTGAAGACCTTTCATTGTTTCTGAATATTCAATTGATTGGTTAACTAAGAGCCAGTCTGAAAGGACAAACACCTGTAGATGTCCAATCATTCCCTGTAATAAAAACTTGCTAAATACATAAACTGAACCTCAATGGTTGTACAGAGAACATGCGATGAGTAACCACAACATTAGATATGGCAGAAGTTGTATGAATGGTTTTTTTTTGCAATACTGTTACTGTAGATACTTACATGTAAATTCATTGATGGATCTGGAGAATAAATAGTAGTACTCCCAGAAGCAACAGCACCTATTGCTCCTAGATTTGCAGAGGAAAGTGAAATAATGGCAGCTGCTAGTGCTGTTGCTACTGTTCCCGCAGTCACAAATGAGTGTAGTGCAATGGATATTGGAGGAGTTGAGTCTGCACAAACTTAAAAATCATGTGAGGATAAGAAGCCAAACAGATAGGCATCAGCTTAATCACTCAAAAACTAATTCTTCTATCTTCCACAGTTTTTTTTTTTTTTAATTAACACATCTTGTCATAAGACAAATTTTCAAAGAATTAGCATGAAATGAAATAAAAAGGAAAAATCTTTCACATCTCCCTATTTTTCAATTTTTAGACAGCAACAAGGGCTATTTAACTTGTTAAATTGTTGCCCTACAATAATTATTGTTTACAGTAAGGAAATATTAAGAACTGGAAGAAAATGCATAAGTGAGAGGCAAATATGTTTTCACACATTGTTTCACTTCAAGTTGGTTTGATGCCAAATTTGGATTTCCTGCAATATCATTTACTTTCCCTGCAGGAATATTAACTGACAACATGTTCTGAGCTTCTGCTAGGACAGTCAATGAGTATAGAGCTCTTGAAAGCTCCTTAAACCTACAACAAACAACATTAAGAACTATGAAATTACTATAGCCCTTCAATCAAGACTTTAGTCATTCTTTTATGTTTATGCAGACAAAATGAATATTAAATTGTATAATGACCTCAGTAGTTCCAAGAGTCACCATATGCACCTGCCTTGTTATTGTGCCCCCGATCACTTTTACCATAGAGGCCTCAAAGCCAAAAACTGGCTTCATAAACTCAACTATCACATTGATGTTGGACTCCTTCGTTATGTTTGGTGAGCTTGTACTTAACACTACACCAGGGTCTGTGGAATCTAACCAAAAAATATAGCAATTAGCAAAATAGTAATGCCACAGAATAGTATTCCAGAACTATTTTGAAGACAAACTTTGGAATAGTGTACCATAAAGGAATGTAATTGAGGCAACAGATGAGACAGGAGTGCCTGTCCTACCAATTATTGAACCAGCTTGTAGTTCAACTGAGATAATTTCAGTTCTTGATATTTTCTTGAGCTACAAAATAAAAATTAAGCGATAAATTCACCACGATTCAATTGATATCAATTTTTTTACCAGATATGACTGGTATTTTGTAAAGAAAGTGCAACTTTGATGTCATTATTATGAAAAAGTTGAAATTTTCTGCTTACTTCAAAAACAAATCGACGGTTCCCATGAATTTTACCATGAATAGGTATCAAGCTACCAGAGTTCACATGTAATGCATTTAGGATCTGTTCTGTTGAATTTATAATGGGAATACTGAAATCAAGGAAAATTGTAATGTCCTCCATTTTGTTAGTGGCAAGCACAGTTCTTGGAACCCCATTAATCACCAACTCATAAGATGGAACAGATGTCCATAAATCCACCAGCACTGGTCTTCTATCTGAGACAGCCATTAGATTTAAATGGGGAAGGAGTCAAATTGAAACTTAATCAAGTAACCTGTTGAAGGAAAAGAGTGACTGATGTCTCACCAAAGTGAATGATTATAGTAGAACCATTTGATCGTGTGAAATGGTTTCCTGCCTGATCAGTACAAAAATTATCCGCCATTGTGATCACAATGCGCCCATACATACTCCTTAAGGAGAAAATAATATTGAGTCTGTACTTGATTCCATGTTCCATAATGCGTAGTGAAGGCACGTGTACTTGGGCAGGACCATTTATTATCACCTAGAAAATGTCTTAATATTAAAGCATGAATTTACCAAACTCATATCACCAATAGTAAAAGTTTGATCCTTTTGATCATTTTCTTAAATATCTACCACTGCATATTCATTGATAACACATAAGTTTCTAAGCAAGAAACCTACTTACATCACAGTTAGATGAGTTCACACACTTGAAGCCACCCTGTCCAGTACAAGCTTCACTAAATGTAACATCAATGTATATCTTTTCAGCATTGGTATAATTCTGTTCGCTATGAATTGTTGCAGTTGGTGGTATTGTATCTATTAGATAATCAAGAAATAAAGGAGTAAGGTTCCTTTGGATAATATTTTTCAACATCTGGCCCAATGAGGTTGTCAAGTTGTTTTATGCCCAGCCATCTAAACAAACATTTGAACTTTTGGTTGGGGGGGGGGGGGGGGGGGGGGGTGGGGGAAGGGGAGAGAAGAAAGAGGGAAAAAACAGACCAAGGGGAAAGAAGTGCGTACCGATGAACCATGAATAAGCTGATGAGTTTGTCTCTCCATCCCGGGTTGTGACATTGAGAAGAAATTTGTGTTCACGGTTTACAGTTAAGTTTTTCAATACTAAATTATCAGCCAGGCAAGGTCTCAGAAATTGTCCATCAATCTGTCCAAAGATACAATTGTCCCCGATGAGCAAACTACTTAATTAAGTACATGGAGACCTTTATAAGTTTAAGCAAATGATAATCAAATAATACCCTTACACCATTTATTTAAAGGGAATTAAGGCATTTATTTAATGAAAAACCTCTTAGAGAAATGCATTTGGAGGGGAAAAATAGGATAAATTAATATCTCAATAAGTAAAATGAACAGAAATTGGTGATCAGTGCCTTTAACTCTCTAAAAGCTATTCTTTCAAAATGCCAAATACAAAGCTACAGGTCCTTGTTTATCTTTTTTAACGGTATAGTTGTGCCCACATTACTACATAAGTTTCTGGTCCTAAATTAGAAATAGCTTTTTGCTTTCTCATACAATGTTTAAGATGATTTAATGGTTTTATATTTGTGACATCATAATTTTTATGAGCTTAGTTAACCAAATATGAGTGGATATAAGATTTTAACAAACTAATTACTTAAACTTAGATATGCACATAAGTAGTGACTTCTGAAAATCAAGCACAAAGAAAAGGGACAGTTATACACTCTGTTCAAATCATCAAAGTCCAAAGATGTCCCAGTAGAGTTTCAAGATCTTTCTGGTTTCACTTCCAATGCAAAGAAAAGTGAAATTTACTTTGTTGTAGCTGCCAGATCATGTCTATCTTCCATTACAATGAAAGCAGGCCTGTCAGGTATCTAGGTGTTCCTTTTAAATTGGTGAAATTCTTAGATAAAAAGTGCAAGCCCTAGATAGATAAGATCTCATCTAGAATAAATGTTAGGTATCTCTCCTTTGCAGGAAGATTGCAACTTTTGCAGTCAGTCCTGTTCAGTTATACAAGTATACTATACATGCTTGTTTATCCTCCCAAAGAGTCATCAAGACATATGATGCAAAATTTTAATCACTTTCTTTGGACGGGAAATGATAAATTAGCTATGGGAGCAAAGGTGGCATGGGAGTTTGTGGCTTTGGCTCCTAAGAAGGAAGGAGGATTAGGATAAAGGAGAGTTGGGGAGTGGAATGCAATGAAGCACTTCTGGAATCTCTTTGCTTTAACTAGCTCATTTTGGGTTAGTTTAGGTGCAGGAATACTTGCTAACAGGGAGGAGTTTCTGGCTAGTCAAGATTCCCAGCGGTTGCTCTTGGGGATGGAGGAAACTCCTTAAGCTGAGAAGTGAAGGTAAGACATTTCATAAAACATAGGGGAAATAACATGTGTTTTTTGCAGGATTACTGGCATCCAGATGGTGTTCTTAATCCTAGATATCTTCATATTATCATTTATGATGCCGCCAGCTCTATGAATTCAGAGTTTTCTTCTGTTTTGCAAGACAACCAATCGAGATAGAGACCAGCCAGATCAGATAACTTAGTAAGAGTTCAAAAATCACCTGCCTACAGGTAAAAGTTGAGCTAAAACACTCAGTTCAGTGATTAGTGATTACCATTAAAGTCGGGATTTTTCTTGTAGATCAGCAATCCACAGGCACTCATTTCTTTTCTGTGAGAAGTAGCTGTCAACTAGGGATATAATGATGAATTGGACTATAATATAGATATTCTAACTTCTATTCTGAGTGTATACTGCAGAAGCAGCCTAGAAAGCAGAGAAAGTCTCTACTTTGAGTGCTCACTGCCTAAAAGGTTGTCAAAACAAGTCATGAAATGGTTCTTGCTAGATGATCCTGAAGGCTGATGAGAAGAGGTAATGAAGTCAAGGTGTAGAGTATCTGAAAGGGAGGAGTGTTCAAGTAACTATTTACAATCTGGCTCTTGCTGCAACCATGTATCATATTTGGCTGCAGAGGAATGCCCAAGTTCATAACAACCACACTAAATCTTAAGAACTAATAATGAATTTTCAGTTACTCAACCAAAAAATTAACACAAAGAAAAGAGAATGATACCTCACAGTAAATGGAACAAGCATTGTTTTTACATGCATTGGAACCATCCAGCCTCTCAACTGAGTACCTAAAAATGGCAGTAGGTAACCTTGACTGAGGTGGGGGTGCACTTCTAAAACGAATGACAACTGTTGACTCAGCTGAGTTTAATACTGCAACCACCATAACTAAAATGCAGGCATACAGTTGAAGAAACTTCAGCAACCCCATTTCAGAGATGAGTTTTTCACATTTAAACCAAAAGAACTGGGGAAGAGAAAAATACTATTAACTTGGTACTAAAAGCAATAGTTAAAAGACTTGAGAGAGCAGAATGCCTGTGTCTACATTTAAGTTGAGGAACCACAGAAATGCTCACAGCAACTACCAAAACTATTGTTGTCAGTCTCATTACTGCTTTCTTAAAGAGGCTCACTTGAGTAACCACAAAAATGCTAACAGCAACTACCACAACTATTGTTGTCAGTCTCATTACTGCTCCCTTAAAGGTCACTTTTGGCATCAACTACCATCCTTCAGCCCTAGCTTGTGTCGATGAAAAGTTTATTTAGGACTTTGCTGAAATTTTTTTACTGAAATTGTATTAAAGTATACCTGTACTTTGAAAAAATGAAGAAAAAAAAAGTTTTAAAAAACTTTACATAAAAGCTAAAAGTCATAAGTGTGCTAAAAGTATACTTATATGAATCCAAATTTAATTTATCAATGTGGCTAGTGTCACACACTTTTTCACACACATCGTCACAATTGCCACAACTGTACTATGTGGTAGATTATGATTAACTATCTGTCACAATCACATCAATACACCATTTGTTCTCACAGCCAGTTCAATAAAATATGTGTGAAAATGTTGGTATTAGCATTATTGTTAATTTATTGAGTTTTCCTATTGTCAATTTTTGTCCTTTTATTCTCTCTCTGAATTTAGTGCTCCAATATGCTTCATTTGTACATTCATATATGTCTCATCACTCTCATCTGCCTAGGGCGTGTACCTTGTCAAGTGTTGCTTGTAATATTTTGGGGAATGTTTACTTGATGAATTGATTCAGAAATACTTACCCAAGATTGCTTGTCTGTGAATCTACATGACATGTCCCTGCAAAGATTTATTATTTCTTTATTGTAGATGATGAATGTCCCTGAATGCTTCCCAGTTCTAAACTTCTAATGCTATGCATCCTAGGGCAGGGTAAAAAACCTGCTTGAAGCCCAAACCTGCGTGAAGCCCTAACCTGCCTGGCCCACCTCGACCCACACAGATGAATGGTTTTATTTAGAATAAAATGCATTTTTGGCTTTTCAAATTTGCAGTTATTTTCATTTTGATCATTTATGTGTCAAAATTTTCATTTGGATTTTTCATGTTTAGTTCTCAATTTTCTATTTCACTCTTTAATTTCAAATTTTAAATTTTCGTGAGGGATTAGACAAAAAACTAAGTCAAACATAAATAGCTATATAGAAAATTATATTAAGCATGAAAGACCAAAATTAAATTTTGAAATTTAAAGGAGCAAAATTAAAACAACCCCAAATTTCAATGGTCAAAAGTATACTTTAGTCTCTTATTTAGGACCGAGTTGAGACATGAACCAAGTATTAAAAGTTCAAGATTATTTATTTAAGTTTATTTAAATTTTTTATAAAAAAAATACAAGTCAAGTTCAAACTTGTTAACAAACTAGATTGTATATTCAAACTTGTTTCATTTTCATGTCAAACAAGATTATCTTATTATTTTTCCATACATAAAAAACATCACAACTACAAGTTTTATCCTTTGTAGTTTGTACAAATATATGCTAAGAACTAATAAGTACATTATAGTTGAAATTAAATTATTTAGTTAAAAAAACACATTTTTTGTTCCTATATTTTGGCTTTATTTCAACTTGATCCTTAAGCTCTCATGACTTTCATTTTGGTCTGTGTTGCCTCTCACTTACGAAAATGATATTTTTGAACTATCAATGTAGTCCATTAGCAACGTAGGTGTTGAATGTAAGTGAGATGATTGTAGAAATCAAAATAATAACAAATTTAAAAATATAAGGACCAAAAAATGTGTTTTTGCCTTCTCAAAAAAAAAATGTTTTTTTTTGCATATTATTTAAGTTAAAAGTTTTATGTTATAAACTTATAAAAATTAAGTCTTTTTTTAAATTAATATATAATTTTGACTATGAAAGAGACTAGTTATATTATCAATAAATTGTAAATAATAATTTGATATCTCATGAAATTATTTGTAAACGTAATATGAAGTCTATATAAAAATATTTTTATACATGTATACATATAAACAAATAATATTATATATACCAAAATAGAATATCATACTTATGAGCTTCTCACGAATAAATTATTATGTTTGAGCTTGACTAATTTAATAGCCAACTCTTGAACTTGAGCTTGATTAGTCTATTAATTAAACGAACATAAACCTCCTTCTCCAACCTGAGCCTGAGCTATTTTTGAACAATTCCATTCATTTAAAATGACCCATTAAAATGGTGGGTGTTTTTTAGAGATGGAGAATGGTGGGTTGGTTAATTGGTTTAACGTATAGGTTGATTTTTTTTTTTTTTTTTTTTTTTTAAATTTAATGAATCCGCTTTTTTATATATATAGTATTAAAAAGCTCTATATGTCATTTTTTTAAGTATTTTGTCAATCTTTTTCTTTCCTTTTTTTATTTGGGAGACACCAAGAACCTTTTTCTTTTTCTTTTTTTTTTTTTTTTTTTTTAAATATAAGGGAAATTACACTTTACTGCCCTAAACTATAGCTTAGATTACACTTAGCACCCTAAACTTTTCGAATATACATTTTCCACCCTAAATTATGACTCTTGTTACACTTTGTACTCCGACGTTAAGTTTGCCGTTAACTTGAATGTAAATTTAAAGTTTAGGGTGTAAAGTGTAATCAAGAGTATAGTTTAGGATAGTGAAGTATAATTTCTTCTTTGTTTTTAAGGGGATTTAGAAGCATGGGCGATTGGGTCTTTTCACGTGATGTCATAATTTTCCATCCAATCTAACAACAAACTTAATATCGGGGTGCAAAGTGTAACAATGGTCATAGTTTAGGGTGTAAAATGTGCATTCGAAAAGTTTATGGTGCAAAGTGTAATCTAAAGTATAGTTTAAAGTGGTAAAAGTGTAATTCACCCAAAAATCTAAGATAGAAATCCTACTAGTATAGTTTAAGGTGATAAAAGTGTAATTCACCTAAAAATCTAAGGTAGAAATATTACTCTAGATTAATTAAGTGTCTCTCTCTCTAAAAAAAAAAGTTTAATTTAAGTGCATATGTGTAAGGCTTCTGCCTAGAGACTTAACCCTAGGGCTGTCCATACCTGCCCGTGACCCGCAAACCCATCCGATCCGAAGCCACCCGAATCGAAACCATCCGACCAGAGTTGTGGATAAGGAGATCCGCCACCCGACTTGTCGGCATCGGTTTTGAACCTCTGAGACTTGCCACACAGATCTAATGAAGATCTTGTGGTTTTTGGTCAGATCTCCTCGTTTTCACTCATATCCAACTACGATTTACTGAGTTTTGCTCACATACTGCACAGATCTGGTGAGTTTTTCTCAAATCCAACGAAAATCTGGTAATTTTTTACTATGATCCAGTGGGTTTTCCTCAAATTCGGCAAAGATCTGGTGTTATTTTGCTCAGATCTAGTGGTTTTGCTCAGATTTGGCGAAGATCCAGCTAAAAAAACATGTAGTTGCCGCTAATTTGAACCTCCGGTAGCATCTTTTTAGCTTTGACCAACCCGACCACCGACCAATCGAGTCCGATCTGACTTGACCTGTGGGTTTTTGCAGTCAGCGGCGGGTCTTCTCATCGGAAACCCGATGTCATTGGGTCGGTTGCGGGTTGGGCATAAACCCGACCCGGACCGACCCGTAGACACCCCTACTTAACCCTAACACTTGCTTCTTCTCCACCCCACAATAACTTATAATTGTAAAGTAACCATTGCAACAATAGTGCACGGTAGTAAAGACACCAAGAACTATTTGAAAGAGTGCTCATTAAAATGTCCGCAAACAAAAAAGTTTTATTTTATGGCCCAATTAAAGAATGTTCAATCTATGCAAATGTGTTTTGTCAACCCATTCGATCTACTTAGTTGAAATTGCCTGTATTTTCATTCAACTCATTGGTTGTAGAGATTGGTGGGTCGTGGCGGTTTGAATTTTTTAACCCATCAAGGACAATTTAATTGAAAATTTTAACCTTAACCCACCCAACCGGCCAACCGTACCTGTTCATACTTCAAAGTCCTAATGCATCCATAGTTGTTTCCTCCTTCAGGTTATTACCTTGCTTTTGGAGGAGAATATAAAATAATGAATTTTTATTCAGTTGATCTCAGAATAGTTGTTGTTGTTATTGTAATCATTCCATGTATTCTATGATTTAAGAGTTTTATGAGAATGAATAGACCTCTTATATTTTATTTGTTTGTATTTTAAATTAATTAAGATAATGTAATTTCTCATCTATTAAGGAGCCGGTTTCATAAATAAATAAAAATTCTGTCTCTTTATCCATGTGCAATTCTTTTATTATTATTATTATTATTATTATTATTATTATTATTATTATTATTATTATTATTATATATTTTCTTAGCAGAGACAACAAGGCCATTTCTTTTAATAGTATCTAGAAACGAATACAAATGTTTCCAATGTTCATCAATAGAGCTAGAGTAAACAAGGACATCATCAATATAAACAATGGTGAAATGGCTGAAGGAATTAAAAATATCATTCATGATGTTTTGAAACTCACTCAGGGCATTCTTAAGACCAAATGGCATAACATTCCACTCATAATGTCTCATAATGTCCAAAAGGAGTGGTAAATATATATATATATAAACCACTAACGCCTAAGCACGTAAGACTCAATAACCTAAAACTAACTCAATAATTATTGATCAATAACCTAAAACTCAATAACAGCGTAAAAGTGTAAGACTCTTAGGGGTCGTTTGGTAATGTTGTTTTAATAATGTTGTTTAAGTTTTTGGAAATATGTGTGGGTGAAAAAGTGTTGTAGAAAAACCTATTATGCTATTTAAACAACAAAAACTATTGTTTAAACATCCCTACTAAACACTCCTTTACTTTTTCTCATTTAATTGTCAAATTACATTTTAATATTAAAATGATCCTAACACCTAGGGCATCACCAACAGCTTTTCCATATTTTTGTGCTATTTGGACAGTGAACAGTGACATTAAGTTATGTTTGGAAATATTTTTTGTTTTCTATTTTCAAAAACTTTGTTTTTGAGAATATAAAGAAAAAACAATTTTCTTGTATTTTTGAAATCAAAAACTTGTTTGGTTAGTTAAAATTTAAAAAAAAAAAGTTTTTTGAAGAAAAAAATAGAAAATACTAAAATATGTCGTTACTAGGATTTGAAATTTAATACTAACTCATTAAATGAGACAGACTCATTAAATTAAATGCGTATTTTCATTAACTTTTGAAAATTAGAAACTGAAAACAGTCTTTTGTATGTTTTCAATTTCCTTCACAAATTGAGTTTTGAGAACAGTTTTTGTTTTCTGTCCATTTTGAGTTGCCAAACAAGTTTTTTAGTTTCAAAAATAGAATTTTTTTTTGAAAACAGAAAATAAGGGAAAAAAATAGTTAACAAACATACTCTTAACTTTTACCTACCTACTTTTTCAAATACATCTTCCAACAGATTTTCTATTTTTTCTCTATCTCATTTAAATATTATTTCCTCTTTCATTATTATTTTTTTTTTAACAACTATATTTTTCAATGAGAAGTGTTACGTCCACAACATTTTTTGCAATATTTTCACAACAAAATTTATGTGGAAAGTTGTTACTAGTTCTAATTCGAACCCACCATTGAAATTATTTTCTTACTCATCAATATTAACTAATAACAATCTGTTACTTAAAATTTATTGTGAAAATATTGTGATAGCATTTCTCATTTAGGATTTTTTTATTCTTTATATTATTTTTCCTTTCCTTCATTTCACTTTCATCCATACGTTTCATTTCTTTTTTTATTGTTTTTCTCCTCCGCACACGTGTCCACTATCTCTATCCCCCCCTTCTTTTATTTTCTTTATTTTTTGATAACCTCTTTTATTTTCTTTTTCTCCCTCATTCAAGAACATTCCAGTGAGCTCTAATTCTCTCTTTTTTTCTCCAGCTCTCTCTTTTTCTTTTCTTTTTTTACTTGATTCCAGAACATTCACTAGCTCTTTCTGCGATAAGAAAAGAAAGAAAAGAGGTATAGAGAGAAAGAACAAGAGAGATGGGTCATTGTGCCGTCGCTCATCTTCGTCCCCAACGCAGTCCAGATGGGTCAGATGGCTTTTGTCTTTTTTTTTTTGCTTTTATTGTTATGATTTGATTAATTTTAAAATTGTGTTTTTGAGTTTGTATTATGATAATTTGATTATGCTTGAGTTTAGAGATGTTTGAGAGAAAGATTGTTGTGTTTGTAGCCGTTGTGTTTGTAGTTGTGAGAGGAGAGAAAAAAAATTGTTTTTTTATTTTTATTTTTATTGAGATGTATGAATTTTTTAAGTAGAAAAATTTATTTGGAGTTGCTACTGTGTTCTCTATATCTAGAGAATCACTATAGCAACTTCAAAAAATATTTGAAAAAGTTTTGCATTTAGAGAATTTGTTGGAGTGTGAATAGTGGGGTTTTCTTTCCAAAAAATAAATATAACTAACCTATTGGAGATGCTCTTAACTCTCTTGAGGGGACCATGCTAGTAGGTACCTCAGTCATTACCCATCGGGAAGTCCTTTCATTATTTATAGGAGCTCCGTCAAAACTGTTTGCTCTTTCAATTTGAACTTTCAGGACGGCAACAAATAACTCCCGCCACAAGGTATACAAAATTAGACATGATTGGCACTTGGCAAAGCTTCCCTCTCAAGCTTGCTCCCCAAAATTTTTATAATTCAAACTTTGTTCATTCGGTTCAATCTGAAATCTGAATATTTTCCTCCAGCATTTGGCATAGGTTCCAAATCTTGTAATATATCAGTCAATTGAAACTTAAATCTTGTAAAAGGTTACAAGTCTTTTTGGCATAGGTTACAGGTCTTTTTGTTTTTTGAAACTTAAATCTTGTAATATATCATTCAATTGAAATTGGAATACAACAGAGAGAGAGAGAAGCAATACAACAGTCAAGACACGGCAATTAAGCTAAATCTAACTGCAGCAACTGTGTCCCCATAGGGGGGTTGACACCCTTCCAAACATGGGAAGCTCCAAAATGTCTAGCATATTCTGTAGTCCCTTTTCAGATGCTGAAAGCAGCAGCCAGCAAATAAGCTCACACATATTTTTGTAAATCATGAACTCTTTAAAACTCAAATTAAATTATTATAACAGTATAATATTTTAACTGTAAAAAAAAAAAAAAAAAAACACTTTGGGTCCGTCTGGAATAGTTTATCTGCTTTTTGCTGAAAGTGTGTTAAAGTATACTTGTATCATAAAAAAAAATTTGAAAAAATGAAAAAAAAAATGAAAAAGTAAGGTTTTAAAAAGTTGTACATAAAAACTAAAAGCTGAAATTGATGCCAGACAGACTCTTTATAACATTCACTATTAAAATGAGGAATGCCATTTATCATTTTTACTACTTGGCACAAACACTTGAATATCACAAATTTTGACCAAAATCATATTGAATATGATTAGAAGTTGTAATTCATGTTGGCCGCTGGTGGGTAGTGTTTTTGTCATGTCAGAGTAGAGATATTAGATTATATGGGTTGACACAAACTACCAGTTTAATAATTGGGTAAAAAATCCTCAATCATAACAGGAATGGTTTGTTGGAAAGTTATAAGCATCTCATAGGTATCAAGTATGATTTACTTATTGTAGAAGTAGAAATTTTCATCCAATTACAAATTGGCACAACATACTACTAAGTCCATGTAATGTAGCCAATTATAAAGTGTCACGTACTAATTAGTGGTTCCTACTGGGGGATCAAAGGGATTGAGCCTAGATGAGTCCAAAGAGGCCCAATAGGATAATAATGGAAAATTAAGGAAGGAGCCCAGTCCAAGTATTACAGGCTTAAATATAAGGGATTCAACCTAAATGAGACTTGTCTAAGAAGGATTGTCATAAACAGGGGCGGAGCCACGTTGTCCCTTGGGGGAGCCGTGGCCCCTGCAAAAAAGAAAAAAAAATCCATTAGAGTATGTAAGAAAATTGATTGGCCCCCCCCAATGTTGGACATCCGGCCCCCCCATATCTCCACTATTCTCACAGCATTAGTTTTAGGCCTCTATTCTCTTAGCTTTAGTTTTAGGCCTCTTATACTCCAAATAAAACAAAAAGTTGGCCCACTTACATTTAAATACTCAAAATCCATACACAAAAACAACAAAATTTCACTTTCTCCGTCTCAAAAACCCACCCACGAAATCCCCATTCTCTTTACTTTTTTTTTTTTTTTTTTGATACACTTTCACTTCCCACTGGTACTACCTACTAGCCCCCAAAACTCAGCATCAGTCCTCCAGTCCCAAAAAAAAAAATCCTGACCAATTTTTTCTTTCTTCTTGCTTTCTAAAACAAATCACTCAGCATATTTTATTGTCAAATTTCAGGATTTGGAACTTGGTGACTGCCTGGTGAGTTTTCTTCTCTTATTTAAGTACTAGACCTTCATCTCTTTAGACTCTTTTTACTGCTCAGCTCAGCCCTCCTCTCAAACTTAGTCCTCACGATCCCAAAAAAAAAAAATTGACCATTATTTTCTTTCTTCTTGCTCTCTTAAAATAAATCATTTAGAGCAGGGGCGTACTTAGAGGATGAGTTTTCAGTTTTCGCTTCATCTCTTTTTAGTGTTTTTTTTTCTCAACTATCTACACTTAAATATTCACATGCTCTTTAATTTTTCATAGATTTTTAGAGAAATATATGGTTGAAGGCATGGGCATTGGGAGGTTGTTTGTGATGAGTCTTGAAGGGAAGATAAAGTTTGCACTTTGTGAAGATAAAGTTTCTAAGGTAAATTTTTATTTTTTTTATTTTTTATTAACTATTTTTGATTAGTTAGATATCATGTGACAGTGGGTGTTGTTAAATTGTTTGGTTTATGTTGTGTACTTGTGTGTTTAATTTTTGCTTTTGTTTGAAGGGTTATTCTTAATTAAAAAAAAATTAAAATACAGGAAAATTTGAATAATAGGAATGATGATGGGTTGACTGTTTAACATCCATATAATTAAGTAAAAATTTCTAATTAAGATTTTATTTTTTAAGTTCTTTTCAGGTTAATTTTTGAGTCATATTCTTAAAGCTAAAAGAATTATGAGCAAACGAAAAACAATTGATGCATTCTTAAAGAAAAAAGATGTTAGCAATTCAAAATTTAGGACACCTGTGGCTGTAGAAACAAATGTGGCTGTAGAAATAAATGTTGATACTTCAATGCCTAATGAACACCCCTCCAAATGTTCAAGAATTCAATCTGAAGAGATAGATCGTGATCCAGGATCACGTAAACAAATATGTGAATTTCCTATCAACAAACAAGATGAAATCCGACGAGCTTATCTCAAAGAAGGTCCATATCAACCTAAATATATAGACTATCGATACAACGATGATAATCATCGTCGTTGAAAATCGGCCCCCCCATGTAAAAAATCCTGGCTACGCCCCTGGTCATAAAAGATTTTGGGAACACTTGTACAAGGAGGATTTATCCCATGAACCTTGACCAAGGAGCAAGGTAAGCTCAAAAATATGATCAGAGTATAGTGAATTTGCATGTTATCAATAGGAAACTATCTTGTCAAAGGAACAATAAAGTCCAAGATGAAGGGGAAGGAAGCTTCTTGAGAAAGTGACTATTTCATCCACATTTTATGCACTTCACCAACTAGTCATGCCGTATTTATAACTGAATGACACTTCTAAATAGTGTTTAGTCAGCCTGCTACGCACTCATCCAAGCCTCAAAAGGAGGGGAGATGGGGGATGGGACAAGTATCATATCACTAAGTACATCTACCTTCCAAGTGGGTGGCTAAGATAGTTGCAATCTCCATATAAATAGAAAAAGACCCTTCATGTATAGGGGATCCAAAAATATTGAATCTAAGAATAGGATTGTAAGAGCATTCACAGCAGTGGTGCTATATAGGTATAATGGTATTTTTTTAACTTTCAACCACAAAAAATCATCATGCAGCAGTGGAGCTAAATCTAAAAGATTTAGCTCCTCAGCTACAGTGCACATCTATCTTTAGATGTGCATTGTAGCTCACAGGTAAAAAAAAAAAGAATTTTTTATTACACTCTCTCTCTTCTCTCATTAAATAAACATTTCCCATTTTCTCTCTCCGGCTTCACTTCTTTCTTCCTTCTTCCTCCACTTTCCTCATATTCTCTCTTCTTCCTCCACCGCCAGCCCGTTCTCACAGCCCAGCCGCCAGCCCAGCTTCGACCCATCACCGGTGCCGACCCATCTCGCCAATCTCCCCACCCATTTCGCCAACAAACCCATCTCGCCGATCAGACCCAACCCAGCTTCGACCCATCACCGGCGTCGACCCATCTCGCCGATCTCCCCACCCATTCCGCCAACAAACCCATCTCGCCGATCAGACCCAAGCTCTGGATTTTGAGGGTTTCATTCGTCAATCCAAGCTCTGGGTTTCATCATTGAAGCCGCCGCTGCCTTCCTCCGCCCATTGCTTTGGTTTTCCGTCGATCCAAGCTTTGGATTTTTTTTTTTTGCATTGCGTGAATTTGATTGCCGTGGTGTGGGTGTTGCCTGGTGGGTCGGGTGGGTGTGGGCTTGGTTGATTGTTTTTTTCTTTGTTATGGGCTGTGGTGGTGGTGGTGGTGGTTGTGGGTGTGGCTGATGGTAGAGTGGGTTTGTTTTGTAGTGCTGTGTTGGCGATGGTTGTGCCGTGTTTTGTGGTGCTGTGGGTTTTTTTTTTTTTCCTTGCTGTGGACTGCTGGTGGTGGTGGTGGTGGTTGTAGTTGTGGCTGTGGCTGTGGCTGTGGTTGATGGTAGAGTGGTTATGGTGGGTGCTGTGATTGTTTTTTTTTTTTAGTAGGATATATTATTTTATTGTAGTGGTTATATTATTTTATTGTGATGTGTATATTATTTTATTGTGTTGAAAGCTAAAATGGATCCACTGCTGCAGCATGTGTGTAGGGAAAATAGATAAAATGACTTTTTGTGTAGCTAAATAGCTAAAATTTGTGAATGCTCTAAGAGAATTGTAAACGTCCTATTTGAAGCTGTATTCTTCAATTGCCTGTGTTCCTCCTCTGTTTGATCGAGGAAAGTTTATAAGAAAGAAACAGTTTCTCTTTTGTACTCTTTCACTTTGCCTCTTAGTTACTTTTTTATTTGAGTTTTTCTTTTCAAGTCTTAGCTTTCTAGCCCATCTATACAAATTGGTAATTACGGTTTAAGCCCCATTAGTCCACAAATTAAAGGGTTTTTGCCCTGCACACCTACTATATTTATTTAGAGAATAACGTAAATATTCCAAGCGTCACTGAATAGAAATTATAAAGAATATTTTTTTTTGAGAGAAGAAATTATAAAGAATATCTAAGAGTTAATCACACGTTGATATTTAATTGAAAATGGTAAAAGAAGTCTAATAAATACTATTATGTGTTATTTTAAATTGAAACAATTTGGTTAATTAAATAATGTCACGTGTTTCTTGGAGAACAAGATATAAAGTTTCTCAATTTAAATGATGACACGTATCACTGTTCATAGCAAATCATATGTCATCACACATATTCAAGACTCCTATAAATAAAGACTTAACTCAATCTTGTAGGAGGACGTTTTAAAAGTCTTGAAGCTCTTCCTACAAGTTACGATTACAAATTTACATCATAATTGAATAATCTTGAATTCTCAATTCCATTCAAGATGAAAAAAATATTGTATACAAAATGATAATCAAGTTCAAGCTTCATCATCATCAATCAAATTCAACACATTTATAGACTTAAAAGAAAAAAAGAAAATTAATATGGACATTCCATTGATCATATAATCTGATGAAGCACAAGATCGTCAGCAAGAGTGAGCAGATGGAACCCTTCGTTGTGCGAGAGAATATGCTTAATGATGGTCACCGGTGTGGTGCCTGCCACAGCGTCTCCGATGCTAAAGTTAGAATGATAAATAGAAATCAAGAATCAGAATATGCTCTCAAAATGTCTGTATGTATCTGTGTATATCTTACCTTCTGTTGACTGAATGAGAGCTTTATACCTGTGGCCTTGGGGGCTAGCCGTTGGGGTGGTTAATGCTTTCTCAAGTAACGCCTCTGGTCCAATAATGAGACTTTTAAGAGGTTCCCAACGGTCTGCCGGGTTGATTTCGTAACTGCTCAGGTCATTGATTGACTGTATTGAATGACTCCCTGCCTTCGTCAGTGATGATAGCTTTCTTCATTGTTACTGATGACTTCGTCAAGGATGCTTCCTTCGTCATTAATATTATCTTCGTTCGTGGGATGTATCATCGTCACTCCCATCAGTTGCCCCCAGGTTCTGGGGTCGTCGGTGACGTGTCATGACGATCACGGAAGATGAAAAGTTTTTCTTGTGACTCTTGGTGTTCTGTCCCGCTTTTAATGCTTAGTGGCGGCGCTACACGCAATCATGGCCACGTGGCGCGTGATGATCTGTGGGATCAATGGTATGACCCTTGGGTTTCCCGCTGGTTTTTCAATCGCTTTTTGGCCTAAGTTTAAAACTTCTCCTCTTTAATTTTTCTTTTACTTTTCAGAGAGCAAAGACAGAAAAAATTTTCCAGTGATACTCTGAGCATTCTCTTGAGACCTCCTTTCTTCTTCAAATCACCTTGTGCAGTGCTTTTGCTGTTCCGCCATTGGAGGTGCGTTTCTCTTTCCTTTTACTTCCTTCTTTTTTTTCTTTCACTGTAGCATAATTTTCTGATTTTCTGTTTCTTTTTATTTCTCTTCTGTTGTTGGTCTCTGTTCTTCTTTTGGGGATTTAGTTTGTACCGTATTTCTCTGCCCTTTGATTTCTGCATTTCCATGGTTGATAGTTTGGAGGTTAGGATAGCTTGCCCGTCGGTTTCCTTCCTTTTTGCGCATCTAGGGGGGTCTTTGGGTACTTATCCATTTTTAGAAAATTTTGTGTTTGAGGGCAATTGTTTGAGCGTGGTTTTGGGCGACTTGTTGCCCTTGCTCCGTCAATCGCTTAATTGGTTCGGGGATTTAGCAAGGAGAGGGTCAATGTCTGAGGTTAGGTCTAGTGACCTTGAGACTGGGTTGTCAACTAGTGGCGACCCGGCTGAAGGGGATACAGCGGTCTCTGGCCCTTGGGAGGTTAGGGCTTTTTACGCCCTCAGGGAGGTTTGTGGCCTGGACGCCGAAACCGTAAATAGGTTCAAGGATAGGTTTCAGTTTCCGTCTAGGGTTCGTGTTCGTCTACCTAGGGAAGAAGATAGGGCCTGCCACTTTTTCCCAGGTGAAGTATGTTTCTACGAATCAAATTTCACCTGCGGGCTTAGATTCCCCGTCCACCCGTTCCTGATGGAACTTCTAGATCACTTTGGTATTGCCCCCGGGCAGCTCATGCCTAACTCGTGGAGGATCGTGATCAACTGTATGCAAATATGGTTGGCCTCCAACGGGGATATGATCAGGATGGGTGAGCTCACCTACTTGTACCGTTTGAAAGAATCCAAGGAGTGGGGGTATTATGAGTTAGTCCCTTGGGAGAGGAAGACTAGGATCGTCAAGGGCTTGCCCTCGTCCTTCAAGTATTGGAAGTCGCGCTTTTTCTTTGTGTCTGGGGACAACTTCGAGACTCAATCCAGCAGTGATTGGGGTGATATCCCGAGGTTGCTCCGTTGGTGGGGAACCCCGACCTTAGGTGCGTCAGTATTTCTCCCCGTCGTTTAATTTTGCCACCTTTGAGGCTTTGTTTTTGCTAACTTCTTTTGTTCCTTTGTTCGTCTCAGTTAAGAGACGGCCTGGGCTTAAGAGCCGGTATAAGGAACGCATCGAGACTGCGATCGGGTACGCTGAGACGATTGAGAGCTGGGACGAACTGGTTGACCCCCGGTCTCTTGCATTTTACAACCTCGGTCCCGACCCATCTCCTTTCGTTCTTCGTCAACTTGGTATTGAAGGCAAAAAAAGTAAGTATTATCCTCGTCAGTGCTGATTCTTCTTATGTGCACTTAATCATTCTTGATAAGCGTTTTCTTCTTGCAGAGATGACGACAAAATTTAACAAGGACATGTACGCGAAGATGAGATCGAAGAAGGACGAACCGCTGTCCAATCTGGGGAAGAAGATTGTGCGCGTGACCGGGAAGGGCACTGCTTCTACTCCCCTTAGTACCGTTCCTCCCGTAACTCCTGAGACGACGAGAACTGCCTCTCCAACTACGTCAATAGAGGAGATCGTTACTCCCGGCTCCAAAAGGCAGCGTGTGGCTGGTAAAGAGAAGGAGAAGGCTGATATTCGTTCGTCCACAATATGGGATGACGAAAAGTTGGCCGTGGACAGGGCTCACGAGGTTGTCACTCCAGCGGATCTTAGGGCTCTTTCCGACATGTCCTTGAACGATGTCGCTTCTCGTCATGTTTATAAGCTCGTCCAGGTACGGAGTTCTTCCACTTTTTTTTTTTTTTTTTTTTTTTTTTTTTTTTTTTACTGATGACTATATAACTTCTTCCAGGTGTTGGGAAAGAGCCTCCATATCACTACTGAGTATCTTACTCAAGAGGCCAAGGTGGCATCTCTGACAACCCGGATGGAGGCTCTGGAGAAAGAGAACTCTGATTTGAAGAAGAACCTGGTTACCTCCATGGACGAGGCAACCTCATTGAAGGAGAAGGTCAAAGTGTTGGATGACGACCTCAGGGTTGAACGCAAGTTGACCCAAGAGAAGGATGAGCAGCTCCTTTCAACCAGGGAAAAGCTTGCAACCATTACTGCCAGGTCGGTGGAGGCTTTCCAGACCACTGACAAGTACAATACCGTACTCTTCAGTTGGTACTTTGAAGGTTTTGAGCTTCTCAGGAGGTATCTTGTCAAGCATCCTTCTGGGGTCAACATGGAGAACTTGGATCTGGAGGAGGTAGATAAGGAGATGGCTCTGGACGAAGCTGCTCAGCCCTCTGCCCCAGATGGTGATGCTCCAGAGCCTGCCACAGACGCACCCGCCGATGAGGACGCCGCTGCAGATGCCTGACCTGGTCACTTAGAAAATTTTTCCTTTTGTTGTATTTTTGGTGAATGCCCGTCTTGTTTTGGGCCCTTTTTTTTTTTTTTATCTAATTCCAGAACAATTACTTATTTTGAAAACGATATTAATCACCCAGTGGTTATGGGTTAAAATGAAGCATACCTTTTATTTTTAGCAGCTGTTTTGGTTGATTTACGCTTGTCCATATCTTGCTACGTTTATTCATCAACCGTTTGTTAACTGTTTTGACGATCTTGAACGTATTTTGAGCGTTGTCACTTGTACTTGCTATGGGTTGTGTATGTAGGAATTTATGTCCGTCCATGCGGTACATATTCACATAACTTTCTTTACCCATGAAGTCATCGTCAGTAACTTACATCCGTCAAAGCGGAATCTTGTTAGTTATTTATACCCATTATGTGGGTCGTCAGTAACTTACATCCGTCAAGGCGGAATCTTATTACTTAGTTATTTATACCCATTATGTGGGTCGTCAGTAACTTACATCCGTCAAGGCGGAATCTTGTTACTTAGTGATTCATACCCATTATGTGGGTCGTCAGTAACTTACATCCGTCAGAGCGGAATCTTGTTACTTTTAACTTTTTATACCCATGGGTTTATCGTCAGTAACTTACATCCGTCAAGGCGGAATCTTGTTACTTTAACTTTTTATGGGCCTTATGGTTGACCAGTACTGCCTGCACAAAGACATCAAAGGAATAACTTTTTCATTAAATTTTAAGAACGAATGCATTCGTCTATTACATTTACTCGTGGTACTTCTTTAAGTGCTCAATGTTCCATGGTCGAGGGAGCCTTTGTCCGTCCATAGTTTCCAAGTGGTAACTTCCTTGTCTTGAGTAGTGAACGACGCGGTAAGGCCCTTCCCATGTAGGGCCCAGTTTTCCCTGAGTAGGGTCTTTGGTCGCTGTAGTAATCTTGCGTAGTACGAGGTCTCCTATGTCCAGTCGCCTGAGTTTAACCCTCTTGTTGTAGTATTTAGCCATCTTCTTTTGATACTTTGTCATCTTGCCGGATGCGTTATCTCTTACTTCGTCCAGACAGTCCAGGTTGAGTCGCAGTTCGTCATCATTGAATCCTTCACTGAAAGTTCCTCGTCTGATGCTTGTTATCCCAACTTCTACTGGGATCACTGCTTCTGTGCCATAGGTGAGCCTGAAGGGTGTCTCTCCTGTCGGGGTTTTGGCTGTGGTTCTGTAAGCCCACAGGACACTAGGTAGTTCTTCTGGCCAAGCACCTTTCGCCTCGTCCAGCCTGGTTTTGATGATCTTGAGCAGCGTCCTGTTCGTCACTTCCGTCTGTCCGTTTGCCTGGGGATGCCCCGGGGATGAGAACTGATTCTTGATTCCAAGGTTTGAACAGAATTCTTTGAAGCCTTGGCTGTCGAACTGCCTCCCATTATCAGATATGATCGTCAAGGGAATCCCGAACCTGCAGATTATGTTCTTCCACACAAAGCTCCGAATGCGCGCCTCAGTGATCGTTGCAAGAGCCTCTGCTTCAACCCACTTAGTGAAATAATCAATAGCAACAAGCAGGAACTTTACCTGGCCTTTTCCTTGGGGCAATGGGCCGACGATGTCTATTCCCCATTGTGCAAACGGCCATGGAGAAGCTATAGTCGTCAATCTCTCAGCTGGAAGCCGTTGCACATTCCCGTATCGCTTGCACTTGTCGCATCTCTTGACGATCTCAGTTGCGTCTACCTGCATTGTTGGCCAAAAGTATCCTGTTCGAATTACTTTATTTACCAGGGATCTTGGGCCAGCGTGGTCGCCGCAAATTCCTCCATGGATTTCTTCTAGGATGTATCTGGCTTCTTCCTCGTCGACACACTTCAAGTAGGGCATAGAGAAGCCCCTCTTGTACAAGGCGTCATTAAGGATCGTGAACCTGGCTGCCCTCTTCTTGATCTTTTTAGCTTCCTCCGTTCTCAGAGGGAGGTGTCCGTCCTGGAGGTAGGATATTATGGGCGTCATCCAGCTATCGGTGCCTTGGATGGTAAATGTTGCAATTTCTTCAATGCTGGGGTGTTTCTGGACCTCCATGGCCAGATCTGTGCCAATTTCACCTTCTTCTGATGAAGCTAGTTTTGAGACTTCGTCAGCCCCCACGTTCTGACTCCTCGGGATCTGCATGAACTCCACTACATCGAACTCCTGAATCAGATGCTTCGTCAGCTTGAGGTATTTCTACATCCTTTCTTCCTTCGCTTCGTATTCTCCCCTAATCTGTCCAATCACTAGCTTTGAGTCACTTTGAATCAACAAGTTTTTAGCACCAAGTGCCCTTCCAAGCCTCAGTCCTGTCAGTATCCCCTCGTATTCAGCTTCGTTGTTGGTGGCTGAGAATTTTAGTTGGACCCCGTATTTTAGTACTTCTCCGTCAGGGGAGGTTATGACGACCCCTACTCCTCCCTTCCTCTGAGCTAACGAACCATCAGTTTGTATCTTCCATCTATCTTCCTTGTTGGTAATTCTATCTTCGTCCGGAAGGGTGAACTCTGCGATGAAGTCTGCCAGAGCTTGCGCCTTGATCGCCGTTCTGGGATGGTACTCGATGTCAAATTGACTAAGTTCGATTGCCCACTGGACCATTCTCCCTGCTGCTTCTGGCTTGTTCATTGATTTCTTGATTGGCTGGTCCGTCATTACGAGAATGGGATTTGATTGGAAATATTGCCTGAGCTTGCGCGAGGCTACTATTAGTGCAAACACAATCTTTTCGATCTTTGGGTACCTGGACTCAGCTCCTTGGAAAGCTTGGCTGACGTAATAAACCGGGAGCTGCTTCCTGTCTTCTTCTCTAATCAAAGCTGCACTTACTGCCGAGGCTGACACCGCCAGGTATAAGTATAGGTTTTCTCCTTCTTTGGACGGGCTTAGGAGAGGCGGACTGCTCAGGTAGTGTTTTAGCTCTTGGAACGCCGCTTCGCATTCGTCGGTCCAGGCAAAAGCTTGCTTCAAGGTTTTAAAAAAGGGCAGGCATTTGTCTGTAGCCCTAGAGACGAACCTGTTTAATGCCGCTATCCTTCCTGTGAGTTTCTGAACATCCTTGACGGTTTTGGGTGAGGCCATGTCGATGATAGCTCGTACTTTCTCTGGGTTTGCTTCTATTCCTCTCTAGGACACCATGAATCCCAGGAACTTCCCCGAGGCTACCCCAAAAACACACTTACTCGGATTCAACCTCATTTGGTGTTTTTTGAGGGTTGTAAAAGTTTCCTTCAAGTTGTCCAGATGTGCAAGCTCTTCCTTGCTCTTGACGAGCATATCGTCCACGTACACCTCCATGTTCTTGCCAATCTGTTGACTGAACATTTTGTTCACAAGCCTCTGATACGTAGCTCCAGCATTTTTCAACCCGAAAGGCATTACCTTGTAGCAGTAGAGTCCTTGACTTGTGATGAAGGCGGTCTTCTCCTGGTCTTCTTCAACCATCTTTATCTGATTGTATCCTGAGAAGGCGTCCATGAACGTCAGTAACTTGTGCCCGGCTGTGGAGTCCACGAGCTGGTCTATTCTTGGCAGAGGGAAGCTGTCCTTTGGGCATGCCTTGTTCAGGTCGGTGAAGTCCACGCATATCCTCCACTTCCCGTTTGCTTTCTTGACCAGGACGACATTGGCGAGCCATTCTGGATAATACACTTCCCTGATGAATCCAGCCGTCAGAAGTTTGGTAACTTCCTCTGCCACTGCCTGATCTCGTTCTGGAGCGAATGTTCTTCGTCGTTGCTGAACGGGCTTCGGTTCAGGGTCCACATTCAGCCTATGCTGGATGACTTCTGGAGATATGCCCGGCATGTCCTCGTGACTCCATGCAAAGGCATCTAGGTTCTCTTTTAGGAACTTTATGAGTCTTGTTTTCATCTCTGGGCTCAACGTCGTCCCTATCTTGGTTGTCTTGTTCGCATTTCCTTCTACCAGCTCCACTGTTTCCAGGGCCTCTATCCCATCTTCCTCTTTTTCTTCAACCATCCACGTGTGGATTTCTTTTCCAGCTAGGACAGCCTGATAGCATTCTCTGGCCAGGACTTGATCGCCCTTTACCTCTCCAACGCCATTATCTGTTGGGAATTTCACCTTCAAACAGTAGGTTGACGTCGCCGCCTTCCATTTGTTGAGGGTGGGCCTCCCAATGATTACATTGTAGGATGAGGGACAATTTACCACCAGGAAGTCTACTTGTTTGGTCAACTGTACTGGATAGGTCCCTGCGGTCACCGTCAACGTCACTATGCCCCTGGGGTAGACCTTATCTCCACTGAAACTAACGAGTGGAGAGTCAAAAGGGCGAAATCTTTTTGGATCCAATCTCAGTTGCTGGAAGGTTGGGAAGTAAATGATGTCCGCGGAGCTTCCGTTATCAACGAGGATTCTTTTGGTATTGAACCCTTCTATATTCAGTATTATGACCAGGGGATCATTGTGGGGCTGCTTCACTCCCATGGCGTCCCCTTCGCCAAAAAACATGTCCTGGTATGTTCGTCGGTGCTTGGACGGAGGTACGGTGTGGACGCTATTCACCTGCCTTTGGTATGCCTTTTTGAGTGATCTGAACGACCCTCCTGAGGACGGTCCTCCTGTAATCGTGTTGATCTCCCCGATCACCTTGTTTGGAGGTTGGGACGGACGGTTGTCATCCCGGGGGAAGGATTCATGCTGGGCTTTATTGTCGTCTCTGAACCTGCTATATTCTCCTTTCTTCACATATTTCTGCAACTTCCCTTTCCGTATTAACTCCTCTATTTGTTCCTTTAGGTCTCTGCAATCTTCCGTGTTATGGCCGTGATCTTTATGGAATCGGCAGTACTTGTTCTTGTCACGGACACTGGGGGATGAGTGCAATGGTTTGGGCCATTTGAGATAATGCTCGTCCTTGATCTGCGTGAAAATTTTGTCAACAGGCATAACCAAGGGAGTAAATCTTACCATCCGAGGATTTCTGTCATCTTTCCTCCTGTTCCCGTCATTGCTCCGACGATCTGGTCGATCTCTCTTCTGCCCCCTACGGTCGTCTTCCCTCTTGGTTTTGTCGCCTGGCTTCTCAACGTCCTTTATGGCAGCTAAAGCGTCTTCAGCATTCATGTACTTCTGTGCTTTTAGGAGCACTTCCGCCATCGTCTTTGGTGGATTCTTTGCGAGGGAGGCCACGAGATCTTTGGACCTCAGTCCCGCCTTGAAGGTCGTCAGTTGCACTTTGTCATCAGCTTCGTCCACCTCCAGCGTCTCCCGGGTGAATCGTTTGACATACGACCTCAGAGTCTCCTTCTCTCCCTGTTTTATGGTGAGTAAATAGTCTGCTGGCCTCTTTGGACGTTGCCCCCCTATAAAATGGCGCAAGAAGGCACTGCTTAATTGATCGAAGTTGTCTATGGACAAAGTCGGTAACTTTGTGAACCATTCTCTTGCAGCTCCTTTGAGAGTGGTTGGGAAGCAACGACACAGTATCTCGTCAGGTGGCTGTTGAAGACCTAGGGTCGTCTTAAAGGTATTAAGATGATCTTGAGGGTCTTTGAGTCCATCGAAGGGCTCAAGTTGTGGTAATCGAAATTTTGAGGGAACGGGGCAATCAAGTACCGCTGTGGTGAAGGGAGAATCCGTAGCCCGTACCATTTTGTCTACGCTTCGGTCCGTCTTTTCCTTAATGGCGCTCCTCAGTTCGTCCATCTCCTTCCTCATTTCTCGAAGGAGATCTGAGTTTTGTTCGTCCGGAGTGGTTGGCCTTTGAGGTGTTCCTCTCCTGTGGCTATCCCCTTCTCCCTCCAGGTTACCCTTGGACCGATTTTCGTCCTGTTGAGCCTGTTGAACCTGCTGGAGTCGCAGCTTCATTTCCTGGTTCTATTTTGTAAGATCTTCAATGGTGGCTGCAAGGGCTTGAACCTGCTGGGCCAAGACTGCTGAATCTGGGTTGGATTCCATCTGAATGCAGAGAGTTAATGGAAACCACGTTTTCAAATATGAATCTGAAAAATGTCTCCCCACAGACGGCGCCAAACTGATGAAGCACAAGATCGTCAGCAAGAGTGAGCAGATGGAACCCTTCGTTGTGCGAGAGAATATGCTTAATGATGGTCACCGGTGTGGTGCCTGCCACAGCGTCTCCGATGCCAAAGTTAGAATGATAAATAGAAATCAAGAATCAGAATATGCTCTCAAAATGTCTGTATGTATCTGTGTATATCTTACCTTCTGTTGACTGAATGAGAGCTTTATACCTGTGGCCTTGGGGGCTAGCCGTTGGGGTGGTTAATGCTTTCTCAAGTAACGCCTCTGGTCCAATAATGAGACTTTTAAGAGGTTCCCAACGGTCTGCCGGGTTGATTTCGTAACTGCTCAGGTCATTGATTGACTGTATTGAATGACTCCCTGCCTTCGTCAGTGATGATAGCTTTCTTCGTTGTTCCTGATGACTTCGTCAAGGATGCTTCCTTCGTCATTAATATTATCTTCGTCCGTGGGATGTATCATCGTCACTCCCATCATAATCGTTTGATATCTTGGCCATTTGGCCATTGTTGTTTTATTTTCTTTACACTTTATTCCTGTTGCACATACGCATAGCATGTGCCATTCACTGTTAATCTGTGCCTGGACACACGCAAATGAGCTTATGGCGTATGACGCGGGTGTGTGAATATCAGAATATGTGCTTGCATTGTGTGCACTGCATACACGTAGATATAGTAGTAATATCTTCTAAAAAAAAAAAAAAAGTAGTAATTTTTATCATTTTCCCTTTTTACTTTTTATAGTCTAATAAGAGACAACTCATATCTTTTCACATCTGGTGAAACCGTTATCAATATGTACCCTCAGCCTCAGTCCCACATCAGCTTGATTGATTGCACCTGGCTCAACAAATTGTACACAATCAATCAATCACCATTAACAAAATTACACTGTTGGGGGCCCAACCCATTAATGTGAATCCAATAAAGGAAGTAAAAATTTGAATCCAGCACACATTATTTTTAGGAGCCAAGGTAAAAAGTAAAAACTTTAAAAAGTAAAAACCGTGTGCTCCTTTTTCCTTTGCAATCCAGTTCAATTTCAAAACACATACCAAAAATAGAGAATATTCCAAGTTCAAAATGGCGCCAAACAAAAACTCCCGCTAATATACAAATTGTTTGATTTTCCTCCAAAGCTTCCCTCGCAAGCTTCACTACAAAAATAAAATAAAATAAAAAATTAACCTTCCTTTAATGTTTGAAAACTTCCCAAAAAAGCCCTTCAATACACTCAAATATTACACAAAGTCCCTCTATCTCCAAGCGCAATTCCAACCAAATCCAAGGATATTCGTAAAATAAAACAAATCGCACTCAGACCAACCAAAACGGATATTAACAATGTGTGAAATTCCCAAAATACCCTTGGGTTCATTCTCTCGCAAGCTTCTCACCCCAAAATAAAATTTCAAACCCCCGCGCAAACTCTCTCACTCCAACGCTTATATAATTCCACCCAAACACTGACAATTCTCAGCACCCAAAATCACAAAAACAAAAACAAAACCCTAATTCCCAAATTTCATTTCAAATTTCAAATCCCAAAATGCCTTCGATTCCCGAAGAGCCATTGCTAGCTCCGAACCCGGACCGGTTCTGCATGTTTCCGATTCAGTACCCGGAGATCTGGGAGATGTACAAGAAGGCCGAGGCCTCGTTCTGGACCGCCGAGGAGGTCGATCTCTCCGGCGACGTACGTCACTGGGAAAACCTAACCGACGACGAGAGGCACTTCATCACTCACGTGCTTGCCTTCTTCGCCGCCTCCGACGGCATCGTTTTGGAGAATCTGGCGGGAAGGTTCATGAAGGAGGTTCAGGTTTCGGAGGCTCGCGCTTTCTATGGCTTCCAGATTGCGATCGAGAACATCCACTCTGAAATGTACAGTCTCTTGCTCGAGACCTATATCAAGGATTCGGCCGAGAAGAACCGACTGTTCCACGCGATGGAGACCGTTCCTTGCGTGACGAAGAAGGCCGAGTGGGCCCTGCGGTGGATCGACGGCGGAGAATCGTTCGCGGAGAGGCTCATCGCCTTCGCCTGCGTCGAAGGCATTTTCTTCTCCGGAAGCTTCTGCGCGATATTTTGGCTAAAAAAGCGCGGGTTAATGCCCGGACTGACATTCTCCAACGAGTTGATCTCGCGAGACGAAGGTCTCCACTGCGATTTCGCGTGCCTGCTCTACACTCTCTTGCGCAAGAAGCTGAGCGAGGAGCGCGTGAAGGGGATCGTCCGCGACGCGGTGGATATAGAGAGGGAGTTTGTGTGCGACGCGCTGCCCTGTGCGTTGGTTGGGATGAACGGTGACCTGATGAGCCAGTACATCGAGTTTGTGGCTGATAGGCTTTTGGGTGCGTTGGGGTGTGGCAAAATCTACAATGTTCAGAACCCATTTGATTGGATGGAGCTGATTTCGTTGCAAGGAAAAACCAATTTCTTTGAGAAGAGAGTTGGGGAGTACCAGAAGGCTTCTGTGATGTCAAGTTTGAATGCAAATGGTGGTGACACCCATGTGTTCAAGTTGGATGAGGATTTCTGATTTTGGTGCCTTATTATGTACTTAATATTTAATATTTGTGTTTCTATTTTTTTAGTTTTTAGTTTTAAAGTGCTTTTTATATTTTTAATTTTAGTTTCTTTGTTTGTTCAATTTCTTGTTTAGAAATGATAAAAAGAAAATTTCGTTCACTTTTGATGTGTATGTTAATGTGTCATCCATTTTTTTTTAAATTGTTGTCATATAAAGAATATATAGTGCTTAACATTATCATTGTGATTTTTTTTTTTTTTTTTGGTAATTGGTTAATGTTAATTACTTACAAGTTATGATTAATATTTTTTGGCTTAAAAAATTATGAATTATGATTGAAACGAGATCATTCTTTTAGGGTAATGGGTTTGATCGTTCGTACCAATTTTCTTTAGAAAAAGTTTGAGAAACAGATAAGATTAAACATTGGTAAAAAAAAAAAAAAAGAGATGAAAAAGCGTTTTTTGTCACTTTTTTTTTTTTTTTTGAAACCCGTTTTTTGTCACTTTTGATGGTCCACTTTACCCTGTTTTACTCTGTTGAAATAAAATATATTTTAAGGAACAGACCCTTTATATTTTGTTTATTTATTTTTTTTTTTTGAGAATTATATTTTGTTTAATTCACAGGACCCATTCTCTTTCTTGGGTTTGGGAATTAAATGTGAGAAGGACATAAGTTTGGCAAATACAAGAGCGTGCTGCGTGTCACTTGTTTGGCCTCAATAACACCGAAAATGAGGTGATAAACAAAAAAGAGCAATTTTAGGATAATCGTGTGCACGTTAGAGCCTCTCTAGGATCCGAAAATGTCTGGGTCAAAAACTACTGCCACTTCGCAGTTACAGAGCTCTGGAATGCTCTCTAAAGAACAGTTGCTCCATCTTTTCAACCGCTTCACTTTTCTTACTTCCCTTCCTGGTGCGTACCTTTGCAACTCTTTTTTTTTTCTTCTTCTTTTGGGTTTTTTCGTATTATCTTTTTTTGGTTTTTAAGATTTCGAGAATAATGTGCAGATGTGAAGAACAGGATTGCAGAAGCTGTTAAAGATCAGCAAGTGAGTTTCACTTTTATCGTTTTTGTGCTTTCAATTTCTGATTATAAAAAAATTTGGTGTAATGTAACTTTTGTCTTTTGTTATTGTAAAGTTTAATATTAAGAGTGTTTAAAGTGGATTAATTTGATCTTTGTACTACTTGTTAGGAGCCATTGTCATTCCAGTTAATGTGCATTCTTGTATTAGTAAAGGGGCAAATGGGTTTACAGAATTGGTTTCACTGTGATGTCTAATTACATGAGTGTAATTCTTTTATCAACTTGGTTGGTTTAGTATGTTTTGTGTTCAATTTGACTTTGGTGGCTTCTGTTAATCCTCATTACTCTTACTTTTGGCCTAGGAAATGTTTCATTGTATGTGGCCTGAGAAACTCTACTTTGCCGCCTAATACGAGTGTTTGGCTTAGTTGTGATGAGCTTTTTATTATTTTGAGATGGGATTTTCTCAATGCGACTATTTGGGTAGGATCTCAATAAGAAGTGTTGCTGTTGAAAATAGTTTTTGCTGATGTTGGGGAGTATCTTACGGCCTATGTGGCAAATGCTACCACTTTGTCAAGCATGGTTTCTCTTCTTGGACTTATCAAGTATTACATCTATTTCTTGCTTGGTTTTTATGTTATCACATTACGCAGGAAGCTGTGGCTGCAACTACTGCAATCCAGGAAGAGATATTTCTGGAGATGGGTGTTGGTAAGTCTGTCCTATAGGACTCTCTAGTCTTAGGTTCTTCAAGTTTTTGTTGTTCTTGTTTTAAGCGGTAAAGATGATGTACTTTTTGGCCCTAAAACAAAAAAGATAAAGATTTGGTACATATTGGCTAGATGAAATGCAGGCTATACAACTTACTAGTGTAAATGCGTTAGTTTTAATGTGAATGTCCAGTTCAAATAGAAAACTGTCTTCCCTCCATGCAGCTGGCATGTGCTGCAACTTGAAGTGATCACTGTTCTTAGTTACATGGTAATCTTTGGCTTACTTCACTTTGAATCAGTAAGTGATCACTGTTCAGTTGTTAAACTCATTTTAAAAAAGTGATTAATGTAGTCTAAATATCTATATTGTGTGACATTACCCTTTTAATGATCCAACATGAGGAAAAAATAGATCATAACATTGCATGTTTCAATGAAGTAGTATATTAAGGAATTCATAAAAGTACATTGGTGGATTTGATATTCAATTATTCACTTGGTTAAAGAAGAAAAAGAAAAAGAAAGGTTGTATCCAATGTGCAAAACTCCCAATTTTGCAGGGTCTAGACTAGGAGTGTGATTGGTAGGCAGCGTCATTCTCATATTTTTATGGGCAGGTTGATTGCTGGACTCGAACCTGTGTCTTTATAAATATATCATGTAATTGCTTCTTAAAGGCTTAATCCATGACATTTACCTTAGTACATGAATCTTAATTTGTAGATGTTGATACAATTCGGAGCCCCTTAGTTATGAATTCATGACAATTTACAGACAATAGATTAGTCATTGTTGGTCACACAATCAGATCAACCAATATTACTGCTGTCCATTTGCAATATTATCCCCTGGGAAGTTCCTATAACCAAGATACAATGTAATAGGATGTCGACTTGGTGTAATATTTTTAATTGATATTCTTTTGTGCTACAGATCCAAGTTTTGGTTTATCATGCCTGGGGAAAGTGAATATTTATGAGAATGATCAGGAGTTGATGATTCGCTTTTTAAAATTTGTTGCAAGGTAAGTGTTATCTCTCTCTCTCTCTCTCTCTCTCTCTATATATATATATATATATATATATTTGTGTATGTGTTTGCTGAAACAATTTATATACCCTTTTATTTGGATAATTGGATAATGGTATGATGAACTTTTTAAGACGCTTGGATTTCTTTCCAATGAATGGCGTTCCATGGTTTACAAAAGTTTACTTTATTCTGGTCTCTGGTGCTACTGTTTTGTCATGTATAGTAGAAAAGGGTATTGTGTCACTGTGTCTTTGATGAGGTGCTTTTGAAAAACAAAAGCAGGCAAACTGATACACGGTTTTTTTCCTCCTGCTTGGTAATGTTCCATAGCATTCCCTTGTTCTCCCCCCAACCCCTCCCCCCGTGCCCTTTTTAATTAGTTTGAGTGATAAGCTTTTAATTAGTGGTTTCTTCATTCTTTCAATAGCTTTTAAGCTGATTTAAAAGATCTTATTTTAATTGTGTATTGCTAGTAGTACTCATACCATCAAATGATAGGGAAGAGATGGCCTGTGATGAAGCTGAGCTTGGACCAGATGAGTTTACCGAAAGAATGCATAGTCAACAAAAACTACATGAACAGGTAATATTTCTCAAACTTGTGATGAAGAAAGTCGGTCAAAAATGGATATTGCTGAAGTACAGATGGTGAATTCTTTTGTAGCAACTGGAGATGCTAAAGCACATGCGCAAATTTCACTTGGATGATCAATCTGCAATTCTTGAGAAGGTACAGGCCTATATATGCTTTTTAGCTCACATAAGTATAAATTGTGTTTTGTGGAGATCAATGGACTTATGCAGTATCAACCATCTTATTAATCCAGTACCAACTTGGAATCTGTAAAGCTATTATCTGACACAAAAGTTACAACATTTTTTGTACTATTATGGTATATGTCCATTCTTGGTATTATTGCAAGCTGTTATCTGACACACAAAAGCCATACTCTTGCTCTTTCTAGAGCCATGGTATTGGTCCCATGATAAAGAGCCCAACTAAAATTTACTTACAAGCATGAATTTGTTAAAACATATTGGTGTGGTTTATTGGTCAATGTGGAGTTTAATTATCCTTGGGAAGGAATTTTAATTCTCTTTCTTTCTTTCTCAACTGGGTCCTGTGTTTCAGTTGCATCAGCAGATGGAAAATACCAATTATGAAGGTGGAGTATCTGTTCTTTCATCTGAACAGATTCAGGAGATAGTTCAAAGGAGGGTGTCACCTTTATTTAGCCCCAGGTAGTTTGGGATTTAAAATATAACCTATCAAGTTTTCATTGTATCTAATGTAGTGGTTGTAGTTGTCAATCATAATATGCTGGATGGAATTTTGCTTATTTGTACTTCATTTGGTTTTTCTTTTAATTGACATTTTGTGGTCTCTTTATTATCCAATTCCTTTTTCATTTACTTAAACAATGATTGACTGAGCCTATGGCGCAACGAACTGGGCACATTTGAGAATGCATCACCCGAGTGGACGTGACTTTCTTTGCAACTGAAGTAAAAGTGCGCTGAAAAGAAGATAATACAGTCATTGGCTAATGGAACCGGATTGAGATCAGGTGGGTTTTGCACTATGTGCAATTGGGTTTAATGGCTAAGATTGAGAGTTGAAAAAGCAACCTTCAATCTCAACTACAGAATGAAAAAAGTGAAAAATAAGTGAATGTTAAAAAGTTAGAGCAATAAAAACTTTTTGTAAAAGAAGAAAGGGTAACCTACTTTTGGCATCTATTAGAGCATTCGCATCTGCAACTTCTATTCTATTTTATTTTAGGGTCATGCTAACGAGTGCTCTAAGGGCACTCATTAACAATTAATTTTAAGAAAGTTTTGACATCACTTTTATAGGAAATAAAAAAAGTTGTCAAAACATTATTATTTTTTTTTCTTTTCTTATAAAAACTTTCTTTAACTGGATTCTTAATCAGTGCCTTAAGGGCACTCGTTAGCATTTCTCTTTATTTTACTATCTCAAAAAGTTACTTTATCAATTATACTATACTATTTTATAACATAACTAATATCTCAACTTTTATTTTTCAATTCTACTAATTAAAATAATACATATTATCTACTAAAAAATAATATAATATATTCCAATACAACTCTCTTTCTTTCTTCTTCTTTATCTCTCTTCTACTTTATCAATTAAAATATATTATAATTTTTACTAAAGTACTACAGTGCTATCTTACATTTAGGATGACACTGTAGTACAATTGCAAATAAATTTGTAATTGTAAGATTTTACAAGTCTGGTTGCTAGGCTCTTTTTGTGTTTTATACTAAATTTTCCCTACATATACCATTTACTATTACCAATGGGAATGCTCTAACCCAAGATGAGGCTTTTTTAGGAGTAGCCGAGTAGATATTGTCGCAGGTTATGTCATTACAAGAGACAGATCAACTTGTCTTTTGTGAATTTTCATAAGATCTCAACAACATTGTTGGAGGGTTCCTTCATTTTTGATATCTTATTTACAAAAAGCTGCTACTAAAACAGGGTGTATTGGTAGATGCAAATCCAAGAAGCAGGTTGACAACCATATAATCTGACATAGTTAACAAATGTTTGCATGAGGGCTATCTTATCACATTTCAACCAAGATGCTCATTGACATGTCATGGAGAACTAAGGGCTCGTTTGGTAATGTTCTAGTAATGTTATTTAAGTTTTGTGAAAATACGTGTGGGCGAAAGTGTTGTGGAAATATGTGGTGTTATTTAAACAACAAAAAACTGTTATCTAAACTACATTACCAAACTGTTGCACATCAGAGTACTCGCAATAGCTTAGGAAAACGGCTATTTTAGCTAAAATATGCCTAATAAATCCAAAAAATACCCACATTGGATTAGCAATTTGTAACCCCCCCCCCAAAAAAAAACCGGAAAGAAAAGAAGCATTTTGGCTATCTTGCCATCAAGTCCAAAGACCATGGGTATTTATATAGTTATATATATTGAATGGTTGTTATTTATGAGTCTCCATTTTAAAATAGTAATCTAAAAAAAAAAAAAAATTGCATTTCACTATTTTTACTATTTTGTCATCTAGTCCAAAGGTCAACGGTGTTTAAATATTTATATGTATTGAATGGTTGTTATATTTATATTAATTTCCAAAGGGAGTCTCCATTTTAAAATGCTAGTTCAAATAAATCAACAACAATAATGATATAAAATAACATCAACAACAATCACTCATTAATTTTAAATTTTTTATTGAGTATGGATTATTAATAAACTAATCATGTTAGCCATATCATATACTATATAATAATAAAAGTTGGATTTAAACGCTGTGGTTGTGCCATGTGATTTCACCATATTGCATAAATTTTTTAGATTTTTAGATTTTAAAAATATATACAGTTTTTCTTCTCCTATAATTTCTAAGTTGATAAAATATATCTTAAATTTTGTTCTTATCAACTTTTTTTTTTTTGATAAAGTTGCAGATCAACTACTTCTTTTATAATTCATGTAAATTTTTTTTTTTTCTAGTAAATTTATAAAACAAAGAATGCATCCACGTTTGTAACCCAAAACAACTTGATGATTAAAGGTTATTTGATCCAGTCGGATAGATTATAGCCACGAAAATAAGGAAAAAGAATCCAGCCAAATAAAATCTAACATATCAAAGTTCTTGTCAACAAAACCAAAGAAAGAGAGAGAAACTGTCACTGGTCTGCATTGGATTTCTATTTTCTTTCCTTTTTTATGAAAGAAGGGAAAAAATTGGCCTTTGTCCTTCTTAAAAAAAAAATCCAGCATTTTGCCCCTGTACGGTACCGAGATCCCTAGACTTGTATGGGCCCTGGGCCCAGGCCCAACGTAGCGGCCCAATTACCCTGAGTCCTTGAAACTGTCTTCGTGCAAGAGCTGAGTTCGGGTCACGGATCCTGGGAGATGCTCGGCATGAGTTTTCCTTAACAAGCTCATAAATCTTGTCCGGGGAGGCCACGAAATGGTCGGGGAACTGCATTACCGAGCACGATTGACTAGGTTGGAACCAAGTTCCAAGGCCGCAATTACTGCATCCCACCTTCACCTAAACGCCCACTTAAAGCAAACAATATTGGACCTTCAATAGCACTATTGGCAGCTGCAATCATAATCCCTCCACTAACCTTGGCTATAAATAGCAGGAGATTGGGAAGAGAAAAGGGTTCAGAAAAAAGGAGAGTAGAGTGAATATTGTATTGAGTCTCTCTGCCGAGAACGACCCATAGTAGGAAATTCAAAAACCCACTTTACAAATAAATTGTTAGCCCAAGTGTATCCAGGCCCAACAGCCTCACTTCCGGAGCCTACAATTGGCGCCCACCGTGGGGCCCTCCTACGAAGCTGTGGTTCAACCGAGACTCAAACAAGGGAAATGTCTGAAGAGCGTTCGGGAGAGCGTGAACCGAGCAATTCGGCAGGATCTTCTCGGGGATCGACGTGGAGGGAGAGAAGGCAGAAACGGCAGGAGGATAGAGAGTAACCCAGAGGAGAGGAAAGGTCCGGATTAGGAGAAGGGTCGGACCAGACACACCGAACGGTTTCAGGCGTCTCGGCACATCAGCAGCATGATGATAGAGACCGAGAGCTGGAGTGGTTGCGCAGGTTGGTAATGGATTTGGAGCTGGACGCATGGGGTCAGCGCCAGAAGAGGGATCGCAACCCCCAGCAAAGGAGAAATCGGGGCGAGGAGGGTTCCAGCCGATCTAATACGCAACGCTACCGAGACCGCTCACGCTCTCATGAGTCACACCGACACTCCCGGGAGAGACGTCGTCAGCGTAACCGGTCACGGTCGCATGGATACGGCGACCAAGGGTCAGAATCACCAGAGGAACGGCGGCACCACAACGCCGCCATGGACGCCATGAGCCGAGCCTTACGGTTGGCCGCTCGGTCGCCGTTCTCCGATGAGATTGAACGGGCCCCAATGCCAAGCAGATTCACGCGCCCGCCATTCAATTCCTACGAGGGTAAGATAGACCCCGTGGAGCATGTCAGTCATTACATTCACATGATGTCTTTGCATGCACGCAATGATGCGCTGATGTGTAAATTATTTCCCTCTAGTCTCGGCTCAACGGCCCTGAGATGGTTCAATGGGTTACGAAAAGGTTCCATACGCAGCTTCGCCGAGTTGATTCAAGAGTTCGGCAGTAGATTCGTGACATGCAGCCGAGTGCAACAGCCGGTTGACGCGCTACTTTCCATGAAGATGAGGGATTGAGAAACCCTTCGGAGTTATGCCAGCCGATACTGGGAGCTCTACAACGAGATTGGTGGAGGGAATGAGAAAATTGCGGCAAGCACCTTCAGGATAGGGCTCCCCGATGACTCTGAATTACGGGAGTCGTTGACAAGAAGACCCCCCGAGGACATGAGGCAGCTGATGAGATGCATAGAGGAATACAAACGCTTAGAAGACGACCGGCTGCAGAACAGGGGGAAAGCCCCATTAATTGGGAAGCCTCGGCAAGGCGTTGTGCCGGCAAGGCCCAAAAAAGACTTCAGACTGCAGGAACCAGAGGTGCAAATCGAAGGGGTTAATGTGGCGTTTAAAGAGCCCGTACACAAAATCTTGGAGCGGATCAAGAACGAGTCATTCTTCAGGTGGCCAAACAAAATGGGAGGCGACCCGTCTCGGAGGAACCAAAACCTGTACTGCACCTATCACAGGGACAAAGGACACAAAACCGAGCAGTGTCGGGTATTAAAAGATCATCTCGGGCAGCTAGTGAAGGCGGGGTACCTAAAAGAGTTTGTAGTAGACTCCACCAACCGAGAAACCGGCCAGGGCGTCCAACAGAAAAGGAACCCCATCCCGCCCCCACTTGGGGTAATCGAAGTTATCCACGCTGCACCAAGAGGAACGGCAGCGGCAAAGAGGGTATTAACAGTGGCATGCGCGGGAGGAGAATCCGCCGGGAAGAAGAAGAAAGTTGAACGGCCGACCATCTCATTCGGAGATAACGATTTGGAAGGAACGATCCAACCTCATGACGATGCTTTAGTGGTGGCGGCCAGGATAGGCGGGTTCCTGGTGAAGAGGGTAATGATCGACCAAGGGAGCGGAGCTGACGTCATGTACCCGGACCTCTTCGTGGGGCTCGGATTGAAGACCGGGGATTTGGAGAAATATGACACGCCACTGGTCTCATTTGACGGGAGAGTCGTAATTCCCGAGGGACAAATCTCTCTCCCGGTAGACATGGAAGGCAAGGGAGTTATTGTTACCTTCATAGTAGTCCGGTCATTCTCACCATATACCGCAATCTTGGGGAGGCCATGGATTCACGCCATGAAGGCTGTTCCGTCCACCCTCCACGTGAAAGTAAAATTTCCTACTGAGTATGGAGTTGCCGAGGTAAGGGGGAACCAACAAGTGGCGAGGCAGTGTCTTGTTGCCGCGGTCAGATGGAAGAATGAACAGCTCGGGCAAGCTGAGCAGGCCGATAAAGAAACTTCATAGCAATTACAGAACCCCCGAGGGGAGACGGGGGCGGACGTCGCCGAGGAGGTATTGAAGGTTAGAATTCTTCCAGCTACTGACAGGTATTTGCAGATAGGTACAAGCATGAATGACCGGGAAAGAGTAGAGATGTTGTTGTTCCTTTTGCAGAACGTAGATGTTTTCGCTTGGAACCCGTATGAAGTGCCCGGCGTAGATCCCGAGTTCATTGTCCACAAACTCAACGTGGATCCATCATTCCCCCCGAAGAAGCAGAAACCGAGAAGAGCATCAAAGGAACATGTCGATGCAGTAAACCTGGAGGTCCAGCGGCTGAAGGAAGCCGGAGTCATAAAGGAAATATTCTTCCCGAGATGGCTAGCAAACACTGTTGTAGTGAAGAAGAAGAACGGTAAATGGAGAGTTTGTGTGGACTTCACAGACTTGAATAGGGCATGTCCTAAGGACCCGTTCCCGATGCCCAAGATTGATCAACTAGTAGACGCCACGTATGGACACCCGAGAATGAGCTTCCTGGATGCCTTTCAGGGCTACCACCAGATTGCCTTGGCACCCGAGGATCGGGAAAAGACCGCATTTATCTCCCCGGGAGCAAACTATCACTACGAGGTCATGCCGTTTGGATTGAAGAACGCCGGTGCCACGTACCAACGAATGATGACGAGAATGTTCCGGGAAAAAATTGGAGGCACGGTTGAAGTATATATTGACGACATGGTGGTAAAAAGCAGAAAAGAGTCACAGCATACGGAAGACCTCCGGGGAGTATTCGAGATACTGCGACGGCATAAATTGCGCCTGAATGCCGAGAAGTGCACTTTCGGAGTGGGGGCTGGCAAGTTCCTGGGTTATTTGATTTCTACTCGGGGGATAGAGGCTAACCCCGACCAAATAGAGGCCGTGAACCGCCTCAAACCACCAAACAATCCCAAGGAGGTGCAAGTGCTCACTGGGATGTTAGCCGCCCTAAACCGGTTCATCTCAAAGTTTGCCGATCGCTGCCGACCATTTTATCAACTTCTGAAGAAGTGGAAGGGGTTTCGCTGGGACGAGGGATGTGATGAGGCTTTTCGAGAGCTGAAGGAATACTTGGCAAAGGTGCCAAAGTTGACGGCCCCGGAACCCAGGGAGGATTTGTTTATGTACCTCGCAGTCACCGACCATGCCGTAAGTGCTGTGTTACTAAGGGACCAAGGAGTACAATTGCTCGTGTATTACATAAGCAAAACCTTAGTTGATGCCGAGACAAGGTACCTGCCCCTGGAGAAGTTGGTTTTAGCCCTGGTGCACGCCACGAGAAAGTTGCCGCATTACTTCATGGCTCATACGGTGTTCGTCCTCACCGAGTATCCATTACAGTCACTGTTAAAGAGATCAGACTTCATAGGTCGAATTGCCAAATGGGGGACTCGGCTGGGGTCGTTTGACATAAGATACCGACCAAGAAGCTCGGTGAAGGGGCAGGTTCTCGCAGATTTCATCGCAGAATTCACACCCAAGAACGACGGCAAGGTAATTTGTAGTGCAGAGATGCGCCCGTGGAAGGTATTTGTGGACGGCGCCTCGAATGCTATGGGCGCCGGGGCTGGTATAGTCATAATCACCCCCGAGGGCATACGATTGGAACACTCCTTCAGATTGGGATTTAAAGCCTCAAACAATGAGGCTGAGTATGAGGCCCTACTAGCCGGTTTGAGGGCCGTATTGCATCTGGGTGCGAAAGATGTTGAGGTTTACTCGGACTCACGGCTGGTTGTTTACCAGATCACAGGAGACTTCGAGGCTCGGGACTCCAGAATGAAAGCTTATCTAAGTACAGCCAAGCAGATTATCGGTCAGTTCGGAACGGTAAAGGTGTCCTAGGTAGCTCGGTCACAAAACAAACACGCCGACTCACTTGCCACGTTGGCCTCATCAGCAACCGAGGATACACCCCGGTTAGTCACAATAGAACTTATAAAAGAGCCAAGTATCAGTGTGAAGTGTATTCCCGACCAAGCCAGAATAGAGGTCGCGGAGGTAGCAGTGGCCAAGCCGTGTTGGATGAACCCGATCATAGATTTCCTTGCCGAGGATAAGGTTCCAGAGGACGAAGGCGAGGCCAACAAGATTCGCAGGATGGCTCCCCGGTACTGGCTGTCTTCGGACCACAAACTGTACCGAAGGTCCTTTGCAGGCCCTTACCTTTTATGCTTACATCCCGAAGGAGTCAGAGAGCTTCTGACCGAGCTGCATGAGGGAGTGTGTGGCGGCCATGTTGGGGGACGATCTCTAGCACACAGAGCGATGACTCAGGGGTTCTGGTGGCCACAGATGCAAAAGGATGCCGCTGAATATGTTCGGAGCTGCGAACAGTGTCAAAAGCACGCCCCTTTGATCCATCAGCCTGCAGGTCGTCTAAACCCCGTCAGCAGCCCGTGGCCGTTCGCGCAGTGGGGGCTTGACATCCTCGGACCATTCCCCCGAGCAACGGGGAACCGCCGTTTTGTATTGGTGGCTGTTGATTACTTCACAAAATGGGCGGAAGCCGAGGCCTTGGCCAATATCCGAGATACTGACGTAAAAAGGTTTGTATGGAAAAACATAGTCACAAGGTTTGGGGTGCCAAATTCTCTGATAACCGACAATGGGCTACAGTTTGATAGCAAAGCTTTTCGGGCCTTCTGCAGCGAACTTGGCATCAAAAACAAGTATTCAACACCGGCTTACCCACAAAGCAACGGCCAAGCTGAGGCAGTGAACAAGACTATTTTGAACGGGTTGAAGAGAATGTTGGACGGGGCGAAAGGAAGATGGGCAGAAGAGCTACCCAGTGTATTATGGGCTTATCGCACGACCCCCAGAAGATCCACGGGTGAGACCCCATTCTCCCTGGCATACGGAGCAGAGGCCGTGATACCAACCGAGGTGAGCTTGTGCAGTGCACGGGTCGCAGGGTTTGACCCCGTCCAGAACGCCGACCTGATGATGGAGCATTTGGACTGGCTAGAGGAATGCAGGGAGGCGGCGACCATACGGCTCGCCGAGTATCAGCAAAGATTAGCCCAAAGGTACAACCGGAATTTAAAGGAAAGGGAGTTCAGTGCCGGAGAACTGGTTCTGAGAAAAGTCGTGGGAAGCATGCGAGACATATCTGCAGGCAAGCTTGCTCAAACCTGGGAAGGACCGTACAGAGTTACAGCCATCGCTGGTGCAGGGGCCTACTTCTTGGAAGACCTTGACGAGAGGCCGCTTCCCCGGCCGTGGAACGCCAGCAACTTAAAGAAGTTCTACGTGTAAGCCAAAGCTTGTATTTTGCTAAGGTTGAAATTATGATGAAGTTCATTTGTATATGCTGTTTTTGTTCCCGTCAATACACACCAAGAGAACTGCAAATAAAAACTCTAAGGACAGAAACCTGGCCCTCGGCTCGATTAAAATCGCCGAGCAGGTGGAAACCTTATCACTAAACACTCTAAGGACAGAAACCTGGCCCTCGGCTCGATTAAAATCGCCGAGCAGGTGGAAACCTTATCACTAAAAACTCTAAGGACAGAAACCTGGCCCTCGGCTCGATTAAAATCGCCGAGCAGGTGGAAACCTTATCACTAAAAACTCTAAGGACAGAAACCTGGCCCTCGGCTCGATTAAAATCGCCGAGTAGGTGGAAACCTTATCGCTGAAAACTCTAAGGACAGAAACCTGGCCCTCGGCTCGATTAAAATCGCCGAGCAGGTCGAAACCTTATCGCTAAAAACTCTAAGGACAGAAACCTGGCCCTCGGCTCGATTAAAATCGCCGAGCAGGTGGAAACGCCCTCGAGCCAAGAGGATAAAGGATCAAAAGATGGAATCATATTCCTCGGCAGGGTCAAGCCACCGAGCATATGGGAACCCCAACCCTCCGAACATTAAAATTCATCTCGGACTATTCAAAACACGGCATGATAGGCTTTGGGTATCATCACATGCACGGCATAAACATTGACACAGTCAAAGCGAAACAATCAAAAAGATAAAATTCATTCAACAAACCGAGACCAAAGTTAAGCAAGGAAGTTGTTTACCGATCAAACGGGCAAATTAAACGGTAAATTGTTCGTCCGCCACATCCCGGCGACATAGGCAAATAAACCAATAAACGTGAAAACTACAAGTGCGATGAAGCGTAAAAAAAGGGGGATGCGGATAATCAGCTGGAAGGTCAGGTCGGATCTCTCACTTCTGTCTGGTCGGTCAGGGGGTAACACGAGTCTTCGCCGAGAAGGTCCTGTACGGTTGGGATGCTGGTGGCTTCCATGTCCTCTGGCTCGGCATGGGCGTCAATTTGTTCAACGAGCTCCCTCATACTTGCCGTTTCCTCCTCCTTAACAGTAATCGGGGGATCCTGCGCGGCAGTTACATCGCTCGGAAAAGGAATCTGGCCGGGGTCTCTCAGGTGGGAGTCCTCGGCAACACCCAGTGCATGAAGAGCGGCATACCACCCAGCCTCGAAACCCAGCTTCCGAGCCTGAGTCACGACCGGCTCCGCAGACTGCTCGGCATCAGCGAAGCCTTCGTTGTACCACTTCTGCTCGCACTCCGTCAGGGCCGCCCTAAGGTCAGCTAGCTCCTTGGCGTTGGAAGTGTTCAGGCTGATGGCTTCGGCCAGCTTCACGTCAGTTTCGTTCTGCTTGGTCAAAAGCTCCGCACATCTTTTTTCTGCCAGCGCCCAGTTTTGCTCCGCTACGGCGGCCTTCTTCTCGGCGTTCTCAGCTGCCTTAAGCTTTTCTTTCACTGATTTGGCCGCTGACTCCCGCGCACTCTTTTCGCGCTCGACCTCCTCGGCGAGATCTCGTGCCCGGCCGGCCATTATGTGAGCCAATTGAGCAGCCTAGCAATCACAAAAAGTTAGCGATGAAACAGAAATATGATGTACGGGAGAAAATAGATGACTAAGGAGTTACCGCAATAGCGTGCCATTCTAATCGGCGCCCCACAGACTCCTCAGATCCTTCCTCAAAGGCGTGCACGTCCTCTGGAAGAAGGAGGCCCTCGGCCAGGGTTTGGGCAATACGGCCACCCTCCCCTTTTTCCCATATCCGCATAGAAGCGGTTGAAGGCAAAGGCTTACCGTCCAACAGGAACTTAGGCTTCCACGCTGGAGCCGCTTGAGAGGAGGACGCAACCCCCTGACCAATCTGGGTCTGCGGCTCACGAATGACAACCCCCCCTGTTGGGTGCGGAGGGGTCTGGACGGCTGCATCTCCCGGCCCCGTGGAAGGTTGATCGGTGACCCTTTGTTTCTTCCTGGCCCGTCCAGTTTGAGATGGAGGCGGGGGCTGCGTGGGCTGCCGTGCACCGGGCACGAAGCGATCGATGGTCATGACCCTCCTTGACACCATCCTTCCTCCGGACCGGGTATCTTCAGCCGACAAGGTAGCCGCTTCAAACGCTGGTTGCTGAGGCTCAACGATTTGGTTCTCGGGCTGCACCTGCTCCTGAACGGGATTCTCTTCTCGGATAGCTTCGTGGGCTAACTCTCTGAGGCGCCGAGAAACGCGTTCCGCGGACTCGTCTCGCAAAGGAGCTAGCTCGTCCGAGGCGGTGAAGCGCCGTCCAAATTCCCTCGCCTCCCCAGTTGTAAGCTTCGGTGGCAGGAAGTTGGTGTACCGAATGTCGATATATGACAGCAGGGGACTATCCACCAGAAGTGCCTGTTTAAAATTCTGCCAGGTGGAGTAGACCGGTTCTACTCCGAGGATCAGGTGCGAGGCCCGGAGTTGTCCGTCCCAATGCACGTATATCTCGGAGCGAAGAATGAAGTTCAAATCTTTGACGTGGACGGCTCTGAGATCCGGAACGAAAACTTTGCCGTCTGCAAAAGAGCAAACATCATATTAATATCTGTTAATGAAGCTTTACCTTAATGAACAGAAATGAAAAAGGGGAGGAAAGCAGTTAGATTAAGGGAATGGTACAAACCCACTTCACGCCGTGAAAGGGGGCAAGGGACGTCCCCGGCAAACCAATTGCCGCGCACGCGAACGAACTCCCCGGCGGAGTTCCTATTCGAATCGGGCAGGCATGATATCAACCGTACCCGATTATCTCTTGTCTTTAGGTAATAGTTGGTAGCTTTGTTCCCACAGAGGCTATACATGTGGTTAATGTCATGATGATTTAACTGTAAATTAAAGGTGTGATTCAACCTACTGACGCAGCTAACCACCCGGTAAAAATTGGGGGAAAGCTGGTCGGGACACAGTCCGTAGTACCTAAGTGTATCTGTGAGAAGGGGGTCCACGGGAAACCTAACCCCGCCCTCTAAGATTGACATTAAAGGGAAAAAGACTGTGCCTTGTCCTCGGTGTAGAGCGATGTCACTCTCATGGCAGTATGCCACTTCCACGTCATCGGGGATGCTAAATTTGCTCCTAAAGGTGGCCAAGGTAGCCGAGGTCTCTAAAAGGTAAGAGTAACCCATCCCTGACGCTTAATACTGTGAAAGGGGACTTGAAGAAATAAAGCTAAAGGAATAGGAAGGGGAAGAAAACTTACTTGGGGTTCTAAGGAGGAAAGGAACACTGAGCAGGTGAGAAAGCGCAGAGAGAGTTGGTCGGCAGAGAGTAAACTCAAAAAATCGGAGATGAAGGAAAAATGAGAGAAAGTTCTGAGGGGAACTATTTATAGGATCAGGAAGATGGACGAAGAAACGGTTAATCAAACAATAAATGGGCACGCTTTACGAACGGCCCTGCGAATACCAAAGGAAGCCCATTCGCGCGTCGCTTCGGTTCACGAACCGTCAGGTAATAATGACGACTGTACCTGACGCCGCAAAACGGCACGTCTTTTGAGATAAGCATTAATGGGAAACCATAATCACGAGTCCCAGGCCCTAGGATCCCCGAGAGCAAGAGGCCCGTCCAGCTCCTTGATTCTTCCCGGCAACCGGGGATGAATCAAGGGGGGGCTAATGTACGGTACCGAGATCCCTAGACTTGTATGGGCCCTGGGCCCAGGCCCAACGTAGCGGCCCAATTACCCTGAGTCCTTGAAACTGTCTTCGTGCAAGAGCTAAGTTCGGGTCACGGATCCTGGGAGATGCTCGGCATGAGTTTTCCTTAACAAGCTCGTAAATCCTGTCCGGGGAGGCCACGAAATGGTCGGGGAACTGCATTACCGAGCACGATTGACTAGGTTGGAACCAAGTTCCAAGGCCGCAATTACTGCATCCCACCTTCACCTAAACGCCCACTTAAAGCAAACAATATTGGACCTTCAATAGCACTATTGGCAGCTGCAATCATAATCCCTCCACTAACCTTGGCTATAAATAGCAGGAGTTTGGGAAGAGAAAAGGGTTCAGAAAAAAGGAGAGTAGAGTGAATATTGTATTGAGTCTCTCTGCCGAGAACGACCCATAGTAGGAAATTCAAAAACCCACTTTACAAATAAATTGTTAGCCCAAGTGTATCCAGGCCCAACAGCCTTACTTCCGGAGCCTACAGCCCCATTTCCCAAACTAATTAGGGAAATGCTCTTCTTTTAAAACTCGATTTTCTCAAAATCAAGTTAAGCCCTATAGTGACGTTTTTAAGGAGCCTATAGTGACGTTTTAAGGACATATAGTGGCATTTTGAAACTTGAGCTCCTTGGAATTGAGTTATTGGCAAAAAAAAAGAAAAAAAATTGCATGTAACTCGACTTCATGGAGATCGAGTTACAAAACGCCACTATAGGTCCTTAAAACGTCACTATAGGCTCCTTAAAATGCCACTATAGGGTTCCTTAAAATGCCATTATAGGGCTCCTTAAAATGCCACTATAGGGCTCCATAATTATTATTATTATTTTTAAAATTTTTTTTTATAACTCGATTTTGAGAAAATCGAGTTTCAAAAGAAGGGCATTTCCCTAATTAATTTGGGAAATGAGGCAAAATGCTAGATTTTTTTTTTGAAAGGGGCATTTGCCCATTTTCTCCGTGAAAGAAGCATCAAAAAGTGGGAGGTAAAAAATCACAACGGTCGCTTCCACAAATGTGACTTCTTATCCGAAATGATAGATAAGTACATATCTAATATCTTGGTTTAGCTTCTAAACTTAGGGGTGTCCACGGGTCGGGCTGGGTCGGGTTTGTGCCCGACCCAGACTCGACCCGACATTATCGGGTGGGGGAGATTTCGACCCGCAACCGACCCGCTTGAAGTTTTAGATCAAGCGGGTTGGGTCGTATCGGTTTTCGGGTGTGAATCGGTCGGTTTCGAGTTTTTCGATTCACTGGTTCTTGGTCGAAATCTGGCCGGATCTTGTTAGATCTGGCCGGATCTAACGAGAGTTGGGCGAGATTCCTTTGGATCTATGAAAATTTGGCCAAGATTTAGCCGAGTCGGAGTCGAGCTTAAGTAGATTTGGGTTGGATTTGCTGGAATTAAGCGTATCTGAGTAAGGAAGAGACTAGATCTTGGGCGGATTTGAGCTAATCTGAGTGAAGGACGCCCAAACGTGGCCGGATCGAAGCTGAGAAGCGCCAGATCGTCACCGGATCTACGTGATTTTCGTCGTTCTTTGAGTTTTTGTCGGGCGGGTCGGGTGGCTCGGGTTTTTGAGGACGAAACCCGCCACTTGACCCGCTGGAGTTGGTTCTGACGGTTTGTGACCCGTCACTGACCCGTCGGAGGTGTCAGCCCGACTGTGACGAGTCGGTTCCGGTCGGTTCCGGCGGGTCTTCGGTTTGCATGAACACCCCTATCTAAACTATAGCATATTAGCACTTGCTAGTTTCAAGAATGTCTAAATAATATCAAGACTGAATGCGATAAATCAAAACTCTATTACTATAATTTTATTCATAACAAAGATTTGAAAATAAAATAAAGAAAATGAAATAAAATTATTTATGAAAACTAATTTAAAGCACGCTAATGTCACCCATATGGTACGATAACCACTGCGGAGTTTAAGAGGATGGAGGAGAAAGAAAATAATAATCACCTTAGTTGCTTAATTTTTTTCTGAGTAAATAATAGAAGTGAAATAATATTTCTCTTTTATATATACTAGTATTTAACCCGCACAATACAAAAGAACATTGTACATATTTAAAATACCATTAACTTGATATAACAATACAATAAAATACATTAAAATTAATCTGGGTAATGTAGTACATTCATTCATTTTATAGAACGATTAAATTTTATATCTCAATTATAGCTATACTATCTAAAGAACAATAATATTTACAACATTAATTTATTTATTTACAATAAAACAATGGACAGTATAAAGAAAAAGAATTTAGTTTAAAAGTAAATTAATTTTAAAATTTAAAATTAAAAACAATAGTATAAAACAACGTAAGCAATGATCTTAGCATGATCTGCAGACTTGGTATCTAGTCTTATCGATAATGTGAGGCAGTGCTGGTCACAGGAGTTAATTGACACGAACTTCCTCCCCTACGAAGCAGCCATAATCAAGGCCATTCCTCTCAGCTTTGGCAACTGCGCAGATGCTAGATTCTGGCCGCTTAACAGGGATGGTATTTACTCCGTCAAGTCCGGGTATCATTTGTTGGTAAATTCGGATCTTGATGAGCTCCCCAGGGCCTCTGACCCCTCCAATGCTAGACGGCTGTGGAAAGGTATTTGGAATTTAAAAGTTCCAAATAGAGTGAAGAACTTAATGTGGAGAGCGGGGTCTGACTCACTGCCTTCGAAATCCAACCTCAGGAAAAGAAAAATTCCAATAGATACTACTTGCTCATCCTGTGGCCTGGAAGTGGAATCTTCGCTCCATGCAATCTGGTCTTGCGCTTCACTAATGCAGGTTTGGAAGATTCACTTTGGTGGGCTTATTAAAGAAGCGGGTAAGGCTTCTTGCTTTCTTGATGTTCTGCAAGTGGGATTTGATAAGAGTCACCATATGGATTTATTTGCCATGATTGTTTCTCTGATTTGGACTAGGCGCAACAAGCTCCGTGTGGGTGAGGCAGTCACTCCGCTTGCTCTGCTCAACCAGTTGGCGTCTACCAGCCTTCTAGAATTCCAACAATCCTCCCTTAACCATCCAAAATCTCCCTCCCATCCAAAGGTCACGAAATGGCTGCCTCCTCCCCCGAACTGGGTTAAAGTTAACTTCGACGGAGCAACTTTCGTCGATTCTAGCTCTGCTGGTTTGGGAGCAATTATTCGCAATGACATGGGTCTAGTTATGGCTGCTTTTACACAACACATTCCACTGCCTACATCCGTAGAGATGGTGGAAGTATTGGCAGCCCGGGGTGCCCTCTGCTTTGCAAAGGATCTTGGCTTCAACAAGGTAATTGTGGAAGGTGACTCTGAGATTATTATTAAAGCCATTAATAGTAATGGTCTCTCTGCTTCCAGCTTTGGCCACATTTTGCAGGATATCAAATCGCTGTCCTCATCGCTTGGAGGTGTTCTCTTCAACCATACTCGTAGACAAGGCAACTTAGTTGCCCATAGGCTTGCTAGAATGGCTTGTAAATTTGTAAATTTCCATTCCTGGATGGAGGATGTTCCTCCAGGAGTCATAGATGTGTATGTTTCTGAAGTTATAAAATGATCCCCCCCCTCTTTCTTTGAGGGTGGTTTCTCAAAAAAAAATTATATTCTTTATTATCCTCTTAATTGACATGTATAAAAGGTATACAATAATAAATTTTTTTAAAAAAACTCCAACTTTCTATGGAATTTATCAAAGTTTTGATTGGAAAATTTTTACATCACACACTAAGACTAAGAACGAAAATTTGGAAAACAATTTAATGGGTTCTAATTGAAATAACACCTTCACACAATAAAGAAATAGTGGAAGGTATGGTTGTGAAACTTGCCGTTCAAGCAAGAAGACGGAGAAAATAGTCCACAATTCCACATGTAGTTTGTAATTACAAATTTACAACACAAATTTCGGAAGATTCACTAGGATTTTCTTTCAAACAAAGACAACTTTATTAAAACACAAAAACAATCTGCTACAAGGACATACGCCTCAATCACCATATCTTGAAACAAATACACAAAGTAATTGAGATAAAAACATTGAAGCAAATACAATTACCACTAATTAACTAGGATTTATTCAACTGCATATGTTTTTCGAATGCGATATTAGGTAATCAAGGAAACTATCCAAGTATCGATCTTGACTTGTCCTGTCTCCAAACAAGGCCTTCATCTCCTTAGCCTTGTCCCTGTAAATCTTGCCCTCTTCCTCTACTATCACCAGCCTTAAAGACTTAGCCACCGAGTCCCTAGTGAATGATCCATCATGCTCATTCCTCGGTATTAAATACCCAATATGTTTGTCTTCCAAAACCTTAGCATTAATCCCTTGGTCTGCATAGAAGGTCAATAGTATGAGAGCTCTCTCAAACTGAAGTGCTTCCACCACAGAGCTCCACCCAGAGTGTGTGAAACATCCACCAATAGAGTCATGAGCTAAAATCTTGAGCTGAGGTACCCAACTCGTACACACCAATCCTTGTCCTTTGGTTCGCTCCTCGAACCCTTCTGGCAACTCGATCAACTCAGTATCAGCTTGGCCACGTCGAGTTCTTAGTACCAAGAAGAAGGGCAACTTGGATTGTTCTAACCCAAGAGCAATCTCAGTTCGTTCCTCTTGACTAGGCTTCGCTTCACTCCCAAATGCTACGTACACTACAGAACCTTTGGCTTGCTTATCCAACCAGTCTTGCATCCACAACCAAGTCTCAGTTTCATCACCATTGTCGTACACAACAGTGGGAAGTTGACCAACGGAGAGAACAGGTTTCCGGTGAAGATCCTCAAGAACACGTAGCCATTCTGGTTCGAATTCCACGCTGCTTCTCACGGCCACTATGTCACAGCCATCGAGCACTTCCACCGTTCGGAAAATTTCTGAGACGTCGGACTCGTCGGTGCTTATGCCGCCTTGAAAGACTTTCATGACCTCGAAGAAGCGCATTGTCACCGTGGTTGGGAATGGGACCCAGGTGGGCGGCACAGTAAAATCCACGGGGTTCTTACGCTCACCAAAATGGGCTTTGGAGCCGATGAAACTGAGAAAAGCCGCAGTGAGTATGCTGAAGAAGGCGTTTGAGATGCCGAGTTTACGGGCTATACTTGGTAACCAATAAGGAGCATAGTCGTAAAGAAGCCAGTCTGGGTGTGAGTCTTGTAGGAACCGAGCCATGGAGTCTTGGAGAGCATCATATGCCTTCTTGAGGTACGGGACTTTGTTGTTTGGGACATCAATGGTGGCCTCGGCATCTTCTGGGAGGTTTTCCACGTGGGGTAATGGAAGCCTCACCAAGTCTATGTGGGAAGCCAAACTGGGAGTGAGTTTTGGGAGGCGATCAATGTTTCGAGGGGTGGATATGAAGGAGATATGGTGACCCTTTTGAGCCATAAGCTTGGCGAGCTCGAGGTAGGGGATCATATGGCCAAAAGCTAGCCATGGGAACATGGCTATGTGGAGCTTCTTCTTCTTGTTGGGCATGGAATCCATAGTTAGATCTTTCTCTTCACAAGAGATCTGAATGAACAATTTGATGTTATATTATTGCTCTCTTGTTACCGTTGACATTGGAAAAGGGAAAAAAGAAAGATGGAACGGAGGAGAACAGAGGCCACCGGTTTGTGAGAGAAAAAAAACATACAAAAGAGAAGGAGAAGTACTGGCACCATAAATTAGTGTATAATTTGTCCACAATTCATCTGGCGAGATATGATTAGTAAATGGACGATGATGAGTCATCCTTCAACCATTATGATGGGCGAGTTGTGGGCGTTGTGCAGTATAATTTGTGGCACCAAAATTTGAGATGAAGTTGATACTTTGATAATTTGTGGTCATTTATTTTTGAGAAGCGGACCCACAGGAATGATAAATGCTCTAGAGAAAGATGACATTCACGTGGGCTGCGGGGAATTGTTTTTCTTGGATGGTACATTATTTATGTAATGGTTTTATTTATTTATTTATTTATTTTCAAACATTGTATTTGTTTAAAAATTTGAATATTTATAATATAAATAACTATTTTATAACTATTAATGGTAATTTCGGAATGTACACCGGAATAAGCTGGTGATATCAATACTGAAATATTTTGTTCCAATGAAAAAACCAGAATATGTATTGAAACGGTATTCATAATATTAGTTTCGGCAAGTAGTCATGAATAAATTATCAAAGAAAAAAAAAATCTATGGGTAAGATAAGTAGTAAACAATAACGTTTTCTTCACCATCATTGCTGTTCTTTGTCGCCTATTGAAGTTCCTAAAAACAACAATACCAATCTTGGGTTTGGTGGTGTGCTTTAGTTAGCTTAACTAGTCAAATTTGTTGTTGTTGAAATCAATAGATGTGTTGGTCTAAACATAAATATTAATTATCATAAAATAGATGCCAATATATTCGAATATCTATCGAAAAAATTCTTGTATTTGGTGGTTAGTTTTATCATTTGTATGTTGTTGTCTTCAGGATCCAAGATCAAAGTTGATGAGGGGAAGAGGAAATCTTTTCCTTTCCACTTTATGTATATGATCCTATCACAATTTAGTTCACAAAACTATTTATCGTAGTATTTGACCTTTTAAGGTTTGAACTAAAATAAAATTGTTAAAATTCCGTCTCAAGTATCCCTAATGATTTTATTTTAGTTTTATTTATTTATTTTGGAATATCAATTTAGTTTAAATTTTAGAAGGTTAAAACCTAACAATTGAAAAGCTTGTGGGTCTAAATTGTTATTAACTAGTACCACAAAAAGGTAATTTGTAATTTACACTAAAAACAAATTAGTCTTGAGACAAGCACCACGTGGATTATATTAAGTTTTTCAATTAAATTCAAACACATAATTGTATTAATTGATGAAATACAAGTAATGTTTATATTTTTTTATTGATAATTAATTTTAACACAACTATATATTTAAATGTAATTGAGGATCATAATTTACCTTACTTATAAATAAGTTTTAGTCTTTGTTTATCCAAAAAAAAAAGTTTTAGTATTTGTTTTTATATGTAACTAATATATAACTTGTGCATATGCACGGTAATTAAAAATACTTATAATTTCACACATATATGGGTTCAAATTATACTCGGTGTAAGAGTTAGACATTTTTTAAGTTATAGATGAGTTTTACTCTCTCTCTCTCTCTCTCTCTCTCTCTCTCTCTCTCTCTTAATTTTTAATTTTTTTATTTTTATTTTTATATATACACATGAGTTTACTCTTTCTATTATTATTATTTTTGTTTATTGGGTTTATTTTATGGTTTATTTATATTAGACTATTCATCTTTTGCACAATATTAACTCACTTAGAACAAAAAAAAAAAAAAAAAAAAACTTAGATAGGATGCTTGGCATAAAATTTGACAAAAATTGGAATCCAATTTAGAATCTAATTAAATTTTTTCTCAGCATTGACTTTAATTATATATATAGTCATAGATGAGTTTCATTCTCCCTCTCTTTTTAATTTTTAATTTTAGTTTTTTTGAATATACACATGAATTTACTTTTTATTATTATTGGGTTTTTTTTTTATTTTTTTATTTTTTTTATGGTTTATTTATATTAGACTCTTTGTCTTTTGCACAACATTAATTCACTTAAAATACTAGTAAAAATTAAAAAAAAAAAAAACTTAGATAGAACACATGGTGTAAATTTAGACAACAATTAAAGTCCAATTTAAAATTTAATTGAATTTTTTTCTCAGATTTGGCTTTAATTATATATATATACACCGGTAGATTGCTTGTGCATTACACTAGAATTTTGCAAACTTCTAGAAATATTAGCATATATATAAACTTCTTGAAATAATTTTTAACCCGAAGATAAGTTAAAATGTTTTTAATGTTCTAAACAGTGGAGGGGAACTGACTTTCATTGGGCGTCATGCCTCCCTGGTCTTCCTCATGAAATACTTTTGCAAACTGTTTTTATGTGGCTATTTTTTTCTTCCTTGTGAAGATTGCCCTGTACTTTCTTTGATCTTCCTTTTGGTTCTATCCTTGCTTCGATGACTCCATCCTCTCTTAGGAATTGAGATCAAATGCAATACCTTAACTCACTTTTCTCTTACAATTTTTTCTTTTTTTTTACTTTAACTTTTTTTTATTATTTCATTTTAATATATTTAATTTAATAGTTGAGATTGAAAGTTTTTTTTTTTTTTTTTTTTTTCTTTCAATATCAGCCATTGATATTACACCTAATCTCAATCCCTCTCTCGACTAAACCCCGGTCTCTCGTCTTTATTACATCCTTCACCATTAATTTCCCTCTGCCATGACAGAATCTTTTGTGGATGCCATTACTTCTCAAGTAGCTAGGCTCATTTGGCTAAAGAGTATAGTTAATCTCTATGAGGTCTCATATATTGATACTGTATTTTGTCCAATTCTAAATTTTGATAGAAGTTTTAGCTTAAAAATGAATAATTTCATAGTTTTAATAATTTTTGTTGTTGTTGATTTTCATCAATTTCTATATGGTCAACTAATATTAGTGGACTTTTAAAATCAACCATATGATTGAATTAATTTTGGTGCTATATTTAACACCATGAATTTTTTTGTAATTTTCTTGCTCATGGGCGAAGACTAGGTTTAAATTAAATAAGGTATTGTTGATTAAAAGAATCTACTTGATTTGCATTTTTTTTTTTTTTTTTGAGGGGAAACATCGAAATTTTTATTAAAAAACGCCTCTTAAATTGGCTTGAACAACAGAATAAAGATGTGGTGGAACATCCTCCATCCACACTAGGAAATCTGGTATGCCAATGGCATGTCTAGCCAGACCATGAGCTAAAGAATTACCTTCTCTAAATGTATGAGAATAAAGTAATTTAACAAATCGTGAGGATAAACTTTTCACCTCATCTATGAATAAACCAAATGGAGCTAAAGGGACCAAATCATCCGTTTGAGCCTTAAAAACTTCCAGTGAGTCTCCTTCTAAGATAGCTTCTTGAAAAATTGCTACTAAATATATCATTTGGGTCTCTTTTATTGAATATGTCATTGAGATTTGAGTATCAAATTGATTAAGGAATTTAATTAATTTTTATAAATTCTGTGTCATGTTTTTATGGAGTTCATTTACTTTGTTAAATTTGATTTTTTTTTTTTTTATCAGGACATACATCTGATTTATCATTTATTCAAAAATCCAGTTAATTTCTTTTGATTAATGAGCATGCCAAGTTTTGATCTGAGATATTAACAGTTGACTTAAAGTCTATACAATTCCCTAAGTGCACTACAGTCCAAGTTTTAATCCATTGCACAAGAAAATTATGGTATTGGTTCTAATTGCTAGAATGTTCGGGTGACATATCTCATCCATTCTTATCTAGTGAGACAGGACACCTATCCTTATCCACCATCTTTAAAATCCCTAAAGCCCCAGGAAACCCCATATAAAAGCTCTCACTTTCTTTCCAATTAGGAACAAGGATGTCAATACCGTACCGGAGGCCGTACCGGTTTGGCCACCGCTACAATATATTTCGGATACCGGTCAATACCGATGTACCGTTTCAGGTTTACCGCTATTTTTTATATTTATAAATAAATAAATATATATATGTATGTATGTCTGTGTATATATATATTATAATAAATATAAAAGTTTACCATAAAACATTTCCTTAATTCAGAACTAATTATTCATGGTTTTAGACTTTAGTATCAATTAAAAGGGAAAAAAAAATAAAAAAATAAAATAGAAAGCTTAAAAGTTACCATTGCATACTAAGAAAACAAATAATACTAATAAGTTAATGCAAATAAGTTACCATTCTGTCCTAACAAAAATTCAAAAATTACAAAACTTAATAATAATAAAAAATAAAAAAAACTTTTTCTGTACCGGCCGGTATTGTCTGAAATTGTCCGGTACGGCCGGTATTTTTTCCGGTACGAAACAGGGGGGTCGAGCGTACCGGATTGCTGGCCGGTACGGTATATTTCGGCTGTACCGGCCGATACGGTACGGAATCGATAACCTTAATTAGGAATAATCAATGGTCGGCCCCAAGGATTCCACATTCCCACGGTTTGGGCTTTTTACCACTTCTATTTTGGTTTTCATTCTAAACCTCTACCCAAGAGAAAAAATCTTGTGGCACTCGCAGATTAATGAGACATAGTTCTCATGCCATACTTTCTACCATCATCACACTAATGGCCTGTTTGGGAGATAAAAAAAGGAGGGGGAGTAGAGTAAAGGGAGGGAGAGTAATTCAATTACCTTGTTTGGAAATTTTGTTAAGGAAGAAGGGGGAGGGATTTGGAGAGGTTTGGAAGGGTTTTAACTACCTCTAACCCCTCATTTTTAATTCCCCCAAATTGGAGAGATTTGGAGGGAGAGTAGAGTAGATAAATTATTGACCAAATGAATTCCCTAATTTAACCTTTTTAAATTAACAAAATTACAAAAAGATTATATAAATAATCTTTATTTGTTTCCCGAGAAAATATGAGAAAAAAAATTTTGAATCTCACTATTTACCTTTGTTACTAACTTTGCAAATAAGGCAACCCAACAAGAAAAATTCAAGCTCGCGATGAAATACAAATTCCATTAGAAATTGAAACCCTAACAACAAAATCAAAACAAAAATTAAAAAAAAGAAAAAAGAAGCAAAACGATTTGGATTGAACCTGCAAAAAATTCAAAGCAAAATCAAAACCCACATCCAATTTGAGAGAGAGAATCGAAGTGAGAGAAAGAGAGGATCGGAATGAGAGAAAGAGAGAGAATCCACCATCGTCGTTGCTCCAAACCACCATGCCATCGTCGCCGATCTCCAAACCACCACACTATCGCCGTCAATCTTCAGTCCCTACTGACGATTTTGATCTCCAATCTAAGCCGATCTGAGAGACCCACAACAAAAATTCAAAGCAAACCAAAACCCACATCTAATCTGAGAGAGAGAATCGGAGTGAGAGAAAGAGAGGATCGAAATGAGAGAAAGAGAGAGAATCCACCATCGCCGCCGCTCCAAACCACCACGCCATTACCGCCGCTCCAAACCACCACACCATCGCTGTCGATCTCCAATCGCTGTGCTCCGACACGATGGTGGCTCGCTCCGACGGGTTCTCCTTAGGGTTCGCTTTCGTTGGGAAAACCTCTTTCTTTTTCTTTTTTTTTGGTTAAACTCTTTCTTTTTCAACACAACACAGGTATATACAATAAAGAATATTTAATTTATTTTTTATTATAATTTTTTTTGAGGTAATAAAAATTATTTTATAATAGTTAATAGTAGTTATATATATATATATATATATATATATATATATATATATATTTTGATGGATAATTTTATACTTTTATTAGTGGTATTTGATGGAATGAGAATGTTAATTAAATAATTATTTAATCTTACAAATTAATTATAGACTAATGTTGCAAGTCCATTTTCAAATAGGGGTAAATTTGTCTATTTAAATCATTTCCTCTCATTTCCATCCTAATTTTTAAAACATCCAAACAAGAGGAAGGGCTAATTACTCCCTTCCCCCTTACTAATTTTAAAAACATCCAAATAAGGTGGAGGATAACCATTCCACTCTACTCTCCTCTTCACTACTCTTCTCCCCTCTACTCCCCTCTACTCTCCTCCCTCTCTAAACTTCCAAACAGGCCATAAGTCTCCAACACCCAAAAAAACCTTCCCTGCCTAACCCGAAAAACTGTCATACCTCCCTCTAAAACCCCCAAAAACAAAATCCAAAACAGAGCCTGAGGACCAAGAAAAATCCCTCATTTTTTATTTACCGGAAACCTTCAACAACCATTCTCAACAACAACCAGCTCCATCCCAACAAGAAGACCATCTACCCAACACCAACTAACAGCAGACAACAACTTGAAGCAAGGCAGAAGCTAAGCAAAGAGAAACGATGATAGAACAGAGCAGAGATGACTCCTAAAAAATTTTCTCACTTTCTTTTACTTCTTTTCTATTTTTGGTTTGAAATCTAACTTAAAAACTTGTTCCTTTTTCAGCTGGTAGATTGTCACACACCCAATTGACGCAATTGAGTTTGTTGGTTGCTTCGAGTGAACCGAGACCTCTTTATTGATAAATAAACTACTTCAAGGGAGTCTAGACCTCCAAAGTAAATATTCACTAAATAATCTTTTATTAATTAATATCAACCCATATAAATAGATGAGTTTATAAAATAAAGCTAACATTTAAATCCTAAAGAAACCTAATCTTTATCTACAACAAGTAGATAAGATTTATTCAAATATTAAACTAACAATTTATCCTATTCATTATTTGATTACCCAACTCCTAATAACAAAAATAAAATCTTAAATAATAAAATAAAATAAAATTTTAAATAATTAAATAAAAACTAAGCATGTAACATTGCGATTGTTACAAACCCAATTGACCCAATTGAGTTTGTTGGTTGCTTCGAGGGAACCAAGGCCTCTTAATTGATAAATAGACTACTTCAAAAGAGTATAGACCTCCAATGTGAATAAAAGATGTAATTAACAAAAAGATTTAAATTACATAATTATAATATTGTTTTATATAAATGGAGAAGATGTTATTAAAGGGGACAAAATGGATTGAAGTAGATTGAATGGACTGAAATAGATTGAAGTGGACCAAAATACTATTGATGTGGTTTAAAAGTAGTGTAGTAACAATAAATATTACACTTTATCTTTTAGATATTATATATATATATATATATATATATATATGCCAATTAAATCCAAAAATACCCACATTGAATTAGCAAAGTATATATATATATATATATATATATATAAAGCATTTTAGCTATCTTACAATCTAGTCCAAAGCCATTGATGTTTATATATTTATATTGTGGGGGCCAATTAATCAGGAGATATTATCAAGGCCATGCTAGCTGGGCCTAAAGTCCAATCCGAGGATGTTAGACCATCCGAGACGGCCCAGATAAGACTGTGAAACAAGCAAGTCTAAGGGAGGAATAAAAACACCATGGGATGAGTCCAATAAGTGTCCGAGGTGAATTTGAGTGTCATACCATTACCGACTTACTTCAGAGTTGCACCACAGCTAAAGAAGGGATATTGGACCAGGGAAAAGACGGAGGAGGCAAACAAATATCTATAAAGCTGCTACCTTCGCATTAAATGCCTTCCAACCAACTCCCTGGCCGCATTAATGTGGAGGTGATGCCTGAACAATGATAAAGCAGCCTTACAGCTACTGGTTGATTTTTCCAGGAAGGGTTGGATGGGACAGGAGGATATCCTCCAAACTCAACCTACACGTGTGCGGCGAAGATGAGACCAAGACGGCAGTATATAACATGTAAGAGTGCATTGAGAGAGGGAGATGGGAACAAAGAAAACCAAAAAGAATGGACTTAGAAGAAAACCTTGAAAAAGAAAGAACAAAACTGGCTTTCAAGAAGAAATTGATCGTAACATTAGTGTGAGTACATCTATGAGTGTAAAAATTCGATCGTTTTCCTTTAAGGTCAATCTAGCTCTTTAACAACCACGCTCTATAAATTTTATTGCAAGGGCCTTTAACGTGCGAAACCCATATCAGTTGGGATCGTTACAATTTGAGTCCTTACAATTGGCGCCGTTTGTGGGAAGAGCTTGATTTAGACCAAAGGAAACTCAGTTGCAACGTTTACAATGGAGGAAGCAGGTCCACACCAGATAGCAGCTGGGCCGCGTCAGATAGACGCTAACCCGCACCAAGCAGAGTCAAGGGGCTCCCAGCATGGCGATCCGCGCCGTAGCCTCGAAAGGAGAGAGGGTCGTGAGGAAGGTGCACACACGACTCATACTAGTAAGAGTTGGTCTCGGGGGAAGAGTCATGTTTCCTATGCAAAGAACGATGGGGACATGCAACGTGAAGTAGACGAGTTGAAGAGGGAGTTGCGTCATGCTCGACGAAGGTGTTCGCCGCCCAGCTTCGGTTCTTCCTCCGAGGATACGGATGGTGCCAGTTATAGACGAAGATCAAGAACCCCGCCCAGCGAGACTTTCACCTATGAAGAGGAGTACCACCGCCAACGTAAGCACAAAAGTCCGCCGAGCAGGGGCTTGGTGAATAGTGCCATGAACAAAGCTCTGAACCAAGTTTCCAAGTCACCCTTCACAAGGAGTATTGAGGATGCGAATCTTCCTCGGCGATTCCATCAACCTACATTCACCCCATACAATGGCCGGACTGACCCGGTAGAGCACTTTAGCCATTTTAGCCAAAAGATGGCTATTTACTCCAGAGATGAAGCTCTGATGTGTAAGGTCTTTCCATCGAGCTTGGGCCCGGTTGCGATGAGGTGGTTTAATGGTTTGAGGGCTAATTCTATAGACTCCTTCAAGAAACTTTCCCGGGCTTTTGGCGCTCGCTTTATTACCTGCAGCAGGGTTCCTCGGCCTTTGGGGTCTTTGCTGTCCATGTCCATGCGAGAGGGTGAAACTCTCAAGGCCTATTCGGACAGATACTGGGAGATGTTTAATGAGATAGAAGGAGAGCATGACGATGTAGCTATAAGTACTTTTAAGGCTGGTCTTCCAGCCGAGCATGATTTGAGGAAGTCTTTAACTGGTAAACCTGTCACCAGTGTGCATCAGTTGATGGATAGGATTGACAAGTACAGAAGAGTTGAAGAAGACCAATTGCAAGGAAAAGGGAAGGCTAAGATGATCCCTCAGGAGAGGAGGGATTTCAGATCGGACCGATACAACAATAACCGGCCTCGGAAGGATTTTGTTGGGCAGTCAAATTCTGCCAACGTCCAGGAAGTTCATGCTGTGTTTCGGGAACCTGCGCAGCAGGTATTGAAAAAGATTAGGGATGAACCATTTTTTAGGTGGCCAAATAAGATGGCAGGAGATCCTGCGAGGCGTAACCAGAATCTCTATTGCCACTACCACCAAGACCACGGACACACCATTGAGAAATGTAAGAATTTATGGGACCATCTGGAGCAATTGGTCCGAGAAGGAAGGCTGAAACATCTCCTGCACAACTCCAGTGGCCGAGCTGGTCAGGCAAGTTCGGAGATGCGGGGCGATGCTTCCTCGGGGCTCCCCCTTGGAACGATTAATGTTATTTTTGCCACCCCGGGGAGGACTGGGTCATGCCCTACCAGGGTACTGTCAGTATCACGGTCTCCGGCCAAGGAGTGTGGTTCGGCGTCTAAAAAAGCCAGGAGGGACATTCCTTTAGTGTTGGGCTTTTCGGACGAGGACAAAGCGGGAACCATCTAGCCACATGACGATGCTCTGGTGGTTACGCTGAGAATCGGCGGGTACTACGTGAGAAGGGTAATGATTGATCAGGGTAGTGCTGCTAATGTAATGTACCCTGACTTATACAATGGGCTAGGTTTGAAACCCGAGCACTTGACGACTTACAATTCGCCTTTGATGAGCTTTGAGGGAAGAATGGTCGTCCCAAAGGGTCAGATAAGGCTACCTGTGCAGGCCGGTACGGATGTGGTGGAGGTGGACTTCATCGTCGTGGATGTCTTCTCGCCATACACGGTTATTCTGGGCCGACCTTGGCTCCACACCCTGGATGCGGTCTCCTTTACCCTGCACCAGAAGGTAAAGTACCCATCCGGAGGTTGAGTTTTGGAGATAGTGGGAAGTCAGGTTGCTACTCGGCAATGCCTAGTAGCGGCTATCCAGCATCGGCCAGACGTAGAGACCTCAGCTGCTGCCAGCAGTGGTTTATAGCAGTTAACGGCTCCAGCATTACCCTCAAACGGACAGGTCGACGAGGTAAAGTGCGAAGATTTGGAGAGGGTAATCATATCTGATGACCCGGATAAATTTTTCCAGCTTGGGGCTAGACTGCCTTCGCAAGAGAAGGAACAGCTGGTCAAGTTCCTCAAAGAGAATATCGACGTGTTTGCCTGGAGTCCATATGAAGCACCGAGCATAGATCCAAGCTTCATCTGTCATCACCTCAACATGAATCCTACCGTTGTTCCAAAGAGACAACCCCCTCGGAGACCGTCGAAGGAGAACGCCGAAGCTGTCAGAAGTGAAGTGGCCAAACTAAAACAGGCCGGTGCTATAAAAGAAGTATTTTACCCTCAATGGCTAGCTAATACAGTTGTGGTAAAGAAGAAGACAGGGAAATGGCGAGTGTGCGTGGACTTCACGGACCTCAATAAGGCTTGTCCTAAGGATCCTTTTCCTATGCCGAAGATAGACCAGTTGGTGGATGCAACGGTCGGCCATCCTCGGATGAGTTTTTTGGATGCTTTCCAGGGATATCATCAGATACCATTGGCAGTGGATGACCAAGAAAAGACAGCTTTCGTCACACCCATCGGAAACTATCATTATAAAGTGATGCCGTTTGGGTTGAAAAATGTGGGATCTACTTACCAACGGATGATGACTAAAATGTTCGAGCCACAGCTAGGCAGGAGCATGGAGGTCTATATTGATGATATGGTGGTAAAGAGCAAGGTGGTGTCCGGGCATGTGGAGGATCTTGCAAATATTTTTGAAATCCTAAGGGAGCATAAGCTACGCCTAAATGCCTCAAAGTGTTCCTTTGGGGTGAGTTCTGGAAAATTCTTGAGGTATATGGTGACTCATAGGGGAATTGAGGTGAACCCAGACCAGATAAAGGCCATTCACAATTTGAAGGCACCTCGGAATCCGAAAGAGGTGCAGAAACTGACAGGAATGACTGCAGCATTGTACATATTTATCTCCAAGTTAGCTGATAGGTGCAGACCCTTCTTTCGTTTGTTACACAAATGGAAAGGATTTGAGTGGACCGAGGAATGCTCTGTAGCATTTCAGCAGTTGAAAGATTATCTATCTCGGCCGCCTATCATGTCCAGCCTTGAGGTGGACGAGGTCCTGTTTGCCTATTTAGCAGTGGCCCCTCATGCTGTGAGTTTTGTTCTGATACGAGAGGACAGTGGCGTTCAAAGGCCAGTTTATTATGTAAGTAAGTCGCTTCATGAGGCCGAGGTGAGATACTTATCGTTAGAAAAGGCCATCTTGGCGATAGTGCATGCAACTCACAAACTCTCGCATTACTTTCAGGCGCACACCGTAGTAGTCTTAACTCAGCTACCCCTCAAGTCCATACTCAGAAGCGCTGACTATACGGGGAGGATTGCTAAGTGGGGCACGATCCTAGGGGCTTTTGACATCAAGTATATGCCCCGTACTTCTGTGAAAGGCCAGGTCCTCGCTGATCTGGTGGCGGAATTCATCGAGCTCCCAGAAGAGGTTGAGATGAAGCAATGTGACATGGATAGAAAATCGGTTGGACTGATTTCTACACAGGGCGATCCACCCTAGAAAGTATATGTGGATGGTGCAGCTAATCAACGGGGAGTAGGAGTAGGGCTAGTCCTAGTATCCCCCGAAAAGATCATCATTGAGAAATCCTTGAGATTGGGATTTTCAGCCACAAACAACGAAGCAGAGTATGAAGCTTTGTTGATGGGGATGAGTATGGTCCAGAAAATGGGAGGAAAAGCAGTGGAAGTGTTCTCGGACTCAAGACTGATTGTCGGCCAGGTGAGAGGAGAATTGGAAGCCCGAGATGCCAGAATGCAAGAATATTTGAGCCAAGTTCGGCGCGTACAAGTAAAATTTCAATCTTTTGACTTGTCGCATATTCCCAGGGATGAGAATGCTCACGCCGATTCCTTGGCGACCCTTGCCACTTCTTCGGTACAGAATTTCCCCAGGGTGATAATCGTTGAGGATTTGTGCACTCCCTCGCCGGTAAGGAGTGATATGCATCAGGTCCATCAAATAAATCTAACGCTGAGCTGGATGGACCCCATAGTGAAGTTCCTCGAGAGTGATACTTTGCCTGAAGAGAAGGTAGAAGCAGAGAAAATACGAAGGAAAGCTCCTCGGTTTTGGTTATCCGAGGACAGAAAGTTGTATAAGCGTTCTTTTTCTGGGCCGTATCTGCTGTGTATACACCCGGAGATGTCAGAGTCACTTTTAGAGGAGCTGCATGAAGAAATCTATGGTAGCCATACGGGGGGAAGGTCCCTATCTCACAGGGCCTTAACTCAGGGATACTGGTGGCCGAATATGCAGAAGGAAGCGCAGGAGTATGTCAGAAAGTGTGACCAATGTTAAAGATTTGCTCCTAGCATTCACCAACCGGGAGGAATTCTTAATCCCCTCTCTAGCCCTTGGCCATTCGCTCAGTGAGGCTTAGATATTGTAGGACCTTTTCCTAAGGCGTCAGGAAATAAAAGGTATCTACTGGTCGGCTCAGATTATTTTACTAAATGGGTCGAGGCTGAACCTTTGGCTAACATCAGAGACGTTGATGTTAAGAGATTTATCTGGAAAAACATCGTGATGCGGTTTGGAACTCCACACACTCTTATCTCGGACAATGGTTTTCAATTTGACAGTAAAGCTTTTAGGCAGTACTGTTCAGACTTGGGTATTAAGAATAGGTATTCCACTCCGGCTTATCTTCAAGGGAACGGTCAGGCAGAGGCCGTCAACAAGGTTATAGTTAATGGACTAAAAAAGAGGCTGGATGATGCGAAAGGAAGGTGGGTGGAGGAATTGCCGCACGTCCTTTGGACCTATCGAATAACGCCCCGAAAGTCAACAGGGGAGACTCCTTTTTCAATGACATATGGAGCCGAGGCCGTTATCCCTCTGGAGACAGGTTTTCCAACGTTAAGGACTAGTACCTTCACCTCGGATGGCAATGACAGTCTGTTAGGGAAAAGTTTAGACTTGATCGAAGAGCGAAAGGAGCGTGCGATGGTCCAATTGGCTTATTACCAACATAAACTCAAGCAAAGTTATGATACTAACGTAAAGTTGAGGCCGTTAGCTGTAGGAGACCTAATGTTGAGAAAAGTTCTGGGAAACACTAAGAACCCAGTTTGGGGAAAATTGGGGCCTAATTGGGAAGGACCTTATCGGATTACTTCAATAGCCGGAATAGGGGCCTATTACCTAGAAGATCTGGATGAAAGAGCTGTACTCCACCCCTGGAATGTAAACAATCTCCGGAGGTATTATTATTAATGAAAGTAATCTAGTTTGAATTCCTTTTAATTTATGTCCACCATATACGATGTGTTTCCATATATATGAAGTATTAAACAGAAACTAAGTTATGTCAGGTCCTCGGACCACAAATTTAGTGGAAATTAATACCCTATGACAATTATGAAGTGTTAAACAGAAATTAAGTTATGTCAGGTCCACGGACCACAAACTTAGTGGAAATTAATACCCTATGACAATTATGAAGTGTTAAACAGAAACTAAGTTATGTCAGGTCCTCGGACCACAAAATTAGTGGAAATTAATACCCTATGACAATTATGAAGTATTAAACAGAAACTAAGTTATGTCAGGTCCTCGGACCACAAACTTAGTGGAAATTAATACCCTATGACAATTATGAAGTGTTAAACAGAAACTAAGTTATGTCAGGTCCTCGGACCACAAACTTAGTGGAAATTAATACCCTATGACAATTATGAAGTGTTAAACAGAAACTAAGTTATGTCAGGTCCTCGGACCACAAATTTAGTGGAAATTAATACCTTATGACAATTATGAAGTGTTAAACAGAAACTAAGTTATGTCAGGTCCTCGGACCACAAACTTAGTGGAAATTAATACCCTATGACAATTATGAAGTGTTAAACAGAAATTAAGTTATGTCAGGTCCTCGGACCACAAATTTAGTGGAAATTAATACCCTATGACAATTATGAAGTATTAAATAGAAACTAAGTTATGTCAGGTCCTCGGACCACAAACTTAGTGGAAATTAATACCTTATGACAATTATGAAGTCTTAAACAGAAACTAAATTATGTCAGGTCCTCGGACCACAAACTTAGTGGAAATTAATACCCTATGGCAATTATGAAGTGTTAAACAGAAACTAAGTTATGTCAGGTCCTCGGACCACAAACTTAGTGGAAATTAATACCCTATGACAATTATGAAGTATTAAACAGAAACTAAGTTATGTCAGGTCCTCGGACCACAAACTTAGTGGAAATTAATACCCTATGACAATTATGAAGTATTAAACAGAAGCTAAGTTATGTCAGGTCCTCGGACCACAAACTTAGTAGAAATTAATACCCTATGACAATTATGAAGTGTTAAACTGAAACTAAATTATGTCAGGTCCTCGGACCACAAATTTAGTGGAAATTAATATTCATTCCCTTATGATATTTACTGAGGTAATAAACAAAAGCCTTTGAGCATCGTCTAATGTGCATTTGAAGTATTGCAAATCCTACTTTATCCAATTCTTAAGCGTTCTCTAAGGTTTTAATTAATCAGAAAGAATATGTGGGTATCCAAAATGATTCAATGAGACCTCATACTATTAATGTTTCTCGCCCCTTTTCAATCGCTAATTGCTAACAGTCATAAGTTGTTCTCTCTCCCTTATAAACAAGAGATAGTCAAAATAAGCCCACTCAAATTAAGATAACGTAGTAAACACGTACAAAAATAAGATAAAACGGCAACAACAGTATGTAGATAAGCATAAACTGTCGCACGAAAGTCCTAACCAAATTACAAGGCAAGTCCTATTTTTTCAACCTAATTTGGAGCTTTGGAGCTTGGCTGGCAGATTTGTCTTCCTCTGAGGTGGTAACTCCCTCTTTATCCTTAGTAGCTTCACCAGCAGGCATGACTGTGGAAGCCAAATCCTGTTGAAAACCAGGGGAAGCTATTCCTGCTCCAGAAGCAGCTGCAGTTTTGTCCAAGGAGACTTCTGGGGGGTCATTACTCTCTTTATCTGTTTCTGGTTGGCCAGGAGGAGGAGGATGTGGAGGTAAAACATCCTCCGTAAGATTGATGGTTAGGGGAGTATCTTCAGCTTGACTGGATGGAGGATTTGAGGCGCGAATTGCTTTAGGGAAAAACACGTTCTCTGGCTTCCTTAGCTCGGATGAAGCCTCAACCCTAGCTCGGTTGAGGGCTTCATCCCACGTTTGGGCACAGTAGATACGGCACACCATTGGCACTTGTGCCCTTAGTGTCTCCTCTGTCTCGACCACACCGAGGTCATAGCCCTTTTGCTCGGCCTCATTCGTTGCCTGTTCGGCCTCGGCTTTGGCCTTTTCAGCTTCCTCTTTTGACTTCTCAGCTTGTTCCCTCAACTTTTGGGTTTCCTCCAAGTGCTTCCTAAAGACTGCAACTTGTTCCCGGGCAGCTTTCAATTCTGCATTTGCTTCGTGTAAGCGCCTTCCTTGGTCCTCGGCTTGCTTTTGGTAGCCCTCCAAGGCCGAGTCAACGCTCTTGAGAGCTTGCTCCTCAGCAAGCAATTTTTTCTTTGCAGCCGCCAAATCCTGCTCGGAACCTTTCATAGCCTGTACAGCCGACGCCCGTGTCTTCTTTTCCTCGTCCAGCTGACTGTAGCCGATATTTAACAGCTCATCCAACTTAAATGTGTTTTGGATAACCTGAAAAGAGCAGAATAACGTTATAGTCAGAAAAAAGTATATATTCGTGAGAAATGATCATAAAAAGAAAAGAAAGAAGTTTGCGCTATACCATAGCTAAATATCTTTTGTTGTTGTGGATGAGCTCGTTTTTCCTTGCATTCTTTATTTCGGCCATATCTTTTGGAAGCAGCAATGCCTCCTCTATAGAAGAGGCTACGTGACACCCAATGCCACCATTGAAGTCTCTAATGGATGCATCATCTAGTAGGGGCTCCCCACCATGCATAGGTGCTGGCAACCATGCTTGGGGCTCAGGAAGTTGGATGGCAGACCTCTCTTGGTCTCGCTGAGTTGGGTGGCTAGTTTTTTGCTGCTTTGCAGCTCGTCGGGCATCCTCTTCACGGTTCGGACAGGACTTGCTCGCATCCGCCACATCCTTCCCCTTCTGCTCCTTGCGCCTTTTTAACTCTGCAGCATCAGCTTTGACTGACTGGGGAGGTTGGTGAGAAGGTTGGGGTGGAGCAGGAAGAGGAGACTTGGTGGGAAGAATGGGACGCTGGGGTTGCGTTGATTTTGCTGGCGCACTCTTTCCAGGTTGATGCTTAATCAACTCCTGCAAACTCCTTTGCGGCTTCCTCTGTACTCCCATCTCGTCAGAATCCCCCTCGGAGTGTATAGATTGTTCGAAAACCCCAAGATCTTCCGAAGAGTCTGAGAGTTCTACAACTCCTTCCTCTTCTTCCCTTTCACCTTCGTCTTCCTTTTTCTCTTCTGCTTCCTCTTCTCTGAGGGCAGGCTGGGATGAAGAGGCTCCTGATGGGATGGCGGCCACATAAAGGGGCTCGGTACGGGCTGTATCCTTGGGAAGTGGAATACCTTCTGGGACAATGAACCCCTGATAGGCAACGCTAATGCGTTGAAGCCGACGATCTCCGGCTCTGATCACGTACTTCGGCGCTTGAAAAGCAAGCGAGAGAGGGGTGTAGTCGAGGATTAAATGAGCTGCCCGTAGTTGGCCGTCAGCTTCGTTCACGTATATCTCGGCCTTTAGTATCCTATTCAAGCTCGCTTGGTTTACTAACTTGAGGTTAGGCTTGGTAAAACGCTTATCTGCAAAACCATTGAATCGAAACGAAAAGTCAATAGGGATGAGAATACTAAGACTCAAACAAAAAAAAAAAAAAAGGTACATATGAACTAAACATCATAAATCTAAAACCGCATTCCCACCTGGTGTTCCTTCCTCCACAGGGCATGGCAGGCCATCATGCCATTCCCCAGAGAAGATAAGGAAATCTTCCTTTAGTTTCTTGTTTGAGGTGGGTAAGCACTAAATTAACCTCACCTCAGGGAATCTCGACTTGAGATAATATCCCTGCCCCTTTAAGTGGTGGAGATTGTACACCCAATTCATGTCATGATGGGTCAGGTCTAGATCCATTCTCTCGTTCAGAGTTTCTATACTTCCTAGAACCCTAAACATGTTTGGGGCACACTGAGTTGGGGATAACTTAACGAACCTAAGGTAGTTCCTAGTGATCTTACCCATGGGGATAGTCATCCCGCCCTTTATGAAGGCAATCATGGGAATAACCACTTCCCCAGTTCTCCTACCATCGAACCATTCCCCTTGAGCTGCGTACCTCATACCCACTGTCGGGGGAATCCTATACTCAGAGCGAAAACTTCTTATACCTTCCTCGGATTCAACTAGACTACGAAATCTACCCTCCTTTTTTCCCATTTTTCTAAAGGATTTTAATAGAAAAATTAATGAGTTGAAGATGAAAGAGGTAAGGGTTTTGAGCAAACTTACAGGTTTGGAAGAGGATCCTCGGATAAATGTCTAGTATTTGTAGATGCACAGAGAGAGGAAAGGTAAAGAGTCAGGTTCAACGTACGAGCTCTAAGATTATGATACTGCGAAAAGTAAGTAAGAAAAGTGACCCATAAATTGCAGGCGGGAAAACTCCCGCTCGTGAAACGAGGGGAACCCTCTACCGTTGGATTCATATCGTACCGTTGAACGTGGGGGACAAGGGCGTTACCGAAATTTAATACTGGCACGCTCAAGACGCCTAAACGTCAGGAACGTGCCTTGGGCAGGTGAAGAGACGTATGGAAGGTCAGAAATACAAAATAGAATCCCAAACGAAATCAGCCGAGGACATCAAAATCAACCTTCCTCCCGAGGAGTCGAAAGGTAAGATTTTGAGGGGCTATTGTGGGGGCCAATTAATTAGGAGATATTATCAAGGCCATGCCAGCTGGGCCTAAAGTCCAATCCGAGGATGTTAGACCATCCGAGACGGCCCAGATAAGACTGTGAAACAAGCAAGTCTAAGGGAGGAATAAAAACACCATGGGATGAGTCCAATAAGTGTCCGAGGTGAATTTGAGTGTCATACCATTACCGACTTACTTTAGAGTTGCACCACAGCTAAAGAAGGGATATTGGACCAGGGAAAAGACGGAGGAGGCAAACAAATATCTATAAAGCTGCTACCTCCGCATTAAATGCCTTCCAACCAACTCCCTGGCCGCATTAATGTGGAGGTGATGCCTGAACAATGATAAAGCAGCCTTACAGCTACTGGTTGATTTTTCCAGGAAGTGTTGGATGGGACAGGAGGATATCCTCCAAACTCAACCTACACGTGTGCGGCGAAGATGAGACCAAGACGGCAGTATATAACATGTAAGAGTGCATTGAGAGAGGGAGATGGGAACAAAGAAAACCAAAAAGAATGGACTTAGAAGAAAACCTTGAAAAAGAAAGAACAAAACTGGCTTTCAAGAAGAAATTGATCGTAACATTAGTGTGAGTACATCTATGAGTGTAAAAATTCGATCGTTTTCCTTTAAGATCAATCTAGCTCTTTAACAACCACGCTCTATAAATTTTATTGCAAGGGCCTTTAACGTGCGAAACCCATATCAGTTGGGATCGTTACAATTTGAGTCCTTACATATATGTATTTTGAATGGTTGTTATTTATATTAGTTTCAAAAGGATGCCTCCATTTTAAAATGCTAGTTCAAATAATAATTAAATCAATAATAATAATTATATAGACAACATCAACAACAAGCACTCGTTACTTTTAAAATTTCTTTTATTGAGTATGGATTATTAATAGACTAATTAGGTTGGTTATATGTATATGTATTTTTATATCATTTTATTTTATTCTAAATCATATTCTTTATTACATTCTTAATTAACATGTATAAAACGAATACAATAATAATATTAAAAAAACCTTCAAATTTCTATGGAATCTACATGTGGGGACCGGCCCAGAATAACAGTCTGGGCCCAGGCCCGTCCGAGGACGCAGACCATCCGAGGAGCCAGCGTGACTTAAGCAATCCTTATTCAGGCCCATTGGGGGCAAAGAAAACATGTCCGAGGAGTAATTTCTCCTCGGATACTGAAAATCCGGAGCAAAGGCACGTCCAAGCCACTATAGCCCATCTTCTAAATACGTAAAAAGGAAGGAAACCCGAAATATCTCAGCAAAGGCTGCCACCACCACATTAAATGCATTACAACTACTCCCCTGGCCGCATTAATGTGGAGAAGACCCCTGAACAGTGCTACCTTGGCTACTGCAACTCACAAAGAACTGAGAGAGGTGTCTAATGGGACAGGTGCTCAAGTGGGGGTTTGGATGACCAACAAGTGTGAAGCCCAGATGACTGGAAAGGGCCTATATAATATGTAGAAGTCCCCCAAGAGAAGGGGACAAGAAAAAAGAGGAGAATACGGTAGCATTAAGAGGAATCATATTGTACTGATCTGTATCCATTAATCAAGTTTTGAGCCCTATCATTCCTGGGGACTTTCCGACACAGTGGCGTTTGTTCTTGTTCATGTATTCCTTTAACCCATGCAACAAACTGTTTAGACTTACTTAAACAGAGTTCTTTAACCCATACTCTACAACATTCATTGTGTTGGGATTTTTGGGTCAAGACTTCAAACGACAAGGGTCTGGGCCCCAAAAAATTGTGTCCCTACACTACAAATTTTGATTAGAAAAATTTTACATCACTCACTAAGTAAGAACGAAAATTTGGAAAACAAACTAACGGGTTCTAATTGAAATGACACCTCCCACAATAAAGAAATAGGTATGGTTGTGAAACTTGCTTTCAAGCAAGAAAATAGAGAAAACAGTCCACAATTTCATATGCAATCTGTAATTACAACACAAATTTCAAAAGATTAACTAGGGTTTTTTTTTTTTTTTTTTCAAACGAAGACAACTTCATTCAAACACAAAAACAATCAGCTAAAATGACATACTCCTCGATCACCATATCTTGAAACAAATACACAAAGTGATGAGATAAAAACATTGAAACAAAGACAATTATGAATTACCACACCTAGGATTTATTCAAGTGCAAATGTTTTTCAGTGCGATATTAGGTAATCAAGGAAACTATCCAAGTATTGATCTTGACTCGTCCTGTCTCCAAACAAGCCCTTCATCTCCTTAGCAGGGGCAGGGCACTTGAAGGCCAGGGTGGTCACAGTACCACCCTGACCTAAATTTATATATATATAATAATTTAAAATTTTATATTTGTCTAGTCTTTAAAAAAAAAATTGGGAACACTCTCAGTTTTTTTTATACCAATAAAATTAAACTTTGCTCCATAATTTGTTCTATTTAACAATATATTGGGGCTTTCAAGCAAAAAGAAGCTCAAAAAAATTTTTGAACTAAAATCTGAAAAAAAATAAATTATAACATAGCAAGCCCAAATGCCCAATAAACCCCAAGAAAGAAGCCCAAGATCAATCTCTTTTATTAGATTGTGTAATTTATGCTTCTTAAGGAATACCCTGAGAAAAATTCATGGAGCCGCCACTGCTCCTTAGCCTTGTCCCTGTAAATCTTGCCCTCTTCCATCACCAGCCTTAGCGACTTAGCCATTGAGTCCCTAGTGAATGACCCATCATGCTCCTTCCTCGGTATCAAATACCCAATATGTTTCTCTTCCAAAACCTTAGCATTAATCCCTTGGTCTGCATAGAAGGTCAACAATATGAGAGCTCTCTCAAACTGAAGTGCTTCCACCACGAAGCTCCAACCAGAATGAGTGAAAAATCCACCAATGGAGTCATGAGCTAAAATCTTGAGTTGAGGTACCCAACCCGTACACACCACCCCTTGTCCTTTGGTTCGTTCCTCGAACCCCTCTAGCAACTTGGTCAACTCAGTATTAGCTTGGCCTTGTCCAGTTCTTATCACCAAGAAGAAGGGCAACTTGGATTGTTCTAACCCAAGAGCTATCTTAGTGAGTTCCTCTTGACTAGGCTGTGCCTCGCTCTTTAATACTCGAGTTTATGGAACTCGAGTACCATAAAAAAATTTTAAATTTTTTCCATGGTACTCGAGTTCCATAAACTCGAGTACCATGGAAAACTTGATTTTGCCAACCTCGAGTACCCAAAGAGTGGTACATCCCTACATATTTCTGAAACAGTGGTAGATTGCAACATAGTTTGTGAAAATGTACTATTTGGCTATTTTCATCGTAATTATTCCCTACCTTTACTGTTTCTTTAGCCTTCCTCTTCAATCTTCAAGGCACCGAAAATTTTCCTTTTCTGTTTAGACTGTCATCTTCCCCCACTTTTGCAGTTCCTGCATTCTCAGTCCATGAGACCTGCTAGCTAGAGATGGTGATATTCCTCTTAGGGTTAAAAACTGTTGTAACAACCCTAAAGCTATAGGTACTCTTATAACTAGGGCAAGAGACATGAGTAAGGATTGTAGCGATTGAGTGTTGTTACATGTTATATAGAAGACTCCAACCAGCATTAATTTTTTTTTTCTCCGACTCCAATTGCAGGCAATACTAACTAGCATTGTTTTGAAATGGACTATAACCATGTTGGGTGCTCTTTGGCCTTTTGTTGACTCATAATTTCATTTTTGCATGGTTTAAGTCCATGCATGAAGGTATTCTCAATATTTGAAGATTTGGGAATTTTAGTTGATATTGTATCCACTAGTGAGGTTAGTATTTCCTTGACACTGGATCCATTAAAGCTTTGGAGTAGAACTATAGGATGGTCTTCCAGTATTGTGGCAGAATTGTGGGGATTAAGGGATGGCCTCATCCTTTGCTCCCAACTCCATATTGAGGCCATTGAAATTGAGTTAGACTAGGGACAGGCCCAAGAATTCAGGCTAGGGGGCCGGAGATAAGCGGAAAAACAAATTCTCTCTGTCTTGCAGTCTTGCTTTTTCTTCTCAGTTTTTCTTTTTCTATTGTGTTCTCTGTTTGGAGTTTGGACTGAATTTTTGTATTTACTTTTTTTTTTAATGATTTACATTGGGCTGGCCGGCTAGTAATGGGGTTGAAAATTTTGGAGGGGGGTCTATTGCGTTTGGAGTTTGGACTGAATTTCTATATTTACCTCCTCTTTTTTTTTTTTTTTTTTTTTTTTTTTCCTGGTTGATTTACATTGGGTTGGTCGGTTGGTAATGGGGTTGAAAATTTTGGGGTGGGGGGGGAAGTTATTATTATTATTAATTTTTTCGAAAATATACCTACTAATATATATATATATATATATATATATATATATATATATATATAAAATTGGGCCAGGGGGGCCTGGGCCCCCACCTGTGTCTGTCCCTGAGTTAGACGGTAAAACTGTGGTTTGTCTCCTTAGTAGCAACTCTGGAATCACTTGGTGAATTTGTGTCTATTATTGATGATTGCAGGGACTTAATCAGGAATATTCCAAGAAGGAGATCGTGCATTGCTTTAGAGAAGCGAATAGCCAAGAACACGATTTTGTTTTAATTGATGTACCCCCATTTGAATCTGATGTTTTGTTATTACTCTACTTGGACAAACTTGGCATGTATTTTGATGGCACTCAGTCTTACTTTACCCACATGGGCCACATCTATTTGATTTTCTATGAAATATCCATATTACCACTATAGTGAGGTAGGTTTTGAGCCCATTCCAGAGTTGGGCTGAAGATGTTGAGAGGCCCATTTTCAAGAATACGCTCGACTCGAGAATGAGTAAGCTATGAAAAGGCCCGATGCTTGGACCCATGGCCCCATCCGAAGACTAACATGCGCCCACACACCTAAATTGGCGTCAGACACAAGTTACCAAGCAATCCATCCCCCAACGTCAGAAGCTATGGGTCCCACTGCTGATAACTGATTTGATAGGCGGGAACAGTGTTACAGACCCAGATAGCCATTTGAACCCTTGATTCGGTAGGTCCCACACATTGGTGAACGATTCTATCATCATGAGGACTCCACCAACGAGAGAGTATAAAAGGGAAAGGAGGTCAAGGTGAGAGGGGTTGGAAAAATTGGGGTGTGAAACATGAGAGAAATGAAAGATAAAAACATAAGGGAACTGAGGCCTAGCTCAGGACCTAAAAGGGTGAGCTCGGCAAGAGGATATTCTCCTCAGCTCGACCTCCAGTGAATTAGCAAGGATTAGCTTAAAGGCCCGATCCATCGCAACATCCAATTATTTTTGGGATCTCCCATTGTGGGCCAAGAACATCACCAAATAACAAATAAATTGAGGGTCCAAGCCCAAATCACCAGTTTTTTGGACCTCGAGCACCACCACCACCCAAAAAAAAAAAAGTTGATTCAGCCAACATATATGCATGTGTTAATTATCAATTGTCCCAAAAATTTAAGTTACTAGGATATGGTAAACATAGAGTTCGTTTAGAAACAACTTATTTAGCTGAACAAAAAATTTTTTACTGAAAGAATTGTAGATAAAGCTAAAAAGTAGCTGAAATAGTACAGTGAGACCTATAAATAGTACCAAAAAATGCAATAAGACCTATGAATATTAGCTAAAATAAGCTAAATAGTAAAAAAAAAGTTGACTTTTTAAGCCAATGTCATACGCAACTTTAATCATTTAGTCACATACTTCTAACAGCCAGCACCTAGACTTGCTTAGCACCTAGGCTTGCTTAGAAATAGCACCAAGCATGACTAGAGACGACACCTATTGTAAAACTAAAGAAAATTTTATTATTGATTTCAAATCTGTCTTACAAAACTAAAAAGTAAAAATTATGTTTAAATAGAAAATAGCAAAATGCATACAAGAATTCTTAATTATTAAGGCCCAATTATGAGGTTTGGTAGGTTTTCAGGCCCAATTATTAGCAAGTTTCGTCCATAAGTACGTATAATTAGAGGCCTATATCTTGTATCCCCGGTTACAATATATATATATATATATATATATATATATATATATATATATATATATATATATATATATATATTTTTTTTTTTTTTATGGGAATCACCGGTTACAATTAGGAAAAAGAACAGTGCTAAAGAGAATTCCTCATCCTCATCCTCATCCTCATCCTCATCATCATCATCATTGATTCATTGTACGTTAAAATTACAAAGAGTGAAGTTTCGGTCCCATGCTAAGTCTAATACGTTGGAAGCAAACTAAGCCCGTTATTACAAAGTCAACACTACCGTCTGTGATAAATTCATCTAATTATTTATGCTGCATAGAGTAACAGAATCTTCATTATTACTGTCACTATAAAGTATAGACACTCTCCTCTCATCTCTCACCCCTTATCTTGGCCCATCAAAACCTCATTCGGATTGATGTTTTACTCCCTTATTATACATGATACATGTTCAAAAGTTTTAAAACAAAAACAAAACAGAGAATTAAAATTTAATTCCCATAATTTGCATTTAATTCAAACCCATTTTTCATTCTTCAAATTTAAAATATCATAATTTTATTAATTTTGGTAACTGTCAATTCATACAAATCCATAAATAAATAAAAAAATTCAATAAAAAGTTGCGTATACAATGTTGATTTGGCACCTTAAAAAATAAAAAATCTGAAATAAGAAATGAATTATAACTTTAACTTTTGTTTTTTTTCCCCAGAATATCAAATTGAAAAAAAAAAAAAAAAAAGTGGATCTTATTTCTCATATCAGCAAAAACTGGTAGTATCAGTTTCGTTAGTAGCAGTAGCTGGAGGAATCTCAAAGTGCCAAAGCCTCCCAACTCCATTCACCTTATACTTCATACACAAAAACTCTCTTGCATAACCCTTCTCTACCTTCCTATTCACATCGTGCAAAAATACGTGCGTCACACCCATTCTCGTTCTCGCGCGTGCCATCACCGCCGCCGTGTATATCGCCGCCATTCTCCCCGGCGCATCCGGGAAATACCCTCTTGGCGCGTCGATCATTATCATGTCCCATTCCTTCTCGTACACTTCTTCAGGCAACTCCGTTAAGGCCAACCTGCAGCGCGTGTCTTTGAGGCGCGCGTTGGAGGGAGAGCAGTCCGGTTCGGACTCGTAGGTTGAGAGAAGGTTGTCGGCTTCGGAGAGGCGCGTGCGGTAGCGGACTGTGGAGGCGCGTAAGACAGGGGCGCGTTTGAGAACTGTCTGGACCCATTTGGGATCTTCCTCGAGGAACAAGGTCGTGCCACGTGGGTTTAGCGATGCCCACATGAGCGAGTCGTGTCCGAGACCGAATACGAGGAAGTTGCAAGGAGCGAGGATTTGGAGGATGCTGAAGGAGATTTTGATCTCGGCGAGGGTTTGCTGTGGGACCACGCGTGACGTGGCGTAGTGGAGAATGGCGAGGAACTGAGTCGGAGTCGTCGTGGCGGCGGTTGAGTTTGAGTTCGAGTTGGGTTGGCTCAGTGGGCAGAGGAGCGAGATGTCATCGTTGTTGTTGCTGAAGTTGTTAATGGGGGTTCTGCTTAAGCCGACTAAGAGAATTGTGGCGGTGATGGCGCCGGCAGTTACGGCGGCGAGGAGCCGGAGCTTCTCGGTAATGTGACGGCGATTAATGTTGTTGTTCTTCATGTCTCAGCTAATTAAGCTGCGAAAGAGAGAGGAAGCATGTGGGTTTGGTTTTATAAGAATGGGTGATCAGACTAGATCGAGAGAATTTTAAGATGGTGACGTGGCGTGAATTGATACGAAATAGTGGACTTAGCACTTACCATTATCTTTTTTTAGAAAATAAACAAACAAAAATAACCCAATGGGTTGATGCAGTTATACTAGTACAGTAGTACTATGAATTTTTTTTTATAAAATATTCAATAGGTTCACTAAGCACAAACTACATTTAACACCATTTTCCTTTCACTTTGTTTAGCAATATATATATATATATATATATATATATATAAAGATATTAAGTAAAGTTTGTTCTTAGTGAGAATATTAGATATTTTTTGTTTATACTACTAAGTTTTCTCATTATTTAGGCTAAAATATCCTTCTTATGTCGGTACGTATATACGTATGGATAACTTCCACAACTGGGGAAAGGTGAACGAGTTACAACATAGGGATCGAACCAATTAAAGATTTTGACAAGAAATCTTGCGTGAAAGATTGACATAGCAGCTTGTTTGTACATGATCGATATGTGGTGGTAAATTCTGTGTGATATAAAGTTGGTTTGATAGTGATGGATGGGCTAATGGATAAAAGGAAAGAACACTGTCCCAAGTTATATACCTTGTTGGATTCGAAAACATTTATGGGAACATGAAGGTACGTGGTTATATATAATATGTTATATAATAGTGTGAGATTGAGATTGCAGACAATAGCAGCAGCTGTTACATGATTCCCCAAATAAATAATACATAACCACTGCAATATATGATACATCGATCACTCCACTACTCTAAAGGAAGCTACAGTTTGAGAGTTGGATAAGACATCATCAGGTGGATTAAATAAACATTGCCAGATCTGGTTCTAGACAGCCAACTTAATTGTCATCACTCACAAGAAAAAGGGCTGGCTCTATTGGCTATCAAGAAAATGTTTTTGATTGATGAAGGTCACTGTACAACGAAATTTCCAAAAAACTCACTAGTGTGAGTGATGCACCACCAAACATATATATATATATATATATATATATATATATATATCATTTTTAAAGAAAATCTTCTCTAGCGGATGATACAGACACTGTTTAACAAATAAAAATGAAATCAAAAAATATATATAAATGACAGAGGGAGTTTTTAAGATTATCAACTTCCTACAAAAGCACTAAATCAAAATCATGAATTCCGACTCATGGTTTATAATAAAATGAGATATATTAACTGTGGGGGCCAGTTAATCAGGAGATATTATCAAGGTCATGCCAGCTGGGCCTAAAGTTCAATCCGAGGATGTTAGACCATTCGAGACGGCCCAGGTAAGCCTGTGAAACAAGCAAGTCTAAGGGAGGAATAAAAACACCATGGGATGAGTCCAATAAGTGTCCGAGGATAAGAGTATCCTCGGCTGCCCTCGGCCGAGGTGAATTTGAGTGTCATGCCTGTATTGACTTACTTCAGAGTTGCACCACAGCTAGAGAAGGGATAGTGGACCAGGGAAAAAACGGAGGAGGCAAACAAATATCTATAAAGCTGTTACCTCCGCATTAAATACCTTCCAACCAACTCTCTAGCCGCATTAATGTGGAGGTGATGCCTGAACAATGATGAAACAGCCTTACAGCTACTAGTTGATTTTTCCAGGAAGTGTTGGATGGGACAGGAGGATATCCTCCAAACTCAACCTACACGTGTGCGGCGAAGATGAGACCAAGACGGCAGTATATAACCTGTAAGAGTGCATTGAGAGAAGGGAATCAAAAAAAGAAAAACAAAAAAGAAAGGACTTAGAAGAAACCCTTGAAAAACAAAGAACACCACTGGCTCTCAAGAAGAGGTTGATCGTAATATTAGTGCGAGTACATCTATGAGTGTTAAAAATTTGATCGTTTTCCTTTAAGGTCGATCTAGCCTTTCAGCCCACGCTCTATAAATTTTATTGCAAGGGCCTTTAACGTGCGAAGCCCATATCATTTGAGATCGTCACAATTTGAGTCCCTACATTAACCATAAGAAAAGAAATGAAGGCTTGATGTAGACCTTATATTATATTAGGAAATAAAGTGTTGTAATTTTTCCCTTTTTTATATGGGCACAAAAAAATTTCATGTTTTAAACCACCATACGTTAAAAGAAAATAAAGTAAATCATACTGCGACTTACTATAACTCAAAACAAGATTGTTGTAAATATGTTTCAGATTATTTTCAAGAACGCAGTTAAACCACTTGAAAACAAATTGTTTCCTTGAAAATATATTTTTTTCAAAAACATTTTACTTTGAAATAAATAGTATCTCAATAAATAAATAAAAAAATCAATTTTTTTTTTTTAATTTTAAGATTAAGTCCTTTGTATTTGGTTTGAACTCTTTGATATGAACATCAAGGAGCTACCCAATTGGCCCTTCCCCATGATGGTCGAACAAGTCAGTCCTTCCTAGTTCCCACTAATGCAGCATGACCCATTCAGTCCTTCCCCCAAATACACGGCCACTCAATCTTTCTACACTAATTGCTAGTTTAGTCAACAAAACAATTGAAAGGACAGAAAAATAAGTTAGAAAGTAATGCTAGTATTCGTTTAGGAATAACTTATCTAACTTTTTATTGAAACTGTTTATTTAAAGTGCGTTAAAGTATAATTATATCTTAAATTTTTTTGAAAAAGTGAGAAAATGCAGGAAAAAAAAAATAAGATTTTAAAAAACTGTATATAAAAACTAAAAGTTAAAAGTTGAGATTATAAGCTAATGCCAAATATAGTCTAAGTCAATTTAGTTTCTATATTTTATGCCTACACTTCCAATTTTTTTAAAACTTGTTGATACCCATTTTCGCGACACATTTCGTACAAGCCCGATTCAACCAAGCTCGACTTCCTTATGGACTTAATTCATGTATTATATTTTATTTTATTCTTTTAAGCATAGCCCAAGCCCATGCGACCTATTAGGGGAAATTGAGGAAGTGTGGTTTGGAAGGTATGGGTCGGTTCCTTTCGGACCTTTTGCATGAGCACGACCCATGCGTGCTACCAAGTGGGCAAGGGACACTGGTAGCACCTCAAGCTCATGGAATAGGTCTTGTATCCAAAATTTCCACCCTAAAATAGCTTTTATGCTCTGGGTGACTGTGGCCTAAAGTTTCTGCCCTAACCCACTTTTACCTTTAAAACATAGTTGGCTCCCATTGGCCAACTCCATCTGCTAGGCCTCACTTAGGTGAGCCTCCCAATGGTCTGAAATGTCTGACCAAAGGCAACCAATTAGAGCAAACCTCCTTTATTTCCAAAATTATGTAAAAAGCTTATTAAACTCTTCCCTAAACAAAAGCAACCCAAGCCAAAACACCAAATTGGTATCATAGGGGATAAAAACCTCTTCCACTACTCAAAAACCAATCAAGAGCAACACCCCAAACTCTATATAAAACTCTCTCTTCAGCTCATAAAAAGGCAGCCACGTTCTACTCATAGACCTGAAACTTCAGAGCAAAACCCATTTAGCCAGTCAACAATCTCACAATTCCGAACCTTGGGGGTGGAAATATGGGTACATGGGAACCTTCCCTCTTTTCCTCACAACCTCTCTCATTTTCCTCTTCTGGGTGACTGCAGGTCGAAGTTTCAGACCTGTTATGTTTTTATGGTTTTCTGCACTTTTGTTATAAGCATTTTGTTTCTCTCTTGTCAAAGCATCATTAGTCTTTTGTTAATTATACATTTGGAATTTTGGGCTTGATTCTCCATCAATAAACACTTCTAAAGAACTCAAGGGGAGATTTGGGCCCTTTTTCGCATTTTCGACCCTTGTCACAAAACGTCCTCGACAAAACTTAACATGATCCTTCCTTCTAATTCAAGTCCAGTTAGTTAACAAAGAAATTGAACAATTGCAAAGATCATCACAACCTTTTAGTGACAAGTAAGACTTACAAAATCAAGAAACCATCGTATCAGGCAAAATAATAATAATAACATAGACGCTCACCAATGGGTTGCAGGAGATTCCTCTAATCTTCTAGGATAGAATTTCCCTATGAGATTGAATTTTCCTACAACATAATTGATTTGTAGAAAAATTACTTTACTCAACTATATTCCAATTGAAATAGTGAAAGTTTAAGGGTATAATAAAATCTCGCAATACTTTTATAATACCCTTGTTTTGAGTTGTGGTGAGTTTGAGTATCTTATTTTATTTTACTTTCACCTATAGTGGGTTCACACTTAAGCTTGTTGTAAAAATGTTATGCAATTTCTTATATCTGTAGAAGAGTTTATCATGGGTTTGATACTATAGTAGAGTTAGAACCCACCCAACCCCCCCCCCCCCCCTCTCTCCCGGAGCGAGTGCCTCATGCACGCCCAAAATTCTTAAATGTTAATGTTATATGGGTTTGTTAATTAATCTACTTTTTCCTTCTTATATTAAAATTTGAATTTCTTTCCTATTATATTTTTGAACCCTAAATGTTTTTGTTAGAAATACCAAGAGATGCTAATCATTTGAGGCTTTGAGCTACAAGACTCTTGGCAAATTGCATTTCTTTTTTGATAGTAAGTAGTATGTGTGAGATGGTGTATACCAAATTCCGATGTTGAATGAGAAGGTCGAACTTGTTCAAACTTTTTTATGAATTGTTCTATGGACACAAAAAAATCTCACGTTTTAAACCATCATACATCAAAATAAAAAAAAGAAAATCATACTGCAACCCACCATAACTTAAAACAAGAGTGTTGTAAATATGTTGTTCAATTTTTTATTAGGTAAAAAATTGAAGTAATTGTTACATTCAACCATACATCCAGTATCACAACAAAGACTAAGACTGGTTAGTCAGAAACAGAGATTGCTATGTCCAATTTGGCTTTTCGAAGAATCATAAAAGGAAAGAAGATAGTTTTCAACCTGGCAAAGAAGGCCAACCAAATTTTGCATATTCAGGACCATCCAACTTTGAAGAGTTGTATTTGTCACTTTTGCAACAAATAAAATAAGTTCAGAGTAGTTCTGGAGACATGGATTGCAAGTTCAGTTTTACTTGGACTTGTTTATAAGTTTCTTGATGAATTTTACTAAAAAAAACGTAATATTCTAGGAGGGAGTATGAATAAAAATACTGCCATTACATCCTCCTCTTCAGATAAAGAACACCACTCTTGTGGCAAAACAACATTTTTCTTTTTAGCATGGCATATTTTGGACTCCACTTCAGTGAAAAAAATACACACACACACTAAGGTTGGTACATTAGAAAAATAACAGGACAGATACACGAACCCTACATAATGTCATCAGAATCGCTAACACACCTAAATGAGTGCCACTATCAGAAAATTCCCAATATTCTTCATTATGAACCACAGCAACTTGACTTCTGTGTAGCTTGACCACCATTCTGTGTCTGGTCTGGCTTGTTAATCTTGAGAGTTTGAGGCTGAAAGCACCAGACAAGATAAAAAGTCTTTTAGAATTTAATATTTTTTAAGAAAAGAAAATGAAATAATCATGTTTGATGGCACAAATCTACTGCTTTTTAAGAAGAGAAAAAGAATAGATCACAGAGTCAAAAGGGATTTGGAACCCCACACACAAAACATACCTCAACTTTGGAATCAGTTTCTGCAAGCCTTCGCTTAATATCCCTTGCTATTGAAAAGAAAACCTCCTCCACATTCAAATTTGTCTTTGCACTCTGCAGAATATTTCTTTTGGTATGAGCAGAACAGAACAACTGGTATTTCAAAAGTAGATTACATCTTGATAGTATATTGTGACTTACAGTTTCAAAGAACTTGATGCCATACTCATCAGCAAGAGCCTGACCCTTAGAGGTAGGCACAGCCTAGATAAAGAAAGGAAAACATTATAGTTAACATTATAGAACACGTGGTCATGCACACAAATACAGACACAGATAGAGAGAATGAGGAGAGGATCATATACAAGCCCAGTCAGCACCCAAGCTTTTAAGGCTACAGACTCACATATTGATCCACAAGTCATCCTTCTCTCATACTTTTAAGGTGATTGCATGCAGGATGGTATATACTGCACCGGTTATGCAAGTCATGCAATAGAAAAGCCCATCAATGAACTTGGCATCCAGCCCACCATGTGAAAAGGCAGAATTTGCTGCAAGTTGATTAATCACAAAACACCTACCCTTTTGCTTTCATCCATGTCAGCCTTATTTCCCACCAGTATCTTGTTAACATTGTCAGATGCATGTTGTTCAATGTTGCGAATCCAGTTCTTAATGTCTGAACAGAAAGAGATGGGTCAGCTCCATATAGAATTGAAAGAGATAGAATTAATTGCAATAGCTCAAAAAAGAAAAAGGCACCACAACTGGCACAACAATCACCAACTCTAAATGAAAATATACAAAAGAAATTTTACTCTATGACCACAACAAAGGTGAAGCTATACTTTTTTTTTTTTTTTTAATGATAAGTACAAAAGATGAAACTATACATGCATATTATAGTAAATATCCCACAAGATTGGCTGATAAATCCATCAAACTACAAATACTATAAACTTATCAAACTTAGCAATTGCTATGCAAATTCCAAATGCTGAGACTAAAACAGGAAGAGAAAGGAAGAGAAGTTACTGTTAAAAGATGACTCGTCAGTAACATCATACACCAGCAAAATACCCATGGCTCCTCGGTAGTAAGCTGCAAAAGATACAAATAACATAAGCAAACTCCTCTACAATCTAAAGATAATGCAAGATGCAGTTCAAATAAAAATGAACCATCCTTACAAGTATATATCAGGCCTCCCATTTTATATGCCAGCAAGCACAAATGTTTAGGAACCAAATACATGGTGGGACTTCATCAAAGGTCTGATATCAACCAGATGGTATCACAACTACTTTGAGCTACTACATTTGCATTTCAGGGTTTAAGAAAATATGCTTTTTGGTTCATTTGGATAGAGGTATTTATAGAGAAGGATTTGAATTTGAATTTTCAGTTTAAATGACTTGAATAGAGTATGAAATGCCAAATTTTTTTTTCCTATTGATGAAATTTGTGGAGGGCTTGGAGCTTTATTAATATGTGGGTTTGAAATAATTAGGTTTAAGATATCATTTCAAATCCATCATGTCACAACTGTTTTTGTTTGAGCAAAATCTCTAAAATTCACATCATCATGTGTTGTTAAATTTATATCAAGCATTTTATATTAGTTATTTTTCTTAAAAATCCCTTGATTTTAAAACCAAAAATCCAAATGCAACCTTTCTTAATTCTCTAATTGAAAAGCTCAACAGCTGGGTGGGTTTACAATGTCAAGGCTGGAATATGGACAATGTTTCAATTGTCCAAGGAAACACTCATCTGCAAATAATGAGGAGACAAACTAGCAACAATCTACCCACATTGAAATCAAAGATGCAACAAACAAAAATCCAAAACACAAACCTGTTGTGATAGTTCGAAACCGCTCCTGACCAGCTGTATCCCAGATTTGCAATTTAATTCGTTTGCCATCAAGCTCAATGGTTCTTATCTTAAAATCTATGCTGTTGTGAAAATTTAATATTGAAATCACAAGAAATACCAAGACAGATATAAATGCATATATATGCAAGTTCTCAACCTCAAGCCATCACAGCAAGGTGCATGTAAGTCATGACCCTCAACAAAAGAGATGTCTAGAATAATTATGAGCATGAGCAATTGATTATATAGCATCTGAAATTTTGAGATCATTTCATCAATTTATTGAAGTCTTTTATGTTGTTATATAAATAGAATGAATCTAAAGGCCAACAATCATTCAAGTGTCCTTAATTTTTTCCCTATTCACATAAGAGGTGCCACAATTAGTTACCCATGATCCTCATCTTGGTATCAGTTTTTGCTAGGTGCAAATTTGCAAAATTAATAATTGGATAAATACTGAAGTTCCAAGGGATACAAACCCAATGGTGGTAATAAAACTGGTTGTGAAGGAACCATCAGAAAAGCGCAAAAGCAAACAACTCTTGCCCACACCTGCAGAGATTTGATAAGAATGTCAAATAACCAAGACAAAAAAACAAAAAAACAAAAAAACAAAAACAAAAACAAACGAACAAAAAAAAAAAAACTATCATGTTACGTTTGGCCATTTTCAGGAATTTGAAGTCCTCTTTTTTGGCTGTATATATATATTTTTTGGGAGGGGGGTCTACTAGATATATAGGTTGCCTACCTAAGGCCATAGGCCAGATGCCCTCAAAGCCCTTCAATTACGTACAACCTACCCCTCTAGGAGTTTGAACCCTGGCAACCTCCATGAGAAACTCAGCAGATGCTACTAGGCCACTGGCAATTTGAAGTGCTTTGTTTTAACATAATATTCAAGTGCCCATGACCAGCTTAAAAAGGAGGCATGTAGAACAGAGACCATCCTTAAATTTAAACACTAGCTAAAATCTTGTGTGCAGATATGATGCTAAGTCAAGGATGCATTGTCTAGAATGGTAGAAATGTCAAGTAACATGAGCTAAAGTCAAATACGTGTGATAAAAATGAATAATATATTTAGAGATTCTGTTACATTGGGTGAGTCCATAATCAAAAGATCAAGACTAGGGATCCATGACACTCAACCTGCAACCAAGTAACAAAAGGAAAAACCAAGAACCCGCAAAACAAGATTTGGTAATTTAACAAGAGAAGGCTTTTGCATGATTAAGGAGTTTAAAAAGAAGAAGACAATACAAACAAATAATCCTCAAGCTTTTAACATCACTAATATCCACTGGAAATGAAAAGTAAAGATATGAAAACAAACATGGAGCTGATCATATTTTCCAATTCTGCAGTAGAAGATATCATACACATGATGCCAACAAACTTGTACATAACTCATCATACATCACATTTGGCTGCACAACACAATAGAGATGTTCATAGCAATCTCTCTCAACCAAAAAAAAAAAATTGTCCCGAGCAAACCCATCAAAATTTAGCCCCATAGATTTAGCAAGCCTTGCCTCCATTATGATTTCACCTCCATTTATTTGTTTATTTTTTGCCATCTACTTATAAAGCATGTAGGAAATTATAGCACAAAGCTGGAGAAAACCAAAAATCAAGCAAACCCATTTCTCAAAGATATCAGGGAAAAAAAAATCCCATAAAAATCACAGCCATCTCATTGAAACCAACAGCCTAAAACCAATCAAATAGAAAATGAGATCAAATACCCATTTGTTGACAGACCAAATCATATGCACTAATGCACCCATACCAAAATTTAAAATCTATAAAAAAAAAAAAAAAAAAAAAAAGATCTCAAAGTTTCTATCTCATAAAAGAAAAAGAAGACTAACCACTGTCGCCAATAAGGAGAAGCTTGATGAGGTAATCGTAATCGGCACGAGCCTTTGCTGGTGGTGCAGCCATCGTTTTAACCCCAAATCCCACAAACTCGATTCCTGTCTCTCTCTCTCTCTCTCTCTGTGCAAAGTGCAAACAAACCCAAAAAATGAAAGAGAAAGATATAAATGGAGTGTGAATGTGAGAGATCGAAGTGTTGGAAACGTTAGCAAGTGGTCTGCAACATATTCAGAAACGATCAAATAGTTTTATAGTTTTTTGAGTTTTGGGTTTGGTTTGATGACCTTGGGTGACTGTGTCTCTCTCCGCGTGCAGACTGTGATAAATATAAATATCTATATATATATATATATTTAGAACTCTGCCATAAATATTTTATCACACTGTTTTTATTCTTTTTCCTTTTTGACACACAATCTTTATTAACAATTGCATGCAGACTTTAATGCACACATATTAAAACGTAGAAGGATAATCTTCACATTTGAAATATAGTGAAAAGTAGTAAATTGTAGACAATGACCGAGTCAGGAATTCAGAATTTGTGATTTGGGGGAAAATTTTCGTTTTCATTTTCAATAATATCAAAAAAATAATGTGAGAATGAAAACAGAATATCAAAAAAACTTTTTGGAATTATTATTTTTATCAAAATGAGAGTTCAAAGCTAAAGGGAAAGAAGGTCACATGGCGATAAAAATTAATCTTAAAAAAGCTTATGACAAGCTTGAATGGAGTTTTATTAGGGAACGACTCTTCCATATTAATCTCCTCATGGACCTCATTGACTTGATCATAAGCTGCATCTCATCAGTGACCACTACCATTTTATTCAATGGGGGGACTATGGACCCGATTACCCCTTCTTGAGGTATCAGGAAAGGAGATCCACTCTCGTCCTTTTTCTTTATTTTGTGCATGGATTGGCTGGGGCAGCTCATAGAAGGAAAATGTGCTAAGAAACTATGGAACCCGGTTAAGTCCTCAAAAAGTGGTCCATCCTTCTCCCACCTGTTCTTCGCCGATGACTTGGTGTTATTTGCCAAAGCAAATCAAGTTAATTGCTCCACCATTAGAGATGTACTCGATGAGTTTTGTGAAAAATTAGGGCAATCAGTGAGCGAAGCTAAAATCTAGGGTGTTTTTCTCCCCAAATGTAGATAGGGACACTAAAGAGTCCCTTTCAGAAATCCTTGGATTCCAATCCACCCGGTCACTTGGTAAGTACCTTGGTATTCCCATTAGGCACCTCGGATCCTCTTCTCATGATTTTGACTTCATCCTGGACTGAATGAAGCAAAAGCTAGTTGACTGGAAAGCTAATTTATTGTCAATGGCAGGGAGGGCCATTCTCATTCAGTTTTCCTCATCCACTGTTCATGCCTATGTAATGCAATGTGCCCATCTGCCGGAAAGGATTTTGAGTGGCATAGATAGGTTGAATAGGAATTTTTTATGGGGCACTTCAAATTTGAGTAGAAGGATCCATTGGATTGGCTGGCAAAAAGTCACCAAGTCTAAGAAAGAGGGAGGATTGGGATTTCAAACAGCGAAAGGTTGGAATACCGCTTTATTAGCCAAATTGAACTAGAGATTGCATGCGGAGCAAGATGCTTTGTGGACCCGAGTTCTGAAGAGGAAATATTGCAGCTCAAGAAGAATTAATTCCCCTAATCCAAATAAGCTTCCCTGCTCCCAGGTTTGGAAGGGCACCAAGAAAGGTAGAACTACCTTTGTAAAGTGAGCTAGATGGTCTCTTGGGAAAGACAGTAACCTGAATTTTTGGAGTGACTCATGGTCAGACCTGTGCCCTTTGCGAAGTGTCATTCAAGGCCCTATTGAACCTGACATCGAAAGGTTAAGGGTGAAGGATATACTGATTTATGGTAGTTGGGATTGGACTAAGATTACCATGGAATGGCCAACGAATTTGAAGATGAAAATCCAAGCAACTCCCTCTGCCATGATTGCACCTACTGAAGATAAACTTTCATGGTCTCCGAATCCCCGCGGAGTCTTTGATCTCAAATCTGCCTATAGTCTAGCCACTGATAATGAGCCTTGCCAGTTTGATGGGGAGTGAATTTGGAAGGTGAAAGTTCTACCTAAAATCAAATTCTTTGCTTGGAAATGCATGCATAACAGTGTCAAGGTCAAAGCCTGCCTCGCAGAAAAGGGGATGAGTACAAAGTGGATTGGAGGTGGAAACCATTGTCCATGCTCTTCGGGATTGCAGGACGGTGAGAGAAGTGTGGTTCAATTTAGGTGTAGCGAGGAATGATACAGAGTTTTTCAATGGGGAGCTAAAACTATGGATGACTAAGAACGTCAAGGCAACCCTTCCACTTCATTGGGATACCATTTTTTTATTTGCCATTTGGATATTATGGCAGAGAAGGAATCTGGTTTTATTCCAAAACAAACCCGTGTCTCCCAACACGCACGTTGAGATTATCCAAAGAGCTCAAGAATTTATTCACTATGGCATTAATGCGGTGACTGAACACAGATAGGTCCTCAGAGCCATTCGCTGGGAGAGGCCTAATAGAGGGTGGGTAAAGCCAAATACTGACGGGTCGTCTTTAGGGAATCCAGGACCAGCAGGGTGTGGTGGGATTCTTCGTGATGATAATGGAGATTGGTTGCTTGGGTTCTCCAAGAAAATCGGGATTACCACAAGTTTTGTGGCAGAATTATAAGTTGTGAGGGAGGGACTATCCCTCTGCTTGCATAGAAACTTCCCTGCTGTAGTGTTAGAGTTGGATGCTAAAAGTATCTTTGATGTGCTTACCAACTCGAACCAGTCTAACAATATCATATCTGCCATTCTTGATGACTGTAAGCAGATGATGGTCCAAGTTCCTCAGCTCAGAGTTAGGCACTTCTACAGAGAGGCAAACCGTTGCGCAGACAAGCTAGCTCGAATAGGAGTGTAGCAGCTTGTAGACTTTTGTTTGTGTGAAGATTCCCTTTAGGAACTTCAGTCTAATTTAGAATTTGATAATTCCGGATTGTATGTTAACAGGCGTTGCCCTTAGACTTTGTCTTTTGTTTAGTTTAATGAATTTCCTTTTTCACCAAAAAAAAAAAAAAAAGTTCAATGGCTTTTTCGTGAATAAAAAAATTTTTTGAAAATTGTGGGAAAAATCTGTGAGCATATTAGTTGAAAAAGGTGGTTAAATTTGATAACAGTTTTTATTTTCTATTTTAAAAAACTTGTTTTGAGGAATATAAATAAAAAAACAATTTTCTTGTATTTTTGAAATAAAAAACATGTTTGGTTAGTTGAAATTAAAAAAATAATTTTTTGAAGAAAAAAATAGAAAATACTAAAATATGTTATTGTTAGGATTTGAACTCTAATGCTAACTCATTAAAAGAGACAGATTTATTAAATTAAATGCGTATTTTTATTGACTTTTGAAAATTAGAAACTAAAAACAGTCTTTTGCATGTTTCCAGTTTTTTCACAAATTGAGTTTTGAGAACAATTTTTGTTTTCTATCTGTGGGGCCCAATATTTTGTGGCCCTGGCCCATTTTTTACATTGGGACCCAAGGCCCGAGCTAAGGAGGGATATAACCAAGGATATGTAATGGAAGTCCAAGTAATATTGAAATGTAGCCGAGGATGATTCTGTCCTCGGCATTCCCGAGGTCCTTCTGAGGGAAAGGGCAAATACGGTATACGAACAGTTCATGGAAATGCTAGACTCCTCCGCATTAACGCGGAAAAACCCTTGAATAGGATAGCGACAAAGGACAAGGGAAAAGCAACCATTACTGTAATAAAGTACTCTGCGCCTGACAGAGCAATGCTTTTCAGCTTTTACAACCACCCCCAACCACTTTGAGTATGGGCTGATGGGACAAGTATCAGCCCTAGAAAGTTGAACCTACATGTGGATGTAAGAAGGAAGGAAAAAGGCTAGTATAAAAAGGAAAGACAAACAACTAGAGAAGGGGGGGGACAAACCGTCTCCCAGTCCCTGGAACCCTAAACAAGGGAGAGTTATAAGAATACCAGTCCCTTCGGACAAGGCCAAAGGACCAGATCCGCACAGGCCATGCCGGAGGAAAGGTCTTACTAAACGCGCTGCTATCATGAACACCACGACCAACCACCGTCTAGTGATCAAGGCCTAGCCTTTCAAACCCACACTCTATAAATTTTATTGCAAGGGCCTTTTTACGTGCGAAACCCATATTATTTGGGATCGTCACATTTTGAGTCCTTACACTATCCATTTTGGATTGCCAAACAAGTTTTTTAATTTCAAAAATAGAAAATTGTTTTTGAAAAAAGAAAATAAGGAGAAAAAAATAGTTACCAAATGTGGGGCCCAGTAATTTGTGGCCCTGGCCCATTTATTCGTCGGGGCCCAAGGCCCGAGCCGAGGAGGGTTATAGCCCAGGCTCGGTAATACAAGTACGAAATAGTTTTGGGACACAGCCGATGACGATTCAATCCTCGGCCTGTCCAAGGTCTCACCGAAAGGAAAGGTAAAAATGGTATAAGAGCAGCTTGGAAAAAATCTAAAATATCTAAGTCAATGGAGAAGGGTACGCTGGAAAGTATAACGACCAGGGAAAGCTGCCCTTACTGCCATTCAATACTCTGCACCTGACAGAGCCATACTCCCCAGCTTTTACAACCACCCCCAACCACTCTTGATATGGGTTGATGGGACAAGTATCAGTCTTGGAAAAGTCGACCCTACACGTGGACGAAGGATAAGGAACACAGGCTAGTATAAAAGGAAAAGTAAGCAATCCATAACAAGAGGCTGGGAAAAATGGCCAAAACCAGAGCCTCCCAGCCCACCTTTAGGAGAAATACTCCCAGAGCGTGCTCGATTTATTTATGTATGAACACGACTTATTTATGTATGAACACCGCGGAATACCACCGACTTGTGATCAAGGCCTAGCCTTTCAAACCCACACTCTATAAATGATATTGTTTGGGCCTTTTTATGTGCGAACCCAGTTTCGCTTTGGGTCGTTCCAAATCGTGTCCTTACAATTGGCGCCGTTTGTGGGAAAGGCTTGTGTGTTGGCACAGGCGGTAGGTCGAAACAATCCCCTTGTCACTTCTAAACAGCCGGTTGTATTGTTTTAGCGTAAAGTTCCACCAGGAGCTATGTTTCTTTATTAGGGGCTGCGCTTCGTAGCGTCAGCAGCACAGAGGGTTCTAGGGGCTTGGCCGAAGAGCTAATCCCCCGTAAACCAAGGTCCCGTGCCATAACTGAGAGGTTAATTCCCCCATCAACTTATCAAAATCAAGTTTTGGACAGAACCAAGGTATTGCATGGTCCTCGGACTCAAACCTATGGGGAAACCAACTACTTATCAAAATCAAGTTTTGGACAGAATCAAGGTATTGCATGATCCTCGGACTCAAACCTATGGGGAAACCAATTACTTATAAATATCAAGTTTTGGACAGAACCAGGGTATTGCATGGTCCTCGGACTCAAACCTATGGGGAAACCAACTACTTATCAAAATCAAGTTTTGGACAGAACCAAGGTATTGCATGGTCCTCGGACTCAAACCTTTGGGGAAACCAATTACTTATCAAAATCAAGTTTTGGACAGAACCAAGGTATTGCATGGTCCTCGGACTCAAACCTATGGGGAAACCAACTACTTAAGAAAATTCTAAGTCGCTCAGTCCTCGGACCAAATACCAGAAAAGGTTAAGGCTGTGAGGGTTACTAGGAAAAATGGTGAAATGCCTTATTATTCAGCGACCCGCAGGGGCTATTCATTTTTGGGTTACATATCCGTGGATGATTATTTTTTACATAGCACCGAGCATTCAGCCATCACCTCATTCAGTTTGGGGCGTACAACCCTTATTCAGGTCGGTCTTACTATGCTAGATAGCTTCAATAAATTCATAATATCATCTTTTTTCTTAGTAAGGGTTTCTGCCCTAAGTATCATTTGTTCAGATCGGCACTATTATGCTAGATAGTTTCCTAAGTATCATTTGTTCAGGTCGGCATTATTATGCCAGACAGCTCTAATAAACTCATATTAACATCTTTTTCTTTTTGCTTAGTAAGGGTTTCTGCCCTAAGTATCATTTGTTTAGATCGACATTAATGTGTTAGATAGTTTCAACAAGCGCAAAGTAAGGTCTTTTTGTTAACAAAGATTTCGGCCCCAAGCATCGTTTAGAATATAAAAGTAAAAAATGGAAGTCATGTGGTAGTACGTCTATTCACGGTATAATCATTTCAGAAAGAAGAGGTAGAATATACAAAATAAAACAGTATTGACTTTTATTAATGTAAAAAGGTATTATAGCGTACAATGAAGGGCTTAAACAAGCCTATACGGAAAACGAATTGCAAAAAAAAAAATATATATAATAAATAACAAGCATACAAACAACCAGAAATCTTTTGAAACTCTGCTCCGAAGTCTTTCTTAATTCTGCCCCAGTAGCACCCATATTGAGAGGAGGACCTTCTTTGATGGATAAGGAGAAGGAGGAGAAGAAGAGGAAGAAGGAAAAGCACCAGGATGGATCTGGTGGTGGAAAGAAGAAGAAAGAGAGGCAAAAGGAGGCACCAGTGAAGGAAGAGAGAAAGAAACAGGGATACTTTGTCTCTGCGTCAGTCCTGATTCCTAACACGCTGGTGCCATGTTAGCTATGCTCATAAGAGAGCGGCTGGTACTGATAATGGGTAACCCCAACTCAGCCACGCCAAGAGATTGACGCGACGAGCCCCTGCTTCGGATTTTGGCTGAAAGGAGGGTAAGAAGTATCTTGAGTCTCTGTCATCCCTGCCCTGACCGAGCCAGTTTGAGCTTCACAAGAACGTAGCATTTCTGAGAAGGGTATGGTCTCTTCATTCCCCCTCCTATCATGGACGAATCGTAATTTAAGGTGTGAACGAGCGGATATGGGAAATTCTGGGGGAGGCTAAGAGTTTTTAGACTTTAAAAATATTGAAAGGTCTCTGTGAAAGAGAGGTAACCTCCTGTTTTCATTCTTATATGAAGGACGAAACGGGAGGCATTTAATCTGCCCAAATCTCCAAGAAAAGCGGTAAACAAGGATGTACCCGTTCCACTTCCCCATACCGTCCATAACCGTCGAATTTAAATGGTCTTGTAAAGGGAAATCATTAAAGGCGCGTTTTAGGTAATCAAACGGCAGGAACGCATTGTGAATAAATTCAAAGTAATGTCCCGTAGCCCGGTATGTTTCCTGGGAAGATGAAGGGACGCCAACATTAATGAAAAACAGAGTTAAACGAGCCGTGATAAAGGCTTGGCATTACCAAAACCCTCCTCTCCAACCAAAAGGTTGGACAGCAGGATTTTGAGGGGCTATTGTGGGGTCCAGTAATTTGTGGCCCTGGCCCATTTATTCGTTGGGGCCCAAGGCCCGAGCCGAGGAGGGTTATAGCCCAGACTCGGTAATACAAGTACGAAATAGTCTTGGGACACAGTCGAGGACGATTCAGTCCTTGGCCTGTCCAAGGTCTCACCGAAAGAAAGGGTAAAAATGGTATAAGAGCAGCTTGGAAAAAATCTAAAATATCTAAGTCAATGGAGAAGGGTACGCTGGAAAGTATAACAACCAGGGAAAGCTGCCCTTACTGCCATTCAATACTCTGCACCTGACAGAGCCATACTCTCCAGCTTTTACAACCACCCCCAACCACTCTTGATATGGGTTGATGGGAGAAGTATCAGTCTTGGAAAAGTCGACCCTACACGTGGACGAAGGATAAGGAACACAGACTAGTATAAAAGGAAAAGTAAGCAATCCATAACAAGAGGTTGGGAAAAATGGCCAAAACCAGAGCCTCCCAGCCCACCTCTAGGAGAAATACTCCCAGAGCGTGCTCGATTTATTTATGTATGAACACGACTTATTTATGTATGAACACCGCGGAATACCACCGACTTGTGATCAAGGCCTAGCCTTTCAAACTCATGCTCTATAAATGATATTGTTTGGGCCTTTTTACGTGCGAACCCAGTATCGCTTTGGGTCGTTCCAAATCGTGTCCTTACACCAAACATATTCGTAGTTTTTTTTTTTTTCATATGTAAGAGTCAAATGTCAAATAGGGTACCCAATATTTTTTTTTCACATGAATAAGTCATGTTATATTGTTTTTATAGCCAAATTTCACTTATAATTCTCACATAATTAGTTTTAGTAATTTGATAAATGTTAATTACAACTTATGTCGCTTATGTTAAACTCATAAAATGGTTAAATTATAATAATTAAATCCATATATATTAACCATTTGGGCATCTAAAACACTAAAACCCTAGAACTTAAAAGCAATATCAAATTATGATGTTATATTATTTCCAAATTTTATTACAATAAACTCATTTTTTAAACTATTTAATGGCTTAGGATTTGATCTTATTGGGTTTTACTTCGAATTTGTTTACTTCAAATCAATTCACTTTGATCTAACTTACTTTGAATAATTGTGCTTCGAGTTAGCTTGTTTATTGATAATTCACTTCGAATAAGTGGCACCGGAAATAACACAGACTTATGAATTAGAACTTAATTTCTAAGGAATTGTAATCACTTTAATTGGTTTTTCATCTTCCTTTGTAACTTGCATTGCAATAAAAAGTCATCTTAATTGGGGCATTTCTAACCCCAAACCCTATTATATGATGTCAGATTCCACTTTGAGTTGGGTTTTCACGTTAAGTTTCATTTGAAGTAACTTGTAAACATTAATAAAGACCAAGCTTTATTAAAAATTGGTTTCTGCTGACAGTTTTCTATAGGTTATATATGCAATCAGTAAGAAGGTGTGCCATTAAAAGGTTAGTACTTCTTGCAGCAAATTTATCACACTTTTGCATCTAATTCTAAATGCAAGTTTGTGGCTCCACATTCATCTACCAAAGTAAACCCACCTCTCGATGCCCATAATTCACTTATAAAACTCGTGACAGAACCAATTGATCTAGAGAAATGCCTTAGTCAATTACCTTCACTATCTAAAAGGAGGCCTCCTTCCCCTGCTAGCCTAAGGTTACAGAATGAGGAGTCGTCTGTATTGAGTTTTTTTTTTTTTTTGGGATAAAAATCCGTATTGAGTTTTCACCACTTCAAAGGATGGTAATCATATTAGGCTTGGGATGGAAACTTTGGAACCATGAGGAAGGACTCCACAACCTTTTTGAAACAAACTTCAAGAAATGAATCTTTTACCACCCTACTCCTGAAAAAAGAAAAAAATTTCTCTGCAACCATATATGTTAAATACCATAGGAAATATGTACTTCTAAGGAAAGTGAAATCTACGGAAAGGAAGCCATTCCGAAACGGCAAGTAAAAGGGACTAGCCAAGGGGCCAAGAATTCCCATCCTAGTCCAAAAGGATACTGTTGTGCAAATACCACCTTAGGACTCAAATTAATAATAGTAAATAAACGGAATTTAAATAACTAACCCACACAAATAACACAAGAATTTATGTGGTTTGGCAAACTGCTTACCTCCACAACAATGACAGAGAAATTTCACTATAAAAAATAAAGAGATACAATAGTGCACAAAAACACTCTTAATAAACCCAAATCTTAATTACACCCTAACGCTCTCTCACTGAAACAATAAAAATAAAAGCTAACTGCCTCTCTTTTCTCTCTATATATTTGCCGTTTATCACAAACCACAAACACATATATATATATATATATATATATATATATATATGTTATAGGTCGGCAATTACTAAGAATTATATTCCTAGTTGAATTCAGTCATACTTGACCGACATACAAATACTGGGCTCGTGGGCTTCAGTGGCAATTCAAGCCACCCACGTCAACAGATACAAAAGAACAATCCTGACGTGCACATGTTGAATTAATTGTTTTAATATGTCGGCAATTACTAAGAATTATATTCCTAGTTGAATTCAGTCATACTTGACCGACATACAAATACTGGGCTCGTGGGCTTCAGTGGCAATTCAAGCCACCCACGTCAACAGATACAAAAGAACAATCCTGACGTGCACATGTTGAATTAATTGTTTTAATATATATATATATATATATATATATATATATATATATATATATATATATATTTTAAATGCTAACAACTACCCTTAGAATATTAATTAATAATCTATTTTAAGAAAGTTTTAACATCACTTTATGGAAAATGAAAAAAACTGTCAAAATATTAATTTTTTTTTTTTTTTCATAAAATCTTTCTTTAACTGGATTGTTAATTAATGCCCTAAGGGTACTTGTTTGCATATATACACACTAACAAAGAGGATAAGTAGCAGAAAGATTGAAGCATCTTGAACCGAAAACTTAACAAACAGGGACATTATTGTAAGCATATCCCAAGACAAAAAAATTAGATTCCAGGTGTTGCTTCCAAACCCAGCTTCCATATTTAGTGCCCGTTTGTTTGCACTTTCAGAAGGAAAAAAACGCTTTTTGAAACCCAAAAAATAATATGAGCGTTTGGTTAGATTTTAAAAGCAGCTTTAGCTAAAAGCTGCGTTTTGAAATTGTGAAGGAAGAGGACTTTGGCAGTGGGCAGCTCTTCGGAGCCTTTTGTAAAAGCTAACGCGCATTTCAGCAATATTACCGTTGGAGGCAGTGTTAAATTACCAAATTGCCCACTGTGCTGCTACAAAGGTCCTCTCCGTGCTCCTTTGCTACAGAACTCACCTTAATTGATTTTTAATGAAATTAGAGAAAATGAGAAGCAGAAAGAAGATGAGAAGCAGAGAAAGAAGATAAGGATGGGAGAATATAAAGGTGGAAGAAGATAAGGGTCAAAGGAAACGTGTGGTTGAGGAAAAAAAAAATAGTAAAAGGTAGAGTGGGATATGTGTCCATGCAAGGAAATTTACAAAATGAAAATTACAACTGTATTAGGACACGATAAATTATCACAAAAGTTTCAAAACAGTTGAGGTATCAAATCTTTTATTAGACTAGGATTGACTACAACTAAAAACAAATAGTATTGTGAAAATATTGTCACATTTTATTGTATTTTTGGACTTTTTAAATTAGTGCTATTTTCTTTAGAAAAAAAATAGTGTTATTGATACAATATTTTCATAACAATCTCATAATAAATTTTACACAGTAAGTTGTTATTGGTTCTTATTTGAACCTACTAGTAACATTATTATTTTTTTATCTACTATTAACAACTTGTCATTTAGACTTTATTGTGAAATTTTTGTAAAAATGTTGTGTCCATAATTTGCATTAAGAGAGATAATTAAAACAAAGAATTCTCTTTTATATATATATATCTTGTCATTTTTGGTAATTTACAACTCAAACCTCCACTTTTAAAAGTGCTAGCCAGACACTCAGTTTTTTCAAAAAGAACTTTTTAATAGTTTTTACCAAACACTCAGCTTTTTCAAAAAGCCCAGTTTCATACTGCACTTTTTGAAAATCTCACTTTTTCAAAAAACCCAGTTTCAAAAAACTGAATCAAACTCACCCTCATTAGTAGTGTATTGATACAAAAGATGAGACATTCTTCAATTAAGTACAGTTGGTCCACTTTTGAGTTTAGTTCACACTAATAATGCAGGTAGACATGCCTTTGTTTGGTTTGGGAGTCACTACTAGTCTACTACAAGTCTAGCACCATGATTGGTTTCACAAGTGGTAGCACGCACTAATCTTTGACAAGATGCCATGATGGTCGCCCATTTTTTGCTCATACCTAAAGGTAACTGTAAGTAGCTCATGATGGAAAGGGTGAGTTGGATTTTTGTTATATACTTATTCAAACTACTTAGGGGTTCACCATACTCTTTTTGCTGTGGTTTTGGGGTTCACAGTCTTCGAAGGGTATGCTTGGTACTCATGGTTTCATCAACTTTGGGGTTCATCAACTTTTTTTTCTTTTCCTTTTTTAACTTAATAAAAAAATAGTGGATGAATAAACAAGTAGTCATTCTCATTTTAAGACTGACCAACACTTCTAGGCACTTTTGTAATTAAAAAAAGAAAAGGTAATATTTGAGTTGGAAAACATTGCTTAAGGGTATTTTGCAAGCCTCAATGTGGCTATCACATTAAAATTCGGCTACTACCATATTTGAAACGCCAAGGTTTCACAAAAGTTGCAAGAGAAAAGATACCACGAATATATATGATTCCAAAATTGCTACAGGTCTCTTTTAATTTGTGGTTATCAAAAAGTTGTGCTTAAGAGTATATGCCAAGAAGATCCTCCAACCAACCCCACTCTTTTCTACACCTACAAAGGCCACTAAGTTTTTTCAACTTTAATTCTAAGGCTTCAAAAAATTGTCTTCCATAATGTCCCTTCACTTTGACATATATCCACTGTAATTCTTATAGGGATCCTATGGATTTGGAGCCTGCAGGAAGTAGCAGTGACAGTGAGGATGATGCCGATGATGATGACGACGACAACAACAAAAGAGACTCATCCTGGAAGTTAGCTCGTGACAGGAAGGAAACTTGCACGAGGAGGGCAACTACTATCTTTGGCAATGTCATATGTAACTCTCACTTGAGATGATAATAATCTTAAATGTGCTCAACCCATCTTGAAGGTGGATATGTCATATTTACTGTATCCTCTAATGGCCTCAAAATATATCACAGAGAAATCTACTTCATGTACTCTTTATCATGTGAGTTTCGGATTTTAATGTTTATATATTTAACTTGTTTAAATGTTACCGTTGCTACTATATCTTTTATCTCTTCCTTTTTAAAGCATTCACATCTGATTTGAAAAAGTTTAGCCAAATTTTACAAAAGCAACTTATTTTTTTAATTTATAATTTTCAATTGACCTTGCATATATCTCAATCTTCATTTTATTATAAATCCAATTAAAATAATACAAAATAATTTATTTATTTTTTCCACAACACCCACCATGCTCAACTCAACCCATGTCATATAGGGGCTAAATCAGCTCATACCCAACCTCATCGTAGTTACTGTAGAAATTAGCTACCCAGAATTAGATCAGTATCACCGTGCCACATAGTAATAACTTGACAGAACCAATCAACCCACAATAGAAATTTGACAAGAAGACAACACCAAATTGGCCACCACAAAAGATGTTCCACGACAATGATTCACGACCGCCTACGTTGTCACCTAACAACCACCGCTCATGAGAGAGAGAGAGAGATCTAACTTCTAAGAATCAAAGGTAAGAGGAGTTGAAGAGTATGGAATTGAAAAAGAATAAAAGGTAATTAACAAATGGATGAAAGATCTACAATAACTCATTGTAGCAATTTAAAAAAACAAAAACAAAAGAAATAAAAAGTTGGCAATTTACAAAAACAAAAACAAAACAAAAGAAATAAAAAGTTGTAGATATGATGTTGAACCAATTTTGTAGAACCAATTTTGTATATATATGACTATAATTTGACTAAAAAATGATATTAAGATTATTGATATTAATACAATAATATGATTGATTAGAAACTTTATGGACAAAATTTTCTTGCAAATTAACCAAATTGCCAAATATGTAAAAGTTAAAAATCTGGTCTCGTATCAACAAACACACAAATTTAATGCAATCGAATGTTGTTATTAAAGATAGAGTTGTTTTAAATGATGATCTGGTGATTATTCTTTAATTGGAACGGCTGGAATCTAATCAAAATAAAAGATTTTTAGAGAAAAAGAGAGGGAATGGGTTAAATTTTTTGATAATTCGATAATTATGATGAGGAAGGAGTTAAAGGTAATGAGAGAAATAAGTTAAGAGGTAATGAGAGAACTCATCAGTATTAGTGTAGCTTTGGATCAACTTTTCTCAACCCCCTTAAAAGAAATCCATGTAAAATAGAGCTTATGCCCAAACACTAATTATGACTAGAAATTATGTGAGGCTACTCAATTATAGCTAGTTTAGGGTTTGAAAGTATAAAATAGTCAATGTCGCTGATGCTTTTCAATTTTGTTGTTGGACGAAGTTAAAGTAACTTGATCTAATGGGCAATTTAACACGTCAAAAAATTACAAATCTAATTCAAGATTCCTTCAACACAGGAGCGAAAGAACTTCCAACGCAAAATATTCAAGCAAATTCTAACAGGGGAAAACCATCTTGGAAATACAAGGATGTTTTGTTTTGATATAGTAACAAGTATAATAGAAGCAAATAGGATAACGAATGTCAATTTTTTTTAAATTTAAACCTAGTTTTAGGTAGCAGTAACCTTTTGGTCTAAAAAGTGGTTTAAATGGGATAAGATACAAAAAAAAAAAAAAAAAACCCACAGTCGTTATAAATTTACTTCAAAATCAACCATTTAAATTTTTGGTGTTTCCATCTTCCCCTTGGAATTTTATTTGAAATTTTCACATGTATGAACTAAAATTGGTTCTGATTTGATTTTAGACAAACTTGATAAATAAGATTACTTAAAAAATAAACTGATTTATCATTTTAGTTCAGTTTGAATTCTGCAGCTTGCCCATCACTCACATAGAGGAAAAAGATGACATAATTCATAGTTTCATACAATGACCAGGCCAAGTGGATGCTTCAATGATCAAAGCCTTAAAAATTGCAGTAAATTGTGATTCATATAACCCGACTGAACGATATTCAAATATGTAGTCTCTTAAACGGTGAGAGACTGAGAGCAAATGAAAGGCAACATTACAGTCTTCATAAAATGTGGGTACACAAATTGCCACTCACACACACACATCGAATGAAACACAGAACCATTCTATATTAACCAAGTTGGAAATACACCCAAAAATTCCTCTCAAGCAGAAACTTAGAGATCAGTCTTGAAATTAAGCCTAGTAAAAAAATCCAAGCACTTTACCACCGACATTCTTTCTCCTAGCCTCTTCATGATCCATGATACCAGCAGAAGTCGTCAACACAATATATCCAAACTGCAGTTTTCAGAAATATATCACTCAGGAAAAAAAAATGGCAATCTGTATAACCGGATAAAATTAAAGAGATGTAATGCAGATCAAAGTCCATTTTAAAAAATATATATTTAAGTCATAGAATTTCAATAAAAATGAGCAAGATAAAGTGCCATCCCAATACACAGGGCATATTAAAAGCATGGCAAAGAAAAGCAAAAAGGGACAAGGAGAGAAAAAGACATAAACAGCTGATAACAACAACAATAACAGATTTGACCATCCTTAACCGGTCCCAATTTTTTTGGAATCAATTATGGATCCTTAACAGATTTGACCATCCTTAACAGATTAGTCAAATGAGGCCATTAATTTACATTTAACATTCTCCATAAATTTAATCATCAGTATCAGCCAATCATCTGAAGATTATATTCACCCTAAACCAAACATTTTTCATCACTCTGCCATTTAATGAAAAAGGAAATGGCAAAATCATATTAAGGTAAAAAAAAAACATATTAGGTGACATCTGGCTTGAAGGCTTGCAGTAATAAAGAAACAGCAAATTTCCTGAAAAAGACTTTACAAGAAGCATGTGGTGCTAACCTGTCTTGAGGGGAGCAGCCTTGCAGTCCAACCTTCAATCTCTTTGACACCCACATCAAAACGAGGACTAATAACCCCACATTTGTTGAGCCTCCCATTCAGTTCGACAACAATTTTGCCAGCCCTGTGGTCATCAACATACTCAAACTCTCCAATGTAACCTATAGAGCAACACCAAATATATTAAAAGAGAACTTAAAATGTCTGAGTAAACCAAAAAAAAAAAAATGAAGGTGACTTATGATAGTATACCATGCTTCTGCATAACCAGGAGAAATTTAATGATGACTTTTGAGGATGGCCTGATCATGACCTGGCGCTTCCCCCGTTTCTCCGCATTGTACATGCTCTTAAGAGCATCGTTCAAAACACTCACTCGCACCATTGCTGCAGCTACATATTTTAATAACCATATCAATGACTAAAACAAGGGTCTGGCACACAAAGCAAATATGCAAAAAGAAGACACACACACACAAAAAAAATTTCTGAATCAAGTATGAAACATTCCATATAATTTTTGTAATGGCCCGGTATCCTTTAAATTTTGGGGAAAAAAATAAAAAGAAAGAAATGATGTGTATTTATGTCAATCTAAAATATCACAACCACATTGCCCTTAACCAATGAATCCTTCACCTTCCATATATTTACCAAGAAACGAACATAAAACCACAGTTGAAAGAAGTTTATGCCATTAAGAACAAATCAACTATAACCTACTCTTGTGGCCAGTCATATACATCATATAGCAAAACCCAAAATTTCACAATTGCTACCAAAGCCACTAGCTTTACATCATATGGCAAACCCAAAATCATGAAATCATCCAATTTAACAACCGTACCCAGAACAATGCAAAACCAATTATATAACACACATCTAGTTGCTAACAAAACATACAAACTCAAAGAATAAATGGAAGCAAATGTTTCTATTATGCATGCTTCAAAAAAAAAAAAAAAAAAAAAAATTTGCCTAAATCAGTTGTGCTCTAACCCCCATTGATCACCAATCCATTTTTAGATTGAAAAATTCAAACAGGCACGCACATAGTATTAACTAAAAATCTAAAACCGAAAACCCAGTAACAAGAAGCGAGCACAAGAGCCAAAATGAAACAAAACCATACGACACACCCAGATATATAATAATAATAAAACAACAGATCGAATATCGAAAAATTGAAAGTTTGAAACAGAAATCCTTAAACGCATCGTCGAAGTTTGAGGATTTTGTTTTGTTGGGTTTGTTGTTCTTACCGTAGGTATAGAGGTAGAGAGAGAGAGAGAGAGAGCTGAGCAGACGCGCCTCCGAGAGAGAGAAAAGCTTAATAGAAATAGAGTCTTCCTTCCAAATTCCTATATTTGGTTTTGGAAAAGAAAGACATTGATTTACCAATTTGCTCTTCACCTCAGCTAGGGCTCCAATGGGCTCTCTCTCCTGTTAATGGGCTTTTAAAAGTACTGGTGGTTTACCACCGTGTGTTGGTCCAAGCTCGTCTTAATGCAGAAGCAATCCATAAGACTTTATAATGGGCCCAATTAAATGTTTGGAATTGGCTCAACTCACTATTTCTCTTACTTTGCATTAAAAAAAAAAAAAAAACAATTATCTTTTTTCTTTATTCAATTTTCTTATCTTTTTTATTTATTTATTTTTTAGTAATTCAATAATTAGGAGATCTAAGATTTAAAATTTTGAACCACATCAGAAAAAGCCAACCGGTTAAGGTACAAGGCTTTTAACATCTTCTTAGTTAATTTATAATAAGATTGTGAAGATAAAAGACTATATAACAAATGATAACTTTTTTTTTTTTTTTTTTTTTCCTTTGAGGCATTTCTGTGCCAAACATAAGATGACACAATTTTGGGTTTTGGTAAATTTTTTGGGGGGAATATGAAGTTTTGGTTTGCTTGAAATACTAAAAGTAGAAAATTCTACTCATGGCTGCATTAGGTATCTTGCAACATTAGTATTTTATTTTTTAGCTTCATTCAGAGTCTTCCAAGCAATTAGAAAGTTGTGATGTGTGGATGTTAATTACCAATGGGGATCTTGATGGTTGTTTTCTAATAAGTGATATTCCTTGCAGGGCTCAATGGAATATCATTTGAATGCTAGAGAATTTATTGATTTTGTTACTTATGATAGTTTATTTAGATACATAGAGTCTTCATATTTTGTAAAATCAAATTGTGTTTTGGTATTGTGGATATGTGGGATTAAATTATTGGTACGGTGAATTTTGTGTTTTTTTTTTTTTATGAACCAAATTTTGGAAAATTTTTCCTGAAAATTTTTCTAGAAGTAATCAAATATAAGAAAATAAATTGTTTTTTTTTTTCAAAAAAAAAAAATTGATATTTTATGAAACGATCTCATAAAATCTCTCTCTCATCACTTGTGGGAACTACACGTGTTGTGAGAGAGGTTCTCACATTACACCATTTTCAAAGGTTTAAAAAAAAAAAAAAATTTAAATGCATTACTTTTCCCAAAAGCCGAAGATGAGAGAAACAAACGAAACGACTAACAAATTCAAAAGAACGACGTGTCGTTCATTGTTGTGTAAGACGACAGTTCCTTCGAGAAGAATAAGATAAGGTTGCCCAGTACACACTCTCTTCTCTGCGTGAATCATTTTGGTTGAGAGAGAGAGTAAAAAGAAAAATGGCGGCCATGTCTATGACTATGAGCTTGAACTTAGCTGGGGCATTCAGAGGGCTAAGCTTAGCTTCAAGCTCATCGTCGTCCTCTTTCTTCAGAGGCGACTTTGGTGGGTCCTTACAAATGGGTCCCACAAAGCTGGTGTCGGTCCCACGGAGAATTCCGCTGACCATTCAGAACGCTCACAAGAAAGGTGCCGGAAGCACCAAGAATGGCCGAGACTCCAAAGGTCAAAGACTTGGCGTTAAGATTTACGGTGACCAGCTCGCCAAGCCCGGCTCCATTATCGTTCGCCAGCGAGGTACCAAGGTATATGTATTTATCATTATCACTGCCTCTAAATTTTGGAGCTTTATATTTTTGTGCTTGTGGGGTTTCATTATAATCACTAGTAATATTGCATATGAAAACTAAAACATTGTTACTTATTATATAATTTCACAAATTTAATATAAGGTCTTATAATTTCATGTTGAAGGATTTTTTATGTTCATATAGGTTTTGGTTATGACTTATGTGAATTTCTAATTGAGGGTGCAAATTGAAACAATTGAACAAATTTGTGGTCTTAATCCTAAACTTTTTAAAAAGCTCAGGTTTTAATTTGAAAGCACCCTAAATTATAAGAAAATTAGGTAATTTACCTAAGCCTTTAATAAAGTTTAGCCACTTGGTGCAAGAAGAGTGTAACCACTTGTTGTAGAGAGAAGGTAACCATTTGGCGTAATTACGGCTCCTAGAACTCAAATTTTATTATGTAGTATGGTATAGTATATGATATGATATGTGGGTTTGTGTCCAATTCGGTTTACCAACACTTGATTTGAAAATTTACAAATGCCATTGAGTTCTAGTGCAAACGGGATTAGAATCCTCTACATGTCCTAGTGTGATTATCATGGAGTTTTGAAAATCTTATCCATCTATTTTGAAATGAACAGATTGTATTTTGCCATGTCATCAACTCTTAAATAAACGAGTGTCACCATTTGGTATATATTTAAATTATTAATGTTGTGCTAAAATCTAATTTACTTATTTCAAAATGGATGGATAGGATTTTAGAAACTCCATGGTGGAGTTGCCCTAATAACTTTGGAGGATCGTTATCCAGCTCAAATGGCACCTCGTCCCCTCCCTATAGAAAGTGCGGACAGTATAGTTGTGGGTTCAAATTTCTCTCACCGGGGGTGTGTGTGTGAACTTACCAATTAAAAAAAAAAAAAAAGTTACACTTTCTGTGTGCATGAATTTTAATTGTATTTTCAATTGGTTAATGAATTTAATATATTGAGATTTTAATGAAGCTGTTTGTTTACTTTTCAAAGAAAGTGATTTGAGTATATGATTTTTTTAAGATTTTGCGCTAATTTTGTTTGAGGATTTATTTTCACCTGTGTAAGTGCAGCTTTAAAACCGACAAATTGAATCTATCTCAAACTAGAGCTGTGTATGTGTAATTATCCCCCACTTTGTTAGCAATATGAGAGGTACTTATTTTGCATGTGTTGGAGAAGGGCTAAAAGTAATAACAGTACTTCCTAAGTGCTACCTAAATTGCTGCCTTGGTTGATGTATTGGGAAATACCACCCCAATTGAATGTCTGGTGTTTGGAACTGTTTTGTTATAATTATTTTTCAATCATGATTTTTCTTGAAGTCGGCACACTCATAAATAATTTAAGTTGCCACAGCTAATTCAGTTGTGCCTGGTTAGCTCTTGTTGAAACTGTATATACACGGGCATAGTTACTAGGCGTTCCTTTGACACTCATAGGTTATTAAGGTATTCATTTTTCATTGTTCTCGTGAGATTACTCATGAATATAGTTAAGAACAGGAAATTACTAAGGCTAGCTGCGATGGCTAGCTAGGCAGGTTGTAAATAAGTAAAGCAATTGAAATTGCTAACAAGGGGAAAGGAATGCAAACAACAGTACAACACATGTTGATATTATAAGATTTGATACCACTTCACAAACTACTATGAGATTACACCAAGGGATTGATACAAACAACAAAGTACAAATCCTTCCCTTGGAATTTATTAAGTCTGATCTGAATGCAGTTCTGTAGTATATACTGTATACACAGAAAATTTTAGAGGTTATGCCTGTCTTTACCAGGGAAATTGCCGTGGTAAAAGAAGATTGGGCCTAACCTAGTGCTCCTTGTGGGTCTTTGGTAGTTCCATTTATTCTCAGCTAGGATATGATACTCCATGGTTATGTAATCAGGACAAAGTACTCAAGTTATGTTCCTTTGGAATTGCATAGGTCCTTGTAAGCTGAAATTCATGAGGCTTACAATCTACCGGTCAGGTTGAGGATAGAACTAGTTTATGAGGGCTTCTTAGGAAAATTAAGGTATTTTGGTCTAAATTTTACTTCCATCATTTGGTGATATTATGAGTTAGGATACTCTTTCTATTTGAGTTTGGCATGACTGACAATAATTGGAACCATTTGAGGAAACAGATTGTTTCATACTCAAAATTCACAGGTAGTTTTTGGGTTGCAAACCAGTTTGGAACTGAAAGCTACATTTTAGAGATAGATGTTTGAGGGATGCTTAACCCTTTACAGTACTAAAGAGCTTTTGGCATTATGGCTTCACCCCTTAGAATGGCTATTCTTATAAGTAGTGGGGTAAAAAAGAGGAAAACATTTCTATGAAGAATATCCCTTGTTTGGGCGAGTTTGATACTTTGATTATGGAGGCTACATGATGTGCAGCTTTCAGTCTTAATTTGTATCTGCTGATGATCGTGCAATTATATGCCAAGGGCCTTGCAGCTCAATTAGTAGCTCTTGGTGTTTCCAACTGAGACGTTCAATGTTCAAATCCTTCCTCTCCCATTGTAACTCTCATAAAAGATGATCGTGCAATTATATAGAAATTAGAAAAGCAGTACTGCTTAGAACACAATGAATTACATGAATTTCCTTGGTAGAAATAAAAATCTCCATTCTTGTGATTGGCCAGCCGCCAGCATCATGTTCATCAAACTCAATAGATTGATAATTAAATATAGAGGTTTAGTGGGGAAATTTGCGTATAACCTGTGTATAATTTTTAAAGTAATTCTCCACTTTCTTTACACAAAATAATTTCAAGCTTCTCTATTAGTATTTAGAAATTCCAAGGAGTTTATTTATCCCAAGAAAAGAAAAGGTACTTGTTATTAACAGTTCCTCATCCCTCAACGTATTGTCTTCCAATGACACCTAAATGTTTTCTTTGCAACAATTCAGTTCCATGCAGGGAACAATGTGGGGCTTGGCAAGGACCACACGATATTCTCCTTGATAGATGGACTAGTTAAATTTGAGAAGTTTGGGCCCGACAGGAAGAAGGTCAACTTTAAAGTTATTAAACCTTACAGTTCTTGTTTTGAAGAGCTACATTTTTAATGGTGACTTAGACAATGAAATTCTATAATTGACAGATCAGTGTTTATCCGCGAGAAGTACAGCCGGAGAACCCTAACAGTTACAAAGCAAGAAAGAGAGAAAACTTCAGGTTGCAACGTGAACGCAAGAAAGCAAGAAAGGAAGCTTATATTGCTGAACCCCAACTAGTTATGGCTTCGGCTGTTGCTGCCCAAGATAGCCATCCCACTTGCTAATTATGGCCGGCGTCTCTCTATCCTAATCTCTTTGCTTTGCATATAGATTTGAATCATTGGTTGTTATTTTTTGTTGTCCAGTAATTGTTGATATTCTTATTGAGAAGTGTCACTGGAAACATTTGCATCATATTTGCGGATTTGAGTTCCGATTTGTTTTTATTCTCTCCCCTTTTTGGAGAAGTGGTCTATAGTTTCTGATACTCAGTTCAGGTGTCTGCAACGTTAAAGGTCTCTAAAAGTTATCATTACCTCTAGAATTTTGACAAATGGTTGGTCGTTAAAAGGTTTTCTCTTAAATTAACAAGTAAAGCTTTGCACCAAAAAAATTCATGACTCGGAACTCGGAAGTAAACAAAAGAAAAATAGCATAATTATATGGAATTGTTCCATTACATCTTTGAGGTGGGAATTATTCATATGCAGTGTAGGCGAATGTGCACTCTCATTTCCTTTTAGACAATCAACTGATAACCCATTGGCCTGTTGACACCATTAATTGGTGTAAAATCAACTAATTCACGATTACTTGGTGAGAGAACATATGATGTGTAGGATATACGAGTCACATAGTGGGGTAGACCATATTGTTGTCGGATATGGTTATTGTTCAAGTGATAGTCCAATAGTAATAGTATTCTTTGTGATGTCCATTTCTTTTTTCTTTTTTGACTAACTGGAATAGAATAAAAGAGAGGAGCTACAGAGTTATGGCACTGCGCCTACAAAAAAAAAAAAAACAGTGCCCAAGGCATCGAGCCTAAGCTGATCTAAAATACAATCAGGGGGAGAATCAAAAACAACAAAATCCGGAAAACATATTAGTTCCACTTTTAGCTATGTTGTCAGCACATCCATTGGCCTCCCTGTTATCATTATTCAGCAGATTTACAATAAAATAGGCATTTATTTCAACTAGAGCAACCACATCAGTTCATAAATTGTCTTCTAAAATATAAAAAATGCTTAATTTTACACATTTTAACCCAAAAACCCCCCACATCAGTCTTTGTAAAAATGTCTAAATATGCACAATGGTCTTGCACATGAATAGTAACCGTGTATATATATACACGGTTACTATTCACCGTGTAAATGATTTTTTTATTCTTTTTTTCTCTCTTCTCTTCATCTCACTCTCTTTTCCTTTCTCTCTCCTCTCACAGTTACTGTTCACAGTGTTAAAAAAATGAATATTTTATTTGAATAAATGTGTATAATAGACAAATTGATGGGAGTATTTTGTAAAAATAGGTGTGTAAAATAGAAAAAGTAGGTTTTAGATGTGCAAAATAGAAAATTTTTTGCACATACTAATGTGAATGCTAGAAATTGAATCCGAAGATGGATGCAAAGACTTGAGGCCATCTCTTAGAGCTCATAATTCAGCAACAACGCTAGAAGCAATTCCTATTGATCTAGCGAAGCCCCTTACCTAGTTACCATGCTGGTTTCTAATGATTCCTCCTCCTCCAGCTTTACTAGGATTACCAATGGAGGATCCATCAATATTCAACTTGAACCAATTCAAATCTGGTTTTTCCCAATTGATCCACCTAGTACTGTCATTACCACGAGATAACATAGGAGAAACAATGATAAAAAAAACCATGGCTATGTTATGGACCTCGGAATTAAGAGAGGGATTAGGTTTGGTATGCTTGAAAACCCTATTGTTTCTCTTAAGCCAAAGATACCAAATACCATAAAGAAAAAACAATTTCCAATGGAATGAGCTACGGGGGTAAAGAAAGTTAGAGTGACTATTTTTATATGGAGCCAACTTTTTAAGTCAGGATCAAAGAATTCTGAAAAGGTACCTGGTAGACCACTTCTCAGCGAAAAGTTTCTAGCCACAGTACAATCACGAAGGACGTGTAAAATAGATCCATCAGATGTAGAGCAAGCATGGCAACCAGTATCAATATTCATGCCTCTATGAGCAAGATCATAGCTAAACAGGGAGACAGTTTAGCCAACATTTCTATGGTTCTACTCCCCCAGCATTTACTTATCTTAAAACTCGTTGCTTCAATTAAATCTGCACCATACATGCTGCTAGAGGTGATGCTAGTGAAATATATGTAATAGAAAACTAAAGGCGGGGAAGCTTCTTTGAGGAACAAAATTCACAGGACTTATCTATGTTTCAGATTTTCCTTTCAATTTGGTTCGGTCCTTATAAAGTGTATGCCCATACACATAACTTATCATTATCTATTATTTATTTGTTAATTTCTAAATTAAAGCCAACAAGGATGATTAATTAATTATTATGGAGAAAACTACACAACAAGAAGAACGCATTTGTCCAAAAGTGCAAGGCTGACAAGTCAACAAACTTGTATTCCATCCTGACAAATTAAAGGGTGATAGACTTGGAATGAAACTTGCAATATAAACCAGCTCAATTTAACTCAAAAGCCTAATCTGAAAACAAGACAATGTACTCAGATAATGTATTAAAAAATACAGAATACAGATCTTTGCTCTCCCCCGTGTGCTGTGACTACTCTACCGAGAACTTCCATCCTTTATGTTAGCCCTGCAATCTAAACTGACCTGCACGTTTAACAAACATTTAGAAACTTACTTTCACCAAAGAGCAAAAAAAGTTCAAGCACACATTATATATATACACAATCAAATCCCTAGATTCTCTCTCCAAAGAAAAGAAAGAAAAAATGAAAATCTATTTATCCAATTATCTTCAGAGTAGTGCCATTATTAAATGCATCCAACAGAGATGAACATTGACCCTACTAAAGGTGTTAAAACAAAGCAAAGAGGGTTTGAAAAGTTCATAAACTTCAATCAGACTTATACAGTCCCAGTCAATCAAGTCATTCACAAACTTATAATAGAGAAAAACGATTGTTTAGCACTTCCCATCTGATAAGAAATTCAGTGACAAGAGACAACCGTTAAATTGTACAAAATACCCAACCTCAGCTACAACACCAAACTGATAATCTATAGTTGATTAAAGCAATATTCTATTTCAAGGCTTAGAGATTAAGACTAGGCAACCAATTTACCAACCATAATTATAAACATATATGCAAACAAGTTTCATCAATAAAGCTGTAATTAAAACTTAACGATGGTATCATTTGTCAAAATGCCACATTTCATCCAATAAACATAGCAACAAAAGGAGATGAAATCTCCACAATATGATAATACAAACTCTGAAGGCCAATATCATATGTTGAACAACCTTAACAGAATATGATGATGACGACGACAACAACAAAACACATAATTTCTCATGTTGTAGAAAACAAGAAGCACTCATTCCATAGATATAAATACCACTCTGAGAATACACAAACAATGAAATCCTAATCTTATAAAGTTCGATAGGTTCTCAAAAATGAGTCAAACATTCATCATGGATACAATTTTTACAGCTTGTTTGCAACGTTGGAAAGGATTTAAAGGCATTTTAAGGAATATTCTATCTATATTCCTGTTATGAAATTTGGTGTTAAGGAATAGAATGGCTATGAGGGGATGCCGAATGTGAATGCCCATTCCATTCCCTCCCAAGCATTCCACACAAAAGTGGGAGGAACACTCAGAAACGGAGCTGAAATATCAATTTTGAACATATAAAAGATAAAAGACATACTAGTAAATTTATGTTATTTCTTTCCATTCCGTCCTTTATAAACTTTCGAACACGCTAGAGTCTAGAGAAAATACAACACCATATTGCTTTCCATTCCATTCCATTACATAATTATATAAACTCCCAAATATAAGAAGATTAGTAAAGAGTAAAGATTCAAAATCCAAACTTTCTATTCTTCTCTGATATCAAATCAGCAAGAAAACAAACCATAAACTCAAAACCCGAATCTCATTAAAGTTAAACATCACAATGGACCAATGCATGAATTTTCCAAATTATTGATATAATAACATGTTATCATTCAACCATAAAGGTTCACAAACAAACAGAAATCCAGAACTTAAGCTACACCCACCAAAAGGCAAGCTATTTTTTAATTTTTAACCATAACAAAAATAAGTAGATATAGAAAAAAAGGAGAGAAATTGAGAGAAAGAAAGAAGCTTATACGTACATCAAGAGGAGCCAACGATGATGTTGTTGATGGGGATGAAGATGAGCTTGACGAAGAAGCCAACGAACCCCATAACCACGAACCCGATGGCCGTACGGAACGCCACCTTGGTGAACTCTACAGTAACAGTAACACAACCAATCAGATCAAATGTTAGGAACCAGAAAAGTCCAATATTTCGAGATCCAACATCGGATCCAAAAAACAAAGAGGTGGGTTTTGAATACGATTAGATAGATACCTTTGCGGTCGGGTTTGTGGCAGCGTTTGACGAGGCGGACGCTGTCCTTGGCGAATTCTCTGAGTGGATCGAACACTGAGTCTATGGCCTCCATCTCTCCCTTCTTTCTTCTCTTTTGATATCACAATCACAAACAAATTTTATTAATTTCGACGATATGAGAATGAGGATTTGTTGAGGATACTTACTATTATAATAGCTAAAACCCTTCAAGATCGTGGTGCGACACCGTTTTGTGAGATGTTTTTGTTTTTGTTTTTTAAAGTAATAAAAGTATTGTATTCGACCCACAATAAGAGTAATATGACGTGTAAGTGGTGTAACAATAGAGAGCCTGATGTGATTAACTTGCTCATCAGCTGATCCCCCCTTGGGAAATTTTGTCGATCATCATTTATATTCGTAGCTAAATTCCTTGCTTCTCGGTTGTAAAATTTTCTTTTTGTTATCGTTCTTGTAATGAACTCGCCCACATGCTAGCTCGTTGGGCTTTTTTTTTCTTCAAATTGGGGACTCCAATTCATCTCTTCCATCTCTCAATAGGTCTTTTGTAAAGAAGTTGATGAGCCGATTTTCCCATTTTATCTTAATAATAATTTCTTACCTATCAAAAAATGAAAAAAAGAAGAAGAAGAAGGTACAAGTACAAACGCATGACATTATTTGCGTTCTCATATTAGGAATTTAAATTTATATTTATTTAACCTATATTACATATATATTATCTATGATTATATCTTACACATGGGGATGCACGGTAGGAGTGTGAGATATACATATTATTATGTGTCTATTTAGCAAATATTATTTTTGCCAATTTATTTTACTATTCAGTTTATTTTTATTACTATTTATGGGTCCCACAGCACTTTTTGTACTATTTATAGGTCACATTGTATTATTTCAGCTAATTTTTACCTTTATTTACATTACTTTCAGTAAAAAGTTTTCAGTTTCAACAAAATAAGCGAATCCCAAACGGACCTTATATATCACACTTACACAAAATACTAATCTTACCTTTTAGCCAAAAAAAAAAAAAATACTAATCTTACCCCCACACACATGAAGACAAAGTTGGTAAAATTGTGAAATATATCATGAAAGTCCTAAAATTATTCTTTCTGTTTAATTTATAATGATAAAATTGACTAACAAATTCTTCTCAAACAAAAAAAAATAAAAAATAAAAAATAAAATTGACTAACAAATAAGCACAATTTCATAAACATACCATCATTTTTGCCGGGTATTATTTTTCTTCTTCATTGAAACACTGTTTAGTGTTTAGTATTCACGTGCCATATATCTTTCAGTAGGAAGATAAATCTTAAGTGCATTTTACTTGAAATTATAAAAGTTAATTAATAATTATTCATTGAGGTAAATTAAAATAGTTTAGAGATTTAAAGTCTTCACCTTCAATCATTTTGTCAAAAATTATTTTTCTATAATTTCTTTCTACAATTTTCATAATTTGTTTCAATGAAAATTCTTGATCTACAACCAAAAAAAAAAAAAATTCTAGGAGTGAAAAACGAAGAAGCTAAGAGGCTGTTTGGATGGCTTGTTTCCGTAACTCAATTCTCTGTTTCCATAACTCATAACTCAAAAATGGTGGGACCTATAGCTAGAAGTCCGTTTGTCTGAACGATAACTCTGTTTCCATCACTTAATTCTCTGATTTTTGAGTTATGAGTTATGGAAACTGAAAACACATTTTAGCTGTTTCAGTTTCCATAACTCATAATTCAATGGCATTTCCGTAAATAACTCTACATACCTGGTCCCACAGTCAGAACAATTCACGTGAAGTGCTCCTTTTGATGCTGTCTTCAACAGCTCTCTTCAGCTCTCTCATCTCAGACTTCTCTCTTCAGTAAAGCAAAGCTCTCTCATCTCCATTCCACTACCACCACAAGCTAAAAGAAGCTCTCACTGCCCTCACCTCCACACACACTATTTCACCGATCCGAGCTCAGCCAACCCGTGCCGCCGTGTCACGGTAACGTAGTGCTTCACGCACCAACCACTGACCTCTTTCTCAGCTTTTTTCACGGAAATCCGAAGGTATTCTTTACATTTGAGCTGTTTATATATCTGATTTGTTGGTAATAGCAAGGTATTTCGCATCTTTTACATCGAATTAAGGATTGGTGATGAGAAGTTTGCTTCTCTGTTTTTTTTTTTTTTTTTCCTTTTTTTTCTTTGTTTGATGTTTGGGTTTTCGCATCTGATTTAACTGTATCAACCTGTGATGATGGGTTTTCAACCCGTGGTGATGAAAGTTTGCTTCTCTGCTTTTTTTTCGTTGTTTGATGTTTGGGTAAGCATCTAATTTGATCTATTGAAACCCGTGGTTATGGGTTTTCAACCATGGTGAACCTATGCTTCTCTGTTTGTAGTTTTTTCTTTGTTTGATGTTTGGGTAAGCATCTGATTTGATCTACTGGATTCCTGTGGTTATGGGTTTCTTTTTCTTTTCTTTTTAATAATTTATGGAACTAATTTATGGTGCTTGTCTATTTGATTTTTTTTTTTCAATTAAGCTGCCTGTTCTTGTTACCAACCAATTGCTCTATCAATGATGGTTCTACCATGAGAGATCAATTAATGGAAGTTTTAAATATCATATTTCCACCATTGTGAGTCTTAAGGTATTCCAAGTAGCATTATAAATACATTATCATAGTGAGAATCATTGTATTTTTGTTTCTCTTAGTTTAGTTAGTATCTACTCTTTGTTGCCTCAAGTCACAGGTTGTCCAGTTTCTTATACGATCTTGAATGGTGAAAGTTTACCAATCTCAGACCAAGATTGTTTCCATTTCAGTGTTGTATGGTTTGTAGTCTATTGTCCTACTGTGACCTTAATGTTGATTTTTTATTTATTTTTACTTTGTTTGGAACGGTATTAGGCCAAGTTGTTCATCATTATTTGTTGAAAGGGGTCTGTCAAAGAAATATATATAGTTTCCCCTACCACAAATTGATGGTTTTAGTCTTTGTAGACAACCTTAAGTTGTACCTAAAAAAAAACATCACTGAGACATGCTGTAACCTAGGTTCCATACTTCAATTACCAAAATATCAGATGAATGCAATCAAACATCTTTTTTTATTCTTTTGTTTGCTATGAATTATGAATCTTAATGTAGTAAGTTTACTAGCATTCTCCTAAGTTTGATGGCAATGCATTTTTTGTTTTAAAAAAATTTAAAATGTATCTTGATTTTAGAATATGCTTCTAGTTTTACCCGATTATGGTTCCCCATAATAAGCTTGTCTCCTCATGGCTAGCAAGATACTTGTAGAGAGGACAACAATTAAATAGCTTCATACAAATTGTTTCAAATTTATGATGCACTGTTCCTTGTCTCTAACTAACATACACGCTACCATGTGCAATAGGATTATTTTCATATAATTGCAGCTTAAAGCTTCTGATCCCACAAAAGGTTACTTGGCGACTCCCGAAATCAGTCTTAATTTTCCTCTAATCTTTCCTTTATTGAAACAAGTCTGTAACTTGCATTACGGGTACATTCTTTTTCTATATATATTTTTTTAAAGTCTATTAGTTGTTTGGTTTTTCTTAGAGTCAAACTCATCAAACAATCTTATAGGGGAGTAGTGGTAGCACTTGGACCTTTTTCTTATTAAATAGTTGAGAAGTAAATTTTTTAAGAAGTCTTTTATTTATTGGCTAAAAAAAAAGTTCATATATCTTGGGTTCAAATAAAAAATGTTAATTTATCCTAGAATTTATTATATCTCCTCAACCTATCTAGTGCATTGCACCTTAAATTGATGCGATAGTCTTGATTCTAGGAGTTCTAATTTCCTTTTGGATTGATGTCATGCAGTTGATTAACTACAGGGGAATTTTTTTTTTTTTATTTTAATGATATGAAACAAAATTTTATTATTATTTTTAAATTTTTAATCACTGTCCAAAAGTCTAAATTATATTGTCAAGTAGAAGAGTCTTTCCTCTAATGTCTATGAAACTGAGGAAGTAAAAGCATGTGCTCGAACCTTATCAGTTGTTGAGGATCTATTACTGATCCCAAAAATGTGAAAAACTTTAGCTTAGTTGTCAATGTTGTTGTTTATGAAATTGAATCTGCTTCTTGTTTGTCGCATCAATTGTTCATTGGACAGTTTAAGGCAAAGTGATTCTTACCCCTGCTACACTGATTGTTCACAGTGATTTTTAGTTCCAGCATTGCACACTGTTTGGTTTGAATTTATTAACAATTGATACGATGATTCTTGCATGAAATTGAGCTTAGGTTCGAAGTGGAAAGATTTTTCCAAATGATGTGGAGTGCTTTTGCCTTATTTTGTTGAATATTTGTGTCTTCTTGATCTGCTTATATCTTTAATACTGTTTATGAATTTCAAACAACATAAGTCAGTACATGTCATTGCAGTAATATATACATATTAATATGGATCCTATGCTCAATATTTGTTCCTCTAAAAATACTGGGATATCTTTATTGTACTTGTGATATGATTGTGTATGAGATGTGTGTGTTGTTCTTTAAGATGGCTGCGGAGTTGAGAACATGGGATGCCAATTGTGAGGATTTGTTGTGTGACTCCGTACTTGGACACTATGTTTGTGGGAATTTGCATCCTTATCATGCCAATGCACACATGTGGGAGGAGATCACAAACAATCTTAATGCCCGCATGGGGAAGGCCTTTATCGTGAGGCAGGTAATTACGAGGTGGAAGCGTATTCGACAGAATTTTCGCAGAGCAATGGGGGTCCGTACCAGATCTCTTCAGCCCAACGTTTCCCCCGTGGCCTCTCCAGACCGATTGTCTGATGACCCGCCTCAGTAAGAGGCGGATGCGTAGTCGAACCAATTTAGTTGATTTACTGCTGACATATTTTGTTCCCATTATGTTCAGTAGCGTACTTTCTTATAGATTACCATGTACTTAACCATGCACTAACCTAGTTGTATTTGTGACCCTTTATTCAGTTTACTAACTCATTGCTTCGATCTTCCATCTTTTGTATATCTGGTCACATTGTATATGTGGTAAACCTCAATGAAGGATTTATATATTACCACTGTTTCTTATATATGGATGGCTTGTTTCTTACATTCCGTGCATGCTTTTTCTTATCCGTGTTGATTTAACTGTGAAATATTTTTCATTTTTTGGACTCTTTAAACCTACATGGCACATGAATCCTATAGTCCTATTAATCAATTCTTAAAATTATTATCTGTCATGAGCTTACCACGTGAGATATTTCAAATAGATGGCACATGAATCACAAGAGACGAATGAGAAAAAGTGGCCTTCCCATGTAGAACATATTTTTATTGAGATCATGTTGGAGGAACAACTTAAGGGTAACATGCCAAACGGTGTGTTCAAGGGTCCTATGTGGGCATCAATTACAGCTGAACTGAACGAAAGGACCGGGAAAGACTTTGTCTTTAAGCAAGTTCAACAGAAGCACAATAGGCTCCGACTAAACAACGCAAGTGGAGCCAGTTGCTAAGACACACAGGGTTGGGGTGGGACGAGCAGACCCAAATAGTGACTTGTTCTGATGAGGTGTGGTAGAATGTGATTGCGGTATGTTTACTGTTGTTTATTAATTATATAAGTTATTGCAATTATTTATTTATGCAATTTGCCTCCAAGTTGGTAATATATGAACTGCTGCGTTTAGTGTGTTAATGTTTCCAAGGACATTGCAGAGCAATCGTGGTGCAGCTAACTTAAGGAAATAGGGATGCCCAGACTACCCATCACTGCAGCAGTTGTTCGCCCCTAGTACTGCCACTAGGAACTTGCAGATCTCCTCAAACATTCCTCCCCTGAATAGTGACGAGGAGCATGCCCTAGGAGAAGAGCTTGCCAATGCCAATGCTGATGCCAATGCAAGTGCACCCACCCATCTGGACGATAACTATTACACCCCTAACTTTGATAGTTTCCCGCAAACTGTGGAGAATGCTGAGGTTGAGGAGGTAACCCAACGGGCGGGAAAACGTCATGTGCAAGATGCAAGTGGCAAGGGTAAGAAGGTCTCGAAGAGGTCAGATAGGGTAAGTGAAATGACTGTGGCCCTAAAGGAGTACACCGCAATGTCTGAACGTAGGTATAATGGTAAACTTGGTAGGTCTAGCGATTCATCCGACTAGTGCGCTCAATCCGTTGTAGGGGGTGATCCTTGTTCACTTGCCAAGGCAATGGAGATGCTGAATTCGTATACGGATCTGAGTAACAAGGCCTATATCAGGATGTCAAAGGTTTTACAGCAGAAGGATAATAGGGTAGTGTTTATGTGTATGCCGGAGCATAGGAGAAAGTCTTGGATTGAGGACATTCTAAACCCGGAGGAGGATTGAAGGAGAATTGTATTACATTAAGTCTAAGCTATTTGGTTTTTATGTACTAAGGATAATAGGGTTGTGAACATTTCCTTGTTTTTGTTTCGTATGGATAATACGAAGGTTTATGTTATTTATGAACTTGGGATGTTTGTATGGTTTGTGTTATATTATGTGACGGATTTGGATTTTGGGTTCGTTGATTTTTAGGTGTTTATTATGGTGACTGTTGAATTAGGTGTTTATATTATACATTTATATTATGCGATGTACTTGTTTTATTTATTTTTTATTGTCTTATTATAATCTATGGTTGATGTTATTAGTATGACTATTTGATAGGTTACTATTTCTTATATTGATGGTTTCATCACTTTGTTGGATTACAGGTTGAGGTGTAGACTGTTAGGAATAACATATTTACTTTTATATCTCTCTTTACATAACCTACCTGAATAGTGTGTTTGTGCTAATGTGTAGGTGACTTATGGCGTCTGGAATTGACTGGTGGCGGGCGATCTAAGAGTATGACTTCGATGATACATACTTCAACGACGTTGGTTCCAGCAATGACTGTGAAGCTAATGATGATGACTGGACCGATTCGGAGTCCGAACGTGAAGAAGAAGCAGAATTTAATTTAGTGAATCCTATAGTTGGGGAGATGTATGCGTACATGCAGCGGCATTATGATAAACAACCAATGCGAACAAGTGTGTTAACCGGCAAGGCGTATATGGATAAGGTCACTGAAGGTAATCCAGCTAAGTGTTACGAGATGTTTCGCATGACACCTGAATTACTGTTACATTTAGTGGACAAGTTGGCTCAACATGGTTACTTAAGGGACGGACTTGGTGAGGTGAATGCCACTCAGGCTGTGGCCATGTTATTATACATACTTGGACACAACACCAGCTTTAGATGTGTTGCAGACAGGTTTCAACACTCAACAGAAACCGTGTGCTGGCATTTTCGTAAGGTGTTGCGGGCTGTCCACCATTACGTGAAGCATTTAATTAAACCTGATCAAAATGTCACAGGCCTTCCCGAACATCTTCAAGTGAACAAGTACTGGCCATGGTTTGAGGTACAAAACATTCCCTTACTTAACTAACTTCGTATAACAGTAAAATAATATGATATTTGATATGTGCTTGCTAAAATTAATGAAAACTTCCATGTGTAGAGATGTATAGGAGCATTTGATGGAACGCACGTGAGTGCCCGACCTCCTGCAAATGAGACTCAAGCACACAAGGACCGCAAGAGCCTTTTACAACTAATGTGCTGTGTGTGTGTAACATGGACATGCAGTTCACATTTATCCATGGTGGGTGGGAGGGCAATGTGAATGACTCAAGGGTTTTCGAGGAAGCGATCAGTGACTGGAAGCATGGATTCCCACGGCCACCAACAGGTACTATACATTACTGTGACTTTAACTAAAATTATTTTATCCTCCACGTCTAAGTAGTATGTTTATGAACAACTTAATTACGTGCTTGCTGGTTGTGTGTGTGTGTAGGGTTGTACTACTTGGTGGATTCGGGTCTACCAATTGGCACTAGTTTTCTCCCCCCTCACAAGTCAACTAGGTACCATGCGCAGAAATTCCACTCAAGCGGTAGACGGATAACATCAAAGAAAGAGTTGTACAACTACAGGCACTCGTCCTTGCGAATGGTTATTGAGCGGTCTTTTGGAGTGCTGAAGGCTCGTTTTCACATTCTGAATTTAATGCCAAACTTCAAGCCAATTAGGCAGCGGTACGTGGTTATTGTGTGCTATGCTTTACACAATTTCATACGTATGAACAATCGAAGTGATGAATTTTTCAGAACAATAGGGGAGAGTGTTGGCGAAGGTAGTGCGACCAATAACGAAGGTAGTGGCGATGATGGAGCATCAACAAACTCAGCGACCCAAAGGCATGTACTAGAAATGTCAAGTGCATCGAAGAGAGCGATGGGCCAATTTAGGGACAATATCACTAACACAATGTGGGATGATTATGTTGCCCGTGGCAATGTGAGATGATTATATGTTGAAAATGGCAATTGACCATTTACTTCGCTGCAATGTAGATGCTATGGGTTTGCAGCGTAATTGTTTTGGCACTATAATATGTGACATAAATATTATTTACGTAGGTTGATGTATAACTTAGTTCAACTTGTAACGTTACTGCACTATTTTGGAATGACATGACAACGTGCAGATATGTTCTCCGCATAATTATGTAATGTAATTCGAATGTATCAATTATTATAAGATATATTTTTGGAAGGCATGGTATACCCACAGCATGTGTTCACATATATTTGATATGTGGTATAAAAAATATTGTTGGACCATCAGATATAAAAAAATATTGCCATTACTATAAGATGATATTGTATGGTGCTGCGGAATTTGAAGAGTGTAAAAGGGGGATAGATGAGGTCTACAATGAGGTTCTTGCAATATATCACGTCACTTATGATTATGCTAATCACCGAAGAGATGTCAAATATTCTTTTTTTGGCACGTCGCCCAAAGAAAGCTAGAACTGGTTAAAATTGTCTAGGTTCCACGTAGTGGAAATGACAAATGTATTATAAGTACATAATTTGTTATATCTAGCTCCTCAAACTACCTAAAAAAAATATAGTTCACCAAAAAAAAAAAAAAAAACAAAAAAATTAAATTAAATTAAATGCATAACCAAATATGAAAGATATTTACATTACACACATGACCGTCAATGGGTCATGGCAGACACAGTTGCGTATGGCCATGGCCCTCAAAAGCAGTAGAGAATACAAAATAAACCCCAAGTATAGTCCAAGACAAAAATAAAGCTAGCCTATACTTGTAGACCTTGTTTTCAGCAATCCGGATTGCGAGCTTAGTTTTTTCAGCTTTGTGCTTTCCTTAAGAGCTCCCGTGCTTCTGCTTCCCTTGCATGAGCCTCATCCCTTTCATTTCTTGCAGCTACTGCCATCGGGTAAACCTTTCATAGACAAGTGGTGCTGTTGCATGGCCACGTGGGCATGTGTTCTTGTCCAACCATTTGAAGAACTTACATGCCTGATCGGCGTCCTGCATACAACATTGAAGGCATATAAAAGATGGTTAGCAAAGATACTAAGAAAATGACAAGTCAAATATGTAATGACAATAAAATCATGTAATACTAATCGGCGACCACTGCTAACATCCATAGAACCTCCTACCGAAATTACGGATAGATAGAGAGGTCCTTTCCACACACCGATCCATATCGCACATATGGCCGCTAGAAGTGGACTCATAAGTAGTGGCAGAAGACATATTACAGGCTGAAAATATGAAACTCATGCAATAAGTCCAATAAGGAAAATGGAACTCATCCAAAAAGCAACCTAACATATCAAGAAAATCCAACTACTGAGAAATTTATCAAACTCATTAGTTGCTTAAGATGGATGAACTACTGAGAAATTTAATGAGTATGCTTTTTATTAGTACTTCAAATAACATAAGTTTTTTCAATTCCAATGATATCAAGTTTAATATTTTGAAGATAATGTAGCTCCAATCTTATTATATTAGCTATGAGTCCATCTCCTTTAAGATTGCAAGAGGAAACGTAATAAACTCATTTTACTAAAGCTGACATTAGAATTTGTGTTGCAGCAACCTGATACATGAGTAATTGTCACCAGACTCACCACATTTAGACAAGCCATGGCCTTAAAAACAATAAACAGTAAGTAATCACAGCATATTGCACTCTGTCACCATACTAAACCACATCTATTAATTAGTAATCAAATAGATTAAAACTCCTCTGCCAAAAAAGGAAAAAGAAAGAAAGAAAGAAGAAACTTAGAACAAGAAAGAAAGAAAACCCTGAATAGCAATTGGAAGTCAAGGATGGAGAATCAAGGGATGATACAGAATATGGCAAGTTCCTTTGTTATTGTAAACTAAAGAACAGTTTATGATGCTACCACTGCCATCTTAAACACTATCCCATATCTTGCACATGATTAGTTTATGATGTCAATCAAAGATACATGCTAAATGGAGTGAGAACATAACTACATGCTACTCCTTGTCTCTAAATAATAATTTTTACATTTTCTTAACCCCTTCACATGAATCTAATACTGGTAAAAAAAAAAAATTGAGTTATCAAGCATAAAAAGTCATATCTTGCAATTAAAAACAATAAATTATATGAATAACTTCACTATCAAATCTGCTTGAGACACCTTTGTCAGGGTGTTAATGATTTATCAAGCATCAGTACAAATGAGAGATTGTTGAAGTTCTAGCTCAACAAGGACTGCGTGTGCACTAAGCTAGTTGCAGACCTTTTGTTTTAATGTATTAATATTTAATACATCTTTTATGTGTTGGGATCTCACAAGTAATATAGGAGGATGGTATTGGTTTCTTTAGTGACTCAGACCTTTTGTTTTTGTTTTCATTTTCTATTCCACAGAGTTTAAACTAGCCAAACAAATAATCGATTGCGAGTTAAGAATTGAATTGAAACCAGGCTGGCCGTATGGTAATACAGGGCGCTATAACAAGAATAAGTTTTGAATGTCTCTATTCTAAGTTCAAGAATTAGAAACCTTAGGTGTAGTGTTGTTTGGAATTAGTGTGTGTCTTTTACTCAAAATCCCATTGTGGGTTTGAATTTATCAATCCCCATGTATGTGTGACCGGCCTTTTAAAACAAAACAAAAGCCTATGAACTCATGTTACATGTGTGAATAGGCTGGTTTTTTTTTTTTTTAATCAAGAAGTTTGACATATAGAAAAGATAATAAATATTTCAACAGTAAATACATATAGAAAAGGAAAGGAAAAAGCTCAGTGTACATACTAATATGGAAAACAAACATGAGCTAGTTGCAGCTGGTTAATTTGTTGCTGTTCCAGTTCTATATCAAACTTTGTGTGTGTGTGTAGTGTGCACTGTGCATTTTTAGAAACCCTCAAGGTTTCTTAGAGCACATAAATGAAAATAGTTTCAGTGTCACTCTAACATTGGGATTCATGAGTGGGCTGGCAAATTCAAGATATTACAAAATCAAAAGTCTCAGAAATGAAAATAGTTTTAGTGTCACTCTAACATTGGGATTCAGAATTGTAACTCCAAGACTCCATCACATAACAGAATCAAAAGTCTCAGAATTTAATGCTATACAAAATATCTAAATGCATGCAAAAAATATTCAGGAAAAGAAAACACATGCATCACCCTTCTACACACAACCCAGAAGCCAAATTCCATTCTTTTATGTAAGAATCATAAGGCTGGAAAAATAAACACACACAACCAAAAACAATTATTATACGGTGCATACAACATAAACATTAACACATTAGAGAGACATAAACAAACACATCCACGTATCATTCAAAAGAAGCATTGCAGAACAAAAATAAAAGTTAACAAGCATAAAACTTTAAAAGTATCCTAGAACTAAAACTAAATACCAACATTGATCATGCACAATCTCAATTCATAGAAAAAACACAAATCCCACTTTTGGGCAGTCCAAAACCAGAGGAAATGAAAGAACAGAGCAAACAAACTCTTGGGTCATTGAGAAAATTGTAGAAAGAATTATCAAGTTCAAATTTTTATTTAAACTTTTCCTATAGTTTCTCAAGAACCAAGCAAAAAAGGGAGCGAGAGAGAGCAGAAAAGAAAGACAGTGGGAAAATGGGTTATTTAGAGTAAAACCCATTTGCATACTTCAAACCATTGAAGCAAACCGGCAATGGGTAAGCACAATAATATCATATAAACAAAAAAAAAAAAAAAAAAAACCAAAAAAGCATGTCCCTTTATTATTTTCTCACCAACCAAACAACAGAGAAAAACAAAGGCAAACAGAGTTCAAGCTAAAACCGTTTATTTTTCTCAAAACACAAATGCGAATCACACAAATCAGATAAATAAACAAGGTGAGAGAGTACAGAAAGGGATGAAGTAGCACCGTCTTGGGTCGGAGGAGATCGTCCGTGACAAAATGGGGAAATGGGTCACGTTTCTTTATGCTCGTTGGCGCCGTTGGGTCACGACGGAGGAGATCGCGCCACCGTACACGTCGGAGAGATGGGTGTTGTTCACTGGTGACGGTCCTAATGAGGTAAGGGAGCTTGAGAAATTTTTATGGGTTTGGGTTTGTGCTTTGGGAGAGTGACAGGGCTGAAGGGGGAAGGGGAAATAAGAAAAGAGAAGGCTGATGGGGATGAAAACCTTTCGCGGTTAACAAAACAGAAGTGCTCTGACCAAGTGACAGGTATGGGGCCTACAAATAGTGTGAAAAATATTGAGTGATGGGAATTAGGTGATGGTGCCAAACGGGTGTAGTATTTTAGAGTGATGAGTAATGAATAATGAGTGATGAGTGACGGAAATTGAGTGATGAAAAAAATGCATCCAAACAGCCTCTAAGCAGTTAGTGCCATCATTACCAAACCATCAGCTTTGTTGCCACTACACCTACATAAAATATTAGGGTCTGTTTGGTGAGTGAGTTCAAACTCACATTTTCACATTTTAAACAACATTACACACATTTTTACATATTTTTTCACCCACACATATTTCAAAAAACTCCAAACAACAATTCTTAAACTACTCTACCAAAAAAATCTATTTTGGGACAGATTGAGATCCAACAGTCGTAGTGATAGAGATGTAAAAATTGATATTGGTAATTTTTTAAAACCATTTTAACTCTTGACCCTACTAGCTTTTACTTCTCAAATATAGATCGTAATTGAATGGTATAACACCGGATCGAAAGGTTTGAAATGAAGGAAAAGAAGAGGTCGAAAATTAAAGAAAACATACATTAGTCAGCTTCTTCTAGAGCCCAAAAGGATTTTTGTTTCCATACTTCACGTGGGGATGGGGATTAGAAGTTAGAACTCAACTTGTCTTCAAATTAAAACCAGCCGCTCCTGACAAGCGATTATACTTCATTACAATAATATCATGCACATAAATGATTCTTCTGAGGTCTCCATTTGAGCCTATGAGGGGACATCTGTGATGCTATGGAAACCACATGGAGTCACAAAACAAAAGGGGGAAAGGAAAAGCTCAAACTTCCTACCAACTGATACCTCTGATAGAAATTCACAGGGCAGATTCTCAGAGAGAGAACCCAGACATCATCTACCACATTGAAAGTCTTTCTAATAACCTTCTTTCCCCCCTCTTTTTAAATCAGCTTCAAAAGCTGTAGCAGAATCAATCAACAGAGATGGTGAGAGGAGAGGGTTTTATAGTGAACCCAAATTTGGCCGAAAAGCAGACTTGCTATCTCTTTGTTCCAGCTGATGTCGGATCTGGCATTTTTTCACGCTGAACAGCACGAGGGACAAAAGTCAATCCACGAGTGTGGCGGCGACCAAAGCTGACAGATGAAGGAGAGTCTGAAGTGCTTAGTTTGGAGATTCCTGAGATGAGGCCATCAATGGATTCATTATCTACTTCCATACATGAATCTTCCTCCCTCTTATGAGTAGCTTGTTTGCGTTGGAGTTTTTGCCTCTGCTTCTTTGATAGATGGGCCTTCTTGTAAAACTCAAATGAAGTGGGAAATTTATGCTTGTCCACTAGATGCCTTTGTCGACTTTTATAGCTCTTGAACTTCAAACCACAGCCTTCCACCAGGCATTCATACTGTCCAGCAAAATTTAGGAGGATATTTATGTGAAATCAAATGATAATGACTAAACATCAGATAAATGAAAACTGCACATTAAACGTTAAAATACAGGAATTTACTACTGCTGCAAGTAATGATCATCAATTTGGATTCTGCAACCCAGAAAGCAAATAAATGGACAAAATGCAATCTAGGAAACATGAGACTTCAAGAGTCTTGATAAAAGAAAGGTTGCATCATCCTTAAGTATCCTGATTATTATTCATTTCATTTAATCTCTCTCTGACTCTCCGTCTCTCTCTTGGCATAGGTTTCTGTGTGTGTGTGCGCATGATCCTTGTGAGTGAGGTTGAGGGGACAGAAGTTGGTCATAGAGCATGTCCCATATAAGAAAATTGCATGTTTGCCCCAGATGACCACCCAAAAGGGAGAAATATAGAAAAAAAAGCATAAAACAACTAGAATTCTCATGTTTTGGGAAGTTGTTCTCGCACCACACACAATAATAAGAGTAATATCAATGATGTAGGAATACTACAAAATGAAAGTTGAAGGACTGTCACATAAACTTAAGAATGACAAAGGTACAAACTACTAAGCACCATATCCTATTACAGGTTTAAGAATAAGAAGTTTTTGTAAATATTCAGTCACAAACATCAACATATAAGATAGTAAAGAGAATATACCACGGCATAACCACGTGCAACTTTAGCCTGAAAGAACGAATCGTGTAGTTCAGATACATGTATGCTGAGCAGACGCGATGTTGGGTAAACTCTAGAGCATACTGAACAGGAGGCAGTATGCCGTGCATTATAATGATCTTCGAAGTTCTCCAAAGAAGTCAAACGTGAACCGCAACCAACAATTGGGCAAAAGATCCCCCTGTGCAGACATTAGTTTTAAAGTTGGGGACATTAAGAACAAGCGCATGAACATGAATATATGTCAATGTTACACCATAAAGTTGAAAGAAAATAAATAAAAAATTAAAAAATCACACTCCTCTTTTCAAAAACCAGTCAGTTTTGGCCATATCAAAAGGAAGCAGTCCTTATAGTGACAATTAGACTTATATAACTATGGATGAATGAACTCTCAATGAAAACCATAACAAGTTAAACTCAAAAACTGCAAACTTATTACTCCTATCCCACGATTAAATCTTAGAATTGTCTTACTAAATTAAAAAGAGGGGTGAGACAAAGAAGAAAACAAGAGAAAGAGAAACCCACTAACTTGAATTAAAGTTAGAAGGGTTTTTTTTTTTTTTTTCATGTTACACAACTGCCTTCCTTTTTTTGTGGCTGAATTTCATTGAGGCTCTCACCTCAAGCACTTTACAATCTGTCCAAGGCACTTGGGTGCTTGCCTACGCTCTAAAGGCACCTCGCCTCAAGGCTTCAATCCTCAAAGGCGCCTTAGTGGTGCCTATTTTAGCCTGAGCACCTGGGTGAGAGCTCAGCTCGCCTCTGATTACACTAAAAGAACTAGAGATCGTTTACACCAACATGCTCAGCTGATGGAAACACTGAAACTGGAGCTCGATAACAAATGGATTTAAAAATAAATAAATAAATAAAAACCCTAACAAGTATATGTTTAAAACAGAAAACCTATCACATGACCAAGGCTTAAAAGCATCTCACTAGACCATGAATATTTGGTTTCTCAAACATCACACATGCGAAAGCTATTTACCTTTTAAACTCTCAACCCTTATGACTTGACCATCAATTATTAGTATCTCACAATGAAAGAAGGATATAGCAACCACATAAACTGTACACTGCACAATACACTTATAAACAAAGAATAAAATTACATGTAATGTAATCATTATTACCCGCCTTCCTCAACTACCATATTCTGAAGCTGATGTTTCTCATCTTCAGTTAAGTCCAATGCCACCTGCATATTAAGAGAAAATTGAACAATTAAACAACACTAAATATGAACCTCAAATTTTAAAAAATAAAAATAAAAATTCAACCAAAGTAAAAATTAAATTGTCTCTTAGAAAACCAATTATGTAGGACACAAACAAAATAATAAATTTAAATTATTTTCAGTCATCTAGAGTTACAAAAAATTTCACAACTGCTACAGTGAAAAGTTGTTATTCGCAGTTAAAAAAGTGATGTCGCGTGGGTCCAAATAAAAACCAGTAAAAACTTGCAAACTCAATGTTGTGAAAAACATTGTACTTGTAGTCTTGTAGCATTACTCATCAATTTAACTAAACCCTGTAGTCTTGCAATACTAGCTTGATCTTAAGAAATGTTCAAAAAATCTCCAGCAAAAAAAAAAGAAAAAAAAATTAGAAAACCTAGTTGGTTCAAACAAATTTTCTACATTTCTGAGCTTATAATAAACGGGACATAATAACATAATTAACAGCCCTGATTCTAATACCCTAATACTCTACAACTAAGAGAAAATCGCATTAGTAAAATGATTTACTACATGATTAAGAAAGTTAAGGACCTGTTTGGCGAGAAGTTCCCTCTCGATGTTTCCAGAAGCAAAGAAAGGAGAATCGGGTCCGAAACTTCGAGGAATCGATTTCCAGTACGAAAACCCTAATTGCTGTTTCTCTTCTTCAGCATGTTCTTCCATCGCCATGCTCCTCTATCTACCACTGTGTATGTCTGTGAGAGAGAGAGAGAGAGAGAGAGAGAGGAAATTGGTGAATCTGAATTTCAATTTGAACGGTACCGAACCGTTAAGCAAGAAGGTTCCAGTGCAATAAATAAATTGTGGGTTTGGACCGTTTTGTTGTTCAGATCATAGTCTCGGCCCAAAAATAATCTATGTTGGCCCATTTTTTTGGGATTTTTTTTTTGATAAGATATTTTTGGGAGTTTAAGTGACAAAAAAAAGCCCAAATCATTGAGGCTTTTTTTATTTTATTAAATTTTGTTGTTGCTTTTATGCATTTGTGGGCTATCATTCAAGACCCAACCAAAAAGGAAAAAAAAAAGAAAAAAAAAGGAATTTTTGTGGACAATAGTCATGTAGTTTTAAACTGTAAAAAGTAAAAATACGCACACAAAGTCATAGTCATGTAATGTAAGATTGAAACTTTACCAATTACAGGGTTTTTGTCATTTTGGTTTAATCTAATAGGAAAGGGATGGTATAAGAGATGAAAGATTATTATTACGAATGGATCGTCTAGAGTCCTCAGGCTAATTATACCATGGAGATCTTCAAATCCTAATTTGGCAATTTTATTTTTTTGAGAAAGAAATACACATAAAGAGAGGAAATGATGTTTTAACATAAAAACATATCACAAGTTTTACTCAAAATTCATGATAACTTTTAAAGAAGGGTGGAGTATGTTATTTTACATAACACGCTCTCTTAAGTAACGTGGAACGATTACCCATTTTTTTCTTAGAAAAAAACATACACATAGTGGCGACTTTACATGTAATTCAGGGAGTACACTTTCACTTGCAAAAAGAAGAAGTAGAAAAAGGTGAGTAAGTTATACCATACACAATACTCTTTTAAGTAATGTAAAACGATTACCCTTCTTTTTTAAAGAAAAAAAAATACACACACAAGAGAGAATGAATGAATTTCTAATATAAAAGCACATCACAAACTTCATTCAAAGCCATTATTGTTACGTTTGTTTGTAAACTTTTTATAAGAAAATTGATTTGTGATTTGCAGCCTTCTGGGCTTTGATTCGAATAATTAGTTTGTAATTGGACATTTTTCTTCATATATATTTTGTATAAACACGAGCTATTCATTATTGACTATGTGGTAAAAATAAAATATCAATTCACTCATTTTAAAATAGATGAATTAAAGTAGGTTCCAGTTAGCTCAACTGGTAAAGTCTCTGATGGTTGTATAAGAGATCTGGGGTTCAATCCCCGCCTACACCAAAAACTGATTGGTGTCTTAGTCTTATAATAAAGAGTTATCATCAGGAGCGGACGTCATAAGTTGAAACTTTCTTTCAAAAAAAAAAAAGATGAATTAAAGAATGGAGAATTGAATCAAATTTACATATTTTATACTGTTTAGATGAATAATTGTTTCTCTGAATTTGGGGTTAATTAAATGTGAGGGGTCAAAGTGTGCTTAATCTAATATTCAATGTCTCTGGTCATCTTTGTAGTCACTAATCAGCAATAACCATGTGTCATGTTTGCGAGTAATAGGGCAGTTGGGAACGTTAATTGCAAGTTGCAATTTACATTGTCAATGCATTTATTTTTACTAAAGCTATCACTTAAGACTTAAGAAAGCAATATTCGAGCAAATCAGCATAAGAAAGATTAAATACTCATATCTAACCAATTACTCCATGTCCATTCCATACAATGATGTGTAACTAGTCTAAAAAATTCATTGTTTTTGAGAAATAATCTGTGTTTATTGATGGGTTCTAATAAGAAATTAGTCTGGATTAACAAAAAAAAAAAATTAAAAGCTTTGGATATGCCACCCAATACAATTTAAAATTTGGGACCTTTACAAGTCTTCTTAGTCTTGTAATAGCGTATTGTTAGTGTCATTTTCATCGCCCTAATTTTAAAGCAATCTCAACTTCTATGTCCTCAACCTCTCATCCAAAATAAAAAAATAAATATTTCTAAGTCCTCAACCCGTCTACTACGCCAACTTACCAACTCAAGATTCTCCACAAAAAAAAAAAAAAAAAAAAAAAAAAAAAAAAACCCAAGGCAACACGTAACTGCAACCAAATTTAAACTCCAATCAATGAGGCTGCTCTGATAAAAAAAGAGAAAAGGACCATTTCAAAGGGTCTGATTGTCACTTGGCCTAAAGGACACTGATACAATTTGTAACAATGGTTGACCATGGTAACAATGGGCTTTAAGATTAAAAAGGGGAAGAGAGAGGGACACTTTATAAGGCATGGTCCTTAATCCATTTTGCTACCCCATAAGATTAGTAACATGTTTTTATTAAGATAAACCCAATACTAGGCTGTTGTAATATGAAAGCACTTTATCATCCCAATATGAAGTTGAAGGTGTGCACATCCTTCTAATCTAGGGCTTCATCAAGCTCTTGTTGGGTTTAAATCTGGAATCAAATCACCTTACCCTGTCCTTTGGTTGCAAACATTAATTAAAAAAAAAAAGAGTGTAGAAAAAAAAAAGTCATCACGAATATGTCATCCTACATTTTTTTTTTTTTTTTTTTTTGAGAAACCAGCCGAGGCTTTATATTAAATGGATAGAAAATATCTGTTGATTATTACAAGATTGGTTGCATCACGATGGATATCTTCTAACCAAATTTGAGGATCAAGCGAGTACTTTGCAAGTTTTGCAAGCTTATCAGCCACTGCATTACAACAACGTTTTACATGAGAAAAAGATGCACGTCGTAACCTTGAGACAAGTGACCGTGACTCCTCAACAATGTGTCCGAATGAGGCCAGGCAAGTCGAGTTGGTGGTGATATGTTTAAACACAACTTCAGAGTCTCCCTCGAAGATTACATCCTGCAGCCCAACTTCATGTGCTAAGGTGATCAATTTTCTGCAAGCTAGTGCTTCCAGATTGTCTATTAATGGGGGTAAAGGGATTCGTTCTGATAATGTAGCAATTGCCATTCCTTCAAAGTCTCTAATGATGACACCCAATCTGGCACAATTGATGTCAAGGAAGATTGCTCCATCGCAGTTGGCTTTATATTGTGCAGGCGATGGTAGAAGCCAGTAAGCAAGGTGAGTAGCTTCAAGTAGTGGCAGGGGGTATCATTGGCCATTTGATAGTCTTGGAGTCGTTCCACTATGTCATCCTACATTCATACAATAAGTTTAGGGATATAACTTTTGCCATAATTTTTTCATAACTAGTTGAAATGATCTGATTGTGAGTGATAGTTAATCACTTTTAAATAAATTTATAATTTTTCTTCCACCTATGATCATTTCAACAAGTTTGAAGCATTTGTGGCAAAAATTGTGTCCCTCCACTTATTCACATTCCAATATCATATTAAATATCTTGAATTGCCATTTACCACTCCATCTATTGTTGTCTACTGTGCATAGAGGTTCATTCTAGGAAATTCTATACGTTGATTTTAGTCGAGTTTAATTATGGTGTGTCTCGTTAGGCCTAGCCTCGGACCAAGAAAAAAAAAATCTAAGTTATCTAATTTAGGATGAATGGAATAGTTCTCATTTCTCAGAATTACGGGTTAATAAGGCACAGTTTGTATCTGAAGTACATGTATGTTTATGGTATGCTAATATTTAATGAACCTACTCCTCTATGTAGCCATTGATGAATTGGTGACTTTATTGATTAAGAAAAATATGCAATTTTAATTGCGGGGTGAAATATGTCTTCAATGTATGACGGAGTCAAAATTTGATTTGAGGGGAGACAAAATTTATAATTGACACACATATTCTTACATATACCTACAAAATATGGTTGTCAAAATCTCAATCTGGATCCTACGATCCTACAATTTTATGATCCCACTTGTCCAAAATGATCCAAATCTTTCAAGGATTTTTGCGATCTTTCAGTATTAGTAGGATCGTACAATTCTAATGATCCCAAACAATCTTGGTTTCTTGTAATCTTCTTTAACTTGACAAAAAGCTCAGATGGACCCAAATGAAAAATAACATCCCAATAGACCAAGTTTTGTCATTCCAATGTTGAGAGATAGAGTGTCAGTAGGACCCAAATAAAAAATAACATTCCAATAAAGTATCACATTTTGAGGTTTTTGGCCTCTTCAAATGATGCTTAGATGTAGTGATGTATGGTAATTATATCAAATGGATGCAAATATTTGGTTTTTTTATGAATGAATGTATAATTTATGTAATTATTTAACATACCAATGTGTATTTTTTGTTTTTGTTTTTCTCATATAATGTAGGATCTTACAATTCAATATCCCACTTACCTCCCACGATCCTATGTAGGATCTCGATTTTGACAACCTTACAAGCATATGTAACTACACATATATTATGGATTTCACATATATATATATATATATATATATATATATGAGATGTGTTCAAGTTACACCTTTTGTGAACCATTGATTACTATTAGATCTAAGAGTCAAAAAACACTCATAGTAGTATTATTATTACTCCCTAGAAATGATTGATTTAGGCATTAACTCTTCTTATTAAAGGAAGAGTTTTTTTTTTCGTCCATATCATCATCTTCTTCCTCTTGTCTTTCTTTTTGCTCTGTATTTTAGGTCTCCACCATTCATAAAATTCTCATAGTTGGGTCGGAAAGCAGCCACAAAGCTTCTCTTTTGTGTTTATTCGTCTGGTGTTACTAGGTAATTTCATAGTTGACGTTGAGGAGACCACATGTGCTCTAAAACTATTGCAGTGAAAAGATATTTCTTAAATTTGGATTTCCATTACCACCATTAATAATAGTCTTGTATCTATAAAGGAGTTTTTAAGCGGATGACGTGTTTTCTGTTGAAGATATTTCTTTGTGGAGGAACCATGAGAAGAACTTTCACTTTAACTTTAAGAGAGAATCTTGACTAAAACATTTTGTTTATATATAGAGATGTTATATTCAGAATTCTTTCAACAACGAGCCTAGCAAGAAGAAAAGGACTTGACAATTATTTTTCAGAATTTTTTCCAACAACGAGTCTAAGAAGAAGAAAAGACTTGAGATGTTATTTTCAGAATTATTCCAACCACCACTCATGATGGAGGCTTGAAAGTATAGTGCAAAAAGAAAGACAAGAGGAAGAAGATTATGAAATAGACGAAAAAAAAAGATAGTTAATGCTGTGGGTTTTTTTTTTTTTCCTTTAATTAGAAGAGTTAATGCCTAAATCACTAATTTCTAGGGAGTAATAATGATACTACTATGAGTGTTTTTTGACCCTTAGATCTAATAGTAATTAATGGTTCACAAAAGGTATAACTTGAACCCATCTCTCTCTCTCTCTCTCTCTCTCTCTATAAAGTCAAAGTTTAGAGAAAATCTAGTTACATTCTAAGTTGGATTTCAATTGTTATTTAATTTTGTGTCACATGTCCTATTTAAGTTTTTTTAATTTTTGTTCCAGGTGAGTTAATATTGTCCAAAAGATGAATAGTCTAATATAAATAAACCGTAAAAAAAAATCCAATAAAAAAAAAGAAAAAGAAAGAGTAAACTCATGTGTGTGTGTATATATATATATATATATATATATATATATATAAACCGAGAGAGAGAGAGAGAGAGAGTAAAACTCATCTCTGACTTAAAAAATGTGTAACTTTTACACGAGGTATAATTTGACCACAAATATATGTGCAATTGTGATTATTTTTTTGTTGTACTGTGCATATACACAAGTTATACCACTAGTATATATAATACATAAGAATATAAGATCAATTCAAACATAAAATGACACTTATATTAATATTCTTAATGTTAAAAGCCCATAAAAAGATAGCAACTACATTCTATTGAGTTTTTTGTTGGATTTATTTTCATATAAGAATAAACCGTGTTATTTTATTTAACAGTCAAATTTTCACTTATTATTCTTAGGTAATGGTTTTTACTTTTTAGTAATTTAAAAAAAAAAATGTTAATTACAACTTATATCATTATATTAAACTCATAAAATGATTTTTTCTCAAAAAAAAAAAAAAACTCATAAAATGATTAAATTATAACAATTTAAAATCATATAGTAGCCATTTTACCATCTTAAACCCTAGAGTTTAACTTGAAAACAATATAAAATCATTGATACTATATTTTTTCCAAATTTTATTATAATATACGCACTTTTACAAAAAACAGTAAATTATTATATAGATATTTGAGGTCTGATTGAAAGATAACAATATTTTTTTAATAATTTTCTCTTCAATTAAAATGTTTGCTTCTTCTTTTTTCTTTTTTATCTTGAATTATATTTTATTACTTTTGAATCTTAAAAAAAGATTCTGTTGCATGTGATGATTTTTGACAGATAGTATAGCTATATTAAACAAATATAAAATACAAAAAAAAAAAAAAAAAAATCATACCATGAGGGGGAGGGGCTGTTTTGGGTGGGGCTCTATCCCCTATGGCTCTGACTTTTTTTTTTTTTTTTTTTTGAAAAACAAATACACACAACCTTGATAATGCATCTGTGTGTGTGTTTTTGTTTTTGTTTTTGTTTTTGTTTTTGTTTTTTTTTTTTTTTAAATTATGGAGTAATTTACTTATTTCACGTCTAAAGTCTAAAGTCTAAACCATGCAATGATACCAAATTTGAAAATGAAATTAAACATCATTATTGAATATTAAGAAACAGTGCTCGTTTATTGACAAGTTCTAATAATATAGTTCGACTGTTCGCAATTGACCTCTAGAGACTAGACAAGTCTTCTTGAGCTAGCTAGTGGAACTTCCAGATTTATTTGGGATTTGTTATTGTGTCATTTTCATCTCTATATAACTTGCAAGCAATAAGGTTATTAGGGTGATGCATCTGATCAATTCCCATATCCCATGCATCTACACTTGCATTTATACCAAAAGAACAAATTATTATTATTATTTTTTTTTTTTGAGTAAACAGTAATACTTATTAGAATACACACGAAAATAGTAATAATAGTGTATTTAAATCGAGATTATAATACATTACATAATCAGAATACAACTACAAAAGGACCTAACCTTTGTAGTTGTAAACTGGAGTTATAAACAGCGGACACTAGACATACACAACCAATAGGGATGGTTGGTTATGTGTGTCTAGTGTCCGCTGTTTATAACCCCAGTTTACAACTACAAAATGGACAACTACAAAGGTTAGACCCTTTTGTAGTTGTACTCTGGTTATGTAATGTATTATAAACCCGGTTTAAAACATTATAATTACTATTTTCGTGTGTGTTCTAATAAATATTATTGTACTTAGGTACTTCTGGAGCACGAAGAATGATGCTCCCTCCTTTCACATTTATGGTAGGGTCCACTCATTAAATTTATGGTAAGATCCATCATAAATGTGAGAGGAAGGAGCACATTTATCCATACTCCGAGAGTATACCTAAGAATTTTTCCCAAATCAATAGCTATTGATTTGGTAGCTGTCAATTAATTTGTTCTTTTGGAATGGTCTAGTTTGAGTTTAATTTCTTTGACAGAAGCATGTTACTTAACATGCCTTCATATCATAATTTTCACATTAAAAAACTTCCTACTAATCTTTTAACACGAAATATTAAAATCGTACGTAATAAGCCCTACATTTCAAAGTTACATAAATATAATTTTTTAAGTAAATAGAATTCTGTCCTTAAAAAAAGAGTAAATAGAACTCAAACTAGACCATTCCAATTCAATAGTTTGAAAGTTGGGTTTATCATTTTATTAAAAAAAATGTTTAAGTTATTTGCATTTATTTTCTATTATCTCAATTTTTTTTAAAAATAAAATAAAATGTCATAGATCTTAAAAAATTATATGAAAGATGTTTTAAATGGAAGATTGAGGATAAGACTAAATTTTCAAAAGGGTTAAAATTGTTACACGAATTGTTTTACACATACCCTATAAAGTAAACAAAAGATGCACAAATTGTTTTACACATGCCCTAAAAATCAATCGAAATTTTTTTAATTTTAGTTATCGAAATTTTTTTAATTTTTGTTATTTTTGGGTATGTGTAAAACAATTTGTATATGATTAAACTATTCTTTTCAAAATGATTGGTAAAGAGACATTTTCATAGGCGCCTCTACAAAGTACCGTTTAAAATGTAGAAACTGATATATTGTTTATTTATTTAATATTTTAAAGCTTTTATAGGATCTCTTGAGCGTAGGAACTTGGAAGTCCACCATGCAATAATGGAATATTATAATGTGGCTAAATCTTACTGGGTAGGCGGTCCAATAGCACCATGACTAATACCCAATAACACGTTAAAATAAGGTTTGGTTATTAAAATGTTGAATCCTTAATTCGACGCTTAGACCAAGTAGGCTAAGCATGCATCTCTCTACGTTTCTTTCTTTCCTTATATATAACAGTCATCCATATTGAGCTATAGCTACAGAGAGAGAGAGAGAGAGACAGAACTAAAGAGGTGAGAAGAGGAAAGTTGAATATAGTTAAGCGAGGGAAATGGGGTCATGGAGAGGGATAGTTTTGTTACTGGCTTTTATGATCATAGGGAGAGGAGAGGGGAAACTAGTCAAAAATTTCTACAGTTCGAGCTGCCCAAACGTTGAGTCCATAGTGCAACAGGCAGTATCTACAAAGTTTAGCCAGACTTTCACCACAATCCCTGCCACTCTGCGTCTATTTTTCCATGATTGCTTTGTTGAGGTATCGAGTTTCTGTCTCAGTTGTATTAACTTGTTAACAATTATTAGGTGTTTGATATTGATATTCTTGACTCTCGAGACAATAATGGTATCACCAATATGCATCCATAGTAGTCACTTGACTCAGGGTCTTATTTGTTCATACAACAAGGAAGTTCTATACAGAAGGTGTAGTCATGGTGATAGTGGAAACCCAAAATTGCAACTTGATATATCCAAGTAAAATGTTTGTGAGTTTCCTTGGATATAATTCTTCTAGATTTGTCAATGATTTCTGCTTTCTAGACACGTGTTTTTTTATTAATTCCACAGGTTTGAAACTTTTACTCTCTGTTTCTTTTCATTCGTGGAATTTATATATGGTCATTAAAGGGATAGTGAGAAATTGACCTGAAATGGAGAGGATTCTACTCGCATTTAGGAAGGTCACGGTAGAGTAAAGTGCACAGAAGGTCTATAAGGCTTTGTTAAACATGACACGCATATATATGCCTAGCCTATCTAGAGAAAACTTTTGAAGCCTGCAGGTATTTCAAATGCTATGATTGACTAATTGTTCATTAGTGTGTATTTGGGGAATGATTATATGCCTTTTTTTTTTTTTTTTTTTTTTTTTTTTTTTTTTTTTTTTTAATGTATTGTTTGCGGGTTCTTACTTTTTGTCTCAGTTTTATTTTAAATAATTTAACTTTCAATATTTTGAAAATAAGTTAGTCTTTATACTTTTTGTCTTTATTTTAAAAAATTTAACTTTCAATATTTTGAAAATAAGTTAGTCTTTATACTTTTTGTCTTTATTTCATGCAAATATTTTACTGGAAATAAGCAATTTTCAAATATATCCGGTAACAATTATAAATATGTTTAGGAAAAGTGTTATTAGAACACTAGACTCATCACACACGCTTTGCGCGTGTAATAATAGTCTTTTTTATTTATTTATTTTTAGTTTAGTGTTATATTGTTTAAAAGTGATATATAAATAACTGTATGTAATTATTTTTTTAAAGAAAGATGTAAGGTAATGTGAAATAATGTTTAAAAATAAGATAGAGATAGTGTCATAAGTTTTAGGCTGAATTGAGAAAATAAAGGAAAAAACTTAAAACTTAAGAACATTGAATTACTCTTCTAACCAATTTGTGTTTTTAATTTAAAATTATTTAACTAAAAGATAGTGGTATTTTAGAGAGTTTAAGAATTTGTGTAAGAGTATTTTAGTACGCAAAATGTTGAAACTCAAACAGAGAAATCCTCTTATTAGATACGTACATACATGGGTCTAAAACCGTTTACAATTGGCTACAATAATTCTCTATACTTTTCTTGGTAGGGATGTGATGCCTCAATCATGATAGCATCGCCAAACAATGATGCAGAAAAGGATGCCCCAGATAATCTTTCCCTAGCTGGAGATGGGTTTGACACTGTCATCAAGGCAAAGCAAGCCGTGGAACAAGGCTGCCCTGGCAAAGTCTCATGTGCCGACATTTTAGCTATTGCTGCAAGAGATGTTGTTGTCCTGGTATGACTGGTTTGGTTGCTTATTCAATCTTCTGTACTTCAAACCAAAGCTAACTACATTTCTATCTTACATAATCGAACTAATATATACAAAACTCTCAGGCTGGAGGCCCTTCATTCAATGTAGAACTTGGACGCCGCGATGGCCTTATTTCTCAGGCATCTCTGGTAGCTGGTAATTTGCCAGAACCAACCTTTAATCTCAACCAGCTCAACACCATTTTTGCCAAAAACAATCTTAGCCAAAATGATATGATTGCTTTGTCTGGAGCTCATACTGTAGGCTTCTCACACTGCAGTCGCTTTTCAAACCGCTTGAACTCATTTTCATCATCATCTCCTGTTGACCCTTCTTTGAATTCTACTTATGCCCAGCAGTTGGAAGGAGAATGTCCTCAAAACGTAGACCCCAACATAGCTGTTACTCTTGATCCTGTAACCCCACAAACTTTCGACAATGTGTACTACCAAAACCTGGTTGCAGGAATGGGCTTGTTAACTTCGGATCAGGTGCTCTACACTGACCCAACATCTCAACCTACCATCGTTGATTTTGCTAACAATCCTGGTGATTTCAATCGAGCTTTTATCAGGGCAATGAGGAAGCTCGGTAGAGTTGGTGTTAAGACTGGTAACGATGGAGAGATTAGGACAGACTGCACATCATTCAATTCATGAAGATAGGATATATCCTAGCAACAATTACAGGTTCTAGTGAGGAAAATATGAACATTGTGAAATAATACCCCCCGAAGAGCAGAAGAAGTTAAACTGTAATCACAAAAATTGATTACTATATATAATATAGGTAGCAATGGCTGCACTTGTATTATTATTCATTTAATTAGAATAAGTCGGCTGGGTTGTAAGATATATTCAATAATAACGTGTTCCATTATTTAATTCTCGGTTATAAAATTGCTTAAGAGTGTTCATTAAGCTGTTAATAGATGCCTTACAATTTATTTATTAGAGTTGTTGTATTGGGTTGTTGAAGTGTTACCAATTGCATTATTTATTTATTTTTACATTAGTTTGTAAACTTTTTATGAGATTTTTTTTTTTTGGGTGTAGGAAGAAGATATTTCATTAAAACAGAGCAATACAAATTCAATACATCAGATTAATTTGGACTAATGATTTTGTAGCCTTCTGGCCCAAATAATTTAATTAGTTTGTAATTGGACATTTTTCTTCAAATACATTTTGTATAAATATGAGCACCAATTGTAGAATCCCATTATAAAGATATGAAAGAAATAATATACAGGAAATATGCATACCTTGACCTCATTCTGTGAAATTTTGGCCACAAACCCAATCCAAATATATATATATATATATACACACACCGAGGCTAAGGGTCCAATAAGAGTCCAAACGGTAAAGTGAAGAAATAATGTGGACCATGAGCCCATTTAAGATGTAATTGAAATTAGATCGTGAGCCCATTCCCTAGAGGTGAAAACAATTGTGAACCATGAGCCCAACAAGAAAAGTATAAAGAATACTGGGCAAAGGCTCATCCCATGTGGTTGGATACAAGTTTGGGCCTCATTTGCGTTGAAGTTCAAACTATCTTGAACCAAAAAGCTCAACCTATGTGGCTGGATACAAGTTCAAATGAAATTACACCACATGGCATGAGAAAAAACAGCCTCAACACATAGCACCTTGAAAGCAATGGTAAAGAACAGAAGCCAAGAACATACTGGGCAAGCATGTTTTACTCATTTGTGAAGCACAGTGGACAAAACTGGCAGTGATTCTAAAAACTTCAAGCCAATTAATGTTTGGAGAGGTAATTACAGCATCTCAACATTCAAACGAGAAAATCTCACACAACACAACTAAGCCCTTAGTGACCAACTACAACACATTACAAGGAGCAAAGTCTCACTCTCAAGAGAAGTTTTTGAAGCATGCTTTCTTTCACATCATCCTCATGATGTATCATGTACGTTTATAATAACATGCAAGATAACTAGAGAACCTTGAACAAACCACAATAATTTGGATGATAATCCGGTTATGTAAGCCTAGTTGAACTCAATTTCCCGTAGAGGTGAGCATATACAATCTTGGTCCGATAAACAAGAATCATGCTTAATACAACCGTGATAATGCAGAATCCAGACATTATTACTGAAGTTAGAAAGAAGCATACGGCACCTTCACACTTCAGTGGTTCATCCACACCAAACATGCCTGAGAAAATTGATCCCCAATTCTGCTGCTGGGAATGGTGTTGATGAGCTTGCTTCTCTGCTTCACGGTCATATATACTGCTAGCAATTAGACCAGAGAAGACTAAAGAACCTGCAGGGTTTGCCAATGTGAGGAAATTGTACAAAGCCCCAAATTTTTTCAAACCAAACAACTCGGAGGCAGCAGCTGGCACAATTGCCCAATGAGCCCCATAACCAAGTCCAATCAACAGCGTACCAATGTACATTGCCCCAGGCCACCCCATTGCAAAGAAAAAAAATGACCAATTGCCATAATGAATTGCGCCACAACCATTGCCACGGGTCTTGGATAAGCATAGTCCCTATTGAATAAAATCACATGGGTGAGGAGGAAAAAACTCAAGTTCAAATTTAAAGCTTAATAAACATCCAGTAGGAAATGAGATCAACTTGTACCTCACAATAAGCTCAGAGAAGTAACCACCACCAATTCGACCTAAAAAGTTCCAAATGCTGATCATGGATACAAATATATGTGTGTTATCATACCCTAGAGACTGGCTCATCTGACCCAGATTATCAATCCCTGTCAACCCAGATCCAGAACCCAATAGAAGTGAGAAAAACATAAGCCAAAAGTCTGCTTTAATTAAAGCTTGCATTAGGGTGAAGTCCTCCCCTCTATGTGGACCCCTCCTCTTCTTGACCCTTACTGCTCCATCTGCAGCTGCCTGGAAGAGTCTTGCTTGCAAATGGGCAATTCGTTTTTGCCTCTCTGATGCTGGAAGCAAGTCCATTTCCTTAGGCTTTTCATCTTCCAGCTCACTGAATATTAGCTCACTTGACTCCCGTTGAAGTCCGCTAGGTTCAAGCAGAAGTGCCTCTTTTTCTGGAGGTCTTGGATGTCACGTCCCAAACCCGATACCCGGATTTGTGACAATGACCGGCATGTTAATATCAAGCCTAAACCTGGTATTAACAAGAACCAACTAAAGTTTTTCAAAAGCTTTTACAAAAGCTTCCCTCTTTCTTTTCATATTTGTTTCTTTACTTAAATGATATAACTTTTCACTTGACATTTAGAGCATCTACACTGTACTCAAAGAATAACATAATCCACCAGTTACTCAAATTCTAAATTTTACATAATACATCTCTTAATACTTTAAGGTACACAACTTTCTTTACATCCTAAAATACACAATAGTACAAAGCTATACATCAAATTGCCAATTTGGGATCTATACTTTTAAAACTAAAACCAACTCCTTCCAAAACTCAACTAAGGCTCCCGCTGCTCCAAAATAAAACCTGTTGATTGAATGAGTGGAAGGGGTGAGCTACACAGCTCAATAAGGGTAAGATACATAAGTATTTAATAAGAATGCATGTAAATCAAATCATTTCGTTTTATAAATATTCAAAACAGGGAACATCTTTTCATGCATAGTATTTTATACTATTCACACTGATAACTTATACACTCTTTATAGGAAAATAACTGTTCTCCCTTTTCTTATTAGAATAATATTGCCAAAACCTTTCGGATAGAATTTATTTCATTTCTTATAAAGTCACCAAATATAATATTGATTATTTAAAATCACATACACACATACATACATACATATATATATATATATATATATATATATATATATATAAATATATATATTCTCATTACAAAATAATCATTTTAACTTAAATCAGATAATTGGTAACTCTGTCTAAACTAGAAACATCTTAACAAATAAGAAAACTTTTTTTTATAATCTTCTTCTCGTAAAATATTATAACTTTCATAGTCATAAAACTTAACGTTTTATAAAGAACATGTTAGAAACTGAAAGAATATGGATAGACACCCAATGTGAGCATGTCCATCTATTTGCCTCAGATTGTAACATCTAGGAGTTATGGAGTAATAGTATTAGACCGTTACACTATCCCATTAAGTCCACTATCCCACTCAATATTAATGGAGTGGTGTGTATATAAACACCAAGAATGGTACCCATTGAATAGTGAACGAATTCTACATTTCTCATAGTGTTTACATAGTATTGTGAGGCTCTTAGGTTGTGGGTTATGTTTGCATCACTCTAGTAGTGTGCAACACCGTCGGAGAAACGTTTTTGGTTCGAGGGTTACACAAATTGGAATTCAAAATATGTTTGGATAGCTGGTCTACGTGGAGGCTGGCTCTAGACAGCGTAGAACGGTCTCAAAGCTCCTGTGTGATCATCGGTTTAGGTCAAGAGAGGTATGCCGAAAAACCGATTATTTATATTCCGCTGCAAGTTTCTATTTCTTACAAAATAGATATCTGATAACTTTTTAACATAACCTTGTACTTTCATCAGAAGCTTTATCTTTATAGAACACTAAAACTTTTTCATTAGATTCTTTATCTTTAAAGCACAACAAAACTTCAGAAACTTTTATCTTTAAAGAACAACTTTTCTTTTCATTATAAGCTTCTTTTCATGAGAGCTTTTAACTTTCCATAATGCATTTAAACCAAATCATTCTCTCATGATCATAATATAATATAGTTGTTCATAACATATTGGTTAGTCCATATCTGGTAAGTCTGTACTTATTTCATGGTGCATGTGTACGACAAAGAAGGCCTCATCACATTTGGGTGCCCTCGTGTGCATGATATTGTCCTATTTGGGAGGCCTGATAGCACATCCCCTCAAGGTTTTGTTCCTTCTCACTGTCCGTACACATTGGGGAAAAGGCTTTGTACAGATTATAGTTACGGGCACCCCTATTTCCTCCAACTTTAAATGGCCAAATAGATAACATTTTTCATGGAAAGCCAGTAATTTAACCTCTACTGACCGAGTTCAGATTACCAGAGGACATAACCCGAAAACATTTGATACTTATACATCATACTAAAATTCATAGTTTGCATAACATTTCACAATAATAGCATTTCCATTATTTTCTTTAAACATCATGTTCGTGGAATTAGTAATAGTATCAATATGCTTAAATCATATACATAGGGTTTTGAAAGCTCACGAACATATCTTTGTCTGAAACATGATTATATGTCATATCTCTAATAAAAAACCTTTTAATGCATTGTATACTTTAAAATAACCTCATGACTTACCAAATGCCCATATAATTTATCCCTTACTTGAAAGCAGAGGAACCGAAAACCTACAATCGAAGGAGCTTAGACTTGGGTACTGGTAACACCTAAACCAAATATCAAAGCTTATTACTATCAATTATTTATAATCTTTACAATTCTTATTCAATGACATTATAAAATAATATGTTTATGAAATACTCTTTTATTAATTATAGATAGAAATTAGCTTAAAATAATAATAATACTTAACCACTTAAACACATAGTTTAACTATACAGTTGGGTCGGGGTGTTACATTGGATCTATCCAAAAACTCAGTGACACGGGAATCACAATTGGAATCAAGAGAAGGATAAACAAAATTACAGTAAAAATTGTGATCATTGTATGGTTCAAATCAACCAGATCTTCAACAAGCATGACCCCCATCAAATAAGCAGCCAATAGGATGCACACACTATAGATATATGTGAAGCATACACCATCAGTTGGCCGGACTTGTTTGTGACCATTAACAGGTCTGACAGGGAACATTAGAGCAATAACTACCATTACTAGACCAACCGCAACCATGAAAATCAAAGATGCATGATCAGGGGATATCTGAGTTAAAATTGCATCACCCAATCCAGCAAATCCTTTCAGAATTCCAACCCCAGGAACCCTACTTTTTTGGGAAGTTTTGCACGCAAGAAACCAAAGCAACTGTGTTGAAGTATGTCTCACCATTTGTTCCCACAAATATAAGAATGCACATCTGCATATTGATTTCTATTAATGATATAACTAGCCAAGAGGGTATATAAGATTCAAAAGTTTTCTAAATATCTCACACTCAGAAAACATAAGCATTGTTTCTCAAAAAAAAAAAAATAAACATAAGCACTATTGTTGAGCCTTCAAATAATTTTCTTAACATAGCAATACATTCTCGGAATCCAGAAGGGGGGAAAAGAAAATCATTACGAGTATGAGCCAAATGTCTAGAGTCCTTAATAGCAGTCAAGTTGAAAGCACTAGTAGCAGTTGTACACTTGAAGAAATTGAAGATATGTTAAGTCCAGTCCGAACAGTAAAGAATAAATAGGGCAAGTCAGACGGAGTCATTTTAGATAAATAGAACACAGTCGTTTTGCCATGTTTAACTAAAGTGTTAGCAAGTGTGCACGCGTGTTAGGCAGATAGAGTAGATTGGGTTTGTAACTGTATTTCCTACTTTAGTGATTGGGTATATATTAGAGAATGCTCATCTGTATTAAGTGTTGAATTGATTCTTAATGCAATACAATTCTGTTAAGAGATTTTCCCTTTCTCTCTCTCTTTTCTGTTACACTCTGTGGTGTGTGTTTCATAGCTTTCTCTGTATTGTTATATAGTATCAGAGCTTTGATCCTTATCAATGGCTTCCACATCTTCATCTTCTACTTCTGGTTCAACCCCTGCGTGACTAATATAGCTTTACCTGCAAATACTTCATTGCTTCTTTTATCCAATATGTCTTCGATGATAACTGTCAAGCTTGACTATGGCAATTACATTGTTTGGAAGCATCAGATTGAGGTAATTCTTGAAACTTACTCAATGATTGACATTCTTGATTATTCAATTGCTGCTCTAGATCGTTTTTTGAAGGATTCTTCTGGTAATATCACTACTGAGATTAACCCTAGTTTCATTTCTTAGAAGAATCGTGAACAAGCAATGTTCACTTTTATCAATTCTACTTTGTCTCCTTCTATTCTTACTCTTACTGTTGGGCAAAAATTTGCTAATGGAGTATGGAAGGTGTTAGAAAAGAGGTTTGCCTCAGTGTCAAGGTCTCATGTTATGAGTCTTCGAAATGAACTGAGTGCAGTGAAGAAAGGTACTGATACAATTGATGGTTATTTCCAAAAGATTAAGCAGATTCGTGATAAATTGGCTGCTGTTTTTGTTTTCTTGGATGATGAAGAGCTTCTCCATATTGCTCTTAATGGTTTGCCCTTAGAGTATGATTCTTTTAGTTCTGCAATTAGGACTCGTAGTGATGTTTTGTCTACTGAAGAGTTGAATAATCTACTTAATGCAGAGGAGAGAGTGATCAAGAAAAGGTCTAATAATATTCCTTCTCCTTCAATGGCTATGAATGTGAATTTTCAGTCTCAAAATCATGGTTTTTCTAATCAAAGAGGTAGAGGAGGTAGATATTCTAATCAAAGAGGAAGAGGTGGAAGAGGCAATTACAATAATCATAACGGTTTCAACAACAACAAAGGAGGATTTAGTAATTCTGGGTATAATACTAATCTAGAGCAGTCTTCTAAGCTACAAGGCATTCAAGGACCTCCAAGCCAACCTCCATCTAATAGGCTATCTTGTCAAATCCGTGGCCAGGGTGGTCATTCAGCTTTTGATTGTTATCACAGGCTGGATTTTGCATACCAAGGAAGGCATCCACCTGTTAAGTTGGCTTCAATGGTGGCCAACTCTTCTCAAGTGCAAGGCTGCATTGGTTGGCTTACAGACACAAGTTGTTTAGACCATGTTACTCCTAATCTGTCTTAATTGTCTCTTCATCAACAACCTGTTGTGGGCAATGAAACTGTTACAATAGGCAATGGACAGGAGCTTCCAGTTACTCATGTTGGTCATGGTGAGCTTAAGACTTCTACTCATAACTTTAGGCTTAATAATATACTTAGGGTTCCTGATCTTGCTTCTAATCTCTTGTCTGTTCATAAGTTGTGCCTTCAAAATAATGCTTTCTATTATTTTGATGCTCACAAGTTCTTAATTCAGGATTTGCCTTCAGGGAAGATCCTTTACAAAGGATTGAGTAAAGATGGAGTACATCCAATTCCATCATCTTCCTCGCTCTCATCTTCCACTGCTTTCAACTCTACCTCAAATGTGTCAGCTTCTAAATCCATCAAGTCTGATGTTCTTTTGCTTTGGCATTACAGGCTTGGACATCCCAGTTCTAGGCTTTTATATTCTGCTCTTAAGCCTTTCTTTCATTCTGTTACTTTGTCTCAAATTGAAGATTGTTGTTCTTCTTGTGAATATTGTATAAGTGCTAAGATGCACAAGTACCCTTTGACTAAAACTCCAATTGTGTCTAATTCTGTACTTGCTGTGATTCATAGTGATGTTTAGGGCATAGTTTTAAAAACTGGTGTGGTCAAAGAATCGATAAAGGGACTGATTACCGGTTTTATGGTCCGACCGGGATCGAACCGATGGTCGAACCGATGATGTCATAAATATTTAAATAAATTTTATGTGAATTTTTATTTTTCATAAATTATATTAAGAAAATATTTTAAAAAATAAAAGATTCTTTTTATTCTTCATTTTTTTCCTAATTAATAATTGTTGAAAAAGTATAATTTGCTATTTAAGTTCCATATATATATATATATATATATATATATTATAAATAATATTTTTTTGCTGAATTATATAAATAATAGTTTGATATTTAACTATCAACTTTTAACTATTTATTAAATAAATAAAAAAACCGAAAACCAAAGTTCAAAAGGTCAGAATGACTAGACAAGTCATTCATTACCTTTCTTTAGGGGTGTCAAATAGGTGAGTTTGGGGTGGGCATAATTGGGTTGAGTATATAAAACTCATTTACCCAGTAAAACCCATTTAACTAATTACTTCTAACCCAAATCCAACCCAACCCAATTATTATGGGTGAATCCCAACTCACCCAATTACCCAATTATCAAAATTACAAAAATGCCATTAAAGTGAAAATCTTAACACTTTCTTGGATTCCCTTTTCCACTCTCTCTAGTATCCATTATTGGGATTAAAAAATTCCACATAAGCACATCCACATCAGCAATTATATTAAAAATCCAAATAAAAAAATATTTTCTTTTCTTTTCTATTTTCTCTCACTTTCTTGGCAACCAAACAGTGCAACAAATTCAAAAAATGTCATTTCAAGCTCAAAACTTTCTTGGAATTTCAAAAGCAATTGTCCTTGAAACAAATAGAAATTCTTCTGAACCAGAGAAAGAATTTCTTCTAAACTAAATTAATCCTAATTTAATATCACAAAATTAAAAAATGTGACTAGCAAATCAAAGAATACAATGACATATTTAAAGAAAGAAAGTAACCTTCAGTGGGTTTTCACACTCCCTAACGAAACTCTCCCACCAAACCACGCCATCTTCTTCTTCTTTTTGATTCCAAACCGAAATCTCTCTAAATCGGACTATCCAAACACATCAATCAAGAAGCCCTGCATTCATTTCCATAGCCAATTCAAGATTTTCAACAATAAACAAAACAAAACAAAAAAAAAAAAAAGCAAAAAAAATGTTTGGAATTGAAGGGATTTAGATTTGATCACCAAGCAGGCATAGCAAGCTTCACATCGTTGAGATCGGATTTTGGTGGTGAGAATTTGAGATGGAGATCAACGGTGGAGAATTGAAATTGGCGAGAATCAAATCAACGATGTTTGCGTTTGTTTTTTGTTTTTTTGGGCTAGGTTTTTGTTTTTGTTTTGTTTTTTTGTTTTGTTTTTTTGTTTTTTGTTTTTTGTTTTTTGTTTTTTTGTTTTTTTTTTAAATGGGAAAGGCTGGGTTGAATTGTGTGTATTGTTTTTAGGTTAAACGGGTCTCAATGGGTTTTTATTTAAAACCCAGTAAATTGGGTTGATGCTCATTTAACCTAACTAATAATTGGATGGGTTTGGGTTCAATTAGAGTGGGTGGGTTTGGGTGGCCAAATGGGTTTAGGCTTACTTTGCCACCCCTACCTTTCTTACTTTCATAGCATACTTTCAAAGCAATTGTCACACTCACTGACTCACACACGTTCACTCTTCTTCTTCTTTTTTTCTTTTTTTTTTTCACATTACCACCTACCCTCAACCTCAAGGCCTCAAATCAGATTCAAACTCCTTTTTTAAATTTTACTCCTCCTCAGTTTTCTTTCCACACTTCTTCGGTAATGCAGTAAACTTTGTCTCAGCCACTCCCTCTCAAATCTCAAGTCTTTCTCTTTCTCAAGATAAGTTTTTGATGGTCTTTCTTTACATTTTATTCCAATCAAAGCTCAAAGCACAGATTTCTTATACATATCATCCAATAGAAGTATTTCTTTTATTCTATTTTCACCACAAATTTTCCCCAATTTTACTTTAGTGCAAATCTAAGAAGTCTGTTCTATTTTATTCTAGTTTTTCTTCTTATTCTTCTTCAGATTCAAGAACCGGTTTAATTGTAGCGGTTTTCGGTTTTTTCAGTTTAACCGGCGGTTTCCGATTTTTCTTCTATTTTCGATTTTTAATGATAACCGGACCAAATTAGTGTCTGGTTCCTAGTTGAACCGGCCGATCAGGTCCGGTTTTTAAAACATTGGTTTGGGGTCCAGCACCTTTATCTTCTATTCTTGGCTTTTCCTATTATGTGATTTTTGTGGATGATTATACTCAGTTTACATGTTATTTTTGCTCAAACATAAGCATGAAGTGTTATCTGTGTTTAAGCATTTTAAGGCACTTGTTGAGAATCAATTTTCTACTAAACTTAAAGTGCTTTGGATAGATAACGGTACTGAATACACCAATTCTGCCTTTCAAGCCTTTTGTTCCTCTCATGGCATTTTGCATCAAACTTCTTGTCCTTGTTGTGAAATTTTAAAGTACTCGCAAGTGTACAAACAGTACTGAAGTATAGTTTGACAAGAACGAGGTCGAACCCATAGGGACTTGAATGAACGTAGGAAAATTAATTAAACCTTAACCAAATTAATCCTAATCTAGTTTAATGAAAATTGGTTGTTTTGAAATTAAATATACTAAGCAAATAATTAAACTAGGCAAAGATATAATATAAAGCAGTAAAGAGATGTAAACAATCTAGAGAAAAGAATTAAGGTTTTGGAATCCGCCTTGTAAGTCATATCAGCATATATTTATGATCATTAATTTTTCCCAATCACTGCATGATAATCTAGAAATCAATCTTGCTATCATGGAAAATATCATCATTAAAACTTATGTTTAAAAATTTAAAGCATGTTCTTCTTCGCTTCTTAAGTATAAAACCAAATCATCAATTGTATCCGTTGATAAACAAATCACAAGAGATATCCAATTTTATAATCAAGAAATAATAAACCAAGCATTCAATTAATTAAGACAAATCCTAAATCATGAGAAAAACATGATTGAACTCATATCTAGAATCCCATCTTAGTCAATTGATATGAAGCAAGAACAATTTAAATCATTAAAGAACAACTATTATGGGAAAAATCAAATCACATAAATATTACTAATAATCCTTAATAAGGTTTCATCCTCAACTCTAATCACACAAGAATAAAATACTAAACATTAAACTAGACAAATAAAATAGAGAAAAAAATAATCACAATGCTAGAGAAAAGCCATAAAAGAAACTACGTGTTGCTGCCTGCGCTCTAGTCCTAGCCGCCCCCTTACTTTTCTGTTTGCTCCTATTTATATCACACAAAGACACACGCACTTCAAAGAGAAGCCACCTGACTCGATGAAAATTCCTAATACAGGTGAAACTAGGATTGTGAGCCACACACTACGCTTCAAGTTGTGCCTAGCCAAAACCAAAGACTAGCCCAAAAGAGAAGCCCAAGTTTGGAAAGAGCAATTAAAACCCCAAGTCCACTATATATCTCTTTGACCCACGAAGGCACTTCTATTGTTATTTTTTTTATTTCTTTTTCTTTTACTCCTTCACGTGTCTCCAGGTCCTTCTTCTTTTCATGTTGGCTTTGAATCATTAGGCCTGGACCTCCTTTCTTTAATTTTCTTTCTACTTGCTTAGCTTGTGTTGCTTTTCTTTTCTTTACTTCGTGCCCTCCAGGTCCTTCAAGTTGGGTTAGCAATTGACTTAGCTCCACTTTGCATGTAAAACCCTTATCACCTATTAAACAAAGATAATATATAATCAATCACAAGATAGCATAAAAGTATGGTCAAAAATGCAAATATGAAGGTATTTTATTATATATATTTCATGCACATCAGTCCTCATACCCCTCAACAGAATGGGGTTTCTGAAAGAAAACATAGGCACATTGTTGACACTGGTCTCTGTCTACTTTATAGGTCTCATTTACCTTACAATGACTGGTTTTATGCATTTTCCACTGCAGTTTTTCTCATTAATAGATTACCCTCTTCTGTCTTGAATTTCAAGTCTCCTTGGGAACTTTTGTACTCTAAACCACCTCCTTTTCAAGCTCTTAAGGCCTTTGGTTGTGCTTGCTAGCCTTATCTTAGGCCTTACAATAAGAACAAGCTACAACTTAGGTCTCAAGAATGCATTTTTCTGGGTTATCCTCCACTATCTAAGGGCTATATTTGCCTTGTCCTACCAGCAGTAAGATCCACATTGCTTGTTATGCCTTATTCAATGAGTCCTTGTTTCCTTTTGCTCAGTCTTCCTTCTCAATTGATCCTTATACCCCTTTCACTACTACTTTTTCTCTTTGGTTTCCCAATTCCTCATCTGTTTCTTCTACTGATAGTGTCAGTCCTATCACATCTGATCTTTCTGCTTCTATTCCTTCATCCACTTCTTTAGACCTTACTGCTTCTTTACTTCCTTCTTTGTTACATGTCTCCACTCCTATTCCTGTGGTTCCTCCTCCATCCAATACTCCTTTTCCCATTTCCTCTATTTCTGATCCTAGTGTGTCTGCCATTGTTATTCCACCTTCTACTGACCTTCGTAATTCCAATCCTAATCCTAATTCTGCTTCTAATTCTTCTTCCTCTCTTCCTATTTCTCACAATTCACATCCTATGGTTTCAAGATCAAAACATGGTATATATAAGCCTAAAGCTTTAGTAATTAAGCATGACTATTCTGAGACTGAACCTCCTTCCTATGCTATTGCTACTAAACACCCTCAATGGGTGGCTGCCATGGACTCTGAATTTCAGTCCCTTCAGAAACAGAAGACTTGGTCCTTAGTTCATTTGCCTACTAATAAAAATGTGGTCACTTGTAAGTGGGTTTATAAATTGAAAAGGCATACTGATGGCTCTATTGCTAGATATAAAGCCAGGTTAGTGGCTAGGCGTTATCTTCAACAATATGGTCTTGACTATGATGAGGCATTCAGCCCTATGGTTAAGCCTGTTACTGTGAGACTTCTCTTGGCCTTGGCTGTGAACAATGGTTGGGAATTAAGGCAGCTTGATGTGAGGAATGCCTTTCTCCATGGCATTTTGAAAGAAGAGGTTTATATAAGGAAGCCTCAAGGTTATGTTGATCCTCAGTTTCCTCATCATGTTTTTCTTCTTCACAAGACCCTTTATGGTCTCAAACAGGCTCGTAGAGCCTGGTTTGAGAGATTTACATCTTATTTGTATCATATTGGATTCTTTGCTTCTGGTGCTGATGGGAACTTATTCATCTACAGACATGATTGTCATTTGGTCTTTCTTTTACTCTATGTAGATGGTATTATTCTTACAGGGAATGATTCTGTCTTCACTACTTCTATCATTCAGCTTTTAAGTTCTGCCTTTGATCTTAAGTATCTTGGTCTTCTTCATTACTTTCTTGGCTTACAAATTGAGTACACTGATTCAGGTTTATTTGTGCATCAGACTAAATATGCCACTAATTTGTTGTCCAAGTTTGTTATGTCATATTGTAAGCCTTGCAAGACCCCTTGCTCTCCTAATCAGCATCTTATGCCTCACAACAATCCTTCCTTATTTGATGCTACCTCTTATAGAAGTCTTGTTGGTGCCCTTCAATACCTTACCTTTACTAGGCCAGACTTGTCTTTTGCTGTTCAACAAGCCTGTCAGTTTATGGGTGAACCTACACAGAATCATTTGCAGGCCTCTAAACGTATTCTGAGATATCTTAAGGGTACACTTCACTATGGCCTTACTTTTACTCCTGGTTTTCCTTCCTTGTCTGCCTACTATGATGCTAACTGGGTAGGTGATCCAGTTGATCGTAGGTCTATTTCTAGCATTGTTGTTTTCTTTGGCAACTGTCCTATTACTTGGTCTGCTAATTAAGAAGCAATCAACCATTTCTAGACCTTCCACTGAAGCTGAATATAGGGCATTGGCTTCTACTGCTGCTGAGTTGTTTTGGATTAGGATGCTCTTTTGTGATTTTGGCATATTTCTTTCCAATCCTCCCTTGTTATAGTGTGATAATGTTAGTGCTTTGGCCATTGCTTCTAATCCTGTCTTTCATGCTCGTACAAATCACATTGAGGTGGATTACCATTTTGTGTGTGAGAAGGTTCTTAGGAAAGATCTTCTGGTCAAATTTATTTCTTCCAATGATCAGCTTGCTGATATTTTTACTAAAGGGTTGTCTTCTTCTTGGTTTCACTGGTTAACTTCCAAACTCATGTGGAAATTCCCATTTCGTTTGAGGGGGGATGAAAAGCACTAGCAGTAGTTGTACACTTGAAGAAATTGAAGATGAGTTAAGTCCAGTCCCAACGGTAAAGAAGAAACAGGGCAAGTCAGATGGAGTCGTTTTAGATAAATAGAACGCAGTTGTTTTGCCATGTTTTACTTAAGTGTTAGCACGTGTGCACGTGTGTTAGGCGGATAGAGTAGATTGGGTTTGTAACTGTATTTCCTGCTTTAGTGATTGGGTATATATTAGAGAATGCTCATCTGTATTAAGTGTTGAATTGATTCTTGATGCAATACAATTCTGTTAAGAGATTTTCCCTTTCTCTCTCTCTTTTCTGTTACACTCTGTGGTGTGTGTTTCATAGCTTTCTCTGTGTTGTTGCTCAAGTAATGTGAAACAGTTTGCATCCAAATGTCACCCTAGGGGTCTCAGTAAAGTATGTGCACATTTAATATGACAACTAGTTAGTAACATTGAAAGAAGATGAACCGCCCTCAATTTAGCTGGCCTTGGCTTATTGATCAGTAAAGGATTATCGGCTTCACTTGCTTGTGCTCAGCATAGCTCACAGCTCATCCTTTAAAGCTCACGGGACTCACTTCACATGCGCACTTTAAGCGAACTGATAAATTACTTTTAAAACTAAATTCAATAGCTCTTATTAGACTAAGATAAACATAAAATAAAATTATATTAGTTTGATGGAGACAAATAAGAACTCAGAATCCTTTTCTCGGTCAATCTGTAAGCGTTTCTCTCTAACCAAGTCTTATGTCCTTCTATTCGGTTGGGAAGAGACAAAGAAAAGAAACTTCCCTCTTCTATCACCACATAAAGCAAGCTATTTCTTGAAGATCATCCATAAAAAGGATTCTGGTGAAATACATAGCCAAATGGTTAAGCATATCACTAAAGTATCCAATTCTCATTCATGGCCTTGTATATGTAGTTACCAACAAAAGAAATGCTGGAGTAAGATAACCATCTTGCCAGAAGCAGGACCGACCTTTAAGAAGATATATACTAGAGACCAAGTGTTACAAAAGTTCAATTTAATATTTAGCATGAGAACTAGTTTGTTTATTTTTTTATGAATATGAGAACAACTAGTTGGACAATATGATCTGATGGAAAGAACAAATTTCTGATTCAGCAACAAAGTTAGAAATCTATATTGAATGCATTTAAGGGGCAACATACAAGTCAGAGACCAAACAATTTGGACCTGCATCTCATAGATTCTTAATAAGAAGATAAAAACAAAAGAAGACTGTTGCCTTTGGTGCGGACACCGAATATGCCTGTTGTACCCGATTGATTCTAAATAATCCTAATTAATGTTGATTGATGCTGAGCACTTTTAGCATATAATTAATGCTGCCTAGGATTAAAACTTTCATATCATATGGCAATGCTTGCACCATAGTATTGGAGTTGGAGTGTGTCTTGTTCAAAGATGTCTCAGCACAAATGATGTCTGTCCTCTGTGTGAAAATGAGTCTGAAATGATTATACATAGACTTAGAGATTGCCCTTTCTCCAAGAATATCCGACACCGACTGGGCATAAATTCTAACAGCAACTTTTACGAGGATGACCTTTAGCTTCGGATGGAGAAAAATTGTAAAGACCAGTCCCATAAGCTGCAGCATTAGCCCCTGTGGAAGATTATTTTTTCCATTTTCTATTTGGTGTATATGGAAGCATAGAAACAATGTTATCTTTCGAGATCGTTCTGCTCAAATTGACATTCATCGAGATATTGTCTTTAGAGCTTCGGAATTCCAATACTGCGTTCTTAATCCTACACGCATGGGCAACAAGACAGTGGTGCAAATTAGATGGGAAAAGCCCCAACCTAGGTGGATTCGACTCAACACTGATGGTTCAGCTCTTGGAATCCAGGCAAAGCTAGAGGTGGCGGCATTCTCAGAGATGACCAAGGGAACTGGGTTACGGGTTTCTCCAGGAATATTGGCTTCTCCACCAGCTTTATTGCAGAACTTTGGGCCCTTAGACATTCAAATTGATGCTAAAGCAATTGTTGTCTTGCTCTCTAATCCTTCTTACTCTAACGACTTTGCTATGCCTATTGTTGATGATTGTAGGCAGTTGATTTCCCAGATTACCCAAGTCCGGATTGGGCACTACTATCGTGAAGCCAACTCTTGTGCGGACTTCCTTGCTAGGATCGGTTCCTCTCAAAATAGAGATTTCATTTTGTACAATGATCCGCCTGTGGATCTTCAGGAGCTGTTAAGCGCAGACTCTACTGGTTTTTATTGTAACTAACTGCTATCTGAGCCCCCTCTCCCCCCTTAATTTGTTGGTTTAATGAAGTTTCCTTTTGATCCAAAAAAAAAAATGCTGATTGATTCCGTGATCATTTAGGTTTGGAATTTATTTTTATTTGCTTTTATTTTCATATTTAATGTAATAGCTTCCTTCCAAATAAAACAGAATCACATGAAAGTTTAAATACTCATATCTAACCAATTATTCCATGTCCATTCCATACAATGATGTGTAACTAGTCTAAAAAATTCATTGTTTTTGAGAAATAATCTGTGACCACCGCACACCCTTGGTGCATTGGTCACTTCACAAGTATAAGTGCTTGTGGGGTGTGGGAGGTAAGGGCTGGGGTTCAAGTCTCCGGGAAGAAGTTTCACACACATATACACTTAGATTAGGTTAGAGTAGAAATTCTATCTTGTATCCCAAAAAAAAAAAAAAAAAAATCTGTGTTTATTGATGGATTCTAATAAGAAATTAGTCTGCACAGTTATTTTTTTTAAAAAAAGCTTTGGATATGCCACCCAATACAATTTAAAATTTGGGACCTTTACCAGTCTTGTAATAGTGTATTGTTACAGTGTCTTGTTATAGTGTCATTTTCATCGCTCTAATTTTAAAGTAATCTCAACTTCTATGTCCTCAACCTCTCATCCAAAATAAAAAATAAAAAATTCTAAGTCCTCAAACCCATCTACGCCAACTTACCAACTCAAGATTCTCCAAAAAAAAAAAAAAAAAAACCAAGGCAATACGTAACTGCTACCAAATTTAAACTCCAATCAATAAGGCTGCTCTGATAAAAAAATAAAAAATAAAAAATAAAAAAAGAGAGAAAAGGACCATTTCAAAGGGTCTGATTGTCACTTGGCCTAAAGGACGCTGATACAATTTGTAACAATGGTTGACCATGGTAACAATGGGCTTTAAGATTAAAAAGGGGAAGAGAGAGGGACACTTTATAAGGCATGGTCCTTAATCCAATTTGCTACCCCATAAGATTAGTAACATTACTTGTTTTTATTAAGATAAACCCAATACTAGGCTGTTGTAATATGAAAGCACTTTATCATCCCAATATGAAGTTGACGGTGTGCACATCCTTCTAATCTAGGGCTTTATCAAGCTCTTGTTGGGTTTAAATCTGGAATCAAATCACCTTACCCTGTCCTTTGGTTGCAAACATTAATTAAAAAAAAGTGTAGAAAAAAAAGAGTCATCACGGATATGTCATCCTACATTATTTTTTTATTTTTTTATTTTTTTGAGAAACCAGCCAAGGCTTTATATTAAATGGACAGAACATTTATGTTGATTATTACAAGATTGGTTGCATCACGATGGATGTCTTCTAACCAAATTTGAGGATCAAGCGAGTACTTCGCAAGTTTTGCGAGCTTATCAGCCACTGCATTACAACAACGTTTTACATGAGAAAAAGATGTATGTCGTAACCTTGAGACAAGTGACCGTGACTCCTCAACAATGTGTCCGAATGAGGCCAAGCAAGTCGAGTCGGTGGTGATATGTTTAAACACAACTTCAGAGTCTCCCTCGAAGATTACATCTTGCAGCCTGATTTCATGTGTTAAGGTGATTGATTTTCTGCAAGCCAGTGCTTCTAGATTTGATGGGGGTAAAGGGACTCGTTTCGATAATGCAGCAATTACCATTCCTTCAAAGTCTCTAATGACGACACCCAATCTGACACAATTGATGTCAGGGAAGATTGCTTCATCGCAGTTGGCTTTATACTGTGCAAGCGATGGTGGAAGCCAGTGAGCAAGGTGAGTAGCTTCATGTAGTGGCAGCGGGGTATCATTGGCCATTTGATACTCTTGGAGTCGTTCCACTATGTCATCCTACATTCATACTATAAGTTTAGGGATATAACTTTTGCCATAATTTTTTCATAACTAGTTGAAATGATCTGATTGTGAGTGATAGTTAATCACTTTTAAATAAATTTATAATTTTTCTTCCACCACTTATAGATGATCATTTCAACAAGTTTGAAGCATTTGGGGAAAAAATTGTGTCCCTCCACTTATTCACATTCCAATATCATATTAAATACCTTGAATTGCCATTTACCACTCCATCTATTGTTGTCTACTGTGCACAGAGGTACATTCTAGGAAATTCTATATGTTGATTATTAGTCGAGTTTACTAATGGTGTGTCTCGGTAGGCCCACCCCCGAACCAAGAAAAAAAAATTCTAAGTTATCTAATTTAGTATGAACTGAATAGTTCTCATTTCTCAGAATTATGGGTTAATAAGGTACAGTTTGTATTCGGGGTACATGTATGTTTATGGTATGCTAATATTTAATGAACCTACTCCTCTATGTAGCCATTGATGAATCGGTGACTTTATTGATTAAGAAAAATCTGCAATTTTAATTGCGGGGTGAAATATGTCTTCAATGTATGACGGAGTCAAAATTTGACTTGAGCAAGGGCGGAGGCACATTGTTGGGTGGAGGGGCCATGGCCCCTCCAAAAGTCAAAATATTTCTATAATATAGTCTAAAACATTATTTAGGGTCTTACAACTTAATAGTTGGCCCCTCCAAAATATATTGAGTCCCCCCCCCCCCCCCCCCCAAAGTATGGACTTTACATTTAAATAGTTTAAATCCCACCTAAATGCCACTTGGGTTTCTTACTTTTTTTACTTTTGTCTAACCTATGTGTGCAAGTGTGAAAACGTGCACTATGCAACACCAAACTTTTTTTGTTTTTCTTCTTAATAGCCCATGCAGCAGCACACTAAAAGTCCACTGAAAACCCATGATCATGAGGGGCAAAGAAAAGAAACTCATTGAAAACGTGTATTGGGCTTTAGTGATTTTTTTTTTTTTCTTTTTAATCTTTAAACTTCACCCTTTACTTCTCTTCACCATCATCATCATAATTTTTTTTTTTTTCAAAATTGATTTGTTTTCTTTTGGGTTGAATTTTGGTGCCAAATAAGTTGTTCCAATAGTAATTTGTTCATAGAAGATGCTTTGGGTTTGTTGCAGAGAGAAGATATATATTTTTCTAAAATTTCCCTTTCACAGTAGAATCTTCTCAAGTTATGTATAATGATTTTAGTAAATATGTATGCTATACATAGTATTAAAAATATATATTTTATCTGCTTAAATTTTCAATTGTTTGTTATGGTTGATTAAGACTAAAGATAAATATAGTAAGTGAAAGCCATACATTAGAGGGATTATTAATTAACGTAAAATTATATGATTTTTTCTAGATTAATTTTTTAACCATTTTATTAAAGATTAAGGAGAAGCATGATAATGGATGATTTTATTCAATAAAAGATCATTTTCAAGCATAACTTTGATGGGAGATGCTAAATTCTTCATTAAAATATTTTGTACATCTTTATAGCAAAATAAATCATTTTTATATATTCATTTGAGTTTAGAAATATTATATATATTTTTTAATTTGATAATTATATATATAATATATTTATAAAATAACGGCTAACATATGAATGTATAATCCGGCCCCTCCATGTGAAAATTCCTGGCTACGCCCTTGGACTTGAGGGGAGACAATTTATAATTGACACACATATTCTTACATATTTAAAATAAAATAAATATTGTTATCTTACATATTTAGACAATAATTTTCTCTTCAATTAAAATGTTTGCTTCTTTTTTTATTTATTTATTTTATCTTGAATTATATTTTATAACTTTTGAATTCTAAAAAAGATTCTGTTGCATGTGATGATTTTTGACAAATAATATAGCTATATTAAACAAATATAAAATACAAAAAAAAAAAAAATCATACCATGAGGGGGAGGGGCTGTTTTGGGTGGGGCTCTACCTCCTCTGGCTCTGACTTTTTATTTTATTATTATTATTATTATTATTATTATTATTTTTTGTTCCTTCTGAAAAACAAATACACACAACCTTGATAATGCATCTGTGTGTGTGTTTTTGTTTTTTGTTTTTTTAATTATGGAGTAATTTAATTATTTCACGTCTAAAGTCTAAAGTCTAAACCATGCAATGATACCAAATTTGAAAATGAGATTAAAGATCATTATTAAATATTAAGAGTGCTCGTTTATTGACAAGTTCTAATAATATAATTCAACTGTTTGCAATTGACCTCTAGAGACTAGACAAGTCTTCTTGAGCTAACTAGTGGAACTTCCAGATTTATTTGGGATTTGTTATTGTGTCATTTTCATCTCTATATAACTTGCAAGCAAAAGGTTATAAGGGTGATGCATCTGATCAATTCCCATAACCCATGCATCTACACTTGCATTTATACCAAAAGAACAAATTATTATTATTGGAGTAAACTGTAATATTTATTAGAATTCACACGAAAATAGTAATAATAACGTTTTAAATCAGGTTTATAATACATTACATAATCAGAGTACAACTACAAAAATAGTAATAATAGCGTTTTAAACCAGGTTTATAATACATTATATAACCAAAGTACAACTACAAAAGGGCCTAACTTTTGTAGTTGTAAACTGAAATTATAAATAGTAGATATTAGACACACACAACCAATAGATGTTTGGTAAAACTGTATAAAACAATTTGTGTACGATAAAACTATTCTTTTCAAAATGATTGGTAAAGAGACATTTTCATAGGCGCCTCTACAAAGTACCGTTTAAAATGTAGAAATTGATTGTTTATTTATTTAATATTTTAAAGCTTTTATAGGAGCTCTGAGCGTAGGAACTTGGAAGTCCACCATGCAATAATGGAATATTATAATGTGGCTAAATCTTACTGGGTAGGCGGTCCAATAGCACTATGACTAATACCCAATAACACGTTAAAATAAGGTTTGGTTATTAAAATGTTGAATCCTTCCACGCATAGACCAAGTAGGCAAAGCATGCATCTCTCTAAGTTTCTTTCTTTCCTTATATATAACAGTCATCGCTATTGAGCAATAGCTACAGAGAAAGAGAGAGAGAGACAACTAAAGAGGTGAAGAGAAAAGTTGAATATAGATAAGCGAGGAAAATGGGGTTATGGAAAGGGATAGTTTTGTTACTGGCTTTTATGATCATATGGAGAGGAGAGGGGCAACTAGTTGAAAATTTCTACAGCTCGAGCTGCCCAAACGTCGAGTCCATAGTGCAACAGGCAGTTTCTACAAAGTTTAGCCAGACTTTCACCACAATCCCAGCCACTCTGCGTCTATTTTTCCATGATTGCTTTGTTGAGGTATTGAGTTTCTGTCTCAGTTGTATTAACTTGTTAACAATTATTAGGTGTTTGATATTGATACTCTTGAGACAATAATGGTATCACCAATATGCATTCATAGTTGTCACTTGTCAGTTGTCACTGCAGGGTCTTATTGTTCATACAACAAGGAAGTTCTATGTAGAAGGTGTAGTCATGGTGATAGTGGAAACCCAAAATTGCATTTTGCAGTGAATACGCAATACATGAGGCTCTGAATTACTGATTTTTTATTATTAAAAAGATAAATTTATTTTATTTAATTATTATTGGAAACAGTCACAATTGGATGCTGTTGTATTCATGCACACCCTGGCATGACAGAACTTTTGACTAGCTAGGAGGTAACTTGAAATGCTAAATCACATAATTCTAAATGGATAGCGACATGTAACATTTAAGTCTTCAACAACTATTTGTTTGATTGAGATCACAAGGACACAAATAATTACTATATATATATATATATGTATGTATGTATGTATGATATATCCAAGTAAAATGTTTGTGAGTTTCCTTGGATATAATTCTTTTAGATTTGTCAATGATTTCTGCTTTCTAGTGTCTACATGTGTTTTTCCATTAATTCCACAGGTTTGAAACTTTTACTCTCTGTTTCTTTTCATTCGTGGAATTTATATATGGTCATTAAAGGGATAGTGAGAAATTGACCTGAAATGGAGAGGATTCTACTCTGCATTTAGGAAGGTCACGGTAGAGTAAAGTGCACAAAAGGTTTATAAGGCTTTGTAAAACGTGACACGCATAAATATGCCTAGCCTATCTAGAGAAAACTTTTGAAGCCTGCAGGTTTTTCAAATCCTATGATTGACTAATTGTTCATTAGTGTGTATTTGGGGAATGATTATATACTTAATTTTTTTTTAATGTATTGTTGGTGGGTTTTACGTTACTTTTTGTCTCAACTTTATTTTAAATAATTTAACTTTTAACATTTTGAAAATAAGTTAGTCTTTTTGTCTTATATTATGCAAATATACTACTGGAAATAAGTAATTTTTAAATGTATCCGGTAACAATTATAAATATGTTTAGGAAAAATGTTATTAGAACACTAGTGTTATAATGTTTAAAAGTGATATATAAATAATTGTGTGTAATTATTTTTTTAACGAAAAATGTGAGGTAACGTGGAATAATATTTAAAAATGAGATAGAAATAATGTCCTAAGTTTTAGGCTGAATGGAGAAAATAAAGAAAAAAACCTAAAACTTAAAAACAGTAAATTACTCTTCTAACCAGTTTGTATTTTTAATTTAAAATTATTTAACTAAAAGATAGTGGTATTTTAGAGAGATTAAGTATTTTAGTACGCAAAATATTGAAACTCAAACAGAAAATCCTCTTATTAATAGTATAGATAGATACATACATACATGTGGTCTAGAACAGTTTACAATTGGCATAATAATTCTCTATACTTTTCTTGGTAGGGATGTGACGGCTCAATCCTGATATCATCGCCAAATAATGATGCAGAAAAGGATGCCCCAGATAATCTTTCCCTAGCTGGAGATGGGTTTGACACTGTCATCAAGGCAAAGCAAGCCGTGGAACAAGCCTGCTCTGGCAAAGTCTCATGTGCCGACATTTTAGCTATTGCTGCAAGAGATGTTGTTGTCCTGGTAAGACTGGTTTGGTTGCTTATTCAATTATCTGTACTTCAAACCAAAGCTAACTACATTTCTATCTTACATAATTGAACTAATATATACAAAACTCTCAGGCTGGAGGCCCTTCATTCAATGTAGAACTTGGACGCCGCGATGGCCTTATTTCTCAGGCATCTCTGGTAGCTGGTAATTTGCCAGAACCAACCTTTAATCTCAACCAGCTGAGCACCATTTTTGCCAAAAACAATCTTAGCCAAAATGATATGATTGCATTGTCTGGAGCTCATACTGTAGGCTTCTCACACTGCAGTCGCTTTTCAAACCGCTTGTACTCATTTTCATCATCCTCTCCTGTCGACCCCTCTTTGAATCCTACTTATGCCCAGCAGTTGGAAGCAGGTTGTCCTCAAAATGTAGACCCCAGCATAGCTGTTGATCTTGATCCTGTAACCCCGCAAACTTTTGACAATGTGTACTACCAAAACCTGGTTGCAGGAAAGGGCTTGTTAACTTCAGATCAGGTGCTCTACACTGACCCAACATCTCAACCTACTATAGTTGATTTTGCGAACAATCCTGGTGATTTCAATGGAGCTTTTATCGCAGCAATGAGGAAGCTCGGTAGAGTTGGTGTTAAGACTGGTAACGATGGACAGATTAGAACAGACTGCACAGCATTCAATTCATGAAGATAGGATATATCCTAGCAACAATTACAGGTTCTAGTGAGGAAAGTATGATCATTGTGAAATAATACCCTCCGAAGAACAGAAGAAGTTAAATTGTAATCACAAAAATTGATTACTATATATAATATAGGTAGCAATTGCTGCACTTGTATTATTATTCATTTAATTAGAATATGTCGGCTGGGTTGTAAGATATATTCAATAATAATGTGTTCCATTATTTAATTCTCGGTTATAAAATTGCTTCCAATAAGAGTGTTCATTAAGCTGGTAATAGATGCCTTACAATTTATTTATTGAGTTGTTGTATTGAGTTGTTGAAGTGGTACCAATTGCATTATTTATTTATTTTTACATTAGTTTGTAAACTTTTTATGAGTTTTTTTTTTTTGGGGGGGGGGGGGTGTAGGAAGAAGATATTTCATTAAAACAAAGCAATACAAATTCAATACATCAGATTAATTTGGACTAATGATTTTGTAGCCTTCTGCCCCAAATAATTTAATTAGTTTGTAATTGGACATTTTTCTTCAAATACATTTTGGATAAATATGAGCACTAATTGTAGAATCCCATTATAAAGATATGAAAGAAATAATGTACAGGAAATATGCATGCCTCGGCCTCATTCTGTGAAATTTCGGCCATAAACCCAATCCAAGAAAAATATATAAATATATATATATACAAGCTAAGGGTCCAATAAGAGTCCAAACGGTGAAGTGAAGAAATAATGTGGACCATGAGCCCATTTAAGATGTAATTGAAATTAGATCGTGAGCCCATTCCCTAGAGGTGAAAACAATTGTGGACCATGAGCCCAACTAGAAAAGTATAAAAAATACTGGGCAAAGGCTCATCCCATGTGGTTGGATACAAGTTTGGGCCTCATTTGCGTTGAAATTCAAATTATCTTGAACCAAAAGCTCAACCTATGTGGCTGGATACGAGTTCAAATGAAATTACACCACATGGCATGAGAAAAAACAGCCTCAACACATAGCACCTTGAAAACAATGGAAAAGAACAGAAACCAAGAACACACTGGGCAAGCATGTTTTATTCATTTGTGAAGCACAGTGGACAAAACTGGCAGTGATTCTAAAAACTTCAATCCAATTAATGTTTGGAGAGGTAATAAATACAACATCTCAACATTCAAATGAGAAAATCTCACACAACACAACTATGCCCTCAGTGACCAACTACAACACATTATAAGGAGCAAAGGTCTCACTCTCGAGAAGTTTTTGGACCATGCTTTCCTTCACATCATTCTCATGATGTATCATGTACGTTTATAATAACATGGAAGATAACTAGAGAACCTTGAACAAACCACAATAATTTGGATGATAATCTGGTTATGTAAGCCTAGTTGAACTCGATTTCCCATAGAGGTGAGCATATACAATCTTGGTCCGATAAACAAGAATCATGCTTAATACAACTGCAATAATGCAGAATCCAGACATTATTACTGAAGTTAGAAAGAAGCATACGGCACCTTCACACTTCAGTGGTTCATCCACACCAAACATGCCTGAGAAAATTGATCCCCAATTCTGCTGCTGGGAATGGTGTTGATGAGCTTGCTTCTCTGCTTCACGGTCATATATACTGCTAGCAATTAGACCAGAGAAGACTAAAGAACCTGCAGGGTTTGCCAATGTGAGGAAATTGTACAAAGCCCCAAATTTTTTCAAACCAAACAACTCGGAGGCAGCAGCTGGCACAATTGCCCAATGAGCCCCATAACCAAGTCCAATCAACAGCGTACCAATGTACATTGCCCCAGGCCACCCCATTGCAAAGAAAATATGACCAATTGCCATAATGAATTGTGCCACAGCCATTGCCACGGGTCTTGGATAAGCATAGTCCCTATTGAATAAAATCACATGGGTGAGGGGGAAAAAACTCAAAATCAAAATTAAAGCTTAATAAACATCCAGCAGGAAATGAGATCAACTTGTACCTCACAATAAGCTCAGAGAAGTAACCACCGCCAATTCGACCTAAAAAGTTCCAAATGCTGATCATGGATACAAAAATATGTGTGTTATCATACCCTAGAGACTGGCTCATCTGACCCAGATTATCAATCACTGTCAACCCAGATCCAGAACCCAATAGAAGTGAGAAAAACATAAGCCAAAAGTCTGCTTTAATTAAAGCTTGCATCAGGGTGAAGTCCTCCCCTCTATGTGGACCCCTCCTCCTCTTGACCCTTACTGCGCCATCTGCAGCTGCCTGGAAGAGTCTTGCTTGCAATTGGGCAATTCGTTTTTGCCTCTCTGATGCTGGAAGCAAGTCCACTTCCTTAGGCTTTTCATCTTCCAGCTCACTGAATATTAGCTCACTGGACTCCCGTTGAAGTCCGCCAGGTTCTTGTTTCTGTGGCTCAGGCAGAAGTGCCTCTTCTTTTGGAGGTCTTGGATCTATCAAAAAACTCAGTGACACGGGAATCACAATTGGAATCAGGAGAAGGATAAACAAAATTACAGTAAAAACTGTGATCACTGTATGGTTCAAATCAACCAGATCTTCAACAAGCATGACCCCCATCAAATAAGCAGCCAGTAGTATGCACACACTATAGATATATGTGAAGCATACATCATCAGTTGGCCGGACTTGTTTGTGACCTTTAACAGGTCTGACAAGGAACATTAGAGCAATAACTACCATTGCTGGACCGACTGCAACCATGAAAATCAGAGATGCATGATCAGGGGAATGAATCACTGCATATATCTGAGTCAAAATTGCACCACCCAATCCAGCAAATCCTTTCAGAATTCCAACCACAGGACCCCTGCTTTTTGGGAAGTTTTGCACGCAAGAAACCAGAGCAACTGTGTTGAAGTATGTCTCACCATTCGTTCCCACAAATATAAGAATGCACATCTGCAAACTGATTTCTGTTAATGATATAACCAGCCAAGATGGTATATAATATTCAAAAGTTTTCTAAATATCTCAGACTCAGAAAACATAAGCACTGTTTCTCAAAAAAAAAAAAAAAAGCACTAATGTTGAGCCTTCAGATAATTTTCTTAATATAGCAATACATTCTCGGAATCCAGAAGGGGGGAAAAGAAAATCATTACGAGTGTGAGCCAAATGTCTGGAGTCCTTAATAGCAGTCAAGTAATGTGAAATAGATTGCATCCAAATGTCACCCTAAGGGTCTCAATAAAGTATGTGCACATTTAATATGACAACTAGTAAGTAACATTGAAAGAAGAAGAAGAACCGCCCACAATTTAGCTGGCCTTGGCTTATTGATCAGTAAAGGATTATCAGCTTCACTTGCTTGTGCTCAGCACAGCTCACAGCTCATCCTTTAGAGCTCACGGGACTCACTTCACATGTGCAGTTTAAGTGAACTGATAAATTACTTTTAAAACTAAATTCAATAGCTCTTAGACTGAGATAAACATAAAATAAAATTATATAAGTTTGATGGAGACAAATAAGAACTCAGAATCCTTTGCTTGGTCAATCTATAAGCGTTTCTCTTTAACTAAATCTTATGTCCTTCTATTCTGTTGGGAAAAGACAGAGAAAAGAAACGTCTCTCTTCTATCACCGCATAAAGCAAGCTATTTCTTGAAGATCATCCATAAAAAAGATTCTGGTGAAATACATAGCCAAATAGTTAAGCATACCACTAAAGTATCCAATTCTCAATCATGGCCTTGTATATGTAGTTACCAACAAAAGAAATGCTGGAGTAAAATAACCATCTTGCAAGAAGCAGGACCGACCTTTAAGAAGATATATACTAGAGACCAAGTGTTACAAAAGTTCAATTTAATATTTAGCATGAGAACTAGTTTGTTTATTTTTTTATGAATATGAGAACAACTAGTTGGACAATATGATCTGATGGAAAGAACAAATTTCTGATTCAGCAACAAAGTTAGAAATCTATATTGAATGCAATTAAGGGGCAACATACAAGTCAGAGACCAAACAATTTGGACCTGCATCTCATAGATTCTTAATAAGAAGATAAAAACAAAAGAAGACTCTTGCCTTTGGTGCGGACACCAAATATGCCTGTTGTACCCGATTGATTCTAATTGATCCTTTTTTTTTTTTTTGATGGTGAATTCTAATTGATCCTAATTAATGTTGATTGATGCTGATAGATGCTGAGCACTTTTAGCATGTAATTAATGCTGATTGATTCTGTGATCATTTAGGTTTGGATTTATTTTTATTTGCTTTTATTTTCGTATTTAATGTAATAGATTCCTTCCAAATAAAACAGAATCACATGAAAGTCTCAACTAAACTATAGTATCAGCTAGAATAATTCATTTCACTTTCTTGGTGTAGTAAAACATCAAAACCAGAGAAAATCAAGATCTCTGTACAGAAGATGAGTTCGAAAAAAGGGTTAAAACTAAAAACACAGAACGAAGAAGATTGGTAATCTTTTGGATCACTGCGACTTTTCTTTTATTTTGAGTTCAGATACTAAAACAAGAATGGTACAGAGCAGGAAATTTTGAATATTCAACGAAAAAATTGAAATAAAAGTCTGAAAACATGTTGCATTAGAATTCTTCTCTCTTTTGTATCAAAAAAGAATTCTTCTCTCTTTCAAAGAAACATACAAACTGTAACACATGCAATTTTAAAATAAATCATCAACTAAATTTGTTATGAATAAAAAATAAGACACAGAAATTTAAATCATCGGAAGCTGAAATCATCAGCTAAATCTATGATGAATAAAAAATAAGAGACAGGAAAAAAGGCCATCTCTTGATTGAAAGTTGAAACTCACATAGTCACATGATCCCAAAAACATCAAAACAGCCAAACACGATCAACAAACAAACGAAACATCGAATAGACATATGGCAAAGCTCAAAAAAACAAAAACCCAACAAAGAGAAAATAATAAAAATTCAAATGGAAGTGGAACTTACAGCCCACAGAGGCAAAGTTGGGACTCTCCCAGTGACAACAAGCCAAACCCAGCCATACCCAACAAGATTCTGGATAGCACCAACAAGAAGAGCACCCCACAAGGGCAAGACCTCACACAAGCTCCCAGCCAAGAACCCAACACTGTCACCTAAATCCTTAGCCACACCAAGCCTCGCAACCTGCCTCTGGTTATAGCTAAGCGAGCTCTTTATCACAGGTGATATGCTACCAAACAAGTACCCAATCCCTGCACACGACTGCAACCACATTGCTGCCACAAACACCAGCCATCTGTTGTTCACAAACGAACCTAAACTCTCTCTCCAAAAACCCACCATTGTTGTCGGATCTTTCATTCATTCACTCACTCAGACTCTCTCTCTCTCTCTCTCTCTCAGTCACTTCACACCATAGCTTCTGAATTAAATACTCTGAGGAAAGAAAAGGTTGAGGTTTTTTTAATTATGTGGGAACAACGACAACAACAAAAGCAAACAAAGAGTGAGACACAGAGAGATAGGTGGGGTATGATGATTGACGATGATGATGTGTTGGGTTGGAACACTGAACTGGGTGGCAGGCTTAGAATTTTTTTTTAATTTTTCGAGAAAAAAACAGAGCTGGATTGGAATTATGTTCATAAATAAAAATCCAAAACCAAAAGCAAATGTACTGTACGACAAAAAATAAAATTAATATGTATTCATTTCAGAAATTTACAGGTAATGACACTATGGTGACTCGGTGAGTCATGAGTGACTCGTGAGTGTGTAAAAATTAAAAATAGATGGGTGAATTGACAACGAAGCGACAACATAATATATACTGTATATTCTAATGGCACTGTGTGACAATGATGTTTATTTTTTTGGGAAGAAGAAGAAGAAGAAAGACAAGGGTTACTGTTTATGGGAAGAAAAAAAAAATGATGGTGGTTGACCGTTTCCATGGCCGATACTCTTGGTTTCCAACCTCTTTGCCTTATTTTAAATATGCGATGACAAAGTTGAATTGGATACGCAATTTACATTTAGTACATGTTTTTAGATTTGTACTAATTGACATTGATTATTTCCTTTTTAGTTTTCTTTTCTTAAAAAGACAAATAATAATAATAATAATAATAAAAGTTAAATAAAATAAATAGGTTTTTTTTTTGAGAAGGAAATAAAATAAATAGGTGGCTGGTGAGATTTGCAAATGATCCAAAAAAATAAGCAATAAACTTATAAATATATCTCAAACAAGCACTAAAAAATCATAATATTATTACATGCTTTGGCTATTGATACTTGATACAAATCGAACACTAACAAAAATAGGTGGAGAGGAATTTGCATTAGTTACGGCAAAAATTTCTATCTATTTTAGTATAAGAATCTAATTTTTCTATTTTACTCAACTACTTTCCAAAAACATCTACATCCGTTTATCTATTTTAAAATTTATTTCAATAAAATATTTATTTTTTATTTACATAAACCACTTTTTAAAAACCGAAAAATAATATGAGAAATAAATAAAATATATTTTTACACGTGAACAATAGTTGTGTAAATTTACAAGTGTATTGCAATTGTGCCGAATTTTTTCATTTATGCCATTTTATATTGACTAATGCAAGTTCTATATTTACAACAATTGAGAATGAATGAAATTATGATACTGAATTATAAAACTCTTTCATTTTTTTAAAATATTTTAAAACCACTATTTTTTTTTTCCCAAATATTTTAAGTATCCACCTTGAGAATTAGTTCATGAACATGGGCAAACTTTGGGTTTTTTAAAAAAATAACTATAAAACACAAACTATATTATTAGTTAGGCAACGTTTGAAACTAATTTGGTTTCTAACAATTCGAATCCAGAGGACTTGATTTTCATCTCCACGTAGGCCTGAAAATCGAGTTCATTGGACTTGGTTTCTGTATATGAAAATCGAGTCTAATGGACTCGGTTTCTGTACATGGAAATCAAGTCCATTAGACTCGATTTCCGTTCATGGAAATCGAGCCCGAAGTACTCGGTTTTCTTAATTTAGCACATGGACATGAAATCACCAAGGAAGAACACGTGAATGGACACTCACATGCTCTGTTTTACTCTCCACAAAATAGAGCATGTGAGTAGAGATTTGGTCACAAAGAAACCAAGTCCGCCTCCAGCAATCGGCCATTCCACTACATCTGATCTCTCAGCAGGCCAAGGACAGGTATTCCGAGTTTTTGACAATCCAGTCATCGATACAGGAATGACAAATGCAAGTTGCAAGCTCCACTGGAAAATAATGCAAAATCAATTTTGACACAGCCATTTTTGCAGGTGATAATAAGTCAGGTATTGGGGTCGTAATTAGAGACAAAAATAGTCTTGTTATTGCCTCGTGTTCTCAGGTGTAGTAGCAATGAAATTGAGGCTTTGGTAGGCTCTTGTTATTGTGTTTTTCAAGAAGCCCGAATTTTTTCCTTGCATGTCTAGATATGAAAATGAAAAAATATTTATATATATTTGAAAGGGTACAATATAAAAAGAAATTCTTAATCTCTACTCACATGCTCTGTTTTGTGGAGAGTAAAACAGAGCATGTGTGTTCATTCACGTGTTCTCTAATGAAGAAAACCGAGTACTTTGGGCTCGATTTCCATGAACGGAAATCGAGTCTAATGGACTCGATTTCCATGTACAGAAATTGAGTCCATTAGACTCGATTTCCATGTACAGAAATCGAGTCCAATGAACTCGATTTCCAGGCCTACGTGGAGATGAAAATCAAGTCCTTTAGACTCGAATTGTTAGAAACCAAATTAGTTTCAAACGTTGTCTAACTAATAATATAGTTTGTGTTTTATAGTTTTTTTTTTAAAAAACCCGCAGACTTTAATAAATTATTAAACATCTCATTTCCTCCTCTTGTTTATGGAATATTTCTCATGTGAAAAAGGGAAGCTATCATGACTCTCCCTACTCTAACTCTTTAATTCTTAGGTTTGTGTTTGTTAATTGGTTGGAGTTTACTTTATCCTCAGTTCTGCTTTTTATGCTTCTGTTTTTTAGGTAAATAGGGCAGATAAGGTAATAGGCAGATAATTATTTTGAGTGAGAGAAAGAACCTCCTCCCCATCAGCAACCATAATTTCCATTCCTTAATAATCTACTTCAAAGAACTCTCTACTAAAGTCTGGGAAGGAAAATTTCAATTTACAACTCACAAAAAGGCCACCATGATCCAGCTTGAATTAACATGTTGTAAAACAAAAAGATATGGTGGATTATGGAAATTGATCACTCTAATTTATCCTTTTGTTGTAACAGAGTTGACCAAAAAATATGGCAAAGATTCAGTCCACAAGGCTAGTGCATTGAAGCTCTGCACCCAAGCCAAGTCTTAAAAAAAAAAAAAAAAAAAAAATGTTGTTATTTGGATTGGTGGAAGCAATATCCATCTTTGGTTTGTTTACGAAACCTGCCCTATTTTTGTATATGAGCAGTATTAAGGATAAGAAAAGTGATTGTAGCTAGACGTGTGATTCTGTAATTTATTTTCTTTTAAATAAAATTCCTCTTTGCACAAAAAAAAAAAAAAAAAAAAAAATATATATATATATATATATATATATATATATATATATATATATATATCCATCATTGGTCGCAATAATTCAAATTAGTTACTATTTTATACGACCTTTCCACCCTTCAATTAATAAAAAGTACTTTATACTGCATTATGAACAAGCGGTCAATCTCAATACTGAGTGGGGGAGAGAAAATTTTATTTGTAATTGGAGAGTTATCATTTAGGACATGACTTTAGAAAACCCAAGCACTCATAGTCATTGTTTACGTATATCCCCATAAACGCCACATTAACTCAACATCAATTTGTATTTGTATCCTAAAAAAAAATAGGTCTGATAATTGATATCCTCAACAATTATGAGACTACTTCTTTCGTTTTCGTGCTTTTTATCTTATTTTATTGTTTTGGTACGTGGTTGTGATTGTCAGATTATCAACTTGATTTGTTTATTTTCCCACGAATGGTAAAATACACAAGCTAGCATATTTGCATATTACATTATTACCAATCCCATAACGTGGAAAGGTAGGAATTACTTTCCAAACCATGAAAGCTAAATCAAAATATAGAATGTTTGGAGAATAAGAGTATAAAAGATGGTAGAAGTGCTATACCTATAATATTTTTACAACTCTTTTATAACAAATTCTATAAGTGGCAGGTTGTTTTGGTTATTATGTGTAGGCAAAAAAAGTAATATAAGTTGTAGATTCAAATTAAAACCAATAACAACTTACAACATATTATTTATTGTAAAATTGTTGTGGACATAACAATTCTCTTAAGGATTGAGTAATAAGTTATATTGAATCATTGGTATAATATTCAAATTCAAAATATAAATTGATAATTGACCTATTTCAAATTGCATAAATCACTAAATCATAATATAAATGTTAATTAGTTGCCTTGTAATGCATTATCAATTAACTGATTGAGTGATTGAGTGCTTTGTAGCCTAATTGACACGTTTTCATATACACGTTTTATAGCAGTATTTTGTAACTATCTAAAAAAATATTATTATAAACATATTTATAGATAAGGACAAAATTTGATTACAAATTTAGTTATATCCAATGGCAACAACTCCCATTAAAAAAAAATTAACATAACTATATATTTTGAATATAATTGTTAGATTGCATGTTCTTTATGTTCTTAACATGCATGTCAATAAGATGTTATTTACTATTCAATCCATAAATTTTAATTTTTATGCGTAATTTTAGATCACAAAAATTTAAAATTTAAACATTTGATTTATGACATAGTTATTGATCTTTAATATTCTAAAATTTTTGCAAGTATGAAGGATATAAGAAGAAAATGTAATCTAATTGTGGATTTATCAAACTTGAAATTCAATAAAAAGATATTAAATGGAGTTATAGCCATTGATTACAATTAAGTTTATAGCCAAACTTTTTCCTATAGATAATACCCAAGTAAAATAAGTCATAATTCTCTCAAAATATTAAATTAAAAAAATTCTCCCAAATATATGTCAAATGATGATATGTGTATATAATAGGTTATAAATATGAAAAAAATTTGGCACTAAACATGTTTGTAGTTATTTTTTCTCACTCATTACGTGACGATTTATAAGACTACCTATGTGTATTATCTAAACAAGTCACATGACTTATTAAGAAAGTCATGTGACTAAAACAACACATGGATAGTCTCTTTGATCGCTACATGATAGGTTGGAGTGAGATAACTCTAAACATATTTGAAGTTAAACTTTTCCTATATATATAGCATCAGTGCTTTTCCGCCCTTTATTTTGTGTATAGTTTAGCAATATCACAAAGTGCTTGGGTCTAGGGGAAAAATGATTCGAGTTGCATGGATAATGATATATTGTAACTATCTTTAAAATAAAATAAAAATCTTTCTAACATTTATTCCTTTATTATCATGCCATTTAGTTATCAATTATTTTGATCACGTAATTACGATTTATAATTGATTTAATTACAATCTTGGTCCAATATACCATCAACAAATATATTATTAAAGAAAATGTTTCATATAATATTCGTGTGGCTTATAAATCACTAAGCACGTGACATGTGATTTGAGAAATATATAGAGGAACTATTCTACATATTTAAATGATAGTGACAAAAATTTTTTTCTAAAAACTTTTTTTTTTTTTGACAAAGAAGTATATGATAAATGTTAAAGACCTGGAGTGTGTCATACATGTATAACATACAATTACAGCTAAGCAATCACCACCAAAAGGATCTTTGCATTTTGTCGAATTATACGAATAAAATAATCGGGTACCTCTTGGAATAATTTGTCAATTTGTTCATAAATGTAGAAAACCATGTGGGGAACATGGTGACGGGGTGGCTATCAAACAAAACTTTAGGAAATATGGGATTTTTTTTTTTTTTTTCAAAATAACCAAACCCTTCAAACAATTTCATTAATTAGCAAGGTTTTGAAACTATTTAGCAATCTAACAAATTGAGTCTGTTACACTCGATTTTGCTCTTTGAAATCGAGTGAGCTGGAGTTGAGTTACAGTTGAAAATTGAGTGTCTCACACTCGAGTTCCATAGCAAAAACTCCAACCCAGAGCAAGGCGGAAACAAACTTCCCATATCTCCTTGCGAGGCTACAAAATCCAAAGACCTAGACAAGACAAAAAAAAACAACGAAGATCAAACATAGAGATGGAGGGCGTGGATTTGTTGTTTTTGCTGAAGATCAAATGAATTAGAGGCAAAACATAGAGATGGAGGGCAAACTTCCCAAATCTCCCTGTGAGGCTACAAAATCCAAAGACCTAGACAAGACAAGAAAAACAATGAAGATCAAACATAGAGATGGAGGGCGTGGGTTTGTTGTTTTTGCTGAAGATCTGAGGGCGTGGGTTTGCTGCTGAAGGGAGATTTGGGTTCAGAGCAGGGCATGGGAATTGGGTTCTTGTTGCGTGAGTTTCTGCCATGTTCGTTTCAATATGGAACTCAAGTGTTTCACACTCGATTTCCAACTGAAACTCGATTCCTCCTAGATCGATTTCAAAGAGCAAAATCGAGTCTAAGGGACTCGATTTGTTAGATTACTAAATAGTTTCGAAACCTTGCTAACTAATGATATTGTTTGAGGGATTTGGTTATTTAGAAAAAAAAATCCGGAAATATGTCTTGGTCGAAATGCACAACGAGGCTGTTCTCCACGTTTCTCCCATTTTTTTAATGTTGTCCTATATAGGAGCTGTGGTTTTTGTGATCTACTTAGTGTTTTTTTTTTTTTTTTTTTTTATAAATTTTTTGCTGAATAATCTATTTAGTTTGTTTGTTCTTTCAAATTGATATTATCATATTGTACTTTGTAATTGGAATTCGTTCCTAAGATTTTGAATTTTTGCATTACGACAATGTCTCTATAACATATAGTATTATTTAAAAACACTGACCAAAAATGCCCCATCAAACGGTCATATATCCCCAAGCCACGTGCTTCTTCTCTAATTCATATCCAAAAATCTTCCATTTTTGGACCTTGAAATAGTTGCATACTAGTCTAGATAGAGTGGGATGGGGGCCTAGTTGGACTTTAATTTGGGCAGTATTGCTGCTATTGCATAAGATTGTATTTATGTTTTTTTTTTTAATTGAAAAGATTTCATTAAATTATAATAATTGTAATAATACTCCAAAGGCAAAGAACAACTATCAAACATAAGGTTTGTAAAAAGAATTATCAAACTTAAGGGCTTTTTCGACTCTAGAAGGGAAGGCTGTTGGCAATTGTCAACCAGAGAAATTACTGGGGAAAGTCCACTCTCCGAGAGCTTGATTTGCTGATTTTATATTTCTTGCAAGTTCTAACTTATAACCCATCTAAACAAGTTTTCGAAAAAGAAAAGATTAATAGTCTGTTTGGATTGAGGGGAAGGAGAAGGAGTGGAGTAATTTTGAATCAAAATTAACCTATTTTCAACCAACTCTACTATACTCACCTCCACTTTCTCACCTTCTCCCTTCAATCCAAATGGGCTCTAAAGGTTTCATGGATAAGTTTTCACCCTATAAAGAGGTTACATAGAGAGAACATTGTTTTAATTACACCCGTGTACATGTAGAGATTATAAGCTAGTAAAAATATATGTTTCAATCACCTCGCACTCTTGGTGTGACGGTCAATCCACAAGTACAATGTTCTTATGGGATAGGGGGCAAGAGCCGGGGTTCAGTTTTCTAAGAGGGAGCTTCACACACATATACAATTAGATTAAACTAGAGTATAATTTCTATCATGTATCAATAAATATATATATATATATATATATATATATATATATATATATATATATATATATATATATATATATATATATATATATGTTTCAAGGGTGTCATTTGCTAACAGAATTAGACAAAAAGACCGAATTAACTCATTTGAAGTGAGGGGCTAAATTGACAAAAATTAAACTTTAGGAATTAATTTGACAATTAAATTAAAAGTTAGAAGACTAAATTGAATTTTTGCAAAAAATCAAAATATTATTAGGAAACAACTCTCAATTTGGTTGCATTTTGGAGATTATTATTATTATTATTATAATTGTTACAACTTAAAACAATAATAGATAAGGGTTTTTGTGTGTGTGTGTGTGTCATATTGGAGTTTATTTTTGGGTCAGTCGCTAGAGTTGCATCCCATCAAAAAACACTTTTTCAAACCTTCTTCCCTTGCCATATTCACATCCCGCTCAATTAAGTTTATTTCACATGAAAAACATTTAATCATTATATAACACTTTTTAAGTGGTACAGACCTATGGTGTAGAACTGGAGATACATTGGCACAAAATGATTTTTATTTAATATATCCTCTTTTTATTACTTGTAATAAATAATTCGACTTGTTCCTCAAAAAAAAAAAAAAAAAAAAAAAAATCGACTTGACAAATGCTCATACTCAAAAGAGGTGTAGCACCATTATAGAATATCTCCCAGTGTTGTAACTTGTAACTAAAAAACAAAGAAGTGTAACATCCGAGGATGTTACATAATTCATATTTGATCTCAAGATTAAGATATATATATATATATATATATATATATATATATATATATATATATATATATATATAAAATCAAGTTTAAAATTCTTTAGAATTCTTACAGAAACTCCATCATAGATTTTCCAAAATTTTAATTATCAATTAAAAATATGTGGATTATATTTTGTTTAATTTGTTTAGGACCACACTATTTGTCACATCATGTTGGAATGGTTGACCGTAAATGATAAACAATCACTTTTATATAGATCAACTATTTTTTTTTCTCATCACTCTCAAGTGTCAACCAAATTAGAGTTGTGCCATAAAAGTTGTGTGTATAGATTTTCTCTCTATTTTTTCTGGTCATTATAATGTTGATTCAAAATAAATGAAAATGATTTTAGAAATTTTATGTTAGATTTTTTATTTAGTTCGATAGTTATGCTTATAATAATAGTGGAGGGAGGATTTGTATCTTAAATCCCTTTGTAGAGTAGAGTTGACATTATCATTGAATTATAAGGTCCTTGACTTTAGGCAGAATTATTTTCAAAATTCAAAATTCTTAAGAATGCTAACCCATTTGTTCCTAAAAAAAAAAAAAAAAAAAAAAATGCTAATCCATATCGTAATATAGGCTTTTTGGTTGAGCAGTTGATGCTGAGATGATATCTTACACACCCGTCGCATGGAGCGCAGTTTATGCAGGCATGCATTGTGCTGCACTGCTGCCTATTCGTGTATTCTATATTAGGATCACGTGAGGTCCACATCGTCTGAGCTGTCTCTTCCTATCCCTAGCATTAAAAAAAGGTTATGGAAAGCAATTCTTCAAGTGAGGCCTACAGGGACTAAACACACTGATATTATTAGCACAATAATATTTAGGTTCGGACTTCGGATCAAGTGGGGTGGAAGGGACAAATTAGAGAGAATAATCAAATCAAAAATAAGAATTTAAAATTTGAGTATTAAAGTGAAAGGGAGGCGTAGATTGTAGAATGAAAACATTGAAAAGTATTACAGTATTCATTTATTTAATATGAGCATTAGTTATTATGATGATTTGTGTTCAAAATCAACAGATTCTGTAATATCTAGTAACAACAACAAAGCAACTACTTCACTCTCCTTTTAAAGCTTATCCTGTTCCCCACCTTATTGGTTGTTACCACTTACCAGTGTCATAGCAAAAAGGGCCAAAAAAGGGCTGTGACATGTTACCAGTAGAGTCAAATTCCACACGGTACCATACTTAAGAAACAAGGGGAATTTTAATAATTACTTGAACACTGCCACTAGTAAGTGACTTTTGTGTATATAAAGTTTGTTTGGGTTGGTTTTTAAAGAATACACACATATATATACTATATTGCTTAACATTAATAATATTCTGAACAAAGGATTTGTACTAAAACGATTGTACTAAATTAAAACAAAAGAGCGATTAGGATGTGAGCGTCGATATGTCCGAGTGGTTAAGGAGACAGACTTGAAATCTGTTGGGCTTCGCCCGCGCAGGTTCGAACCCTGCTGTCGACGGAATTTTTTATTTTCCCAATCAAACCAAAGGCCCCCCCCCCCCCCCCCCAAAAAAAAAACTACTCTTTTTTCTCAATCCGACGGCTGTGATTTGCCTTTCTTTTTGCCCTAGCACGCACAATCAAATAATAAGAGGCCCCACAGGAATTTCCAATTCCCAAAAGGTCACACACTTTTGCGAGACAGTGAGAGAGAGAGAGAGGAGAGAGAGAGCCGCAAAGCAAAGGTGAGAGAGAGGATCGAAAAAAAAAAAAAAATGAACCCAGACGAAGTGTCGAAGGCGTTTGTCGAGCACTACTACTCGACTTTCGATTCGAATCGATCTGCTCTGGCGAACCTGTACCAGGAAGGTTCGATGCTGACCTTCGAGGGGCAGAAGATCCAGGGCTCACCCAACATCGTCGCTAAGCTCACCTCCCTCCCCTTCCAGCAGTGCAAGCACCACATCACCACCGTCGATTGCCAGCCCTCTGGCCCCTCTGGTGGCATGCTCGTCTTCGTCAGTGGAAATCTTCAGATTTCCGGCGAACAACATACCCTCAAGTTCAGTCAGGTATTTCTTCAAACACCTACCATGCCAAACACGCACACTTTTTTTTTTTTATATAGGTAAATCCAAACACAAACATTAGAAAGGAAAAAAAAAAAAAAACACCCAGATGTCTTCGTATCTTGTAATTGTATTCTGTTATATGATAGTCATATTATGGCTGCTTATTGTGAATTACGGAGCATTGTATTTGGTGAATGGATAATGATGTTTGGCATTTAAGCGTGAATGAATTGGGGATGCTGTGATCAATGGCATAGCAAGGTTGGAAATAAGATAAGGGAAGTGAACTTGATAGTGAAGTTATGGTTGAGTGGAGTAAGTTAGGCTTGTTTTCATGGTTGTGATGAGTGAGGTGGTGTCTCATGTAATGGGTGTATGCAACCTCTCTTTGGCATGCATGTGAGGTCTAAAGATGTGGGTCGCATGCATTTGTATGAAAGGAGCATTGATTGTGCAGGGAATGCGTTACTATGGACTCGTCTTGTCTCTAAGCATGATGGGAATTAGAGGGTCTGACATTTTGTTTATTTAGGTAGGACAAGATGGTGTAGAGTATGAACTGAATGGGTATTGAGGCTTTTGCTATGGTCAACTAATAAGCTGTATGAAAAGAGTGTAGTTGCACACATTTATGTTAATTGTTGCTTGAAGGGTTCTCAAACTGCATATTACATTGTGTGGAAATTGACAAATATAAGAAAAGTGAAACTAATCTTAGATAGCCATTATTATTTTCTTCTTCTCCTCGGGCACTTTAATTGCCTGAAATATTTAGCTAACGCTTGTTATGAAAGGCGTAGCCATCGATTTATTCATGTGTACGTATTCTATATGCCTTAGTCCTAAAAATTTTAAGGTTGACTATGGATCTTCAACAAACAAAGTGAGGTCAGCCTCATTTATTCTTCTACACCATTCTATTTTAAGTATAACCAAATTCATACTCTTTGTTGCATAGTAAAAATGTCCATCTTTGTTACTTCTAGTGTTATTTTAAGTTGTCCCTACCTATTTTTGTTCCATGTACTTGAATCAAAATTATTCTTCTTCATTGGTGCATTAATTCCTCTTTGCACATGACCAAACTATCTCTAGGGACATGTAAGTTTGGTTTGTTTCACTGTAAGCCCACTCATTAATCTGTTGCCATCTCTCCTTGTTCATGAGATGTAAATTTTGATAGTTTTTGTATCTTGGTTGTAGTACGTGCAGTGTTGTTAAAAATGTGTTTAAACATGCTTAAAGCTCAAAACCCCAGGTCTAAGCTTTTTTGCTTGGTTGAGGAGAAGCTTATTTAATGAAACGTGCTTCAAGCACACTTTTCTGGTGCCTTTCAAGGAAGCACAAAGCATGTCAAGGCTTTTTTATTTTATTTTAAAATTTTTACTAACAAATATTTGAATCATTAAAATTAAATGCTAAACCTTGAAGGCAATGACATGGACCATTGATTTAATATATAAACATTGTTCTTAAGGTGCTTTACAGCACAAATAATGTTTCTTTTACATATCCAAAGTATCGAACAAGGATAATTTATGATTTTTGTACTTTTTGGTCTTTGCCTTGTGGATATATTTTGATTAAGTGATATACTTTATTCTGATCATAGCTATCATAGAATTAACCTTTATATGACTAAATTCTTTTCATGTTGTCCATTTATTGAGATATATATATATATATATATATATTTTTTTTTTTTTTTCAAATTTACTACAAAAAGTTTAAGAAATAGAAATAACTTGATGTAAAATTTGGGCTTACAAATCTTGTGCAATAGCACTATCCATTCGAGCTAAGACAGAAAATTTATTACTTTTTTGAGTTTATAAACCTTTATATATATATATATATATATATATATATATTATATGTTATGAATCTTTTTATTAGAGGTTATTATATCTAAAAATGTGCGTCTTCCTTCAATTAGCTGCATGCTTGCTTGTGTCTAGTCTCTAAGAGGCATGTGTATTCAAGTGCACCTGACGCCTCTACCAACACCAGGTACATGCTGAATAAGGAACACATGAGTATTTAAGAGTATCTTTGCTGAGTCTTTCTTTCTCAATCTTATTTGTTGGTCACTGTACTTTTAGAATTTAACTGTTATGTACATCTAATATACATTCTATGTACTTGGTGATTCCTTATTTCTAATAAAACTTATTACTTATATGTTAACAAGAGGTGTATCTTTGCTGAGTCAAGAGTTAGATTTTTACTTCACACAATACTGCAGAATAGCTGGTGATTTTGATTGATTTTTTGCAATGTGAAACTTAACAAAGGGATGAGATTTTGTTAAAACCTGGCTACCAACCTGCCATAATGGGGGAACTTTGGGATTGGGGTGTTTACAATGTTTTCTGCTAGAATGGTGGGCACTTGGTGTTTGAATGAGTAGATCACTCATCGGTGAAAATGTTCTAGTCAGTCTGGTGTGATTCTTGCCTTCTAACCCTATTTACTGCCTTATTTCTGTGTAGATGTTCCATCTGATTCCAACACCGCAGGGGAGCTTTTACGTATTGAATGACATATTCCGCTTGAATTATGCATAAGGACTGTTAAGAGCATCAGAAACTCGACAGGAGGATTTTTTTTTGGTTTTTATTGAACATCAAAAAACAAAACCAAGTTGTGTAGTGTTGTTTAGATTTTATGCTTTTGGAATGGGTGAGGCAAACTTTATCTATGGTTGGCAGCTTTGCTTGTTTTCTATGTTTGATCATCTGAAAGAATACTAATTTGATTGCATGCATTGTTTTCAAGTGGTCCACTTGTTTCAAACTTATGAGAATGAGTCGTGCCGTGCATTTGGATAAAATATGTGATTTTTAGTCTCATCTTCCTTAATTTGGATGCAAGCAGTAGCTTGGGAAGGTTTCACTTTTGTCATACTTGGAAAAGCTGGGATAGCTAATTTTTTTTGGATAAAACTTATGTACAATACCTTAAGTGTTATTCCTTAAGTTCCCCTCTAAAAATTCTGCCATGTGACTACTTAACAAAAAAATATACTTCCATCCCATGAGAAGAAAGTCACATGACAGAATTTAAAAGGGGAACTTAAGGAATAGCACCTAAGTATGTACCTAAGTTTTGTTTTTTGTTTTTTTTTTGGGGTTAGTCAACTTGGCTAGTGAATTGTTTTGAACATCTTTTTATACATGTTTTTCTCAAACTTTTGGGTTACCCCTGGAAGCGAACAACGGCACCGCCTCCTTGCCTTTTGTTATAGTCAGGTGGTCAAGGTTAGTTAGTTAGTTTGTTTTTATTTAAACAAACTAAAATTCAGTAGGTTACAACAATGGAGGAGGGATGATTCAAAACTTGATCAATAAAGGAGAGGAGACTATTCCGCTGAGCTACAAGCCCTTGGTGGTCAAGGTTAAATTTGCATTGGATACAAGAAATGTATATTATGATTACTTCTTTTCCTTGAAGATATGTGATGTTCAAATTTAGATTCGTGGAAATACATACGGTTCCCATGGAATCAAATAAACATTCAATGTTATAATCAGGTTGGACGGATGAGAATGCAAATTTATCTATGGTGTACATTCTAAAATATTGGAGGGCTATCTAGAAAACTCCCAATAGCACCATATCTTTGGAGATGGGATTAGAGTTTGAATGGTCCCTGTTGGAACTTCATGAGAATCATTTCTTACTATACGTTTTAAACCAAATCCAGTTTGCGGCCACAACATCCACATTTCCGGTATGAACTTTTAGATCACCGACAAATTAGACTATAGTTCTGTCATCTGTGTGGACTGCACAAGTGGCTCGTAATTTGGTCCCACATCAAACTGCTAAAACATGGTAGTGGCTTGCTCATGGGTATAGCTACGAGAGTCACCACTAGAATGTTGATCTCATGAGCAATCATAAAAAGTGCTTTTCACCCACAAAGTCTAATTTCCTCTCAAAAGCAACGAGATTATGGAAAAAAGAGGTTAATACGTCAAGCTTTTACCTATTTTTCGCATTAACTAATAGTTTTGCTAGGATCAATTCAATAATACACATGTACTATATGAGTGTTACATTCGAAGTTTCCTTGACCGTAGTGCGTGTGAGGTGTATAATGTGAATGGTATAGCTTGATGCTGTAACGTTCACTTTCCAAGTCATTAACTCCTTGTCTCTTCCTCTCTCCCAAAGCAAAACCCACCTTTTATAATCACATTTTAGTCTATTTTTTTGCTACTCAAAAGACTTTTAAGAGAGATAACAAAAGAGATCTGGTAGAGAGAGAGAGAGAGAGAGAGAGAGAAGGTGAAGAAGATGTCTGATTGGGGGCCGGTGTTTGTGGCAGTGGTGCTCTTCATATTGCTCACTCCAGGTTTGCTGGTTCAGATTCCGGGCAAAGGCCGATTCATAGAGTTTGGCAACTTCCAGACAAGTGGAGCATCCATACTGGTTCATTCCATCATCTACTTTGCTCTCATGTGCATCTTCCTATTAGCCATTGGGATTCACATGTACATCGGCTCATAGCATAGCCCCCCCCCCCCCCCCCCCCCCCCCCCCCCCACAATAAACAACACCCGACATCCACAAGTTTCACAGTTAGTAAGATTGTTGTGTTCTGCTCTTTGTTATCATGTCCTCTGTATCTTTAATGGGATTGAAATTATTGAGAGTTAGTCATAAATGAATTTAGTTGAATTACAAGCTTGCAAATTCTCCATGGATTCTACCATTAACTGGAAATGGTTGTGTTTGACTGGTTGGTATATATGGTTCTTAATTACTCATCCGAACTTCATACATAGGATGATATGCAATTTGACATAAATCATTTGTTCGAATTTTATCTTGGCTAATATGATTGTCAATTGTAAGGTAAAGAATTCTCTTAAATTTTATTAGAATTTAATATACGTTGTTTGTTGCCCTTTGGTTCACTGATCAATATCTACTATGTGACTGTCTAACGTTTTGCTCGAGGATGTCCTTTCAAATTCATTGATGAATCTCTTTGTGAGTGAGTAAGCGTACTTGGAGTGATCCGAAAGGATCTGGCATTATAAAGATCACATAAAAAGTTCTATATCTTACAATAGGCTAGCTTCCATTCCCATTGTATTACAGGCAAATTTAGTAAAGATTCATTCCTGTAATTGTGTTGGCGATTTTATCTTGTTGAGAGGATAGCAATTACATAAATAAGGTGTGTGTTCATTATTCAATCTCATGCATAATTGGATTTAGCAATAAATCAGTAAGTGGAAAGCCTGGAGAGGGGACCTTATCAAGTTGTTTCCTCGGTTCACAAGGCCAAAATGGCAGGTTTATATAAGAAACCCTGAGTTTTGTATTGAGACTAGCGCATATGGTGAAAGCAAACATAAAAATAACAATGTTTTATTAATGAAGTTTTTGACTCTTGGATTTGGGAGATGAGGGATCAGTTTTATAGTCCAATGCAAAAATTTGACGCTTATTTGTGTTTCCTGTTTGAGCTTAGACCAGTTGTTTACATTAATGTGAAAATAAAAGGCTGAATTTAGGATAAGCAAGCACATCTCAATGATAATTTCCCTTATTTTTACTAGGAGTATTAGATTACTGGCAATCTTATTTAGATTGAACAAAGGCATATTACGGAGGCTTATTAAGGAGTGTGCCAAAGGCATATGTAGAAAAGTATCAAATGTTCAATTATGAGTTATAATGCATACATGTTAAATGTTTAATTACGAGTTACAATGTATACATGTTAACTGGGGAAAAAAATTGCAATGATTCATCTATTTTGCACTCAAAACTTCAAGTATTGGTTGGTTGTGTATGCTTTTCTTTTAAATGATTTGATTTATTTTTTAAAAATAGTAAAAAAAAATTATTAAATGCATTTTAACTTTGTGTTCTTAAGATATTCATTAACAACCAAGTGAGTTGAGCCAAATGGTACCTACCTCCTCATACTTTAAATTAATGGGATGAGAGAACACGGGAGTCTAACGTCTATTGAGGGGAGGATGAGATATTTATGTAGTATTTTTGATCGGTTAAAAAAAAAAATAATAAGAGGTACTCATTAATAAGGCTATTTTTAAAAAAAAAAAATAATAATAATAACCCGTTAGTGAGCTCAAAGGCTAAGGAGCATATAAAAATCCCCTGAGGCCCTGCCTATATTTGTACTTGTTCCCAAAACAACAAGGTCTCTCAGAAACCGCTGCTTGCTAAAGAACTATCAAGTAAGGTTATTGCTAATTATTTGTCATTATCTTTTGAAATACCACACTGTGATTTGTCTTCCTGCTAGTTCTTACTCAAATTGCTAGCCCAAGAAACATTCTAACCATGCGACAAGTAACTCTATATGACTCTATCATGAATGGCAAAGTAAATCTCTTTTCCCATACTAATGATTAGCTTGACAAACCCTGCTGAAAATTGTGGGAGACTGAATGATAATTATAATCCCTTCATTAGCAAAAAGCTGATTTCTTAAGAGCTTACATAGACCAAAAGCAGAAAACAAAAATAGTATATATATATATATATATATATATATAGCATAAAACTCTTTGTCCTAGTAGAAGCCTATTGCTTCCTAGACATAGAGGTGAATGTTAAGAATAACAAGAAACAAAATAAGAAGCAAACCGTAGAGAACCGTGTGCACAAATATGGAGCCAATACTAGTCTTCATGCCCATTAAATCAAGTGGCCGATTCTTTCCGGGCATTTGAAACAGTGTTCCTGGTGACAAAAGTGCAAACAGTGCCGCAGCTATTAGTGGTGCAGCCCAATCGTTCATTCTCAGCCTTACAAAATTGTCCAAAACTTCACCTTCCAACACAGAAGAGGAGGAAGAAGAAGAAGAAAGAAGAATAATCACAAAGGCATAAAAAGTATTAAAAGGGCTTTGGATACCATATTATTACTATGTCCTCAAGACCATATAGGAGGAAGAATAGGAATCCCCTAAAGCAAGAACATTTAATTATCAATCGGTCACTTTATCCTTCTTTTGAGTTTTTTCGTTTTCTTTAAAGTTTCTAGTTTTTTTTTTTTTTTTTTGAATTATTTAAAGTTTCTAGTTGCGCCGTTGGATAAGGCAAAGAATCATTTTCTAATGTTGTCAAACTCACAAGTGGGTTGAGTGGATGCATGATTTGCAGCTTGCAATCAATTACAGCATTTAAGTAACAACGTGGTTGGGTCACAATTCATCATCACCGTCCATTTTTGCTCACGTCACGCTTGTAGTAGTTTATTATAAGCATTCTTTTGAAAAAGAGGCTAGAGGCTTGGGGGAGGGTTTGGTCAAAATAAATAGCTTGAAATAAGGAAGTGGGTCCAGTGAAATGGCTTTATGCATATGGAAGGGGAGGCTAGGAGCACCGTTTTGCTCTCACCTTTGGGTTGAGTTGAGACTTAAGAAATTTGAGATGGCTATGTGAATGTTTGCTTTAAGAGGCATGGGCAATCTTGCTTTTGTCTCTTTTGCCCACACTCCAAGGTCTCAATTTTATTTAATGTAGCACAGCTATCATCAAAATTTAATTGTTTCAATGGCAATGGTAGTATTGAATCTGATTTTTTTTTTTTTAAAAAAAAAAAAAATTCAAATCAAAAAGTTAGAATTGATCAAATGACCAACTTTGCAAAAATAAATCATGACAATCTAAATATTTTGTTTATGTCTATATAAAATAAAAAAAATAAAAAAAATTCACCGCTATTGCAACTTGTCTAGTGGAAAGAAATTTTTGGTTGGTGCCTATTAGCTAAAACAACATTGTTTGCTATGCATGGTTGTCTTTTTCTATGCAAGGGAAATAGTGCATAATTTAGGGGTGTGTATGGGTTGCTAGGTTGGGTTGGAGGGTTTGTTCAACCTAACCCAAACTTGGTAGGTTGAGACGTTCTTAACCCAACCCAACTCATCACATGTAGATACCAATATAATCCCACTCATGTGGGTTGGGTCGAGGGGTTGTGTAAAAAATTGAACTTTCATTAATTATTTAAAATTGTTTACAATTCATATAATATACCTAAATTATATCACAAGTTTCCATCTTCATCATATCTAGTTCTCAAGATATTGATTCTAAAAATAAATAAAAAAAACCCTTAAAATATCAAAATAAATCAAACTAAAAAAATTAAAATAGGAGTAGAAAAATAAACTTATATTATGATGGATTGGGTTGGATTAGATGACTTGGAAAAAGTCAAAAAACTATTAATTTGAACTCAACCCAACTTGAGGGTCAAAATAAAATTCTAACCCAACCCAATCCGCCAACCCACAAAAACCAATTTGAGACGTTAGGTTGGGCTAGTTTACTAGGCTAGTGGGTTGGATATTCACCCCTATGCATGCATAACATAATGAAGAGAGAAAGAGAAAGGACATTGGTAAAGAGAAAATATTAAAACTTAAAACTTAAAATGAAAATAAGAAAATATAAAATTGATATTTGAAGAGTCGAATTGAAATACTGAATACCAAAACAAATTCTTCATTTATTTTTAACACATATGAACATAATGTTTAGATTGTCATTACTCATAACATTTGGGATTAAAAATGAAAAAAAAAAAAGATTTAATTTATAGTAACAGAGAAAAGTATGTTTGGTTAGAAAGAATGGGAAAGAAGGGAGAAGAGTGGACTCAAATTCCATTGTTTAGTTAGAAGGAAAGACATGAGAGAAAGGGAAAAGGAAGATAAATGGTTTTCATGGATCCCAATACTTTTTTTTTGTTGATAATTTGACAGTTGGAGGATTTGAACCTGAACATTTTCGTTGGAAATACTAGGAGGTATCAACTAATTGTACTATAAAACTTGTGGTAGGTCCCACCACTTTTTTTTTATTACTTTCCCTCAAAATCCATAAAATTACTATTATATTCTTGGAAAGTTATAAATTTGTTGTGAAATTACTTTCATATCATCATAATTAATTATTAATTTACAAGGATAAAATAGTAAAATAATATATATTTTTATTTTTTATTTTCTTTCTCTTTCCTCTACATCTATATAGTGGTGTCAATATTTGACAAGACTCGCAAATACGACATGAGTTTTTACGAATTAGGGTTGTATCTTAGCAGGTTCAGGTCAAATTGAAAATGATAGGGTAAGAATTGTTTTCACAAGCATGTTGACCCGTAATTGATACTTTAACATACTAATTTATTCGTATCAACTTGAAATGACTCGTTTAACATGTATAACAAATAAATAGTCATTTTATTTTAGATTTTTCAAATACCTTTTATATCTAGCCTATATTTTAAACTTAAAAATAAAAGTGAGTAATTATAAAAACTTATTAAAGGATATAATTGAAACCTTAAATCTCTAAACCCTTCAATATGAACTTCTAAATGATATATTTTAAGTATAAGTCCGAATTTGGTAAGGATGGGGTGTTAAACCCATGTTTTATACCACCCAATAAGATATTGCCACATCAGCATTTTACTTAAAATTTAATACATCTTACCACACTTAATAACATCTCAATAAACTCTTAATTTGGTTGGATTTATATATGGGTATTAGAATTGATTAGGTGTGGTTGTGTTATTCTTAAATATGTGATAAGATAATGTGACATATTGGGATTGGAAGGGTAAATCATGGGTTTTATACCACATCCTTACAGAATTTAATCTCATTAAGTATTTGATGTTATTGTTAACTTTCAAATTGTATACTTAATAGGTATTTTAATGTTATGAGTTTGTATTAAATTTAAAACAATATTAATCAGGTCAAACATGTTGGAATATAATGAGTTGCTTCTTTGAAGCAAGTGAAATGAGTGTATTTATGTCAATCCAACTTGTTTAATATTAAGAGTGTTAAGTTAGTCATGTCGTATCAACTTGTTTCATTAACAAGTCATGTTAAGATTAAAGGGTCATGATACGATTATTAGAGCATCTCCAACAGATATTGTATCTCTATTTTTTAGAGATAAAATGCTACTGTTCACATTCCAACCGGTTCTCTAAACACAAAACTTTTCTAAATTTTTTTTGAAGTTGCTACAGTACTTCTCTTAATTTAGAGAACATTGTAGCAACTCTATTCCCTTATTTTATCTTAAAAAATTGAACAGTGGTATTAATTTACTATTCTTTCTCTCTCATCCAAACCATCAGCTTCTTCCTCAAAATTGCCCAGCTTCTTCCTTAACGCCATGGCCACACCATTAGCTTCTTCCTCAAAATCTTCAGAAAACCACTTCCGGCAAGCTCTACCGGCCTCTTCAAACTCGAAACCCACCAGCACTTCCTTCCTTTCTCTCTCTCAGATTGGCAAGGAGACAACCCCATTAGATCGGCGTGGTTTTTGTGGAGAAGTGGTTGTTGCGGCGGCGAGATCGGCGCGGTCGTGGGTGGTAATGGGTTTCTAATCGGTTTTTGATGATGGGTTTTGGCTGTGGGACGTTTTGGTCATTTTTTTGGTTGAATTAATTTGGGTATGGGTGGTGTGTTATGTTGTTGATGGTGGAGATTGCGTGGTAGTGGTTGATGGGTTGTGGTTTGCGGTAGTTGTGTTGTGGCGGTGGCTTTTTTTTTTTTTTTTTTTTTCCTGGTGGTGGTGGGTTAGATAAGTGTGGGTGTGGGTGTGGGAGTGGTTGGGTTTTGTGACTGATGTGGTGGTAGTGGTGGGGGGTTGCTGTGTTGGTTGTGGGGGGTAGGGTGATTGTGGTGGTGGTGGTTGTGGTTGATGTGGGTTTGCGGTGCAGTGATAGTGGCTTGGTGGTGACAGCGGCAGTAGCATTGTTGTGATTGTGTGGGAATGAATAAAGAAAGATTAAAAAATATTAAAGAAAGAATAAAAAAAGAATGAAGAAATAATATTTAAATGAGATAAAGAATGAGATAGAGAATTTGTTGAAAAGTGGATTTGAAAAAGTGGGTAGCTAAAAGATAAAAGTTATTGTTCATTCCCTAAACAGTACAAAAATTTGGAGAAGCTGCTGAAGATGCCCTTAAATGAGTTCTATTTAGGTTGAGTCATTTAGTTGAATACCCCTACCTTGACACGATACGAACACGACACGTTAACATGAATTGACACCCTTATATCTTCTTTTTTTTTTTTTTTTTTGATAAAAAGCTTCGACAGACTTTCATTAATTGGAACCTGAGTTCATATAGATTACATCATATTGAATTTGATTAGCAATTATGGGCAGGGTATCCTCCACCCATATTACACAATTTGAGATTAACTTGGCATGTCTAGCCATGAGGTGTGTGGCAGAATTTCCACTTCTGCAAATGTGGTTTGCCTTCCATGAGTTGAAATAGCACAAATCTAGTTTAGTTCCTTCAATCACCTTCTAGATGGTATTTGGTGGAGGACCATGCTTAGTGAGGGCATTGACCACCAGTTGGGCATCACTTTCGATAATAACATCTTTGAGCCCAAGATCCCAAGCTAGGAGGGACACCCTCATATCTAAACACACACAGATGAGTATTTTCCTTCCCCTTTCTTTTTCCTTTTCCTTCCCTTATTTTATTTTTTCTCTTTCGTGCAATCAAACATGATTAGAAATCTTACCACTTTTTATATTTCATTTCATGTTCTACCATTCATAACTTGTATTTTTTCTTCTCTTTCGTGCAATCAAACATAATTAGAAATCTTACCACTTTTTATATTTCATTTCATGTTCTAACATTCATAATTTGTCAAGTTTCTATTTTTTTTAAAAAAAAATTTTAAACTTTTTGATTATTTTGTAATAATTTCTTTTAATAAAGAATGCATAATAAGTTATAATGGATAAAATATAAAATGAAATACGAAAAATTTCCCTAAATTTTTAACAGAGAAGAAGTGGAAGCCCGAGGCCCCTTCCTTCTGGGCTTCCCCAGTACCCATCGTTACATGAATTCACATGTCACATGTGCCCCATTACAGACAAAGCCACATCCACATCCACATCCACTAGTGACTCACCCATTCACTCACTCTACTATTAATAATTTAATAAACAATAAAACTCTATCCTATTGACTTATTGAGCTTAACAAAAAAGCCTAACATTACCACCAAAAAAGGAAAAAAGAAAAAAAAAAAGCTTTCTCTCACTTCAATCATCCTCATCTTCATCTATATCTGCGTTGCCTAAAAGCTACCACCTTCTCTTTACCCACAGCCCCTACATAACCCATTTTTTGAGAAAAAATGGCTGACTGGGCCCCTGTACTAATCGGTGTCGTACTCTTCGTGCTCCTCCAACCGGGTCTTCTCTTTCAGTTACCGGGTCACAACCGACAGCTGGAGTTCGGCAGCATGAAGACTAATGGCAAGGCTATAGCTATCCACACCCTCATCTTCTTTGCTATCTATGCTATCCTCATCTTAGCTCTCCACGTCCACATCTACACCGGCTAGCTAAACCCGGTTGCCTCTCTGGCCTTCTCAGGGGGTTTGCTTTTTCTGTTCAAGATCTGTGTATCTGTTATTCTTTTCCTCAGTTATTAACATAATACTTGGTAAGTTGGTTTATCAAACATGTACAAGCACGGATCTCTTTGATTTGGAAATGTAGCTTTTTGCTTGTGTTAATGTAGTAACTTATTATATTTACTTGGGTTAAATTGCTCTTTGCTAGTATATAAATTACAGTTTTAACAGTGATTTTGATTTGATTTGAGTTGAATTGATAATGATATGTCATCTCGTGGTGTTGAAATTAGTCCAAAATCACATCCTAAAAAACAGTGAAAAGTAAGCTTAAATCCAAAAATAATATATCAATCTTGTTATGATTTGAATTTATATTATATTAAATTTGTAAATCAAAAGCAATGCCGGTGAAATATGGAGTAACTTTTTAGCTTGTGATTGGACGAGTTTATTTTTGTGGACTTCTGTATTTATTTAGAGTAAATTGGGTTTGGTTATCTCTGCCTCACGTGTTAGGACTTGGGACTTGGAAATTTTGTTAGTTTGGTAACTAATTAAATAAGCACCAAACCTTAATTCCAGTGCCATTGTTGCATCCGAGGTTGAGTTTATGAACTACGGGTGAGATCTCACAGGATGAGTATGCACATGTTACATTATATGATTTAAATTTATAGCGTTTATTTTATAATGCTTGCTATTTACGATAGGCTCAAAAATATCAATTGAGTTCATTTATTTATTTATTTTTTTTTTAACTTGTTTAGGCCGGGTTTGATCTCAGGTTTTATAGAAGATAAAGACTTTAACAATTTTAACAATTTAGTTAATTGAAATTTGAAACTCACAATTAATGCATTTAAAAAAAGAAGAAGAAAAAGAACACTACCAAACTAGCAATCGTATAGAAAAAAAGAAAAAAAGAAAAAAAAAGTGTTACTCCTATTTCTGTGATACCCTTAATTACAGGTGAAATGGAGTCTTTATAAGTTGTAAGAGCAGTAATGCTAAAATACAATGTTGTATATATTTATTTTTCTTTCTTTTCCATTGTAAGACAATTAATGGATTTTTCTTTTTATATGAACTAAACCTACTAGGCACCCGCATAACACTAAACAAGGAGCCAAGTAAGGAACATTAGAATTACAAAGAAAGAGAAATTAGAACAACATCCCTGTCCTGATGAGGAAGATTAAAAAGGGAAAAAAAAGATCAAAACAAATATGGGGTGAACATAGGTTAGATCCAATCAACGTGATCATGAATATATGTGAATGCCGATTGCAATGATCAAGATGGTGAGTATGCAAAAGTATATAATGGCATGAACCAGAATGGCAATCCCGCTTGTGCTCATGTTCCCGAACTCTATCACCCTTACTCTTGACGGTATTTGGAACAGCAACCCTGGTGACAAGAGGATGAACAAAACTACGGAGACAACGACTGGCCCCCAATCTGCACCCATCTCTCTCTCTCTCTCTCTCTCTCTCTCTCTCTTGCTTGAATTGAAAAGGAGATATATGGAAGAGACTATGGAATTTCTCTTGGAGTGTGAATGAGAGAACACATTGATGTGCTAGCAACTAATATGTAGAAGAACGAGTGAGAGTTATTATCTTGATGGTGAAGGAGACGGGGATGCTAAACGTAGTGAGAAGGAAGTGAGTACAGGTTTAAAGGAGAGGAAAGGTATATTATGATACTGTGTTTGCTTTATGAAGATGGGTAGGAACACCTTTTATTTCATTTGCTTCTAATTTATAGTTGTTTACTACAAGGCTTCATTTCCCTCGCAAATAGGCTATTTTCTTGTAGTGATGGTGTCAAGACTACCTGTGTTTTGATTCTTTTGAATGCTTAATTCCTTGCTTGGATGACATATTTACATTAAAAGTAGAGAATAATGGGTGTAGTAGAAATATGATGAGGACCTGAAGGTTCTGAACTAGAGACTAGAGACGTTAGGTTGGCAAAAAATAATGTTAACTTGTGTTGGTATGTAGCTTGCAGAGTAGGGGTTTGGACTCATGCAGGGTAAGGATTGAGCAACAAAGTTAAGGTAGTCACTAGTGGATTATAGATATGATAGGATTTAAATTTATGATCGTTCATTTTATAATGTTTACTATTTACCAATAGGCCAAAGCATCAATGAATTTTATTTTTATTTTTGGTTTAGTAAGAGTTTTAAGTGGTGTCTTTAGGAATATCTTCCATGTCAATTATTAAGAAACTTAAATTGAGCAAAATTAAATTAAAAAAAAATTAATATATTAATATCAAAGAAAGAAAAACATGCAAATACATGAAGTTTTTAAACACGCAAAAGAATAAAGTAAAATTTATCATTTTTCCAATATATTCAACTTAGGCATTTAACCATTATATTAATCACGTTCAATAAAACATTCATGCATTATTTTATTACATATGTATATGTACAAAATGTAACACATAAATTCAACAAATCTATATATATCTAAAAGTTGAGACGTAGAGTTTAATGTTGCTATACTCTTATTGAGTCACCTCATCAGCCACGTCATACTTTAAAAAAAAAAAAAAAATCCTTTATGATTATTTTATTTTATTTTATTTACATCATTAAATATAGTTCATGGACAAATCTGTTAATGCACTCCATTACTATTCAACATGTTACTATTCATTTGTTTTAAATGCAAATATTTGACTATTCAGCTACCTATATTAATTTCAACTTTTCATTTTCTTCTTTCTAATTTCAAGTAATTGTTAAAATTGAATAATTCATTATTTTTTTAGTGGAAATATGTACATGTTTGACTATTCATTACAAATATTACTATTCATTAGATTCAAATGTTTGACTATATTCAGCTACCCAAATTGATTTCAACTTTTCGTTTTCTTCTTTCTAATTTCAAGTAATTGTTAAAATTGAATAATTAAACTTTTTCATCTTCCTATTCTTAAAAAAAAAAAAAAAAAAAATATCTTCTTCTCTTTCTCCAACCTTTTCCCTCATTCTTTGCCTCTTTATCTCTTTACTACTCTTTATTTTACCGTTAAACTTTCTTCATTATTTCCTCTTTCTTATATTTTAACTCTTCTTCTCCTCATCTTATTTTGTATAAATTTGATATCATTTATTTCATTCAATCCATATTCTTTTATACAAAAATTGTGAGTACTCTCTCTCTCCCCTATTTGATTTTGGTTATTTCTTATGACTCTAATTTAGGTTGATGGTTTTTTTATTTAATTTTTTTGTGTTGTATTTTTTAAATTTCCATCACAAATCACTCTTATAGCTTTGGTTGAATTTTGGTTTGGGTTAATATGTAGTTTTTTTTTTTTTTTTAAATAGAAATCTGAGTTTATATCAAAACAAAATATACATGGTTATGAATTTGAATGTGCCTACCAATGGACTTCCACTGAATAGAGATGTATTCACAATATTTTTAGCTTCATATACTTCTTTGGTAATTTGAATTTGAGAAAGAGAAAAGGGTAGGCAAAGGATATATGGTCTTCCATAATCCCCTATGTCTTGAAGAAAGTGGAGGGCCTATTAGTCTCCCTTTTCCTAAAATTTCGTATAGAAAACCTTTTGCTATAAGTTCCTTGACTTTTTGTTATTTTATAATGAAATGGAACTAAAAGTTTTCTTTTGCCTGACTAAACAACTAGAGACAGATATACAAATATTTTTGGAGAAGGCTGATATGGCTCTTAAAAAGTATAATTTGCATATGGTTGTGGCAAATGAGCTTTTAACTCACAAAGACGAGGTTGTAGTTGTTACAAACAATGAAAAAATATCAGTTTGTCGTTACAAGACTCAGGTTGGTGATGTTGCGGAGAATCCCCTGATTAGAATTATTGTGGAGAGACATCCGACTTATGTTGAGAAGCCGTATCTATGATATCTTAGCCTAAAATATCATCAAAAGTTTGATATAATAGACATTTACCAAAAATTGCTCTATGATAGCATGTCCTTATGATAATCATTTGGATTATTTGGTAGGCTGACTTGCCTTTGGGCAAAAAATGAAGAAGAAATAAAAAGCATATTTTGATTTCAATCAAAGTGCTTATAAAATAACCTCTAGGGGGGGGGGGGGGGGAATATAATAAACATTTTAATCGTTCTATAGTCTATGCTGTGACAAAAAGGAAATAAAGTTGTTTTATTTGTAACGTACCAAAAATGCCAAAAAGAGAATAAGATAAAATAATAATTTACTCTAGAACATCATTATGCTATTAATGTTTTTATATATAGATACTTAAGAAACTTTTTCTTTTTGCATTTTTTTATTTTATATCTCCACTTTATGATATATGATTTATTGATAATGATCTATTGCATAGTTATCTTTATTTACTTTTTCAATTTGTTTCAAATGTGAGGAAGAAAGAGATCAATGCAGATCTATGTTTTGGAGAAAAATATACCTATAAGAAATGAATCGCATACATCTATATAGGAATAAACAAAGTATACATAGTTATAACTTAATCTAATAGTTCTCATACTATCAATTTAAATATATATATATATATATATATATATATTTCATTGTGTTTTCATACATATCTCACTATATATAATACTTGACTACAAAATAAATTTTGTTACACTACAAAAAAACTTCTAATTTAAAACATAATTTCAAATAATACATTGAATTTTAAAAAATATACAATATAATATTTTAATTCAATAATTATCCAATAAAAAATAACCATATTAAATTTTCTTGCGCATCGCGCGGGTTTGCGACTAGTTAAGCTAAAAACTAAAGCTCCGCTTGGGAGTTTATAAAGGAATGGAATGGAATGGAATGATCATTAAGCTTCGCTTGGGAGGAGGGAATTGAATGGAATGGAAAGGAATGAAAAGAATCCCTCGTTTGGGAGTTTAAGTAGGAGGGAATGGAATGGGTAAGAGGGAACACTCATTCCTCTCTATTCCCTTAAAATCTCAAATTTTCATTCCCTCCGAAATTAGGAGGAATTGGAGGGAATGGAATTAGATTTAATGATTTTTTTACTAAAACTTCCAAAATACCCCTATATATTCAACTCTTTATTTTAAAATAGGGGTCTAATAGTAATATTGTCATAAAATGATTCCGTTCCATTCCCTCCATGTTGCTCCCAAACAAGATTACTTACATTCCATTCATTTTCATTCCTTTATTTTAAAACATCCAATCAAGGTGCCATTCCATTCCATTCTTTTCCATTCCTTTCCCTCACTTAAATAAATTCCATTCCATTATTATTATTCCATTCCATTTTCTTCCCTTCCCTTATGAACTCCCAAACGAAGCTTAAAGGAATGGAATGGATTTAAGCAAGGGAAAGGAATGGAAAAGAATGGAATGAAATGGAATTAAGTAATCTTGATTGGATGTTTTAAAATAAAGGAATGGAAAGGAATGAAAATGAATGGAATATAAGTAATCTTGTTTGGGAGCAATATGGAGGGAATGGAATGAAATCATTTTATAACAATATTACTATTAGACCCCTATTTAAAAATAAATAGTTGAATATATAGGGGTATTTTGGGAATTTTAATAAAATTTTCATTAAACCTAAATCCATTCCCTCCTATTCCTCCCAATTTCGGGGGGAACAAAAATTTGAGATTTTGAGGGCTTAGGAGGGAATGAGTATTCCCTCTTAACCATTCTATTCTCTTCCACCTAAACTCGCAAACAAGGGAATAAACTTTCTATTCCCTCCGTTAAAACTCCCAAACAAGAGGGAGGGAATAATATTATAAAAATATTCTTTTTATTCCATTCCATTCCCTCCTCCCAAGCAGCGCTTAAAGCAAGCACTAATAGAGTAACAATTAAAATATACCAAATAAATTAAATAATGTTGTCAAACCACTAACAGTTAATTTGGATATCTTCTGTAAATGTAGATATTTTTTTTTGTGTACAGGGAGAGTAATGTGTCTGCTGATCTTTTAGCTTAGTGGGTTGTCCTTTTGTTTGTTTTGGATTGGGCTGGTCCCCATCTCCTTCTTGTTGCCTCCAATTGTCCAGCCCTTGGATTTTGGATAGAGACAGTCTCAGGCCCAGTTCTCTGGGTGTTATTTTGGGTGTTCTCTATTTCAATAAAGTGTTTATTCATTAAAAAAAAAAACTACTAACAGTTAAAACACTAAGGGTACGTTTGGTACACAAAATATAGATTACATTAGGAATAGTAATCTTTATTATTGGGAATAGAAAACATTGTAATGGAATAACTATTACTATTCATAAGTTTGGTTGTTACATATGGAAAGCTTGTAAATGATAATGTATAAGGAAACTTTATATTTTTGGAAATATATTAATTTTAAAACCTATTATATATTACATCCATTTTAAAGAGGAATAACTATTCTTCAATTTAAAAAATAATTATTCCAATGTAATAACTAATTTATGTAATAAAGGTACAACCAAATGACCAATTTGCTATTACACATGAATAACTATTCCATTACAGAAGTTATTACAACATACCAAACGTACCCATAGACCTCAGTCACCTTGCAATGACCCTTTTTTTTTTGGACCAAATAATCGTCGATATATTCAAGTTTCTATGCTCACTGCTCACCCCTCAAGGCCTAAAACTTTCCCAAATCCCATATTCCACCTCCCCCTCATTACTTTTGAGACACATAGTTAATGTATTATCCCCAGCTCATGCTGCAGTATTTGTAAGCCAAAGATATTTTGGCAATTGGTATCCACCTGTGCCTAAATTCTAAATATAGTATTCCATATTCAAATCATTTATTTCGTTTTGTATTTCCCTCATTTTATAACATGGGTATGCTTGGTTTGTTTTGCTTTAAAGTGATACTAGCTGAAATCTTGATGGTCCAAGTCATGGCTGAAAAATCTGAGGGATCAGAGCTGAACCTATTTGGGTTTAAGGCTCAAATCAAGGTTAGTGCACTTGGGGTTGTGGCTAGAGTTTCAGAGTCACCAGAGAGTAATAAGGATTAAGGAGTACTCTAATTCAAATGGCTGCTCTGGACAGTGGAGACTCTCTGCCGTATTAGGTTTTTTTGGTAAAGTTTTTGGGCTAATTTGTGTTGTTGTTTGGGCTGATTTGTATTTGTTTGGACAATTTTTTTGTTCAATCTTCAAGGGCTCAAGATTTTGGAGTATCAAATTTTATTTTTAATGGGCTCAAATTTTTACCTAGGTGTTCAGGTAGTCTACAACCCATGTTACTTTAAAATTTTTTTGTCAGGTCTAGTGTTCATGTGAACATCTTGACCAACATGTAGTTGTAGACTTTAACTTGTCAGGTCAGGTGTTCATGTCAACACCCTAACCCTGCCTTAATGCCCCTGGAGTTTTGATAGACTTTGACAATTGAGTTGTTTGAAATTTGAAACCCACAACCAGTGCATTTAGAAAAAAAAAAAAGAACACTACTGACTTCAACAATTTGTTTGAAATTTGAAACCCAATATCAGTGATTCAGTGCATCTTTAAAAAAGGAACTACCAATACCAAATAAGACAATTTATGGATTTCTCTTTTAATGAGAACCAAACCTACTAGGCATCCGCATAACACTTAATAAGGAGCCGAGTAAGGAACATTAAGAGGAAAAGTTACAATGAACAGAGAAAATAGAAAAGTCGCAAAGAAAAGTTACATAGTTTAGATCAATTAACGTGTATGTGAATGCCAATTGCAATGACCAAAATGGTGAATATGCAAAAGTATATAATGGCATGAACCAGAATGGCAATCCCGCTTGTGTTCATGTTCCCGAACTCTATCACCCTTATTCGTGCTGGTAGTTGGAACAGCAACCCTGGTGACAAGAGGATGAACAAAACCACCGCGACAATGACAGGCCCCCAATCTGCACCCATCTCTCTCTCTCTCTCTCTCTCTTGCTTGAAATGAAAAGGAGATATATGGAGGAAACTATGAAATTTCTATTGGGAGTATGAATGAGAGAAGACAATGATGTGCTCCTAATATGCAGAAGAACCAATTAGTGTTATTTCCTTGGTGGTGAAGGAGACAAGCTAGGATGCTAAACTTAGTGAGAAGGAAGACAATGGGCTTAAGAGATAGGAAAGGTATGTTATGGCTAGTGGGTTTGCTTTATGGAGTCGGGAAAGAAACACTTTTTCTTTCATTTGCTTCTAATAATTGTTCACTACAAGGCTTCTTTTCCCTTGCTTTAGATATTGATGAAGGTGGAATCTTTATAAAAAGAAATCAAAAGAAATAAAATGGGGAAAGGAAGTGCAGTTGTAAAGGTAGTGTCAAGACTACGTGTGTTTTGAATGCTTCCTTGCTTGGATTACATCTTTAACAGTAAAAGCAAAATGAATGCATTAAGGAATGTAAGAACTAGTAAAGAGTTAAAGTAGGTAGAGAATTATTGGGTAGAAATATGATGAGGACCCGAAGGTCCGAACCAGAGACTTTAGGTTGGCAAAAAGTGATGTTTACTTTTGTTAATATGTAGCATGTAGATTGGGGATTTGGACCCATGTAGGGTAACGACTGAGTGACAAAGTTATGCTAATCATCTAGGCAACCTGAAGAACGCGTTGAAGCTATTACAAGGAAAACAGTATGCAAATTTTATCGTAAAATATTTTCCGTTAAGCAAAGTGAATTGCAAATTTTCTCGTGCCATTAATCAAGTCGGAGTACTCTCAGAATATAATAACAACGTGCTATTCCTTCAGAGATGGAGACATGATTTTAACCATGAGGGCCAAAGTATAACCCATTTAAAAAAAAAAATCACAAAAAAAAAAAAAATTACTAAAGGTTTGTTTGGCTAGAAGAGTGAAAAAGTGAGATGATAGAAAATATAGAGAGGATAGAAAAGTAGGAAGATAGAAGAGATTTAATTTTCTCTTATTTGTATTTGGTTGGGAGGATGGAAAATTGGAGAGATATAAAACTTATTTGTTTGGTTGAGAAAAAAAATGAGAGGATGTAAAAATGAAATTGGTATAAATTTACAATTATGTCCCTATTAAATAAAACAAAAAAGCAACACATTTTTTTAGCAAAAAAATTTGTGCATGTGCAAATAAAAAAGTAACACATTTTTTTAACAAAAATAATTGTGTATGTGCATGTCATGGGCATTTTGGTCAGCCTAGGTGCACACATTTTCGCCCCCCTCCCCTTCCCAGTTTTCTCCCAATTTTGAGGAGAAAATTTTTTGATAGGTCTTGGGAGAAAACACCCGGACCCTACCATTTTTTTTTTCCTCTCCTCCTCTCAACCAAACACCCTCCAAAAAGTTTTCCCTTATCATTTTCTCTCATTTTTTTCCATTCTCTTTAAAATCCACTCTACCGAACACACCCTATAATTCAAGGTAAAAATATACTATGAAATATAGACTAGTCTGCATATAATATTAAAAATATATAAACAAAAGATAATACACAAAATAATTATGTCTAAATACATTCTAAACTAGTCATTCATCAAACAGTTGCATTCTTTTAAATCCTAAAAGTAATCTATGATTAATTCTATATTAAATTTAGAGTATTTTCTCTCTTAATGTACAAAATCAAATAGTTCATTTAAAAAAAAAAAAAAACATTTTGTTGTTGTTGTTGTTGTTATGAAACATAGTTTTGACAATATTTATGATTACAATGCTTGGCTTGTAGTTATAGTAGAAAAAAAAAAGAATAAGAATAAGTACAATTACTCTATAAACAAATTGATAAATTGTTAATCTTTTAATCATTTCAAACCATTTTGGCACAATTCAAAAACAAATGATGAAGATTATAAAAAAAAAAACATGTATACTTCAGATCTATTATTATCCCATCAAAATTTTGAAAGGGATAAAAAAGGAAACAAGCATACGGACACCTAGACATGCATAGATCAAGATATTAATATAGAATAAAAATTTCTAATGGTTGAATAAGAGATCTGGGGTTCAATTCTCGTTTAGATCAAAAAACTTATTGGTGTCTTGGTCTGATAATAAAGATCAATCATCAGGAGCGGATGTCATAAGTTAAAACTCTCTCTAAAAAAAAATAAAGAATAAAAATAAAAAGAGCAATCTTGTTGGAAGACCCTTAATTTGTATTTTGTTTCTTAGTTTGCCCTAATTTTTTACTTGTTAAATTTATTTATTTCGTTTACTAAAGCTTTTTTTTTTTTTTTTTTAAAATTTTAGGGAAAGTGTTTTTGTTTACTAAAGAATTTTAGATGCATAAAACACAAAAAACGTATAAACATTGTCTTAAAAAATATTTTACGTTGAAAAAGGTTTTTATTTAGAGAAAGACCAAAAGTTATAAGTTAGTTAATTAATTTTGTTGGACTAAATAAATCTTTATTAAGCTTTTATTTATTTATTTATTTTTATTGAGAAACAAATCTTTAGTAAGCTAAAGCAACAATGTATAATTATTTTAGTGAAAAACATTTTACTCATTAAAAGAAGCACTAGTCAGTGGGGAACAACCGCTGAAGTCATACTTCACACTATCTCTAATTTTTAGTTATAGTTTATCCAATATCCACTAGAATTTCAATATATCTATCTCTTTCATTAAAAAAAAAAAAAAAAAAGTAAAAAATTTGGTTGGGGGAGCCTATTTGGGCCAGTTAACGTGGCTTCATTCCCTCTAGTAAATGATGGATTTTACCGTGATTTTTATTAATTGGATCTAGCATTATGTAAGAGGATGAAATGTCATATTACTTTAATTTCGAAGTAATGAATAATTATTTGATGGGCATCAACGTTGCAAGTGGTCTAATGGCCAAGCTTTGGGACAACAAGAATTAGGTCTTTGGTTTGAGTCTTCCTGATCTCCACTAATGAGTAAGTTGGTGCCTATCTTCCTTTGTGTTACCTTAAGCACGTAGGAGTTATCATGCTCCCCCTCTTATATATTTTTTATTTTACCAAAAAAAAATTGTTGTGTTGGTCTTTAATTAATACTACTGGCTCTCTCTCTCTCTCTCTCTCTCTCTTGTGGGTGACGGGCTGGTGAGAGGGCAGACAGATTTAGATGGATAACTTTTGTAGTCTCTTTTTCCTTGTCTCCAATGTGCAAGCCCATACTAGTACTATCGTCTAGTCCATACAGAAAGCTCATACTAAAAGCATTAGAAGTCCAATATTTTGTTGAATACTCTTTTTTGGGCTGATCTTGGACTTCAGACAGCTCGGCCCAATTGCAACTTCAAACAAAAGATCCATACAACATGATCACATAAACAAGGTCGGTCCAAGAGCAAAGAGACAAAACGAAAATTAAAAAAAGGTCGGTCCAAATCGGAAATGTATGTATGTATGCCCATCTCTTTCTTTTCTTTAGTACTCAACAAATGTCACGCACACAACTAAGAATTATGTACCAATCAATCATAAGAAATTCTGCAATATACCGGATTCTAATACTTTTAAATTGCTCTTTTGATTTTACGACCATAAACTTTTTATCTACTTATATATATCATGCATTATTATAATTAAACACAGCCGACCAAAGCGAGGAAAGATGCCACGTGATGCCAACCACTAGGACCATGGTGTAGCTATCAGAGTGGCGTCGAATCTAATGCTCTAATTTTGCCGATTTCGAACCATTTCTTTAATTTATCCCTTCAACACTCCAATTTGTCTTCATCAATTCTCTACACGCAACTCTATTCCTCTTTCCAAAACAACTTGTTTTTTATAATGTTTCTATCGTACACTTCTATTGGATTCTCATAATATTTGGTCTAATTAGTGTTTAAGCTTTGATTCTATAGCATTAAATTTGCAACAAACTATTTTACACAATTTTGCATTCATCCAAAAAGAAGTTGAAATTGTGACTTGAAGTCATGATTTTTAATTTAGAATCCTGATTTCAAATCACAATTTCAATTGTTTTTAAGAGTATGTGTAAAACTATATAAAACAGTTTATATGTAATAAACACAGCTCGGTTTTATAGTCTAGTCCACACAACAAGATACACATACCCGGCCACCAACTTTAAATACTAGTGTGTTCGAGTATCTTAAACACACGAACTTTGGAAAAGAGGAAAAAGTGAAAAAGGGATGGCAGATTGGGGACCGATATTGATAGCAGTGGTGCTATTTGTGGTGTTGACACCAGGGCTGCTGTTCCAGCTGCCTGGCCACAGCCGAGTGGTGGACTTCTGCAACATGAGGACTAGCGGGGTCTCCATATTGGTTCACACCATTATCTTCTTTGGACTCATCACCATCTTTCTCATTGCCATTGGTGTTCATATCACCACTGGATGATCATTGATCATTTCATACCACCTCTATCTTCTTCATATCTCGGGTGCTTCCATTTCATTTTTCTTTTTTTCTTTCATCTTTAATTTGTTCATTGAAAACGTAGTAGCTAGTTAGTATGAATATGGAGTTATTGTAAAGCTGAGATCAGTTTTTTTTTTTAAATGTTCCTTTGGTAATCACAAGAGATGTAAAGTTGGAATGATAAGATCAATTAGACAGTAAAATGTTTGCAGGGTAGTTAAGAGTTGCGAGTAAATTGGCTTGGGCTGCAACTATGTGCTTCCGCTGGTTTTAGACAGAAATGCTCAAGTATATAAAAAGACATTGTGAAAAGTAAAGAGGCATTAGTCCAATCAATCATGGCTACTCTTTTTCCTTTTTGAGAATAATCATGGCTACTTGGCTCGTGTTAGATTCGGATTAGGCAAAATGATCCCAAATATACACGAAGAGTTCTATACTGCTAGTATGTTTATACTGCTAAGTCGGTTGTAGTTTCTCTGTTCAATGAAATTTCGCTTAATCAGGAGTCTTCACTTGTGTGGCTCCTTACTCCTAGCAACAAATCTGAAACTTGTCCACATGCCCTTTTTTTTTATTCTTATTATTTGCAGCTAATAGAACTTTGTATTGTCCATATTAGTTTCTTTAGGAATAAATCCTTTGTTCTAAATTTTTGTAGGGAAATGTTAATAGATGCCTTATGCGTATTGGTTTAATTTTTTTTTTTTAGAAATATTTTATGGAAAAATAACAAAGCAATTAATTATTTTGACATCTTTTTATATTTCCCATGAAAGCACCCGTTAACACATGACTCATTTTTGTATTTCACTTTATGTTCTACCAATCAAAACTTGCCATGTATTTGATTGCTACTAATTAATGACAAATTAGCACATCCTATTTTTCAAATTTGTGCTAGTGAAGAGTTAAGTCTAGAGGCTCCTGACCAAATCAACAAATTACCACCCTCCATCTAAGAGGAGGAGGTTTGCCAAAAGATATAAGTTAGTTAAAATTCTGATATGATTTACTTTGAAAATTTGGATGTATGTGAAATAAGTGGCAAAGTTAAAATTTCAGTTTAGGCAGGACAAGATTAAAACCAAAATTAAAAATATTAATAACATAATAAAAAACAATTGTAAACTAATGTAATTGTTGTACAAAATTTAAGATGCATGTCTTAAGCTAGTTATCCAAGGCAATATGTAAAACCGCTGAAAAATCATTTGGATAAAACTATTAGGATTTATGAGTTTTGGCTAATTTCATGACAAATTTATTCGTATTTGTTTGTTTTATAATTGTAATGTAATTTGTGAAAATAGCGGTTGAAAGTTGAAGTTTCTGTTCACTGTGCAAGAACGAAGACATCGGTTGTGCGAGGATCAAGTTTGGTTATGCGAGCTTAGATAGAAACTCCTGGTAGAATCTTGGACACTAGGTCAACCAAGTCCTTGTTATGGAAATTCTAAGATTCGCTTCCACGATGGTTTGTGCAGCCACCTCAAGCCAAAATCTACATATATGAAACCCTATTTACACCCTAATTTTATGAGAAAGAAGACGACCATGGAAAAAAAGAAAAGAAAAGAAAAGAAAAACTTAAAGAGAGCATTTTCTTTATCTTCCAACCCTCTCCTATTGATCATCCTTGAAAGATTGAGAACTCCAGAAAGATCACCTTCATTGTGTAGCAAGAGTTGCTAAAACCACAAAGGCATTACAAAATTTTCAAGAGGATTTGGAGTGACTAAGAGATTGGTTTTGCAATTGATGGATCATTTTGTGGCATCAAGTGGTTATGAAGGAACAAGGCAAGAGTTTACAATTGTTAGCAAGAGAAAGGAGTGTCTAACCACTTCTACATTGAAGTATTGTGAGTATAGTTTATACCACAACAACCTTGATAGTGGATTTAATGATTTGGGCTTGTCCAAGAATGTGTTTTTATAGTTTGGATTTTCACTCCGTGAAAAAATACATTCATATGTGTGCGTGTGTTCATAATTTATCCATGAATATTGTTGTTCTTGAAATTAACTACTTGGATTTGATTTTGATTAATTTTTAAAATACATAGTAAGTCATACTAGGGGTCTAAACAATGTTTTTCAATTATTTTAAGAGGTTTGGTTCACTATTGTAGGATTTATTTCCTTGTATTTTTCTTGACCGCTATTGTCATGGATAAAGTTGTGTGGGAATATACTCATAATGGTATTAGTCTTGTAAATGTGATATGATCAATTTTATAGTTGTAATCTTTACTAATTTAATTGATAATAATTTTTTTATTATATAATAATGAGAAAAATTACTCTTTTACTAATTCTAATGTATTAGGGGGCATAATAGTAAATTTAGATATATTACTTTTTTCATCCACTCATTTTTTTCCTAACCAGACAAAAGAAATATATACTTATTTTTTCATCATTCCACTTTTCTATCTTTTGTACTAAGTACATGGTGAAAAGCACATATCTTTTCTATCCTCCAAACCTTTTCCATTCTCTCGACCAAACAAGCCTTATAGCACTTTAGAATTTAGATACCATCACAAGAGCCTACAAGTTGCAACTTGCAACTTGCAACATAAAATTCTTCATTCTAAGAAACTTTCAGCCATAAATTTTCCTTTATACTTCAGATACCATCACAAGAACCAACAAGTTGCAATATAAAATTCTTCTTTTTAAGAAATCTTCATCCATAAAACTTCCCTTAGTTTAGGTACTATCACAAGAGCCTACAAGTTGCAATCAAAATTCTTCATTTTAAAATATTTTCATCCATAAATTTTCCTTTATAGTACTTCTGAATCAGATTCTAGCAGAGCCTACAAGTTGCAACACAAAATTCTATACCGTACAGTCACAAGGCAAGTTTCAAAGAATGAATGCCAATTATTTCAACTGATTAAAGCATTTCATTATCACACTGGAAGCTTGGAATTGAATACCCTTTATATCAAGGGAGGAGGTTAACTCATAGGACTCAATGATTTTGTTAGAAAAAAAAAAAAAAAAAGACTGAAATAAATAAAAACACAGAAACTCATTTTTTGTATTATTCTGAGTGTTGAAGTCAAAAAACAAATTATATAATTCTGCATCCACACAAGATTTGTGTCATACTTAATGTCCAAAACTCCAGTTGGTTTGGGAGAGATGATTAGTAGACAGCTTTATCTCTAAATTTTTTAGAGGGCCAACTCTAGAACTCAAACCTGCAATACACTGCTTTAGATGAAGGGCATTTGCAATAGCACAAAATCCCAAACTCAATCCATAGAAAATTGCTAAAGCCCAACAATATAACAGATTAACAGTTACATAACATTTACATGTATCTGCATAGGCGAGTACATCATTCTATTATTATTACAAGTGTTTTTGGCCACAGAAGAGAATCACATCAGTCCAATAAGAAACCAAAGATATCCAGATACACGCAGCTACATTGGGAGTACCTAATAGAGATGGGGCATACCCTGTTGGAGTGGAGTGGCGTAGTTGATACCATGGGTGTAAAGCTCCAGTAGTTCAGTTCCAAAAGATGGTGATGGGTAGTCAGGGATCATTGCTGCCATCTGAAGCCATAACACAGAGACAAAAGATTAGCCAGACTACAAAACAATTGGTAAAGTTCTCGAAGGTTTGTTTCTTTATTTACCTCTTCCATGAAAGTTTTCTCTTCACTCAGCTGTTTCTCCTGGGTGTGAAGCTCCAGTAGTTCAGTTCCAGAAGATGGTGATGCAAAATCAGGATTCTCCATGATCATTGCTGCCATCTGAAGCCATAACACAGACACAAAAGATTAGCCAGATTACATAACAATTGGTAAAGTTCTCGAAGATTTGTTTCTTTATTTACCTCTTCCATGAAAGCTTTTTCTTCACTCAGCTGTTTTTCCTGGGTGTGAAGCTCCTGTAGTTCAGTTCCAGAAGATGGTAATGCTAACTCAGGGCTCTCATTGATCATTGCTGCCATCTGAAGCCATAACACAGACGCAAAAGATTAGCTAGATTACATAACAATTGGTAAAGTTCTCGAAGATTTGTTTCTTTATTTACCTCTTCCATGAAAGTTTTCTCTGCACTCAGCTGTTTTTCCTATTCAACATAGCAGATAAAGTTAGAAAGATTACATACAAGAAGTAGAGTAGTGAATGGGAAAAGCATGCATAAATCATTGGTATGATGGTATCACCACACTCCAACAGAAGAACAAACGCTTCACTACATACTTTTCTACTCCACTTACACATAAACACACATCAATTCTACAATCATTTATAAATCTTTTATTTACTTATTTATATACATACTGCTATATAAAAATCTAAAAACAGAATTTCGTTAGAAATATAGTTCTTCCCGTATTCAAACTTTGTAATTGTGATGATACTTTTGCAGTGTAAATCTCAATAAACAATTCTGTCTGGAGTTTGAATTTTATTGAAACGCAACAGACAACTCTAAGTCTGTCAGACAAACAAAATCCTAGTAGAGTCATGTCTGTCATACACAAATAAGAAAATTGGGGAGAGGGTTTCTTATTCTAATAATTCTCTCGGTGCTAGACAGATAGTCTCATTTTCTAATAAGCTTTTCAATATACCCCAGTTAGGAAATTGACACGTCCAAACCAATAATCAATCTACGACAAGAACACTACTGTCACAGTTCAAAAAAACGTTAGATACATTTAGGCTAAATTCCATATCTGATATCCCATAAGAACTAAAGGTTTTCATTCAAGGGACACTTGACCGAGTCTTTCTGGCATCTTTTAATGAGAAACAAAACAAGGAATAGAGCTACTACCAATTCCAAATAATAATTATTATTAACAAATTACAATTCAATCAAACAAGAAGATATTGAGTATTTCTAACGTATTAAGAGGAGCATAGTGTGTAAGTGCAAAACTTATACTAATTACCATGACTACAATTATGAACTAATACTCATTTGTCACAAATTTGCAAAAGTTATAATAATTATAATAACTACCAATTATGAACAAAGATTCGTTTGTCACAAACATCTTTTCTACTATTGAATACTTTGGTTATTTGCAAAACCCACCTCATCCCTAGAATTGGAAAATTATGCCAATAGTAAACTTTGATCAATGCTTCATATTTCAATGTGATGCTACTCATGGATTAGCTTGAAACATTCTCTCCATTAATAAATTTTTTTTTTTTTTTGAAGGTAAAATTTCTTTTTTCTTATCTGTTAAAAAGAATATAAAGATTTCTTTTTGTGTTTTTCACCTTTTAGGTTGGAGGAGGAGGAATAAGGAAAATAGGACTTGAAGTCAAATGGGTACAATTAATCAACACTTCATCAAATATTCAGCATAATTAAACTGCCTAACCTTGACCCCCTCCCTCCATCCATAATCCAAAGTATTAAAATCTCCCTCACTTAAATCTCCTCAGTTAACTACATTACAATATCAAGTTGGCTTTAATACCATTTGTCATTATCTAAGGGAGCGTTATATCTGCATTATTCCCCAAAGCATTAGTTATAATCGGGGCTCATCTTAATCACATGAATAGCCTAAATGGATCTATATTACAAGTTAAATGCGAAACTTAGGACATGTTGGTGTGGTACACACTCATACAATCAATCCCCACAATCTGGAGTATCACAACAACTATCTATAACAAAATTTTATTTTTATGCTACTTTGATTTCTTCAACTGTGACTACCGATTTGATGACACCTCAACACTACTAGTTACAAATCACGGCTTTAACTATTTCACTGATATATTTATTGGGGGGGAAAAATGAGTAATTAACAGTTAGCTTGTAAGGATTCACCTTATGAAATCTGGTTTCAATATATAAGGCATCCAGTTCTTTCTCTAGTCTCGTGAGTTCTATCATGTTTAGCTGTTCAATGTTTTGTGCTTCTATTTTCCTGCCAATAGCACAAAATAAATGCAAATTAGCTGGATTCATTAATGAACATCTAGACGGTTCCTCAAATATGTCATGTAACTGAGGAACATAGAATTTGTGCAGACAGTACTTTAAGAGAGGACCCCGAAAGATTTTACCTTTGAATCATTTGCAGTAGGTTAGCTTCTGTCTGATGATCAGAACATTCAGCATCATACTTCTACATGATGGGATATTATTGAATAAGAGAGAAATTTCATAAAAGGAATAATCATCAAAACATTAAAGAAAGATGTTTATAAGTTAATAACCACAGATGACTAGAAAATAAAAGCCCATGAAAAGTTTTGCGCACATCTATACTATGTATAATAATTAAGTGTTGCATTTAATTTTGCAAAGCTCATGTTGCACCACCTCATCATCCATATCACTCATTTTACTTAACAATTTTTCTTTTTTTCTTTTTATTGAAAATTTTCCTTTTTTTTTTAATATTAAATATAAAGAAATATTAATATCTATGCAATATATAAGAATAGAGATTAAGTAATTAAGTTTGCTAATCTTACACTTCTTCCAACCCTTCTTCTCCATTTCTTGACTCTTCTCCTCTCCATCTTATTTTTTATAATTTTTATTTATTTATTTCATATAGATATTTCTCCTATTCATTCTATATTTTTCCTACAACAAAAAAGTGATTACTCTCTCTTTGTGTTCGATTTTTTTTTCTTTTTTGTTGGTGGATTTATTATTGACTTTGCCATCTTTGTGGTGAATTTCTAATTCTTCTTAAAGCTTTGTTTTGGGTTGATGCATTTTGGTGTTTTCATTTCCCATCACAGGTTCTTTCTTATAAATTTGGTTTGAATTTAGTTTGGGTTAAGATTTAGTTAATTTATAAGTGAGAATTTGAGTTTATGTCATAACACACAACTTGGCTATGTAATGAAATGTGTCTATCAATTATTTGAGTAATCGATTGTTACAAATTCCATCTCTTATGGCTTTAACCGCATTTTAATTTTGGGTTTTGTTATAAATTTTATAGATACTTTTTCTCTGTTTTGGATCTTAGGCAGAGAAAGTTTGGATTTTAACGTGTCATTGTAGTATTGTACCTTCTTTCAATGCACAACATCTTCCATAAATCGACATGGGATATTGCCATAGAAAACCAAAAAAATGCTACTAATTGTTGTGCCAGTGAAGTTCAGATACCATCTTGTTAGGCAAAATTTAGCAAAATCTTCAATATTCACAGCGCTTTGTGATTATAGTACTAAAAAACCCCCACATAGAGAAACCCATAAATTTATTCTCCTTGTGTGACTTGCACAAAAGTGAAAAACTCATTTCTTTCTTACATACTTTGGTGTGGGCGAAATGTGTTTTTTGCTAAATTCCTCGTACGTACTCTCTCCTGTTTCAAATTTCAATGTTCTCTCTATCTCTCTCTCTCTCTCTGTAAACTTTTCTCTTTTGAAATTAAGCTTCACCATTATGCATGGGTCAGAATCTAATTTTAACAAATGTAAATGAAAAAAAAAAAAAAAACACTTTTGAGCTAGTAATTTAAGATTTTCATGGATTTAAATTCTGAAATAGCAACAGGGTAGCACTAGGTTAAAGCTGAAGTTTCAATTTTCTGGGCTAGATGTAGAGACCTTTAAAAACATGGAAGAGATGGCTACTATCTAGTCTTCTTTTATAATACTCAAAAAACTTTGCATAGAGCTGGTAAATCTTGACTAACCTTTTTTTGATCAGAACTATTGCAGACAACAACTTTTTTGCTTGCATGTCTCCTGTAACGCTCAAGGAGTTTTCCTATACTGTAGCATGAGGAAAACATAATATTAATATAACTTAAAGGGAAATTCTAAGTTTATATATATATTTTTGGTAAACTGCAATATTATAAATCAAACAGAAACAGACAGAGACAGGGCATCCTCCTTATAAATAGAGGCCAGAGAGGCAGGAAGATTGCCAGAAACAAAACAACAAGAAACTAAGAAAACTAATGCGTACTTTGCTAGCCTCCTGAGCAGCAACATTTCCACTTCTACACACCCAAAGAAAAGAACATGAAAGGAAAGACTTAGCAAACAAACAAATATCAAACACCAGAGTAGAGATAGGCCATAAGGAAGAGTCCAAACAGTCCAGGATGGCGTCAATGCTGAGCTTGGAATCACTTTCCACACAGATATACCTCCAATGTTCCCCCTTAGCAAGTTGCAAAGCCCAGAGAATTGCTTTAGCTTCAGCCCTAAAGGAGAGGACTTTAGGATGATCTTTGTCCAAACCTTAATCACAGCACCAAACTCGTTTCTAGCAATGACTGCCAAAGCCGCTTTAGAATGAGAGATGGCTGCGTCCACATTCAGTTTGATAGTGCCCAGCGGAGGGGTGGACCACTTGGTGACAGATGACCCAGGAGAAGGGGCTTTAGAACATGTAAAACTCGAGAACATTCCATCATCTTTGTGTGTATACTTTGGATAGAGGCATGGAGATCAATGGGGCCACTTTGGTGAAGGACTGCATTCCTGGTGCGCCAGATCTCTTTAAGAGTGAAAGCCATGGTGAGGGTCACTAGCCAACGGTCTTGAGCTTGACAGATTGCCTGGGGGGGGGGGGGGATCTAAGATAATCTTGATAATGTCAAAAGGGGATGCTGCTTGGATAAAATCTGGCTTGAAACCCTAGGAAGCAGAAAACCAAAGAGCTTTAGTAGCTAGGCATCTGAGGAAAAGGTGAGAAGCGGATTCCACTTCTTGGTTATAAAGCACACAACAAGATTCTGGGATGTCCATACGGCATAACAGGTTTTCCCTTGTAGGAAGGGCATTGACCGCTACCCTCTAAATAAACATTTTAATCCTTTCTGGGCCTCTAATTTTCCAGATCTTAGACCAATTCACATCAACAGAAGCCTGTGGCTGAGGGCTTGGGAGCAACTCTTTGAAGGCAATTTTAACTGCAAGACACCCTTTGAAATCTAGCAGCCAAATGAGCTTGTCTGGTCTAGGCCTTGAAAGGATAGGGATGGATAGGATGGCTTGGGCTGAGCTGGGATTAAAGAGATGTAGAACCAGAGAGGATTTCTAGGTGTGTAAATCATGATCAATGAGTTGGGATAACTTCATAAGGATTAGAGCAAAGGTTTCATCCCTTAGGAATGGAATGAAATTCTGAATCCAAAGTACCCATGGATCAAGCCACATGTCAACAGACTCACCATCTCCAATAAGAAAGCAAGCTCATTTCTTCACCACTGATTTTGCCTTTTCAATAGCTTTCCATATGGGTGATGCGAGCTTTGGAGGTTCTGCCCGAAGCCAGTCCTCTTTGACCCTATACTTAGCTCTAAGGATACTCATGCAGAGGTTGTCTCTTTTGGATACAATCATCCATGTTAGCTTTGCCAACAGGGCAAAGTTTACATTTTTTGCTTTCTTGAAACCCAAACCCCCCACATTCTTTGGGCAACAAAGGCTATCCCAGGATTTCCAAGCCATAAATCTGCCCTCACTTCGGTTGGGTTTCCACCAAAACCTTCTAGCTAAGGAGTCCAGCTTCTCACATACTTTATTGGGGATGCTAAAGGTTGACATAGTGTAGTTTGGGACGGACTGTACCACAGCATTGATGAGGGTTTTCCTCCCTGCCCAAGATAAGCACTTGCTTCTCCATCCCATAAGTTTTGCTTCAAGTTTGTCTTGGATAAAAGTGAAATCTTTGGATGGTGCTCTAGTCAGAAACATCAGGGCTCCAAGGTATATTGCATCCTTTTTGAGGCTCTTTACTTGGAGAATTTCCTTGACAGACCTTCGGGTTTGGTTTTGGGTGTGCTTGGAAAAGAAAACTCCCGATTTGTTTCTATTAATAGCCTGCCCAGACCAACTGCAGTATTTCTCCAAGGTTCTCATTAAGCTTGCTGCATCTCTTCTGGATGCTCTTGAGAACAAAACTATGTTGTCGGCGTACATGACATAGGAGATGGTAGGACCGTTGATGCTAGTTTTGATACCAATAATATTTTTTAACCTAAGTTCTTTTTCAAATAGCTTGGATAACACTTCTTGCCCCAAGATAAATAGATACGGCGATAGTGGATCGCCTTGTCTTAATCCCCTACACGGCTTGAAAGATTCTGATTTTCCCCCATTGACGATCACTTCGAAGGATTTTGATGAAACACAGGCTATGATCCATTTAATGAAAGTTTTGTTGAATCTGAAGTGGAGCAGCACCGCTTGCAGGAACTTCCAATTGACCCTGTCGTAAGCCTTTTAAAGGTCAAGTTTGATAGCCATTAGCCTCAGATTTTTTTTACGGGTCTTGAAACTGTGAAGGAGCTCTTGGACAATTATTTGGTTTTCTGCGATCCACCTGTTTGGGATGAATGCCGATTGAGAAGGGGCAACCATTTTGTCCAGCAACAGCTGAAGTTTATCCACAAGGAGTTTGGAAATGATTTTGTAGACCACATTGCACAGGCTAATTGGCCTAAAATGATTAACAGATGTGGGATTAGAAATCTTTGGAATAAGAACTATCAAGGAACTGTTTACCTCTTTTGGCATAGAGCCCATGGTAAAGAAGGAGGTGACAGCCTTAACAACATCAGCACCCATAGTAGACCAGGCTTGTTTGTAAAAGAGAGCTGGGAAGCCGTCCAGCCCCGGGCCCTTTAGGTCTTGCATCTGGAACAGGGTCGATTTGATCTCCTCCAGAGTGGGGATGCTTTGCAGTACTTCGTTTTCTTCCTCAGTGTTGCAAGGCAGGATCAGATGCCCTAGGAGGTCAGGGAAGCAGGTATCCTCTTCTTCAAACAAATTTTTGTAGTTTTCCCGGAAGAGTAGTCTAATCAGGCTTGATTCATGGATCCAGGTTCCGTCTTCCTTTTTTATTGCATCTATATGATTACTTCTCCTTCGAATTATCGTAGACAAATGAAAGAATATGGAGTTTTTGTCTCCTTACTTTAGCCATAATTCCTTGGATTTTTGCCGCCATAACATTTCACTCCTAAGCAGCCATTCATATAGCTCAGATTGGAGTGCACTCTCCACAAGCTCATTTTCCTGGGAAGGTATCCTGTCTTGTACCTCCTTAATTTTCTTTACTAAGGAGTTTATTCTGTCTTGATAGCGGCCAAACACCTTCTTGTTCCATTTGCGAAGTGCATTCCTAGTAGAAGCTTGCTTCTTACATAGTTTGATGAAGTCTGACCCTATTACTTTAATGTTCCAAGCACTATCAATGACTGCCTTGCACCCATCATCCCTAAGCCAAACTGCCTCGAACCTAAAAGGCCTGTGAGCAAAACTATTAGACGGGTTTGTGTCAAGTAGGATCAGGGCATGGTCAGAGTTAATAGCTCCCAAGTGTTGAATAGTTGCTTTTGGAAAATCCAACCGTCAGGAGATGCTTGCCATGCCCCTATTAAGTCTCCTCTTAATAGAAGCTTTTCCCCATTTCCCTCTGGCCCAAGTAAACTTGTTCCCAGAATACTGGAGATCCACTGCATTTAGCTTAAACATTAGCTCTTTTAGATAATTTGCAGCCGAGGATCCTCCTTTGTTGCTGCCCATTTGCTCATCTTCATTGATAATGTAGTTGAAATCTCCAATGCATGCCCATGGCTCCTGGTGGGATTCAATTAGGGCCCCCAGGCTTTTCTCCTTTTTGAGTGATAAGGAGGTCCATAAAACCCCACTAGAAGCCAGTCCGTGCACTGATCAGAGACTCTGATTGCTATAAGGTTTTTGTCAAATTCAACTTCACTAATGGATAGGCCCTCCTTCCACAAACCACTTGCACTTCCCTTAGCTTCAACAACAACTTTATAATCAAACTTAATAAAACTTTTAACGAATTCCATACGAACAACATCTGCTTTTGTTTCAGAGAGAAAAACCACATCGGGTCTTGCCCCCTTTATTTGAGCCCCAAGGGCTCGAACTGTCGAGGCGTTGTAGATGCCTCGATAGTTCCAGCCAAGAATCCTCATGGGGAGGTTGGGGGCATGATAAGGCCCGCCTCCTCGACAGTAGAAACAATGGTAGAAATAGAGGAGTTAGAAAACATAGAGTACGGAGAAAAGTAAGGTTTTGGGTGGAGCTCACCATGGTTTTTAGGTATGTTCTTTTCCTCCAGCAAGAAGTGATAGTTTTTAGACCCCTTAAAACACAATTGGATTAATCTAGTTAATTAGCCAAGTTGTTACTTAGTCCAAATTCCAAATCTAGGTTATCACAATCAAACAATGATATGATCACAATGGAGGATTTAACACAATGATATGATCACAATCAAAGCAGGGAAAAGATAAATAACACAATAATATGATCACCTAGGAAACCAAACCGGTAAAAACCTGTGGAGGATTTAACCTAACTATCCTCAAGGTAAACCTGAATCCACTATGAAAGAATCGAAGTTGTTTAACAAGACTTAGACCGCTAACATTCTATTGCTACCCACCAGTAGAAACTTACTGACACGACCACATGCAAGCTCCGAAACCACGAACTCCTTCTTTCTTGGATTCTCCAGCAAGTACAAGCACACTCGCTTGTGTTTCTTTTAGTTCTTATGGCAGCAACTGAATGATTATCAAGCTCTTGAAGAAATCTCCTTCTTGATAATCCTAAGCTTGTGTAAAGGAAAGCTCCTCACAGATCTCACAAGAGATTTACATAAACAACAATATGAGCAACACAAAAACGTGACTAGGGGTTGCCTTATATACCTAGGGCAAATTAGAAAACCCTAAACGTTTTAAAACAAAATTAGGGCTGAGTTGGAATTATGCAGAAAACGCATCTGACCCGATTTTCGATTGATCGAGCCTAAGCTTCGATCGATCGAACCAGGCCGAGAAGCATAAATGCCTTCTGCATCAGCTTATTCCAACTTTACATAAATGAATCAACTTTGAGCAAGTCTAAACATGACTAAACATATTGTTTTGATCATGGTTTGCCAACAATACACATTAGAGTTCTAAATACATAAAAACCTAAGTCTTTAGAACCTAACAAACTTCCCCTTTGGCAATCCGTGACAAAACACAACTAGAAGCTCAAAGTTTACAAAGAAAAGCCCTTTACAAAAAATAATGCTCATAAAAACAAATTCAATCCTAACTACTATCCATCAGTTGCAAGTGTAGACAGCAGCTCAATTGAATCAACCTGTATATTTCCTGAAACACTAAACAAAATGCATAACCTCATGTGTGACAGAAAAACAAAAACAGTAAATCAACAAATATGCAATCTAACTTTCCCCCTAAGTTAGATACATAAAAAACAATGTTAACTCCCCCTAAACAGAACATTCTTGTATTTTCCACACATATTCCCACATTTCATCTAAATCTCCCCCTTTTTTTCACGAATTGACAAAGATAACTCAAACAAAGAGTAACAAAGGGCAAGAGAAAATAGACAATCAAGGGAACACAAAACAATTCAACTCTATAGAAAATAGAGACAACTCCCTCTACGAAGAGCAACAACTCCCCCTATGAACAACAAGGGTTAAAAACAAGCTTCTCCCCCTATAAAAATAGGAAATACAAAACAAGTGTTGGGAAAAATAGTTTTGGGGAAAATTTAGGTGGTGGGCAAAAGAAAACACACAAACCTAACTTAAAAAAAATTAAGTTGAGGATACACATAAAAAAATATTTTCTCTTTCAATAAATGCAAACTTGACACAATGTGACCCATAAACAGTTGCATGAGTAGAGAAAATATTTGCACATTGATTATCCATCATATCTCTTAAGAAAAATATTTTTTTGCAGTTCACACATAAAAAATAGCATATACTAAAAAGTACATAACTAAAAAAATTAATCAATCAATTTTTAAATCAAGGTGAGTACCCAATTTAGCAAAGTGTATGCATGTTATGTGTGAAACAATGAGAGATATGATTGCAAAACTGCAAGATGGATACAAAAAAATCAATGCAATGCATGCGAATCCTAAACACAAATGATGCAAAAAAAATTTGTCGAATACTTAAAAACTTTAAACACATTTTGCATTAAAATAAAGGAACTTTTAATCTTGGATGGCCACAACAAGATCTCACACATATAATGTACCAAGTTTAGCAAAGAGTAATTTGTGTAGTGTGTGCAACTAGCAAAACTTAAGATACATGTGAGGTGATATGTGAATAGTAATCAAGCAAAATTCATCACATAGAATTTGAAAGAAACTATCACCAAAAGAGTTACATCATATAACTCCCACATCTCCTAGAAAACAAGCTTGCAATCATGTAAGTTTCTTGATTTGCCTCATATTGTACACACCAATTTTTATTTGATCAGAAACTTATTAAAATAGCCGGGATAATGTACATACCAATTTTATTTGTTTGATTTAACATTAAGTTTAACATTTAAACCGAGGCTACACCTTACGTTCTTTTTGTGCATGTGCTACACTTTCTCAAGCACAAAATTTTACAATATGCACTAAGGTATTCATGATTGGCTAGTAAACAGTGGTGAGATGGTTATTTTTGCCTTTCTCAAAAGGTTCAAGTCTGACAGTCAAAGACATGTGACTTCAAGATCAAGACAAAATGATCAAAAACTATAAACATCTCCCACACAACATGCACTACAAAGCTTAAACTAGTAAAGTGTAATAAAAGAAACTCATCCAAGCTAAACAAGGTACATAAACGTGTTATGTAAAGATAATATGGCCAATCCTTGATTATAAATCCAAGATGTGAAATACAAAATACAAAACACAAAAATCTTTTTGGTTTTGAAAAAAATTTATGACCAAAAACAAAAAGCACACATTATGCTAAATGAACAATACAAATGCAATGCATGACAGTGCTTAACTAAGCTATAGAGGGTACACAAACAAGAAATAAAAAAAAAAAGCTTAGCACTTATAACACATATTATTCAAGTTTCTCCACAATGTCAAGCATGTTCTAAATCAAGAAAGATATCATAATTCATGTAATCCTCAAGAAAAATAAAACAAGACTCAAAATAAAATATTTTTGTCTTTTTGAAAATTTTTCAATGTTTTTGGATTTTTTTTTATTAAATAAAAAACATTCTAAAAGAAACAAAACAACCAAAAACAGAAACAAGACATGTCCACAAACAATTGAAAGAATTAAATCAGGGACAAGTCAACAACACTCACCTTGGAGAATCTTTTCTCACCCATATAGCACGAGTCTTCGGCTTTGTAGGTGAAAATCCATGAGAAGCAGAGTGTATTTGAGGAATTACACCAATCTTTTGAAAAAGACTGAAATCCTGCAAATTCCTTTCACAAGCCAACAAGCTTAAATTTTTCAAAATAATATGAAACAATTTATGTGGACTTATGGCAGGAGAAATATCATCACAAATCCTAGACTGAAACATAGAATGTTTAAATTTCAGTTTATGACAATTAGGACGAATGTGACCACGGACACCATAAAAGTGGCAAACAGGAACAAATTTAGAAACATCAGTATTCCTAACAACAAATCTAGTCTTAGATTTTGGTTTTTGCCTCAACAAAGAACAATTTGGTCTAATATGACCAACAACACCACAAAGGTGACAAGTAGGCACAAAAACAGATTTATTATGCTCTCTAACAGTAGGTTTAGACTTAGGTTTAGAAATTTCAGTGTCTACATCAGAATTTTTACCTTTGTCTAACCTATTATTCCTCTTGAAAGGAAGGATATAAACTTTCTCAGTTTTCACATTGTTCAAAAGTTCATTAGCATCAAACAGTTTTACAAGTAAATTCTTCTTATCAAGCTCAAGAGATTCAATTTTCTTCAGGCCAAGTTCAACATTCATAGCATCCTTTGCAGCAACTTTGCAAAGTTTATTGTAGGCCTCTTGAAGATCTGCATCCTCAGAGAGTTCCCCATCAGAAGGGTTCTCTTCAGCAGATATGCTTTCATTGACTACAACAGTAGCAATGAAAGCAATGAAGTTTCCATCCTCGCCACAACCAGACTCATCATCAGAAACTTCACCATCACTAAGGGTTACAGCCATAGCCTTACCCTTAGACTTCAAATAGGTAGGACATTCAGATTTCATGTGACCATACCCTTGACATCCAAAGCACTAAGGACCTATAGAATTATTTGAAGATTGACCTACTTTTTCTCTAGGTTTATCATTATTGTTAACCTTAGTGGGATCATTCTTCCTAAAGTTTTTAGGTTCAGCAGTGTTCGTACCTTTTACCCTTCTGTTACTATTCCTGAGAAAGTTTCTAAAGTTCTTGGTGAGGTAAGCAATCTCTGTAGCAGAGAGCTCATCATCAAATCCACCAACCTCAACATCATCAACTGACTTAAGAGCCATTGATTTGGATTTGCTAGTTTTGGGTAGGTCCAACTCATAAGATTGAAGTGATCCTACAAGTTCATCAACAGGGATGGAATCCACAACCTTGCTTTCAGTGATGGCAGTCACCTTGGGTCTAAAGTTTTCAGTTAAAGATCTAAGAATCTTCCTAACAATTTTAGGTTGATCATAGATTTCACCCAAGTTATATACAGAATTAACAATATCATTAAGTTTAGCATAGAATTCATCAAAAGATTCATCATCAGACATCCTAATGCTTTCAAATTTAGAAGTTAACTGCTGCAATTTGTTGATTTTGACAGCCTTTGTGCCTTCATGCACAGTCTGGAGGATATTCCAAACAGTATGAGCAACCTCAACATTAGAGATTCTCTTAAATTCCTCCATAGAAACAACATTAAAGATAACATTCATAACTTTGCTATTGAACGCGGTTGCTTCTTTTTGAGAAGTTTGCCACTCACTAACAGGAGTAGTGGGCTTCTCCCATCCGTATTCAACGGAGTTCCAGACTCTCTCATCAATCGATTTCAGGAATGCTTTCATCCTTACTTTCTAATAAGCATTATTATTCCCATCAAAGTGAGGAGGAATAACAAGAGAGTGTCTGTGTTCCATGACAACAGGGGTCAAGGATCAGCTCAATGATCAAAAGATCAACAACAAGAGAGCTACCCGCTCTGATACCACTTGATAGTTTTTAGACCCCTTAAAAACACAATTGAATTAACCTAGTTAATTAGCCAAGTTGTTACTTAGTCCAAATTCCAAATCTAGGTTATCACAATCAAACAATCATATCATGCAAAGCAGCGGAAAGATAAATAACACAATGATATGATCACCTAGGAAACCAAACCGGTAAAAACCTGGGGAGGATTTAACCTAACTATCCTCAAGGTAAACCTGAATCCACTATGAAAGAATCGAAGTTGTTCAACAGGACTTAGATCGCTAACATCCTGTTGCTACCCACCAGTAGAAACTTACTGGCATGACCACGTGCAAGCTCCGAAACCACGGACTCCTTCTTTCTTGGATTCTCCAGCAAGTACAAGCACACTCGCTTGTGTTTTTTTTAGTTCTTATGGCAACAACTGAATGATTATCAAGCTCTTGAAGAAATCTCCTTCTTGATAATCCTAAACTTGTGTAAAGGAAAGCTCCTCACAGATCTCACAAGAGATTTACACAAACAGTAATATGAGCAATACAAAAAGGTGGCTAGGGTTTGCCTTATATACTTAGGGCAAATTAGAAAACCTTAAACATTTTAAAACAAAACTAGGGCTGAGTTGGAATTATGCAGAAAACACATCTGACCTGATTTTCGATTGATCGAGCCTAAGTTTCGATCGATCGAACCAGGCCGAGAAGCATAAATGCCTTCTGCATCAACTTATTCCAACTTTACATAAATGAATCAACTTTGAGCAAGTCTAAACACGACTAAACATATTGTTTTGATCATGGTTTGCCAGCAATACACATTAGAGTTCTAAATACATAAAAACCTAAGTCTTTAGAACCTAACAAGAAGGATTCTAGCCTTGACCTCGGAAAAAGTGGCAGTGACGAGGTCGAAATACACCAGGTCAGGACCTTCGGCGACATACCTTAATCTTTTGGAGAACTGATCTAGCACAAAATTGGACACCTTCCTTTTAAGAATGTTTGGGTGAGATTCTAAGGAGGTTGGTGATAAGGGGTCTGTGGTAGCGGTGTGGTATTGTGAAGGGGTGTCGGATAGAACATTTGGGACTGATAGGATCAAATTGTTTTGTTGGATTTTGGGATTTAGGTCAGTGTGATCGAAAATGAACTGAGTCGTGGTGTTGGTAAGTGTTTTTAGGCTAGAAGATTTTGGGCTTTGTGGTAAGGGATTTTTGTGTTGGTTAGTTTCATGGGATGGGCTTTGTGGTAAGGAAATCTTGTGTTGGTTAGTTTCAAGAGATGGGTTAAGTGGGGGGTTGGTAGAGGAATTAGGTGGGTCGGGGCTTTGGACAAAAGTAAGCCCAATTTTGACAGGTGTCAAGAGGATAAAATCATGATAGGGCTGGCTGACGTTGGTATGCAACTCAGGAGATGATAAGCCTTGATGATCGTGCGCTAGCTGTATCGAATCAGCCCCTGGATTCCCGGTCCTTGGTGAGTCCTTGCTCTTGTGCATAGGTGCTCCTTTGTCACTAACGGTCTTTGTACCCTCCCTAGTTGTCCATGTGTCAGCCATTTGGAGGGGACCACTAGAAGGAACGCACGGTGGGGCTTTCTGGTACTCCGGTGTGGCAACTCACTGCGGGTAGGAGGTGGACGGTGTGTCATTGGACAAATCCTCCAAGACACCTTCTAGGATTTCTTCACTTTCTGATCTAAGCCATGGACCAGTTGCCTTAAAGGATTTTTCGGTTGGGGTGCAAAGGCTAAACAGCTTAGATGAGCAATTATTTTGATCATGCCCAATAACGCCACAATGATAGCAAATATTCGCAACTTTCTCATATTTTAAACCAATCCACAGGTCTTTCTTGTTTGGACGAGGCATGAACACACCAGGGATTAATGGGAAGTCAATATCCACTTCTACTCTAACCCTTATAAATCTTCTCCATGCTCCACCAGCATCGCCAATCAGGTCCACATCCAGGACAAAGCCCACTTTGGAACCAATTTTCCTAAGGTTTTCCTCCGTTCTCCAGAGAGTGGGTAGACCATGGACTTGAACCCAGATAGTGGAAGAAGAGAACTCCACTTCTTGCCATGTTAAATCTGGGCTCCACCTTTTTAGGACCATATGCCCTCCTCTGATGGACCATGGCCTCTTTGTGAAAACATTGTTAAGATCTACTTCATGTTGGAAGATGAACATGAAGGTATTCTTGCTGAGCCTTTTGATTTCCATCGGAAAAACCAGTTTCCACACCTTTAAAGTGACTTCTTTGACCATATTGAAACTAATGGTTTTGTGGGTGATGATTTTTGCTATAAGGATGAGGTCAGGTGGTTTTTGGTTATCTTGGTTTGGAGGGAGCTCTATTGTAATGTCTTTGCAGGAGCATTTCTTTGTCCTAGATACTAAGTCGGAGACCTCCATGGTGGAGGCTAGGACTATGATGAGATATGCTTGACTATGCGTTTACAGGGAGAGAAAGGACAGGTATGGGTATGGTGGTAGAGGCTAGGAAAAGGAAACCAAGCAAAAAAAAAGGGGGGTAGAGACTGAGACTAGCTCAGGCGAAAGGGGAAAGGGGAGAATGTACCAAAAAAGTACAGAGAGAGAAAAAGAAATGTACTATTAATGTAAGATTTACATTATTTCTAAATAAATGTGTACAATATTGTACACTTTCATGCAAACGTGTACAATATTGTCCAGTCTAAAATGTAAATTTTACATTGATAGTACAATGTAAACATATAATAATTGTCCATAACTTAAATATGATAACAATTAAGCTTAAATAATTCAGTAAATACAATGATAAACCAGTAACATATATTGTGAACTGAAGTCATGTAATGTACTTAAATATTGCCAAAGAGAAAACTCAATTTCAGAGAAAGCTTGAGGAAAATTGCCTTTGTTACAAGCCAAGGACTTGGAACCTAAGGTTAGAAACAATATTAACTCGTAATCATTTGTTAGAATTTGTTGTATTGCAGTGATAACGTAGATACCCAACAGTAACACGATGGAAGGATTCTAATACATCTTGGAAACTTGAACTTTGCAATGACACAACGATGGAAGGGTTCTTTTACATGTACATCTTTGTGATAATTACACTGGTTGATATGGCTAGTAGATTATATCAGTATTATAGCTCTATTTTTTAATACCTATCCATGACATTAACATTAATAGTGAATGGTATATAAAACAAAACAAAGAAAGGAGACCGTAAAAAGTAAAGGACTAGGTGCGGCACTTTCTCCTTTTTATCTATGTTTCTATTGGATTGTACATGGCAGCCAACATCAATGAATAAAGGCAGGAGGCATCTACAAAGAAAAAGATATAGAGTTTATAGATACAAATTTGACACTTATTGATATGATAGATTGTTAGCGGCAAATAAAAAAATGATGTCAATAGTGAACTTAAATGGGAACGAATTCAAGCTTGCCTATTCAATTTTTATAAAAAATGTTGTCAAAAAATGGATGGGTATGACAGGAACAAGAATAACAAGACTCAAGAAACTAAGCAAATCTATCCTCACTAGCAATGTATCATTATGTGCTTGTATAATTAAAATTTCTACTAATTTGAGTAATTTTCATCCTTGGGATGCACAAGATAGAGGCTGGGTTGTGGTGTGATGGTGTAGACATCATGTTTCACAATCTCTATTTGACCCATCATAAAGGCAAAATCGCCATTTTAGAACAAAGAAAAAAAATTGTAATTTTGACTTAAGAACTTAAATGCAAAATGAACCTAAAATTCCTTACTACCAAAACGATATATCATGTTCTTAAATAGGATCATTGAATTGCAAGATATAGAGCCATATCAAGATTTAACAATTACTACACATTCCTGTTATTAGGACTAAACACCTATTATTGTGATTAATTTGTTATGGTTGGTCCTATAAAATGATTAATTATGATTCATTATTTATCATAATCCCATTGGTTTAGGCTTAGGAAAAATGTACAAAAATTAACATAGAAAAAAAAAAATTCTAGTGGATAATTGGGATTTTTAAAAAATATTTTTAATTGATTTTCTTAGAAATAAGAGTTTCAATTAAAACATTAAAGCTTCTAAATATCCATTAGCATTGTTTGACCCTAAAAGGTTTTTTATGTTTTATGTTTTATTTTTATTTTTTAAGTCTCAAGTTGAATTTATCTCAAAAGCTGATAAAAATTTGAAAATGTATAAGTTTGAAGTCACTGAGTCAAAGTGTCATTCGGCTCTCAAAAACTACAAAACAACACTTCAGTGTCCTCACTTGAAATTTCCGCATTTTGCACAATTTTGTCAATAAGCGCACTTATCCAATCATTTTCAAAGATGAATTTAAGATAACTCTAGCTTTGGATAGTTTGTAATTCTCCCAAACTCATCCACCAATGATTTCTCCATCTATAAATAGATAATGGATCCTCATTTTCAAAGCACATTCGACAATTGAGTCCTAAAGAGACCTTTTGAAAAAGAAACATTAGGTGAACACAATACTTTGTAAATGCTACCAAACTTTTAGCTATAGAAGGCCTTAGATCCACCTCAAATTACTGCCTACCTGCCTCCATAAAACCTAGACACCAAGTCTTAGTGTTAGGATCGCCCATCCATTCCTTAACCTATTATCAAGCCTTTACTCTGTGCATGCAAGTATAAATCCTATACTAGCTAGTGAAGATCTGTCATCATTTTTGAACATGAAGGGGAATCTTTCATATTTACTGCACACAACAAAACATAGAGCTGAAAAAAAATATAAGAGGAAGAATAGTTAATCCCTAACTTGTAATGACGATGATTACGATGAAAGAGTAAATGGAGTAAATGGGGACAAATCAGGTCAACTTGTTGATTTGCTTAGTGTTAGAAAAAAAATATGGGAGCAAATGGGATTTCAACATTGAACGAGGGGCATATGCTTCAATAAACAAGTACAAACCTTGACTAGTATCAAAATGTTACACCCAAAAGAAAGGTGTAAAATCTAAGGAAAGCTTTTTCCCCTTTGGTGAGGTTTGCCCTTATAAAGCTAACCTTGATCAAGTAGCTTGCTTGGGCCTAGACTTTATCAAACTAATGTTAAGACTACTTATCTCAATCGAGAATTAACCTTTGAGCTTTGAAGCGCAAGATTTGCATGCTCAAGCAGTCAAAATATGACCTAAAGCAATCATTTAGGTAGTATTACATCAAATTTCATTCGGTTGTAATTTTTAATGACTTCTAATGATTGAAGTGAATTGTTGCATATGCATCGATCAATAGGTCCAAAAGAAGCAAGTTGATCTTATTGATATATGTTGACGACATAATATTGGCTGAGAATGACAAGGAGTTCATTAAACCACAAAGCAGCGGTTGTTCTCCATCTTCAAGATGAAAGACACGAATGAAGTATGTTTCTTTGTCAGAATCAACATGTTAAGAGATTGTTCAAGAAAACTTCTTAGTTTGTTTCAAGATGTTTACATAAGGACTATGTTGCACGGACATGGACACGGACACGTGGATTCGACAATTTTTGAAAAATAAGGACACGACAGGGCGGGGACACGGCGGTTAAATAATTAATTAAATTTTATATTTAGTCATATTTTTTAATATTTTTAGACATAAAATACGTTTATATCTAGAATTTAAATTATGTAAGAACTACAAATAAGTAAACTAACACCCAAAATAGTACAATAATACACATAAAATGTTTAGAGTACAAATCAAAATTTTAAATAGGCTACATTCAAATACTAATACTAATACTAAAAATAATAGTCAAAATAATAATATAAATTATTTTCTTTTGGACCAATGGCATATCAAAGACATCATGGCACTGACATATGGTACTCAATAGTTAAAATTTGAAATTGAATGTTTGAAAGTGACTTTCATGTGGGGTTGGCAGAAGAGACACAAAACAAACAGGAAATATAAAAAACTATTAGAAAAGTTAAAATGAACTAGACTAGAAGACAGAAGGCATTTGGGTGAGAGAGCGAAGAAAAAGAAAACGAAAAAGAAGCAGCAGAAGAAGAAGAAGGAGAGAGGAGGAGCTCGCCGATCGGAAGGGACAGGGCACGGCGTCGACGTTTATGGAGCTCGCCGATCGGCCTGATCTAGCTCCGGTGAGGGACAGAGGGCAGCGGGCAGAGGTCAAAGAGAGGGTGGGTTGAGAACTTGAGATGTGGGTTTTAACTTAGACTTCTCAAACTCTAAGAATTTTTGTTTTAGGGTATATCTCAAAATCAATGGTATTGGTAAGTCCATTTGTCAAAATTTGTGATTTTTTTTTTTTTTTTTTTTTTTTTTTCACTACTGGCGTGTCGGATTCACGTCGGAGCCATGTCGACGCCGTGTCGGAGAAGTGAAAAAAGAAAAAGAAAAAAAAGAGAGACATTTGCTAGACACCGGAATCCGGCGAGTCGTACCTGTTCCGGTGTCCGACACCGACATGATGCCAAAAATGGCATGTCCGTGCAACCTAGCATAAGGAATATGCTTCACCGGTTTTGGATCCATAAATTGTAATAACCCAAGCATTTTGGTGTAAATTCACAATTTTGAGTAATTTTATCATTAGAATAATATTTAAAATACAAAATATTTCCACAATCAAGCTACAAAACAGCATCGAAAGAATTTAATTTTTGGAATTCGTGATACTACAGATTAGTGGCAGACTGGTCCTGAGGAGATTGCGTCAGTTTTAATTAATTATAATCAAGGTTTGTTTTCCACGGCCAGTACCTCTCTCATGCTTGATGTGTTAGACCAAGTCCCTGGGGTTATTACAGAAGATATGAACAACCTTCTTAATTTTCGCTGAATTCTTAGTGTGTGAAGTTGTTTCTGCACTTAAGCAAATGGCACCCCTCAAAGCACTGGGGCCGAATGGGTTGCCACCACTTTATTATCAGCACTTTTGGAGTACGGTTGATCATGATGTAGTCGGGTCAGTTCTATCTTGGTTAAATACAGGTACTATTCCTTACCTTGTTAACCATATTTTCATTACTCTCATTCCCAAGATTACAAATCCTGAACAGGTTCATGAGTATAGCCGCATTAGCCTTTGTAATGTTTTGTATAAGATTTTTTCAAAGGTCTTGGCAAATAGGTTGAAGAAAATTATGCCCAAAATTATCACTGAACATCAATCTGCCTTTGTCAAAAATCGTCTTATTTCGGATAATATACTTGTTGCTTTTGAGACTTTACATTGTATGAAGAATCATAACTCTGGTGACTCGGGTTTAATGGCACTAAAGTTGGATATGAGTAAGGCTTATGACTAGGTGGAAAGAGATTTTTTGGAAAATTTAATGCGAAAGATGGGATTCTCTAAATGTTAGATTGGTCTTATTATGATTTGTGTGAAGACAGTTTCTTACTTAATTTTGGTGAATGGTGAACTTAAGGGTTTAATCCATCCTTCTAGGGGGATTCATCAGGGCAATCCTTTATCTCCTTTTCTCTTCCTCCTATGTACTGAGGGTCTTCATGGTCTTATTAGCAAAGCAGCAAGGGTCGAGGATATCATAGGTTTTTCTCTTTGCAGAAGAGGTCCAAAACTAACTCACTAGTTGTTTGCAGATGATCATCTCCTCTTTTGCTGGTCAACCCCAAGGGAATGTACTAAAATCATGGACCTCCTTTCTACTTATGAGATAGCTTCTGGTTAAAAAGTTAACAGAGGTAAAACGGCTCTTTTCTTCAGTAAATCTACTCCGGATCCCACAAAGGACATCATCAAGAATATTCTGGGAGTTCAAGAAATTTTTCAATATGAGAAGTATCTAGGCCTCCCGTCTTTGATTGGATGAGGTAAGAAAGCAAACTTCATTTATATAAAAGAAAGGGTGTGGCAAAAGTTACAAGGATGGGAAGGCAAGCCACTCTCCCAAGCTGGTCGTGAGGTGTTTATCAAGTCAGTCATTCAAGCTATTTCTACCTTTGCTATGGGGTAGCAAGATATCTCTTGCTTGTTCTTTCTTTGTTTCTTATCACATAAAGAGTTAGAGAATGTTCTACAATCAAGTAGAAAAAGAAAAAGAAAAAGGAGAGAGAGAGAGAGAGAGAGAGAGAGAGAGAGAGAGTGATCTGGAATCAAGTAGAAAAAGAAAAAGAAAAAGAAGGGAGTTAGAGTGGGTATACGTGTGTGGTGGAGAAAAAACAAGAGAAAAAAAAAAAAAAAACGTATGGATGAAATTGAAAGGAAAAACAATATAAATAATAAGAAATGAGAATTAAGAAATGTTATCACAATATTTTCACAATAAATCTTAAATAATAGATTGTTATTAGCTAATATTGGTGAGTAAAAAAATAATTTCAGTGGTGAGTTTAAATTAGAACTAGTAACAACTTTCCACATAAGATTTTGTTGTGATTCTTGTGAAAGTATTGTGAAAAATATTGTGAATATAACACTTCTCATTGAAAAATATAGTTGTTGAGAATGAACATATGAAGAATAAACGATGATTAAAAAAAGAATAAATAATAAATAAATAAATAATATTTAAATGAGATAGAGAAAAGGATAAAAAAAATCTGTTAGAAAATGCATTCGAAAAAATAGATAGATAAAAATTAAATGTTACTATTTACCATTTAAACAGTACAAAAATTTAGATAAATAGTTAGTGATGCTTTAAATGAATAAGCATAAATTCCTGGAATTGATTCGTTTAGATGGTTAGGCTTCTCGACGCATCTCACACCAAAACTGAACTCCGGGGAACTAATAATATTATTCTAAAGGAAAATAGGACTGTACGTAACGTCAAAACAGAGTAACAGACTTTGACCGATGACCAAATTATTTAGACCCATCGGCAAGTAGGGCTAAGAAAGTCTATAGATTAGTGGTAGGCAGAAAAAAAAAAAAAAAAAAAAATTGATATTTGTAGCGGCTCTAGTGGGTTCAACTGTTCAAGTCTGATTCAATTGTTGTAAAAAAATATTGTGAAATTTTTTGTACTTGTAACATTGCTTAGTAAGGTTAAGGGCTCTCAATTAGCAAGGTTATAAGCTAAAATTCATGTCTAGTTGAAAAAAAAATTTGTAAAAAATAGAAGATATTAGAAAAAATATTGCAAAAAATAGACTATGTTAAAAAAAATATTGCAGTTGTCTGAATTTTGAACCTCAAAGTGATGGTACGGAAAGCAGAAAATTTATAAGATATTACTTTTATGCATGATAAGAGCATCCACAGCAGACGTTGTAAAAAAAATGCCATTTTAAAACATCAAACACCTACTTTATTATTTTACCACATCATTTTACAACATCTCATTTATCAGATGTTTTATACTTCAATTTTATACATTAAAATAATATTTACACTACATTAAAATAATATATTAAATTCCTCCCCTCATCCTCATCATCATTATCATCATCAACTACCACCGCAACAACGACATCAACAACAACCAGAAAAATTGTTGCCGCCACAATCACCAGGAAAAAAAAAAAAAAAAAAAAAACACAACCACCAAAATCAACCCACAACCGCCGCCAAATCCACCACCAAAACAGAAAAACAAAGACAAAAACAGATCAGAAATCATCATCATCATCAACCACCACTGCAACAACAACCACAACAACAACCAGAAAAATTGTTGCGGCCACAATCACCAGGAAAAAAAAAAAAAACCACAACCACCAAAATCAACCACCGCCGAATCCACCACCAAAGCAGAAAAACAAAGACAAAAACAGATCAGAACAGAGATCGGCACCACCATCGATTCGCCCACCAGTCGACCCACCCACTACCACCGATTCGCCCACCGTCATAACCCACCATCGATTCGCCCACCAGTCGACCCACCCACTACCATCGATTCACCAGAACCCACCCATCAAACCACAGCCAAAAAAAGTGAACGGAAAAAAGAAAAAAGGAAAAAAAAAAAACAACCCGAAGCGGAATAGAGAAGATAGATGAACGGCGGCATCGAGTGGTGGTCTTTGGTGAGATCGGCGGCGTTGAGTGGCGGCCAAGCCACAAATCACATTTCACACAACCCAAACACACGAAATCTAGCAAACAACCACCATGATGCCCACGCCAATGACCAACAGATCTCCTAGCCGATGACCCATGCCAGTCAGAGACCCACGAACCCACCAAATCACAAAATCAAATCACCCCACTGAAATCAAACTACAAAACCCACCAAAATCATATCACACTTGCCGAACCACCATCACCCAAACCCACGAAATCAACCCAGACTCACACTTGTCGAAGAACCGAACCATGAATCAACCTAGACCCATGAAATCACGAACAAGGACGATCCACCACTACCCACGAAATCGACTCGGCCCACAAAGAAAGATCAACAATCAAAGAAAGAGAGGGAGAGTCAGAAAGAAAGAGAAAGAGGAGACACAGACAGAGATGGAGAGGTGGAGAGAAAGAGAAAGAGAGAAGAGAAAAAAATAAAGGGAAGAGAGAGGAGAGAGAAAAGAGAATAAAAAATTAATAAAACTTATACCATTTTTGTCCGTACCGTTGCAAATTTGCAACGGTACTGTTCATATGTGGTATAATTTTTACCATTTGGAACATCTGATAAAGCTCTGTTTTTGTGTTTGGTGTGCTAAATGTGCCAAAAATTTGGCATTTGGCACATTTAGCACATCTGCTGCGGGTGCTCTAACTACACAACTTTAACATTCTCAACTGTGAGCAATAGAGAAAAAGTGGTGGGTACATTTGAAAATAATTATTGATCATTTCAACAAGTTGTGACAAAAATTATGATCATAGAAGAATTATAGTGTAGCATAATGGGTTTTACAATCATATTATTATTTATATGTTTTTCAAATATAATAGAAAAGAATTGTCGTTTTTGTATTCTTTCTTGATTCGTTGCTACCGTGAAGTTTACATCTATATATTTCTTCGTTTTAAAGTAAGATATTGATGAATACAAATCTTCTGTATCATTTTTTGTGTTCCACTTTATGTTCTACCAATTACAACTTGTCCTTGTGGGTGACTCGTGGGTATTTTAATTTTAATTTTGTTTGATTTGAAGTGAGGAAATTAGTAGTAGGTGGTAAGACTGGTAAAGACGCAAAGTGCATTTTTTTCTCCCGAGACTTCACTGAAGTCTGGGGGTGAAACTTTTTTGCCTTCAGGCAATTTCTTTCTTTGCTTTGTCGGTGGAACCTAGAGATTATGCACAGATGGAGGCAATCACAAACAAGTGGGCGAAACTTAAACTTTCGGAGAGGGAGGGATGCGAAGTAGATCTAGCCCCTCCAGGGGTGGACCAAGGTTTGGTGCTGGTTGGGAAGTCCTGTACCAAACGGAGAGTGAACCTAGAAGCTATAGGAAGGGCCTTAAGATCAGTGTGGAGAACAAAGAGAGACTTTGAGGTTAGTGATATGGGTGAAAATAGAGTGCTATTGTTGTTTCAGGAGAAGGAAGATTTGGACAGGGTGTTACTGTAAGGACCGTGGTCCTTCGACAAGTACATCCTCCTGCTGCATAAGTTAGAGGTGGGTGAGTCAATATCAACTCTAACCTTTCAAGAAGCTGCCTTTTAGGTTCAGATTCATGGTTTACCTACTTTGAGTCAGACAAGGGAGGCGGGCTTATGTATTGGAGGAAGCTTGGGGAAGGTAGAAAAGGTGGATGTAGGGGATAAAGGTTTTAGCCTAGGCTGCTACCTGAGAATTAGAGTAACACTAGACATTTCACAACCATTAAGCCGGGGTAGGATAATGCGATCGGGGGGCTCGGATTCACAGTGGGTCAAGTTTAAGTATGAACGCCTACCTGTGTTCTGCTACTTGTGTTGCAGATTGGACCACGATGAGAAGGAGTGTTTAGAGTGGCTCCGCAGTGCAGGTCCGATCCACGCCGAGGAAAAGCAATATGGGCCGTGGCTGCGCGCAACCCCTGACCGGTTACAAAAATCGCATGTGGTGATCGGACAGTGATCAAGGGAGTGCGCAGGTCCAGGGCAGTTGGGGGCGAGGCTGTCGGAATGCGACTTGCAACCGAGACAGCAAATGGTGGTCTTCGATGAGTGCCGTCAACCACATAGAGCAGCGGAGACCAACTTTGATAGGGCTGACGTGGAAAGTTGGAAACTAGAAAGCGAGAGTTTCAAGGAAAATCTGTCTAGGGAAAAAGAAAAGCTTGACTTTGAGAAGCAGCTAAGAGAGCTTGATGCAGAAATTTCAGGCAAAGCTGACATGAGATGTAACATGGAAAAGGTTCTCAAGGCACGGGAACTGGAATCCGAGGTAAAGGAGTCAGTGAACCAGAAGGAAGAAGGGGGAGGAAAAGCTGTCCTGGGTTGTCACGCTGAGGAGTTTCTCAAGGCAAGGGATTTGGTTTTCGAGGTGATGGTGTTAGGGAGCAAAAAGGAAGATAAAGAAGGGGAAGACTACACGTATGGACTTGGGAGTGGGCTACATAATAGTGGGCCGAATGGTGTGTTGGGCCGAACTGAAGTCTCTGGGCTAGCTGATCTCAAAAATCCACTTGACCAAGAGATGGAGAAATAATATTCTGAGTTGGGCCTAAAATATCAGGTGCAGCTGAACTAGGAAAAAATAAAAAAGCTAAGAGCCCAACCCGAGGAAAGACTCATGCACATGCAAGTAAGACCGGGAAAGAAAATGTGGGGGTGGGTACGTCCAAGGTGCTAAAGAAGAAAACCATGATGGAGATAACCCGCATGGAGGTGAAGAGGTAAATGCGGGTGCAAAACGAAAGACACGGGCTCCACTGGAAGAAATCATGGAGAATGCTGAGGTTAGGAAGAGACCCAAGCTAGAAGCGGAAGTTGCTGCTTTTGGTAAGTTATTGGCCACACAAATGGGATCGGCGGCGGTTGTGATGTAGCCCTGTCGGGAACAATAAGTGCTATAGCTTGGAACTGTCAAGGGCTTGGGAAACCTCGGACAGTTGGCACTCTCCAAAAAACGGTTTTGGAGGAAGATCCCACCTTGGTTTTCCTTATGGAAACCAAGTTTAATGTGGAGGAAATTGTGGATATTAAGCGTAAGTTGGAAAGAAGTCAAGGCATGATAGTTCCTAGTGTTCGTCGGAGTGGGGGTTTAGCCCTCTTATGGAAGGACTTGTTGGCAGTAGATGTGCAAACTTTCTCTCCTAGACACATAGATGCGATTATTACGGAAGATGGAGGAAATAAGAAATGGCGCTTTACCGGGTTTTATGGCAACCTTAGAGCCAGCAAAAGAGAGGAGTCTTGGGCGTTGCTTGTGAATTTGAGCATAAGGAGTGCGCTTTCCTAGGTCTGCATGGGAGACTTCAATGAGATATGCCATAGGGGAGAAAAAGCAAGAGGTGGGGAGAGATCGGAATGGCAGATGATGGCTTTCTTTTCAGCTATCAACAAAAGCAAACTTAGAGACTTGGGCTTCGTGGGTCCATAATTCACCTGGAGTAGGAGGTTAGGGGCACGTGGGTGGGTCCGTGAGAGATTAGATCGGGCCTTGGTCTCTACAAACTGGACTTCCTTGTTTCCTCGGGTAAGACTTTACAATGTGGCCACTTACTCATCAGACCACAATATGCTGATTCTTAAAGCTATCCCTCCAAAGAGTAGAAACAAAAGAAGGCAGTAGTTGTTTAGGTTTGAGGCCATGTGGATTAAGGAGGATGAATGTGGTGAGGTAGTGAAGGAGGCTTGGGAAAGAGGCCAGATTCTTGGGAGCCAAAATCAATTTGGGTAGTGCATGCATGAATGTCGTTCCTCTTTGCAAAGCTAATAGTACAAACTTTGGCCATGTAGGCCGAAAAATAGCTTCGCTTACAAAGAAGCTTCAATGGCTTGAGTGCTTACCAGGGGGTGGGAACAACATGGAAGAGATTCATGCGACTAAAGTGGAGCTAAACAAGTTATTCTCGGCGGAGGAAGTGATGTGGAAGCAGCGATCAAGGAATTGTTGGCTATAGTCAGGGGATAGAAACATTTCCTTCTTCCATGAGAAAGCCTCTAAAAGGCATCAATGGAACACCATTTCTAGGCTAATGGATTCTAATGGTATCTGGCAGGATGAGGAAGAGACGATGGGCCACACTCTTGTAGAGTATTTCCAAGAGCTGTTCACTTCTTCTTGTCCAATAGTTAGTGAAGATTTGCTGGAAGCTATACACCCTAAAGTTACTAACAGAATGAATGAGGTTCTAATGCAGGATTTTCGGGAAGCTAAGGTTAAGAAAGCCCTTAAGCAGATGCACTCGCTGAAGGCGCCAGGTCCTGATGGTATGCCTTCTATATTTTTTCAACATTATTGGCCTACTGTAAATTCTGTTGTCATTCAAACTGTAGTTGACTTCCTCAATCTTGGTGTTGCTCCCCCTAAGTTTCATGAAATTCACATTGTGCTCATTCCTAAGACAAAAAATCCCTCTAGAGTCACTGACTACAGGCCTATTAGTTTGTGTAATGTGGCATATAAGCTTGCTTCCAAGGTGGTGGCCAACTGAATGAAGGTTGTATTAAAGGATATTGTATGTGAGAACCAAAGTGCTTTTGTGTCAGAAAGGCTCATCACGGACAATGTCCTTGTGGCCCATGAATTAATGGACCATATTAACAAGAAGAGGAAGGGCAAGGATGGTGAAATGGCTTTGAAGCTGGACATGAGTAAGGCTTATGACTTAGTGGAATGGAGGTGTTTGCAAAAAATCATGGAGTGGTTGGGGTTTCATGAGCGATGGATTTGTATAGTAATGGCATGTGTGTCTTCGGTTACATATGCTATTAGACTCAATGGCCAACCTTGTGGGAGGATCATACCAACCCGTGGCCTTTGACAAGGAGACCCTCTCTCTCCATACCTCTTCCTACTCTGTATGGAGGGTTTGTCGGCATTGTTGCATAAAGCATCGCTGAGAAATGAATTGAAAGGAGTGGCTGCCTCGGCTAGGGGTCCACGAATTTCACACTTATTCTTTGCGGATGATAGTTTGATATTTTGTAAGGTAACGGAGAAGGAAGGGGCTGAAGTACAGAGAATTTTGCAAGTCTATGAGTCCTCTTCGAGGCAACAACTGAATAGAAATAAGACGGCTCTATTCTTTAGCCAAAATACCCCCACACGTATACAGGATGCTATTAAGGCCAGGTTTGGGGCCCAGGTTATCAAACCCCATGAATCCTACCTAGGCCTTCCTTCTTTGATTGGTAAGTCAAAGAAGAACACTTTTGCTCAGATGAAACATAAACTTGCATCCAAACTTGCAAGTTGGAAGGAAAAGCTTCTGTCAAATGCGGGGAAGGAAGTTTTGATTAAGGCAGTCGCACAAGCTGTTCCTTCGTATACTATGAGCTGCTTCAAACTTCCCAATGGGCTCTGTGAGGAGATGACGGGAATGGTGAGACAATTTTGGTGGGGATAGGTCAAGAATGAGAAGAAGGTGGCTTGGATGAGCTGGGACCGAATGTGCCTTTTGAAAGAAAAAGGGGGTATGGGTTTTAGAGACTTGAAATCCTTTAACCTTGCCTTATTAGCTAAACAGGGATGGCGACTTCAAACTAATTCCTCTTCCCTTTTCTCACAGGTTTATAAGGCTAAATACTTCCCTAACGGGGATTTTGTGAATGCTAAGGTAGGGAAGAAAGCTTCCTTTGCTTGGAGGAGCATAATGGCTACCCAACATCTGGTCAAACGGGGGTTGAGATGGCAAGTAGGAGACGGTCATAGTATAAGGGTATGGCAGGACCAGTGGCTTACTACCCGAAGCACTTATAGAGTAGTCACTCCGGAGAGGCGTGGAAACCAAATTAAAATGGTGAGGGAATTGTTGAGAGAGGAAGGTTTGGAGTGGGACATAGAACTGGTGAGGGGCCTTTTTCTACCACAGGACGCGGAGGCAATCCTTTGTATTCCCGTTAGCGAGTCGACTGCAAAAGATAGAATGGTATGGGCTGAAGACAAGAAAGGTAATTTTACTGTTAGGAACGCATATAGGCTGGCTCGTGATATCATGGTAGAGGGGGGTTAGCATAGGTTGCTCGGACCCATCGACGATGCACGGAGTTTGGAGGGGGGTGTGGAGTATGAACTTGCCAAACAAAATTAAGCACTTTGTGTGGAAAGCATGTAGTGGTATCTTGCCCACTAAAGACTCTCTTCCGTAGAAAGATCACGGACTCTAATACATGTGAGGCTTGTGGTAGGCAGGTAGAAACAACCATGCATGTGCTCTGTTTTTGTAGCCGTGGAACAGAGGTTTGGAGGGAAAGCAAGCTTTCTCTGCCCTGCAATGTCCAAGAGTCATGGAGCTTCGTGGACACATTTAGTAGACTTCAGATTAGTTGGGAAGCCTAGCCGGGGTTGTTGGAGAGGTGGGTTTCGATCTGTTAGGGTATATGGAAGAGCATAAATGAGGTACGGCATGGAGGAAAGAGATGACCTGGTCCAGTAATAGTGAGGAGCTCATTGAAAGTGTTGGATGACTTTCTAACAGCTACGGAGAAGCCGTGCAGACCGAGAATAGAAAAGCAGACCAGTGTTGCATGGAAGCCACCACCGCCAGGTTCCTTCAAGTTCAACGTTGATGGTGCTCTGTTCTAAAAAACAAAGCAAGCTAGCGTGGGAGTCATGGTGTGCAATGAGGAAGGTATTGTGATAGCAGCCATGGCTAGGAAGCTGGACCTACCCCTCGGAGCGTTAGCGACGGAAGCGAAGGCTTTGGAGATCGGGGTGACTTTTGCCTAGGAAGTGGGGCTCAGGGACGTGGTGTTCGTAGGTGACTCGTAGCTGATTATCAACATCGTCCACGATATCGGAGAGGCTGAGGCTTCGGTTTAGAACATCATTCACGGAGTGCTGCGGAAAGCCCAGTGTTTTAGGACGTTTGATTTTTTACATATTAAAAGGCAGGGGAATGCCCCTGCCCACTTGTTAGCTTAGCATGCCCAAAATGTTGAGAATATGGTTGTTTGGCTGGAGGACTGTCCCAGTCAAGTGGCACATGCGTGTGCACATGATATATTGGTTTTTCAACGTTCTGAATGAAAGTAAAGTATTTCCCATAAAAAAAAAATTATAACTTGTCATGTATTTGTTTAACTTTCCTTATAAAATAACCAAAGTTTAAAATGGAAAAAATAAATAAATAAATAAACACATGACAAGTTGTAATTAGTGAAACATAAAGTGAAACACAAAATACAGTACAGAATATTTGTATTCAATATTGATGGTACGTTAAGCAGAGATTAAGATACGAAAATTGAAAGCTTTTTTTAACCATCATAGAGCACTGGTTGGCTAAAAATAATAATTAAAAAGAAGATAATAAGTAATGTGAGCTGAGTCGTCCCAACAGTAAACTTGGTAATTAAGGGGAATGTAGTGAAAGTTGAAGAAAGGAGAGAACCTGTCGCTACTACAGTACTCATAGAGCTTTCCTGTTGAGGAAAAGATGAAGAGCGCAGCCTCGGCGTCGCAAAGAATGGAGAGCTCGCGAGCCTTCTTCATGAGCCCATTCCTTCGCTTCGAGAACGTCACTTGCCGGCTGCTCTTGTCCTCGATTTGATTCAGCCGAAGTTTCCCTCTCTTCATTATTTTTCAACTCTCACACTCTCACAATATATTTTAGTCTCTTCGATCCCCTTTTCTCCTATATAAGAGCTAGAGAGTGATCTTGTGGAGAAATTTGAGATTTAACTTGCACAAAACTAAGCAAGTGGGTCTCTCACATAATTCCAAATGTTGATATTCTTCTGATAGACATGTGCCATACTGCCACTGTTCAAATTTTGTTCTCTCTCTATATATGCGGTGGGGGTTACATTCGAGTGCAGGGTCACATCGACCATTGCGACCCATCAGAAGCGCCAAGGGTCCTCCTCTCACTTGCCTCTCTAGTCTCTATCTATCTTTAGGGTGCTTGCATTGATTCTTTGAACTTTAAATATATATGCTTTTGTTCCTCCACTATTTTTCTAAAAATAGTACTACTACTATGTACTCGTATTTGGGACAAAATGGGCTTTTGTCCTTTTCGGGCAAATTAATTAGCTTTATACTCCCTTTCCCAAACTAATTAAGGAAATGTTTCTCTTTTAAAACTCGATTTATGATAAATCGAGTTAGGTCCTATAGTGACGTTTTAAGGAGTCTATAGTGACATTTTTTAAGACCTATAGTGACATTTTTTAACTCGACCTCAATAAAATCGAGTTATAGGTAAAAAAAAATTGCCTATAACTCGATTTCATTGAAGTCGAGTTAAAAAACGTCACTATAGGTTTTAAAAACGTTACTATAAGCTCATTAAAACGCCACGATAGGGCTTCAAAATTTTTTTTTTCTAACTCGATTTATCATAAATCGAGTTTTAAAAGAAAGGCTTTTCCCTACTTAGTTTGGGAAAGGAGGTATAAAGCTAATTAATTTGCCCGAAAAGGGCAAAAGCCCATTTTGTCCCTTGTATCTGTCTTTTTGTGCACTAATTCAAGCTAGTGCAGTTACGCCTTGATCTATTGATTAGGTCGTTTTGGAGACACGCTAGTGGTGACTTCAATAGTGTAAAAGAAAGATGTCAAATTAATTCGAAGGTCCCAAGCATCATTTACCATATTATATATTCATAGAATTTTCAAAGTGTCCTATGAACGAGAAGCTATCACATAATATGGTATAATGAGATCTCTCTCTCACAAGACACTGTCATCAAGCAAAAGTCAGGGTGTCAAGGTTGGGCAATTGCCCTGGCCGCCAGGGAAAAAGAATCAAATATAATATATGGGTACAGGTGATCAAACTGAGCAAGACAAACTATTCTAAACTTTGAGCAAGAGTCAAAAGCCGTTAAAGCTAATAGTAAAGTAGTTTTAAAAGGGCAATATTTGTTGCATACATTTTGGCTTAAAATCACATTTTCAGTTATACTTTAGTGGGGTGTAAATTTCCACTTGTGTGCAACATAATTTTTCTTTTTAGAAAATCATATATCATTGTGTAGTGCTCTCTTGTCATCCATGTGCATGAGGGGAAAGCCAAGAATAGTTGACAGATGGTCCTCTTTTAATTCTTGAGGTTGACACATGTACGTGTAATCTATCTATATATTGAAATAAAGTTCTGCATTTTTATTATAAAAAAAAAAAAAGGTAGCTTACTACTTACTTATTTCCCCTCCCCTCCAATAATTATTTTTTGGTTAATTTATTTTATGTATTTCTTGTTGACATGTTAGATATTTTTTCATACTTATAATCAGCACGTTATAATCTTCATTCAAATAATGAAATAAAATATTTCCTTTTTTATCATTTTTTTAAGGTTTAAAACCTACAAAAAGAAAATGAAAGTAAGGGAAAAGGAGGAAAATTAAATAATGAAGCTAGAGCTTTAAAGGGAAGGAAAGAAGAACACTATTGTTGTCTTTCAAAAATGATATTTTTGAATAAAAAAAAAATTAAATAGGACTATATAATTCATATTATTTATGCGATAATTTATTCTATTTTGTAAAAAACTGTGTAAGAAGCAATAAAATTTTGAAATAATTTAATAATAAATCGTAAATTTACCTAAAAATATGACTTAATATTTAAGTGCATGTACATACTTATGTATACAAATCTTGCTCCTCTTAAACCCAAATGCTAAGAAACCACCTAACATTTTTAAATAACGAAAAAAATTATGCTTTCATTAGTTAGGAGGAATGGTACTCTCCACGCCAGATTAGTTTTAGATAGAAGGAAGAAAAGGAGGAGTAGAGTAAAATAGTTCCGGCCAATTCTATACTCTATTTCCGGCCAACTTAACTTTAATTTACTCCTCTTTACTGCCTATCCCTCCCTCTTCATCCAAACTTGTTAGTGCTTGGGGTTAACGAGAGTCTCGGGTTCTAACTCTAGGGAGCATATCTAATAATTAATATTTCTAACCCCTCTACAAAGAAAATTACAAACAGTCAGCCATCACGTGGCCGGTGATATCTTATCACCAAGCCCATCCTACTCACTCCACTTGGCTACTGCTATTTTGAACAGTCAGTTCTTTTTTTTTTCTGAGTGTTTCTACTTTCGTTCCCAGATTCTCGATGGTGCAGTGGTGATAAGTGATTACCTTTTTTTTTTTTTTTTCCTCTCATAACAGCTAAGACTAACTATCCAGTTCTCGACACGTTTCACAGACGAAAATTCCAAAAACACGCCTCAGATCCTCTTACAACTACATTATGGTGGGAGTTTGTAAAACAAATGCTGCCGACGCGCGTATTGGATTTCCCTTCCTTTTTTTTTTTTTTCCATTGTGGACCGCAACTTACAAAAGATAGGGAGGAATATGTGTCGCATTTGTGAGTTTAGAATAATGCCAATAAATCCTATCAAGATCAAAAAAAGAGAATAATGCTAGAGTCTCGTACGTATTTCATAATCAGTTCTTATCCCCAACATAACATTTGCTACAACTCCATGCACAACTTACATAATATTTGCTACAACTCCATGCACAACTTATTAAAGTCGTCAACTTACTTAACTAACTAACCATATATTATACGAGACTTCAACACTAACCACGTAACTCATAGTCACACTTAAATATTATAACAAATTTGTCCCTTGTGAACCTTAAACCAAGTCATCACTGGAACTTTGGTTTGCATCCTCTTGAATAGAGCCTTTTTTTTTTTAACAATCCAAATGTCATGTCTTACAATCACCAATAGATGGTTCTTTATTCAACCATGGGTGGAGTGAATGTGGGAGTCTTCCTTGCACAACTATTGGAGTCACTAACATGTACCAAGTAAAAGGTTTTCTCGACCACGGGTGGAGCTGGCATGAAGTCTTCTTTATTCTATTTGATGGGATCCAATAATAAACACTTGCCCAATCATATCATCTACTCTGATATAACCATGGAGTAGTTGATATAACATATAAGTATACAACTGAAACTTAAACCAAAAAGTTTTGACTTAATTATGTTATATTAATCACTTAATTGAAGTTTCTCTAATAATTATGCACTAATCACAGTACGTTACGGTCAATATTTAGAGTTGGAAAAATTCCATGACCTTTGTATGTGTAAAGATCAAGTCATTGAAGATTTGATCAAGTTCTAAACAAGACACTGCCAGAAACATCTCAAGAAAATCAAGTCTCCTAGAGTTTGAATGTTGTTCGTTCGACTCCTATGTTATCAAATTTCGACAGCCTTTTGTTTGTTGCTCAATCAATCGAAAATTGTGGTTGGCATGTTTTAAGTTTTAGAAAGTCTTTTGCTTTGGATTTCGTACCCCAGCTACTGCCAGTGTAAAATGGACTACTTAGCACGACTTTCTTGTTAGGACATATGTGATTCACTTTTTAGGAACAATCACATATGTCACTATTTTATGTAATTGACTAATTTTTTGACAAAACGCACTTTACTTGTATTTGAGTAGATCTAGGATGTGTTTAATACTTCAAGAAACTGTGTTTCAAGATCAAGTGTTGAAGACATACAAGTCTGTCCAAGAAACAAGCTGAAGAAGTGCCTGTCATTAAAGCTCGACAGCTAACTATCCATCGAGCTTAAAAAACTGTTCCAGCCTCGTGGCTCGACAGCTGCTCGACAGCATCTCGACAGACAGGTATCTGTCGAGTTTTATGAAAAACAGAATTTCAATTCTGTTTTGACTCTAATCCGGTTCTATGTGTTTGGGCTTTCTTTTCTCACAACCCTAGACATATAAAAGGATTATTTTAAGGGCCGTCAAAGTGTTCACAAGTTGCACAAGTGTTGAGCAAAGTTTGTTCAAGCAAATTGTGACTGAAAACAGAATTTGCCCTAGTTCATTGTTCTTGAAGAAGTTGTTGTGTTTGTGCACCGTAGGGTTTTGTGACCAAGCATCTTCTTGATCTTCATCGATTGGGATGAATTGAAGAATTTTGCAGCTAACAACCTTCTCTAGTTGGTGATTGAAGTCGCGTACTGGGATCCGTGCAATTGGTTAGTCACGTACTTGGGAGCCGTGCATCGAAAGGAGAAATTGTCACTACAGAACAAGTCCAATTGGGTATTGGGGTAAGGGTTCAATTGTAAGTTGGTATAAGGTACTAGGATTCCTTTACTTATAACCCCTTGTTGTGATAATAGTGGAATTTCGGGAGTGGTGACCTGAAAATCACCCGGTGGGGTTTTTGCCGTGTAGGTTTTCCTCATTCGTAAACAAATCACCGTGTCAATTTATTTTCCGTTGCATACTTAGTTTATTGGTGATTTGTTTGTACTACCATGCGTTTGCATGTTAATTAACTTAATTAATTCACTTGGCTAAATTAATTGGTTAATTTATCACAAGGGGTCAATTCATTTTTGGCCTATCAAGTGGTATCAGAGTAGGCACACTCTGATTAGGTTTTAATCTTTACCGTGTTTGATCCATTGACCCCTGTTTGTCATGAATAGAGGACAGTCATTAATTATACCTCCTTTATTTGATGGCACTAACTATACATACTGGAAAGTACGAATGAGAGTTTTCTTGCAGTCTCTAGATGAAAAGGTGTGGCAAGCTGTAGAGATTGGCTGGACCAAGCCAAAGGAAGCGCCGGCTGATTAGGATGATGCCAAGATCAAGGCGGCAAACTTCAATAGCAGGGCATTGAATGCTTTATTCAGTGCAGTCACCAATGAGGAGTTTAAGAAGATATCCTCTACTGAAATTGTTAAGGAGGCATGGACCATCCTTCAGACAACCTATGAAGGAACTAAGGCTGTTAAGGACTCGAAGCTTCAGAGGCTCACTACAAGCTTTGAAGAGATTAAGATGGAGGAGGATGAGTCGTTCGATGAGTTCTATGCCAAGCTCAAGGACATAGTGAACTCAGCCTTTAATTTTGGGGAAACCATTCCTAAACCCAAGATTGTGAGGAAAGTGCTCAGATCTCTGCCCGAGAGATTCTATGCCAAGATTACGACAATCGAGGAATCAAAGGCTATTGACAAGATTTCTTTGACAGAGCTGGTTGGTAATTTGCAAACCTACGAGCTAGGGTTAACAAGAATTGGCAAGTCGGGTAAGGGCAAAAGCATGGCATTGAAGGCCAAGAGCAGTGACACTGATGAGTCTTCAGATGATAAGGATTCTAAGATGAAGTCCTACATCACCAGGCAATTTAAGAAGTTCATGAAGAATACTAATGGAAAGGGCTTCAACAAAGACTGTAGGCAATCCAGTTCTTCTCAATTCAAGAGCCATGACAAAGGGAAGAAGGATGCTAGGGATGGTGGTCAGTACATTATTCCCACAGGACCTAAGTGCTTTAGGTGTCAAGGTTTTGGTCACATGAAACAGGAGTGTCCTACATATCTCAAGAGCATTGGGAAGAGCAAGGCACTTGCTATTACTTTGAGCGACACCGAGCTTGAGGATGATTCCAACAATGAGGATGACGAAATCTTGAATGCCTTCACTGCCACTGTCAATCCTACTGATGGGATTGTTGAAGATGTTGATGAAGAAGAAGAATTGGTGGAGTCCAAGTTTAAGAAGATGGATGATTAAGATGATATCCATACAGCCTATGAGAAATTATACAAGATTTCTGAGAAACATGAGAAACTTTATAGGCTGACCACTAAGAAGCTCAGTGATGTGGAACTTGATTGTAAAGAGCTTTCTACAAAGTTTGATGAGGCTAATCAGACTATTGGAGCACTGAGGTTCGAGAACAATTTCTTGGCTGAGAAGACCAAGAAGCTTAAAGCGGAGCTGTTTCAAGTCAAAGCTCAATTGGAGAGGACTTCAAGTGCAAAGCTTGATGAGATGCTCAGTCTTCAGAAATTTGCTTATGATCGAACAGGTTTAGGGTATGATCTCTCTTCTTCTAATATTGCTTCTACTAGTACTACTGTTTTTGTTCCTTCTAGCAATAATGTTGAAATTGAGAACAATGATGTTAAAACTGATTTAGCTAGTGAAAACTTAGACAAAAGTAAATCTATCTTAGAAGCACCCCCTAAGCAAGATAAGAAGGAATAAACAGAAGAAGTAGCATCTCTGTCATCATTATGGAGTTGCCGGTCATACTAGACCAAATTGCTATAAGTGGTTAGTCATTCAACAGAGCAACGTCATGATAGCATCTGGAAGCCAGAATCAACTTTAATCCTCTCTTGCTCCCCTTGGAGATCTTCTCAAAGCTCTCATATTCCTTTCGAACTTGAACAGTTTCAATTCTTCCCACTCACCGCCGGTTCAAGGGTTTAATCAAATGAAAGGTTCTTCCAGGGTGTGGAAGGAAAAGAGCTCCAAGTGATTCTATCACTTTCTTCTCTCTTTTTGAGTTTTTGTTTTTGCATAACTTGTGTGTTTTGTTTTTTGTTTTAAGTCAGTCTAGTTTTTATGTTTTGCTTTGTTTAACATGTTTTTGTTTGGTTATTTTTTCAGTTTTGCTTTATTTTGTTTTTCATATAAAAATTAAAAAAAAAAATTGAAAAATCAGAAAAATACAAAACAGTGTGTGTTTGTGTAAATTGGTACTTGTGTACCTTGGATGGCCATTGAAACAAAATTTTCTAAACTTTGTATCTCTTGTAACTTAGATGAGCATCTCTATGCACAACTAAGCAAGTGAGCTTTGTGGCTCATGTTTGTAATGAGTAAGGTTAAGTGATCTCTTGTACTTAATACTCGTATCACTCTTTTTTATGGGAAGGACTAGAAAATCCTAAGAGAAAGACATAAATAACCATCTCACCACTGTTGCCCGCCAATCAAGATGTGACATCTGTATGCTTCGTCATAGCAAAAATGCAATGTCAATGACATTTGTGTGCTTCGGCATAGCAAAATTGAAATGTCAAAAGTTTAACATAATTGGGTATTTCTTTTCTCTCTCTTATATGCCCATGCATGATTTGCTTAAAAAGAAAAATATGCAAAGAAAAATAAAAAGCAAGAAGATCAAAATGCTTTAAATATGATTGCAAGCGTGTATTCTAGGAGATGTGGGAGTTATAGGATGTACCTCGAAGGTGACAGTCCCCATCTAACAGTTATGATTGTGTGTGAGTTAAAGTGATTTTCTCATATCTCAAATCGTCATAACATGTATACACTTATGCAATCTTGCGATGTTTTTCACACACAACACGCAATATTCTTTGCTACTCTTGATACATGTGCAGGTACAATGTGATTTGGCCATCATAAGGTCTTACGTGTGTTAATGTATGCTCACTAAACTGTCTTAACTTGTTTTTGAAATATAAAATTGGTTAGACTTGTTTAGTGTGTGTGTGTGTTTTTGGGATCTTTGTGCTTAAAATTTTTGTTGAGAGATGATTTTGAGAGCTTATAATGTTGATTGGATTTTTGGTTGAGTTGCATGCTTGATTGCATTCATATCTGTGTTTTTCCCTTCTTGAAAATCGGTTTTTAAGCAATCTTGACACCTCCTCGACACTTGGCTATTTGTCGAGCACTTAAGGTCTTTTCTTATCGCAATCTCGACAGATCCTCGACAGCTGGTGGATTGATCGAGAAAGTTCCTGGACCCTCGATAGCTTCTCGACAGCTAGTGGATCGATCGAGTTTCTCTTCTTGTGTCTTTGCTTTGTTTTTCGACACCTTCTCAATAGTTGTATCTGTCGACGTTGTTTTTCTCGACACCTTTCTCGACAGATGGCTCGACACCTCTCGACACCTCTATCTGTCGAGAATTATTGAGGATCTATATATTGGTTCTTCGTGATTCAGTTCTCATTTCCTCGATCTCTCTCGATCTGTCCACACCTGTTCCTCTCCCAAACACTTTCTTTTTCACTTCTAACCTCTTCCTCAAGCATTTTTTCGAGTTTAATCAAGCTTTTCTTCACTTGGTAAGCTTTGATTCTCTCATTTTCATGCATTTCATTCTTTGAAACCTAAGTTTTTGGAATTTTGCAAAATTTGGGGTTTTTCAAAATCAAAGAGGTTTTTGTGTAATTTTTGTGATGGGTTTTGAAGATTCAATCTTAAAAACTTCATGCATTGCATTCTATGTGAATTATAACTGAATTTTCATGCATTTAGTTGTGTGTAATACATGTTGAACTGCTTGTGTGCTGGTAGGTTTGGATTGGGCTGAGCTTATGATGCAATTTCTTTTGCATATCACATGTTCATGCATTCTCCGTGCATACGTACTCTCTTTTCAATATACTTGTTATATTTGAACTGTTTGGAGCTTTTCTGATTGTCTCTTTCTCTCCCTCTCTTTTCTATTTATGTTAGTTGTGTCTATGGCACCTAAGCGTAAGTCAGCTCCGTCCCAGAACCCTCTTCGTTCTAGGGCATCGTTTTCTTCTGATCCTACTCTTTCTCATATTCGATTCCGTGATGAGGATGCCCGAAAGGTCTTCTCGGAGAAATTTTCTCAACGAGGTGTTCATTCGGAACGCCGAGTCATTTTGGCGGACTTCGCCGACACTGACCTACTCGATGTCATTCATAGTCGGGGTTGGGAGTCACTGTGTGACGTCTCGGTCACATGTCCTTCCATGCTGATTCAGGAGTTTTACTCTAACATGCATGGAATTGATTCTTCAGTACCTCTTTTTTCTACTCACGTTCGAGGTACGCGCATTGTTGTCACATCGGAGTTGGTATTCGATGTGCTCCATGTTCCGAGGGTAGAGCATCCTGACTACCCCGGATGTGATTATCTGAGGACTGTGTCCAAAGACGAGATGATGTCTGCTTTCTGTGAGCACCCTTCTGTTTAGGGTGATCGTTAGTTTACACTATGTAAGACCTTTGCTAAAGGTCCTAGATTCATAAACATGGTGATGACTTTTGTTTTGCACCTACTCTCTCACTATAACTCTATCACAGAGCCTCGTGCTCAAATTTTTTGTCTCTTCTTGAGCACCTTACTATAGATTTTCCTACACATTTTATTCTTTCTATTATAGATGTGTATAGGGATACGGCTACCCGTGATAAGCTTATTTTCCCTCTAGCTATCACGCAGATTCTATGCCATTTTTTTGTTCCTTTTCCCTCTTCCGACCACTTTTCAGTCATGTGTGCCATAGACGCCGCTACCGTTAAACGTAGTGAGGCGCAGTTTAGGTCACGATAGTTGGATTCAGCAGCTCCTCCCTTTCGTTCAGCTCCATCTCGTTCTGCTTCTTCCACATCTACTCCTTCCTCTTTTACGAGCGATGTGTCACTCGGAGACATCATGGCATAGCTGCAGCGCATGGATGCTCGCCTTGATACACTCTCTACAGAGTTGTATCAGGTGAACGTTCGTGTCAGTCGTATTGCACGACGGCAAGCGGCTATGGGTGGTTTTGCTCCTGAGGCGTCTCCTCCACCTCCTCCAGTAGCTTCCAATTCTGAGGATGAGGATGGTGATGATGGTGATGACGATGATGCTTCTGATGATGATGATGGAGATGCTAACTCTACCAATGAGATGTCTACTTGACAATCTTACCCTTTGTCACTCGTGATAAAAAGGGGAAGTAGTTTTGGATATGAGAGTAGTCATTCTTAAGAGGAGAGTTAGTATAGGACATTTTTGTTGGGGGGAGTGTTGAGTGTTGATATTTTCGAGGGATGTAGTGAGGATTACATGTATCTTTTTCTTTTCTCTATTTTAGATACATTTATTCTTGTACATGGGTTTTGTGACCATTTTTGACATACATTGTACTTATTTTCTTTATATATGAGGATGTATGTTTCTTTCACCTATCCTTGCGTGTGTTGTTTCTTTTCTTTCTTTATACACATGGTTCTTATTAATTGTATGCAATCTATTATTTTTGTTTCACACTAAGATGCCTTGATGAGTTTTGTTTAAAGTGTTTCAGAAATATAGGTTATCAAAGTCTACTTGCCATAAACTCTCTTCTTGCAAAGTTTTTCAAGAGTTTGTGTTAGGATAGATTTTATTGTATTCAACAAGTGAATATGAGTTGAGTGATTTATGACTTCTCTCATATGTTTATTTGTTTGTTGTGGTTTTGTCACGGATTGCCAAAGGAGGAGATTATTAGGACATATGTGATTCACTTGTTAGGAACATATGTCACTATTTTATGTAATTGGCTAATCCTTTGACAAAACGCACTTTACTTATATTTGGGTAGATCTAAGATGTGTTTAATACTTTAAGAAACTGTGTTTCAAGATCAAGTGTTGAAGACATGCAAGTCTGTCCAAGAAACAAGCTGAAGAAGTGTCTGTCATTAAAACTCGACAGCTAGCTATCCATCGAGTTTAAGAAGCTGTTCCAGCCTTGTGGCTCGACAGCTGCTCGACAGCATCTCGACAGACAGGTATCTGTCGAGCTTTATGAAAAACAGAATTCCAATTCTGTTTTGACTCTAATTCGGTTCTATGTGTTTGGGCTTTCTTTTCTCACAACCCTAGACATATAAAATGATTATTTTAAGGGCCGTCAAAGTGTTCACAAGTTGCACAAGTGTTGAGCAAAGTTTGTTCATGCAAATTGTGACTGGAGACAGAATTTGCCCTAGTTCATCGTTCTTGAAGAAGTTGCTGTGTTTTTGCACCGTAGGGTTTTGTGACCAAGTATCTTCTTGATCTTCATCGATTGGGATGAACTGAAGAATTTTGCAGCCAACAACCTTCTCTAGTTGATGATTGAAGTCACGTACTAAGATCCGCACAATTGGTTAGTCACGTACTTGAGAGCCGTGTATCGAAAGGAGAAATTGTCACTACAGAACAAGTTCAATTGCGTATTGGGGTAAGGGTTCAACTGTAGGTTGGTATAAGTTACTGAGATTCCTTTACTTGTAACCGCTTGTTGTGATAATAGTGGAATTTCGGGAGTGGTGACCTGAAAATCACCCGGTGGGGTTTTTGTCGTGTAGGTTTTCCTCATTCGTAAACAAATCATCATGTCAATTTATTTTCCGCTACATACTTAGTTTATTGGTGATTTGTTTGTGCTACCACGCGTTTGCATGTTAATTAACTTAATTAATTCACTTAATTAAATTAATTAGTTAATTTATCACAAGGGGTCAATTCGTTTTTGGCCTATCATTTCTAAGAGGCTTGAGAGGCTATAACTGTATCCTAGAGAGAGAAACAACACATGCCTATTATGTTCATCCTCTGAGACCGAAATTGAGAGAAGATCTTATAGGGCAATTCATGCAATTGAGCTGTGAAGATTTAAACACATAGGTTCTAGTATTGCTGCAATGAGGAAATCTCTCAAAAGTTTTCGGAGTCGGTCAAAGGTTCTAGTTGTATCGTAGATGTGTCATCCGTGAAGACAATCAATATGATTGAAGAGTTCAAAAGTTCTATAGTAGTAAAATGATTTTACTGTACGGTGTCTAATAGTCAATATGTTTCCCCTTCTAGTTTAAGAATTGAGATTATGCAATTTTTATTTAAGTTCAGTTCTATTGGATCTCACCTTGGCTATTTTGTTAGTTCTGACGGTTTTTAGACCTCTTAAACAATTGATTAAACCTAGGTAATTAGCCAAGTTGTTACTTAGTTCAATTAAACAAGTCTAGGTTATTACAATATAAAAGATCAAATCATGCAAAGCAGCGGAAAATAAATAACACACGATATGATCACCCAGGAAACCAAACCGGTAAAAACCTGGGGAGGATTTGACCTAGCTATCCTCAAGGTAAACTTGAATCCACTATCAGAAAGAATCGAAGTTCATACAAAAGGACTTACAAGCACCCCCGCTCGACTTCCTAATGCTACCAACCAGTAGAACTTACTGACACGACCACGTGCAAGCTCCTAATCCACAGACTCCTTCTTTCTTTGGATTCCCACCAGCTACAAGCACCCCCGCTTGTGTATTCTTTAAGCTTTAATGGCAGCAACTGTTTTGATCATCAAGGTGTAGAGAATATCTCCTCCTTGAAAACCCTAAGTTTGTGTAAAGGAAAGCTCCTCTAGATCTCACAAGAGATTTACATAAACCGCAATTATGAGCAACACTAAAACGTGGCTAGGGTTTGCCTTTTATACTTAGGACAAAGAAGAAACCCTAAAAATGTTTTAAAACAACTAGGGCTGAGTTGGAAAATTCTGCAGAAAAGCAATCTGCCCGACGTTCGATCGGTCGAGCCTAAGCTTCGATCGATCGAGCCAGGCCGAAAGGCACAATGCTTTCTGCTTTACACTCGATTCCAACTTTACATTGACATACAACTTTGAGCTAGCTTTAAACACTTCTAAACACATTGTTTTGATCATGGTTTGCCAACAATACAAATTAGAGTTCTAAATACGTAAAGTCCTACACTTTAGAACCTAACAAACTCCCTTTTTGGCAATCCGTGACAAAACACGACTTAGAAGCTCAAAGTTTACAATATGAAAAGCCCTTTACAAAATAATGCTCATAAACCAAATTCAATCCTAACTACTATCCATCAGTTGCAAGAGTAGACAGCAGCTCAATTGAATTAACCTGTATATTTCCTGAAACACTAAACAAAATGCATAACCGCATGTGTGGAAATAATACAAGTAAACAAAATAACTTCTTGATTTCAAACAACACACAATTAAAGACATATATCAATGAATAACTCACAAATATAAATCAATAAGCAGTTTGAAACAAGAAACAAATAAAGTACCAACAAAAACATAAAACTCCCCCTAACATGAATATCCCATCAAAAACAAGGTAAGAGCTAAAAATGTTAAGTACACAGTGAAGCACCTAGATACAATCTAAAACTCCACAAGCTCCAACCAAAATCAAAAAATCTCCCCCTAAAAACAAAAACCCTACAAGTAAACCCTACAAGTCCTCCCCCTTTTTGTGATGGAATGCCAAAGGGCAAACAAGATAGCCATCATCAAAAGGGAGGTGGTCTAAACTGCGCCAACTCCGCACGCAAGGCACGGATCTCATCAAGTACGTCCACCAAAATCTGTCCTTGAGCCGCCTGAACGGTCAAGACATGATCCAACGTGCGACGAATGTCTGAATCATCCGTAGCAGTCGGTGGAGGAACAGCAGCATCAGCATCAGCAGCAGCACCTGAAGTCTCAGCAGTAGCTATACCTGTAGAAGAGGGAGGAGGGGGAACACTACTAGATGACGCACCACGAGGACGAGGAGGAGGACCTCTCAACTGAGCAGCCCTCTGACGAAGAAAGGTGGCACCTATAGGAGCTATCACATGAACAGGCTCACCTGACGGAAAATCATCTAGACCTAAGGAGAGCAAAATCCTATGAATGAAAATAGGATGAATCAGTGCATGCCCTATGGCAGAACTCCTATGAACCTCGTTCAAAGAACGAAGGAACAAGTGAGGAAAACTGATAGACGCTCTAGAAGCAAAGACGTACAAAAACACACATCGCTCTAAAGGGATGGTGTGGAAGTGAGAGATAGGCCACAAGGAATGACACGCAATCCTAAAGAGGAGATAGGCTGTCTCGGTAAGCTCAGCGGACATGATATGAGGATCAGAACCCCACTGGATAGATGACCTAGTGATGTAAGACATGACAACATCTAAAGAGGGTGACTCATCATAGGGATAGTCAGCATCACGAATAACCGGCACCCCAAGAGCCTCAGCCACCACCCGAGGGGTAATGGTGAACTCTACACCTCGTATCCAACTCCTAACAAGGGTGTTGGAATCATAGATGTGGCAAGAGAGATTCGAGTAGAACTCTCTAATCAGGGCGGTCGGAGGTGGATGATCTATCTCTACAAGAGGCAACCAACCCCTAGACTCAAAATTGGCCCTAATGGCTGGATCAAGCTCATCAAACACAACAGCTTGCTCAAACCAGATCTTACGCCTACAGTGCAAGGTGTCATAGGCTTCTCTACACTTATCATTCTTAAACAGCTCAACACTAGGTGGAGATTCAGAGGAAGTGGAAGTGGTCCTATGAGCTCTAGTTTTCCTAGGTATGGTGCTAAGATAAGGATCAAAACACAGAGCGAAAGAACAAAAAACCACAAAACCAAAACCAAGGGCAGACTGCAAGTTAGCACAAAAACAAAAAAATAGAATCAAAATCTATATGATGCATGAACAAGTTTCAATGTCATGATGCATGTGCTAGTGCAGTGAATTGAGTCAAAAAGATTCAAATTACAAAATTGGCTTGCACTTAAAGTTTTTAACACAAAAAACCCAAAAAAGAAACCACTTGATCAATTTTTTTTTAAAAAAAAAATTGACAAATTGATCATTACACATGATATAAGAACAACACTAATGACCAATTACATCAATTGGAGAAGCCAATTTCATCAATTGAAGCCAATTTGACAAAATCCCCAATTCGGATCAAATTCAAAACCCTAGAATTTTCAATTTTTCAAAAACCACCAAATTGATCAAATTAAACTATAGGGAACATCAATATAACATCATGGCACAAAAACCCATTGATCAATTACACAAGAATTGGCTTGAATCATCAAAAACCCCAATAATTTTGAAGATGCCGAAAATAGCCATGAGAATGCATGAAAAATGCATGAAAACAAGAAATAAACTTGAAAAAGAAGGGCAAAAGGGTCTTACCGGCTTCTAAGGACAAAAACCTTGCAAAAATCTTGAAGGAAAACGACAAAAATTGATGGTGGAGCCAAGAGCCAACGCGGAGAAAGAGAAAAACTAGAAAAAATTTTGAATAGTGACTTTGAAAAAGTCCTATTCTGCCTTTTTAAAAAAACAGATACACGAGTTTCGATTGGTCGAAAATTAGTCTCGACCGGTCGAAACAGACAGAGACTCTCTCTCTCAAAAAATTTAAAATTTTAAGAATTTCGATCGGTCGAAAAACAGAATCGACCGATCGAATCAGGCAGAGGCTCACCAAATTTTTCTGGAAAAACACAATTTTTGAAAAACAAAAAGATTTAACTCAAAGCATTGAAATTTAAAAACAAAAATGCATGAGTATGAGATGATATGATTTTCCAAACAAGAGTTTTAAGCCCAATATTCCCAAAAACAAAATTTTGCCTTCTCCACAAATTTTCAAGCAACAAATTTAGTTTGCACATAATTCAAAGTGATTGCAAAAACTTGGTTGGTCAGACCATAAACACACACAATAACATGTACAATGTTTAGCAACGAGTAACTCGTGTAGTGTGTGCGACTAGCAAAGACATGAGATACATGTGAGGTGATATGTGAATAGCAATCAATCACAAAGTCTACAAAATTCATCACAAAGAATTTAAGAGAGACTATCACCTAAAGAGTTACATCATATAACTCCCACATCTCCTAGATCATAAGCTTGCAATCATGTAAGTTTCTTGTATTTATGCCTCATAATATACATTCCAATTTTAAGTTTATGTGAGTTTGGCATCAAGCCTAATATTACACACCAATTAGATTTTAAGAATTAAGCACTTTTATCGAGGCTTCACCTTATGTTCTTTTTGTGCATGTGCTACACTTTCTCGAGCACAAAATCTTATGATATGCACTAAGGTGTTCATGATTGGCTAGTGAACAGTGGTGAGATGGTTATTTATGTCTTTCTCTAAAAGTTCAAGTCCAACATTTAAAAACATGTGACTTCAAGATTAAGACATAGTAGTCAAAAACCATACACATCTTTCCCACACAACATGTACTACAAATCTTCAACTAGTAAGGTGCAATAAATAAGCTCATCAAAGCTAAACAAGGTACAATAGACATGTTATGTGAAAATAAATTGACCAACCTTGTTCTCAAAAAACCAAGAAGAATAGTGCAAAAACAAAATGTGCTTCCTTTTCCCCTTTTATTTTTTATTTTTTTTTATTTTTATAAAAAAAAAAAAACACCTAGAATGAAATGCATGAATGTTATGATATGCAAATCCTAGAGACACAAAAAAAACAAAACCAAAGAACAATGGTCACAAAGGGTAGAGCAATGAAGCACAAGGACCATGTCAGAAAGACTCAGTTAGGTCGAGTCTTTTGCATCCAAAATCTTTTAGATGCACCACGAGCATTGGAGTTCTTATTCACTTGAGAATGATTACCAACTCCAGGATTGGAATAAAGGTTTAAAACCTTTACCAAATCACCAATAAGTACCATAGGATCAAGTGCTTGAGGCACAGGTACTTTTGGTTTGTTTGCTCTCTTTGCAGCTTGCAGCTTGTAGCAATTTGGACGTATGTGTCCAGTCTTTCCACAAAAGTGACAAACCCATGCAGGTTTATCATGTGTCTTGTCCTTAAATAGGGTAGGCTTCTTAGGCTTAGATTCTTTCAGATCAACCCTAATCTTCCTAGATGATGAACCTTCTAAGGGTTTAACAACCTCACTCATAGGGGGTTTGACAGTTTCACTTACTATCTTACTCACTGAAGGTTCAGAAGAAGAAGATGAAGGAACAAACTTAGTGGAATGGGGAGGGGACACACAGATGCTATCAACATAACCTAAACCAGTTTTGTCAGAAGATGACTTTTGAACACTCAGCATTTGATCAAGTTTAGAACTAGCAGATCTAGCAACAGATAAATCATGTTCCAAGGATTTAACTTTATCAAGCAAAAGCATGTTTTCAGTTTTCACATTGTTCAAAAGGTCATTAGCATCAAACAATTTAACAAGCAAATTTTTCTTTTCAAGCTCAAAAGATTCAATTTTCTTTAGGCCAAGTTCAACATTCATAGCATCCTTTGCAACAACTTTGCAAAGTTTGTTATAGGCCTCTTGAAGATCTGCATCTTCAGAGAGTTCCCCATCAGAAGGGTTCTCTTCAACAGATATGCTCTCATCAACTACAGCAGTAGCAGTGAAAGCAATGAAGTTTCCATCCTCATCACAATCAGAATCATGATCAGAAACTTCACCATCACTAAGGGTTACAGCCATAGCCTTACCCATAGACTTCAAGTAGGTTGGACATTCAGATTTCATGTGTCCATACCCTTGACATCCAAAACATTGAGAGCCCAAAGAATTATTGGAAGATTGACCTACTCTTTCTCTAGGTTTATCATTGTTATTAACCTTAGTGGGATCATACTTCCTAAAATTTCTAGGTTCAGCAGTGTTAGTGCCTCTTGCCTTTCTATTGTTATTCCTGAGAAAATTTCTAAAATTCTTGGCAAGATAGGCAATCTCTATAGCAGAGAGCTCATCATCAAATCCACCACTATCAACATCATCAACTGACTTAAGAGCCATTGATTTGGATTTGGAAGTTTTGGGTAGATTCAACTCATAGGATTAAAGAGATCCTATAAGCTCATCAACAGGGATGGAGTCCACATCCTTGCTTTCAGTAATGGCAGTCACCTTGGGTCTAAAGTTTTCAGTCAAAGATCTAAGAATCTTCCTAACAATTTTAGGTTGATCATAGATTTCACCCAAGTTAAAAGCAGAATTAACAATATCATTCAGTTTAGAATAGAATTCATCAAAAGATTCATCATCAGACATCCTAATGCATTCAAATTTAGAAGTCAATTGCTGCAATTTATTTATTTTGACAGCCTTTGTGCCTTCATGCATAGTCTGAAGGATATTCCAAGCAGTATGAGCGATCTCAACATTCGAGATTCTCTAAAATTCCTCCATAGAAACAGCGTTAAAAATCGCATTCATAGCCTTGCTATTAAACGAAGCTGCTTCTTTCTGAGAAGTCACTCACTAACAGGAGTAGTGGGCTTCTCCCATCCGTATTCAACGGAATTCCACACCCTCTCATCAATGGATTTCAGGAAGGTTTTCATCCTTACTTTCCAGTAAGCATAATTATTCCCATCAAAGTGAGGAGGAATAACTAGAGAGTGTCCGTGTTCCATGACAACAGGGGTCAAGGATCAGCTCAGTGATCAAAGGATCAACAACAAAAAGAGCAACCTGCTCTGATACCACTTGTTGGTTTTTAGACCCCTTAAACAATTGATTAAACCTAGGTAATTAGCCAAGTTGTTACTTAGTCCAATTAAACAAGTCTAGGTTATCACAATATAAAAGATCAAATCATGCAAAGCAGCGGAAAATAAATAACACACGATATGATCACCTAGGAAACCAAACCGGTAAAAACCTGGGGAGGATTTGACCTAGTTATCCTCAAGGTAAACTTGAATCCACTATCAGAAAGAATCGAAGTTCATACAAAAGGACTTACAAGCACCCCCACTCGACTTCCTAATGCTACCAACCAGTAGAACTTACTGACACGACCATGTGCAAGCTCCTAATCCACGGACTCCTTCTTTCTTTGGATTCTCACCAGCTACAAGCACCCCCGCTTGTGTATTCTTTAAGCTTTAATGGCAGCAACTGTTTTGATCATCAAGGTGTAGAGAATATCTCCTCCTTGAAAACCCTGAGTTTGTGTAAAGGAAAGCTCCTCTAAATCTCACAAGAGATTTACATAAACCGCAATTATGAGCAATACTAAAACATGGCTAGGGTTTGCCTTTTATACTTAGGACAAATAAGAAACCCTAAAAACGTTTTAAAACAACTAGGGCTGAGTTGGAAAATTCTGCAGAAAAGCAATCTGCCCGACGTTCGATCGGTCGAGCCTAAGCTTCGATCAATCGAGCCAGGCCGAAAGGCACAATGCTTTCTGCTTTACACTCGATTCCAACTTTACATTGACATACAACTTTGAGCTAGTTTTAAACACTTCTAAACACATTGTTTTGATCATGGTTTGCCAACAATACAAATTAGAGTTCTAAATACATAAAGTCCTACACTTTAGAACCTAACAAGTTCTTATGATTCGACTTGTTTCTTCATCAAGCAAAATGAGATGTCATTCTGCTAGTGATATATGTTAATGACACGCTTATGACTAGAAAGAATTTGCTTGATACCATGGAGCTTAAGTAGTTTCTTAAGCAATAGTTCGGGATGAAAGATTTTGGCTCATTCAATTACTTTCTTTGTCTTGACATTTCCTCCTCTCCCTACAGAAAAATATGTCTTTGATCTCCTTTAATGTAGAGCCTAATACAGCTAACACACATCTAGAGCCTAATAACGGACTTAATACTCATGATGGATAAGATAACCACTTCAAGACACGCACTATACAAGCAATTAGTTGGGAGTCTCATATATATATATATATATATATATATATATATATCATTGTGTACACGTCCAAACATTTCATATGTTGCTCATTTAGTCATATTATCAATTAGTTTATGGCTTTAACTATTTCACTCTGATATTTTTATTGAAAAAAATTAATAGGTAACTGACCTTTAAAATACGGCATCCACTTCTTTCTCTAGTTGGGTGTGCTCTGCCATGTTTAGCTGTTCAATGTTTTGTGCTTCACGGTACCAGCTGACTGAAAATAAATATGAATTAGCTTGTTCATTGAAGCACTTCTGCATGTTGACTCAAAGATGTCATGTTATTGAGAAAACTAGAATTTGTGCAGATAGGATGTTAATTCAGCTTATTCAGGTCGTATATTTCGAGAAAGTATCACGTAATAAGGGAAACTGATCTCCAAGAAGAACTTACAGTTATCCTTGTTACACGAGTTGTTTATTTCCTCTGGTCAATAATTGCCCACGTATACTCGAGCATGATATTTCTGCATGATAGACAAAAGGTGAATAAGAAAGAAATTTCATAAAAAATAATCTTCAAAACATAAAATGTTTGGAACGGAAGGGGAAGGAGAAAGGGTATATTTGGAGTTTGTCTCATAGTTTTTTTCATTAAAGGAAAAAGGGTTTTTCTCATAAATTTCTGTATTCTTATTTGTGATTCATATCTTGGCTTGGTGATTTTGGTAATAATGTTTGTTGGAGATTGATTTAAATTATTAGTTGATTATTTTAGTTCGCACAAGACTAGATTGGGACCCAACAGCTTCACCACCATGCATGGGTTAACATCTCAACGCATTGTGTTTTAGAATTAGTAATTCAGGATTTCTTTGGATTTAAATCAGAAATAGCAACTGGTCGCACAATGTCAAAGCAGAAGTTTCAATTTTGTTGGCCAGAAGTGGAGACCCAAATTTTAAAGATAATATGGATATTTTTCGATCTTCTGTTATAATAGAAAAATGAAATTTAAGAATATTTTTATGAAATGGGTTAAACCAGTTATGAATCTAAATTATTAAAGTTTTTATTCTTTTGTTTTTGAATGAATTTTTTGTTAAATATTTTGTTTATTGGTTCTTGCTTAGCTCAATCTTGTTGCTGTTATTTAGGCTAATTTTATTTTTATTATTTAGACTTTCATTTTTTTTTTTTTTATAGGGTTAATGATTATGTTTGGGGGCCAAGATGATTTTTGTGAGAAATGCTAAGTACACAACATTTTCACAATAAATCATGGGTAACAAGTTGTTATTAATAAATAAAAAAGTAATGTTAACAGTGAGTTTACATTTAAAACCAATAATAGCTGACCGACTAGGATTTTTTATTTATTTATGGAAAATAATGTTAAAGGTGTTGTGGACGTGCAAGTAGCATTATACTAGTTTTGTTGAACCCACAGTCTTTGTGATTCTCTAGTTAGGGTGGTCAATAGTTTTTTTATAGGGCAAACAAAACATACTAATTAAATATATAATTTATATTTTTGCAATTTTTTTTTTTTTTTGGGGGGGGGGGGGGTGGGGGGGCCAACTCAGGGTGGTCTTGTGACTGCATGGTTGTAGCTTTTCTCTTTTAAAAAAAAAAAAAAAAAAAAAAAAAAAAAAACCTTGAGCCACAGAACAAAGGTGACTCAACAGGAAACTGAAGTTGAAATTGACCTTTATAAGTTCTAGCACAACACTCTTCCATTCCAAGATCTTATCCTCAAAAATTATCTCCAAGAAAGAGTTCTCCATGTCAGTTAGCACGACACTCACCAGGAAACGAAAGAAAATCACACGAGACCAGCCAAAGATCCATAAATAGTTTTCTGGGAAACAGTTATACTCGTTATAGTTAAAACAAGCAAGAAATGGCTGCAAATCATCACTTGGGTCTTCAACGGAAGTAACTTTAATGGCTACGGTGTCACGCCAACTCCTTGCCCATCCTTGGAATGGGTGAACCTACAATGATATAGTAAGAAGGATGATCAAGAAAGAGGAAGAAGAAAACAAATGGAAAGGAGCCTAAGGAATGATTGAATACCTGTATCACTTGAATCAACGTCCGTCAATGTAGAAACCCCAATGGTCTATGTATCTTGTGCTACTGCTTCCCCCATGATCATATCGGCTTTGTCCTCCTTATATCAAAAACAGTTGTGTCAAGATCGTCCAAACTCATGTCAACCTCATTGGCTTATCTTGGGGATGCAAGTATGTTTGCAAAAGGAATCTCAAGGGGAACTCTCTTAGAAACAAACCGTCTAGTAGCCATGCAAGTGAATCATAAAAGATTAAGAGTAGAGAAGCAAGTGTAGTCATCACAGTAGAAAAGGGAAAAATATCAAAGGTAAGACCCTCACTTGATGAGGATAGAGGCTCGTCACTGGATCCAAGTAGGGCATCCTCTAAGCTTAGGAATGCATTTATGCCCTCAAAGTAAGTAGGATCAACAACTAATTATTTATTGGATTCACACCACTCCAAGGGAAAGATTTTACCATAAACTACCCAACCTCCCTCAGCCTTATGCCAGTACTCTACAAAACCAAATTTCTAGCTATTAGCATAAGCCACCACGCTCTGATTAGACAAGAAACTATCATTTGTTCGAGGAAGGGGGAACACAAACCAGGTGGAGGGGTTTCACTCTTCTCTTTATCTTGAACAAACTCAACAAAATAAGTCATGACCTTCTTCAAATGTAAGTCCATGTTACCTTTGCAGATATTTGACCTCTTGGAGCTAGGCATCATTACGAAGAAGCAAAGGGGCTTAAGAATGGGCCCATAGAAGAGAGGTGATCATGGTTGTTAAAATCTTAATCTGGATCCTACAATCCTACAATTTTACGATCCCACCTGTTCAAAACGATCTGAATCTTTCAAAAATCTTTAGTAGGATTGCTGCGATCGTTTAGGATCGGTAGGATCGTACGATCTTGACGATTCCAAACGATCGTAGCGATCCTACTAAAGATTCTTGAAAGATTCAGATCGTTTTGAACATATGGGATTGTACGATCCTGATGATCCCAAACGATCTTGGTTTCTTGTAATTTTCTTTAACTTGACAGAAGGTTTAGTTGGACCTAAATGAAAAATAACATTCCAATAGGCCTAGTTTTGTCATTTTAAGGTTTATGAGAAAAAAAATAGAGATAGAGATTTTACAAAATTTAAACAAAACAAACCCACAACAATGATATCTACATGTTTGCAAAAGAGAGATAAATACATATCAAGAAGTAAAAATTTTTTGAAGTAGATCTTTATTCTTCCTATCCATCAATGATTCATAGTTCATAATTAAAGAGTCTGAGTTGAAATGAAGGAGAAAATGAATAGTAGAAGAGGGAGATAAAGGAAAGTAAAGTAACATAGGAGAAAAAGGAGAATGAATGGTGGGGGTTGGTGGGAATGGGAATATGGGTGGAGAGTAGAGTGTCACGTTTTGAGGTTTTTGGCATCTTTAAATAATACTTACAAATTGATGTAGTGATGTATGGTAATTATATCAAATGGATGTAAATTTTTTGTTTCATAAGAATGAATATATAATTTATGTGATTATTTGACATACCAATGTGTTTTTTTTTCCCCCCTCAAATAATGTAAGATCTTACAATTCACGATCCAATCCTATGATCCACAATCCCGCCTACCTTCCATGATCCTACGTAGGATCCTGGTTTTGACAACTTTGAAGGCGATCAACTTCATCCAAGTTAGCAGGAACATCTTGATCAAAACCAAACTATCTACCAACTCAACGGGGAGTCGGGGACAATAAGGCATAAATTGAAAAGTACTTGATTATAGAACTAGAAACCACCCCAAAATTCACAACTACAAGGAAAAGTAAGGCTATTTTCATCACCTTGCTATAGATTGTAGGATTGACTAGCATAACTCAAAAATGGCACCAGCACAGAATCACACACAAAACCATTTTCCATATTCTCTAAACACACCAATTCATATTGTTCTTCATATCAAACAACTCAACCATGTCCAATTTCAGAGCTTTCAAATTTACCCAACTAAATATGATAGGAAAGTTATCAGCAAAGCTACCACAAAACCCTTTAATTGCAACAGGATATTTAGCAAACTTATCTTGGGTACTACAAATATTCTTACACTTGTGCAAGTACTCATTGGAGTGTTCCCATATGGACGCTTATAATATGGTACAATGCAAAGAAAAAGTGACTAGATGGCAAGAATTTCCATTTATCTCATAATAGGGCAACTCATCCAACTAGGAATAAGATGGCCTAGAAACAGTTAAGCTAAAGGAAAGTTGGTACTCCTAGAGATTTTTATGGCTAAACAAAAAAATAGGTTTCACTACATAATGTGCGTGCATGCAAAACACAAAATACAAATCCAGGAGACTGAAAGAAGCACGACGGATTGTGGGTTGGCTTTTTCTGAGAAAGTTTTGATCCACTTGGTCAATTTTGCATTCTTTCCACTGTAAGAATGAGCTCAAATGATAGTAATCTATTGTGAGCTTTAGTGGGTACAGTTATCCTGAAAAGCATCCATACCTATAAGGTGAAATGGGCAGGGTGTGACAAGTCATCTTCCTCTAGAAAGAGCTAATCCAAGCAAGACCCAATGGCTTTTAGATCCTATTTTCACGGTTCTAACCAATGTCAACATTGTCTTGTTGTATTGCCTAGCTAACTTAAGGAGCATCTTCTTTCCAAAAAAAAAACCTCTTAAGAAGGATCTCCCATATTAAGGTAAAATCATGAGGCATTTTTGTAACCTGTGTAGCATTGTGAGTTGTACCCCTTTTGTGCCTTATGGATCCCACTATTGCGCAAGTGGGGTATGCAGTACATGATCTTCCTCGCTTCGAATTAAGCTCATTATCGATAATGAGCCCAGGAGTACACAGGTGCCTCTAAAAATAGAGGCACGAAAGAAGTCGCCACCTGGTTATGGGTCCAAGAACTATTTGATAACTCCATATAGGTCTACATATTAGAAGAAGTCTAGAGTAAGGGTAAGATCGTGGGAAGAGATTAGGCACCTCATACTATTTGGTGGTCAAGTGAGGTCTACTAAATGGGCCTGTGTGAACACGCGCTTGCATCTAAGTCCTAGGGTTATCAACAGGATATGCGAATCAAGATAATTTAGAAAGATGGTGTGGATTATGTGAAATCAATCAAGCATGTGAGAGTCAATCAAGTATGTGAATAGTTAGACATGTGAGCAACCAAGCATGTAAGCATATGAGCGTCCAAGCATATGAACAAGTGGACACCTAAGCAAGTGAGCATCCAAGTATGTGAACACATGAGTATTCAAGCATGAGAATATCAAACAAGCTATGAGATCCTTAATTGGAATTACTATTTAAGTCTTATGAAGTACAGACATTAATACTTAAGTCTTGAATGTCTTCCCTTATTAAACTTAATTAATAAACTTAAGTGTTCTTGCCTTGTTAAGAAGTGGTCTTGGATGCTTAATAAATCATTACTATTCTTCGAATTCAACCTCATTTGAATTCAAACCTCAAAGTCTTTTATGAAGTGTATGATCCTTAATTATCCTCAAGAATGATTCTTTATTTGACTCTTAAGTTTGAATTCAAATGTGATTCAATTCAATCATTAAATTTTAATTAGATTTCCTTATGAAAAATGGTTCATCTTTGACTTAGTCATTTAAGTTTAATGGATTATAATCTTGAAACAAGGTTTACCTGTGTAAAAGGAGGCAAATTGTGAAGGTCGCATCGATTCTAAGTCCCAAATTTCACAATTTTACAATCCTTAGGCTAAAATCGATTAGACTCTGAAAGTGGGGGCCAAGACTTTCTACAATGCAATCTGTTAGAGATATATTAGACATATTAGCCCAATGTAATAGGCCCAAGCCCACTCTTACTTGTACTAGTAGTCTAAGGTTAAGTCTCCTATATATACTCATGTTATGGTTCATTGTAACATAGGTTATTGTACTACATTTTTACATAATAAAGATGTAGCCCTTAAGGGATTCCTCTATGGATGTAGGCCGACAAAGCTGAACCACGTAACCCTCATGTTTTCGATATTCCTATTCTATGCTTCCCCTTCCGCATCCACTCTAGCATATACAACATGGTATAACACATCTCATTGTTAATATATTTAACATGGTATCAAAGCTAAACTTCGTTCCTGGCATTAAACAACTATCTCTACACAGCAAAGAAGTTTCCCATATGCACAACACAGATCCACCATAATGCCATTGCTTGCCCACAGATTTGGACTCCACGGTTTCACACAGCTCCCACAGAACCACCGTTGTTGTCTCGCCGCCATGTATCTGATCTCTCAAGCATGTCGTGCCTCCCCTTTCAGATCTATGCAAATCAAGCTTTCGACTGACGAAACCAACTACACAAACGTGCTCCTCGGCCTCTCGTGAGCAAAACCCAAAAATCCGGTGACCTATCACCTTTGCACATGCCACCATGCGCTTCCATAGTTTTCACCAAAAATCACACGTGCCACTTTAGATTCCTCTTGCTCAGATCGCCTTACAGTCACACGCGCTGCCTTGTTGGCCTTGATGTCCACCGATCTGCATATGGAAGAAATCCGGTGGTCATCCATTAAAGCATGTGCCTCCACGCGCCGGTAGATTTCTGGCCTTGCCTCCACATGCCAGTACACACTTCATGTGCCATACATGCACCAGAAAACTCACTAACATCAATACTGACGTCATCTTGCCACGTCATTAGACATGCAAGCATAGCCATGTCAGCCCTAATCCATGTCACTGACACATCATCATATGATGTCAACAGCTCTGCAGCTCGATCCGTGACTCGACCTGGACTGTGTAGACCGTTGACCATGTTGATTGTTGATTGTTGACTTATTGCATTGACCTTTGACCAAAAGTCAAAATTTTCAAAATAACCTATCTTGCTCAGTTTTCGAGTAGATTCTGATTTTGGACTTCGTTTCTTCATTTAAAACTCCAAAATCAGTCAATTGCACATTCTTCATCGTGGTTTCTTCAAAGGCATTCTTCAAGGCATCTCCAAGGAATCTTTTAATGCTTATCCAACCTTAAGCCTTCATCGAGCATCTGCCTTGAGTTTGAGGGAGGGTGTTAGAGATATGTTAGACATATTAGCTCAATGTAATAGGCCCAAGCCCACTCCTACTTGTACTAGTAGTCTAGGTTTAGTCGCCTATATATACTCATGTTATGGTTCATTATAACACAAATTATTATATTACTTTCTTACGTAATAAAGATGTAACCCTTAAGGGACTCCTCCATGAATGTAGGCCGACAAGGCTAAACCATATAACTCTCATGTTCTCAATATTCCTATTTTAAGCTTTCTCTTCCGCATCCATTCTAGCATATACAATATGGTAGAACACATCACGTTGCTAATATATTTAACACAATTTGTATTATTATTTGAGCAGTATAATAACAAATCCATCGTTATAGCATCTCCAATAGATTAGCTAAATCTATATTTTGGAGAGTAAGCCCAAAAAACTATCTCCAACCGATTCTCTATATGCAAAACTTTTCCAATTTTTTTTTGAAGTTGCTACAGTCATTCTCTTGATCTAGAGAACACTGTAGCAACTCCAAATGAATTTTTCTACTTAAAAAATTCATACATCTCAATAAAAAAAAAAAAAAAAAATCTTTCTCTCTCCTCTCACAACTACAAACACAACAATCTTTCTCTCAAACATCTCTAAACTCAAGCATAATCTGATTATTAGAATACAAACTCAAAAACACAATTTTAAAATTAATCAAATCATAGCAAAAAAAAAAAAAAAGAAGGAAGAAGAAGAAGAAGAAGAAGAAAGAAGAAAGAAGAAAGAAGCCATCTGATCCATCTGGACTGCGTTGGGGATGAAGATGAGCGACGGCACAGTGACCCATCTCTCTTGTTCTTTCTCTCTATACCTCTTTTCTTTCTTTTCTTGTCGCAGAGAGAGCTAGTGAATGTTTTGGAATCAAGTAAAAAAGAAAAAAGAAAAAAAAGAAAAAGATAGAGCTGGAGAAAGAAAGAGAGATTGAGAGTTGGATTCGCTGGAATATCTTGAATGAGGGAAAAAATGAAAATAAAAGAAGGGGGGGGGGGATAGAGATAGGACATTGGACATGTGTGTGGAGGAGAAAAACAAGAAAAAAGAAAAGAAACAAAGAAATGAAACTAATGGATGAAAATGAAATGAAAGAAAGGAAAAATAATATAAAGAATAAAAAATCCTAATTGAAAAATATTGCGAAAAATGTTGTGGACGTAACACTTCTCATTTAAAAATATAGTTGTTAAAAAAAGAATAAATAATATTTAAATAAGATAGAAAAAAGATAGAGAATCTGTTAGAAGATTTATTTGAAAAAATAGGTAAATAAAAGTTAAATGTCACTGTTCACTACAAAAATATGGAGAAGCTATGGGAGAAGCATTATTGTCTCTTTTCTTGTTGGTTCTTTTTGGATTTGCTGTTTGAGCTCAGGAACCCAACTCTCCTCTTGGCCTTAAAAACCCAAGATCCAGCAGGCCCTAATCTAACCACTGAACTTGGGCTTGACAAGTTATAAAAAAAGGGCCGCACATGGTGCCAAACTAGATTCAACTGTGGAAAAAGCTTAGAAGCCCTAGAAAAACTTTCTTTTTAAAAATTTTTTTTTTTTTATCAACCCTAGAAAAACATATTTAAGAAAGTGAGAGAGAGAGAACGTAAAAGACCAAAGTTTGAAAGGCTGCAAAACCTTATAGTAAACTAGTCTAATAAAAACATATTAACCCTTTGTTCTACTACAACGACTCATAAAACCTTAATGCAATCTTGTTTAAATGCTGTTTGTAAAGTTTAGAAAACTATCAGAACGAATACAATTAAAACATGGTCAAAATTAGATGGCGCTGCTTATACACTTATTATGAGCCCATATAGAAAGTGTCCCAAAAGTTAGAATTGAGATAGATTTGACTGCAAACGAGTTCTGGCATGAGACAAAACACGTCTAGGTGGTTAAATTTTAGATCATTATTTCCACATCTTTGTAGTTTTACTTGAACTGTCATGATTAATTGAACTATTGAAGAAATAATTAAGTAGCAATCTTTGGTTCAAGCAACTATTACGAGTTTCTTGCATTTAATAATAAAATTTGGTTTCTCACCTTTTTGGGGAACTTCAAGCAGGTGCACTTAATAGTTCTGCAAAAACCAAGTCCAAACCAGCTCCTTAGTATTCTTTGGTTTTAAACAAGGACTTACGATTTCAGCCAAAAAGCAAAAGACTTGTGATCTTTTTTGGCTTAAAGAAGAACCTCCATCTGTTTCAATAATCCCATTGGGGTTCACAATTTTATGGAACTTCTAGGCAGTGCAATTATAAGAATTTAGGAAAATAAAACAAATCTCAAATAATATAGGTTTTTTTTTTTTTTTTTTTTTTTTTTTTTTTTTTTTTTTTGGTTTTTTTAGTTCAATACAAGGACTTCGATTTGACCAAAGATAGCTAAAATAAAGGAAACAATAAAGATATTCCATTCTAATAGATAGGTGGTAGACAATTAATTAGGCAATTTATAGTTGATGATCACCTCCCATCATGCAATCCTTTTTGCAACATGACCAGGTATAAGTGAATTTAATCAAATTCTAGAGACCTGCAACCCAGAAGAAAAGGTTACTACATTCATTATGCACCATAATAATTGCACGATTATGAATTAAAACCCAAAGCATTACTATAAAATGTGCTTCATTCTTTGGAAACAAGAACTAGATGACTGGAATCCAGATTCATAAAATTATAGATGCCATTACTCTCTCTCTCTCTCTCTCTCTCTCTCTCTCTCTCTCTCTCTGCGCTAAAATGAAGATTTAATACGGGAGACAAAATTTTGTTCATTATTATTGTGCAAGAAGTTCACGACTAAGATACCATCCAAATGGGAAAAGAAAAAAGAAAGTTTTAAAAAATAATAATAATAATTGGTCTAACAAATGATAAAAGGATTTGACAAATAGAAAAGGCTACTCTTTTGTATACTTTTTTTTTCCTTAGTAAATAAAGAGTAATGTTAGTATATTACGATCACAAATTATTTTAGAAACTATTGATGTGATAAATTCTTACTAGTTTTCATTTGGACTTATTATTACATCAATTTCTTTTTTATTTACCAATAACACTCACTGCATTAACAGTTTGTAAAAATAAAAATAAAAAATTGTAAAATAATTTATAACTTTAGCATTTTCCTTAAATAATTTACACACCTTATAAGGGTTTTACCGACAATCTTATCCATCACCCCTTCTAATGTTGGGAGCAGGAATCATTAGACCCAAATACCATTAAATTTGTTGTTATCATATTTTTAAATTCTCGGGTTTTCTAATACTATCAATTAATTATACTTGTGTGAGCATATTCCTGAAATTGACTCATTATAGCTGAGATGAGCATATTCTTGAAATTGACTCATGAAATTGACTCATTTATAGAGATGAGAATATTCCTGAGATTGACCTATCTATTGATTGCACCATATTTCCTATGATATTTATTCCTGCAAAATGCACGTGTCAACGCCTGGTAAGAGTAAGTGTGTTAACAAAAGTTTTCTTTAAGTAAAAGTCCTAGATAGATCTCTCTAAAGTGTTGACACGTGTGCATTTTGCAGGAGTTTGTGCAACTTAATTTACAGCAAATCCTTCTCCTTTATTTTATAAAAATTGAGTCATTAAGTTTTTATTACTTATTAGTACACATTTGAAATTATTATAGAATTTTTGTTTATAATTATTTGAAAAAAAAAAAAAAAAAAAAACAAAGAATTTTATGGACGGAGAAAGCCTTCATGTCCATCTGACCTATATCTTCACACTCCAAAAACCTAACAATATTTTGATGAAAGATAGGACAGTGATTGCTGTCAAAATAGAGTGACCGACTTCACCGATGAGCATATTATTAGCTCCATCACCTGGCAGGGTTTAAGAGCATTAATTCCTATCCGCGGATGTTAAAAGAGATAGTTAAAAAAAAATTACTTTGAATTTTTAGAATTTGGAATTTATCCCCTGAAGTTTGGCGGTGTTTGGATTTTACACTTCCAAATTCTGAAACTTTAGAGTGTAAAATCTAAACAACTCTAAACTTTAGGGAGTAAAATCTAAACACTCCTAAAATTTAAAGGGTAGAATTCAAATTCTAAAACGTTAGGATGTAAAATCTAAACACCCCTAAACTTTAGGGGTGTAATTTGTAATTTACCCTATATATTTTATTAATAACAACAAAAGGCAATACCCATATCGCAAACCAAATGATCTAAATCCATTGCTGCACAACCACCACCGTCATAAATTAAACCCAAACCCAAATTGCACAATAAAATTAAAAAAAGCCTCTACAAGCACCTAGATCATGAAGGCACCAGTGGCAACTTTAAGATTTTTTTTTTTTTTTTTTTTTTTTTTCAAGGATTGTCATTAAAAACTTAAATTATACAAAATCGAATAAAAATATAATTTCACATATTGACGATGACAAAAAAATACGCAAATACATAAAACTTATAACATCTTTCTACGAGTTTTCATATTTTGAAATCATTACATAATAGTCGCATTATCAATGTTGTAATCTACATTTCTTTCAAATTTCAGTTCAATAAAATATTTCTTGAGCTTTTTGTTTTTGTTTGAAAGGGCCTAATATATCATTAAGGGAACCAAAGTTCAATTTTGTTAGGCCTAAAAATATGGGCAAGACTTAGGTGTTGTTCCTTATGTTCCTTTCTTAAGATTCTGTCATGTAGATTTTTTCTCATAGGAAAGAAGTATATTTTTTAGTTAAGTAGTCACATGGCAGAATCTTAAGAAGAGAACCTAAGGAACAGCTTCTAAAGTACTGTACCTAAATTTTGTCATAAAAATATTTAGGGTGATTACAATTTTTTTAAGGGTAGAAAAATCATTAAACTTTTAAAATTTATATATAATATTTTTTTGCTAGGTCAGGATGGTCTTGTGACCACCATGCCTTCAACATGGAGCACTACTGACGCTCAAATTGCCACATCTAGATCAACTTCCAACGACATGGCAAATGGTGGCAAATGGTGGTTGGTTCCTCTAACGGAAAGGGAGAGAAGTGTTTGTGAGAATAGAGATAAAGAGAATGATATGTGTGCTAATGAAATATGAGATTTTTTTTTTTTTTTTTTTTTTTTTTTTTTCATGTGCTACAGTGATAATATACTTGTGTTGAATCTCAAGCTTAAAAGCTTGATATTGAGCTCAAACTTAGCTTGATTAATGAATCAAAACGAGTTCAAACTTTTATAGTTTTTGACGAATTCACGCTCACTTATCATTTGTAGGCTTGATTCGAGTTCAAGTCAAACTTGATCATTTTACATTCGTTATTGAACAAAGCTTAATCCCTCATTACTTGACAAAACTCGACTCCTAGAATGAGCACACTCTTAAGGGCCCAATCAGCTTGCCTAATTGGCTAGGTGTTTTTTTTTTTTGAGATAATTTGCGTTATTTATTCTTGAATTCATTTATGGTATGAGGGAAAAAAAATGTATAAGCACTCAATAAAATAAACATGATTTAAATGAAAAAAAAAATATATATATATATATTTATATATATATATATATTACGAAAATAGTTGTCCCTAATATTACTAAAAGAAAAGTTTTTGTTAATGGATGCCATAAAACATAGTTTAAAATACGTTTAATATTTCATTAAATAATATATATATATATATATATATTTTTTTTTTCAGAAAAATAAACAATTTTTGTACAGATATATATAAAAAAATTAAAAAAAAAAAAACATACACACATTAACATCAAATTCATGCGTGGAACTTAAATTAAAAAAATAATACACTTGTTATCAATAATAACAAGTGTATTATTTTATGTATTTTTTTTTATTTATGGAGTGAAAGTTCGAGAACGGCCAACCTGTCGTAGAAGAGCTTGCCTGCCCTTGCCTATATGATGAGCTAGCTTTAGTTCGCTTCGATCGAGAACGTCACTGCTTTTGCAAGCTACTCGAGTCTCGTCCTCGATTCACACTTCGATCGAGTTCACGAAACTCAACATTCCTTTTCAATGAAGATACAGACCCAGAGATTTTGACTTTGTGGACTGGAAGCCAATTTGAGATTCTGTTTCTCGAATGACACAGTTCACTCATCTGCCTCCTATATTGCAATACCCCAAATGGGATTTTGATTGACACCCTCGAGCACAGCCTCACTCTTTCACTCTCTCGACTCACTCCCAATTGCTTTTTTTTTTCTTTTTTAACTTAGCACTACATAACTTTTTCCGTTTACCAATCATAGCAATGGGAAGAAGACATTTTGTTTTTGTTTGAGTTATGCCTTACTAGTGCTTAGGGACCATTGGAAGGACCACATGAACCTTTAATTCTGATGAGTTCTGTGTTTCCTCTTGTGGTGCGGGTGTGGTCATCAGTTGATAACCTTTCCTCATATGACAACCTAAAATTTGGCGTAATATATGCCTTTGGATGAATTTCCTTTTTACCAATATATATATATATATATATTCTTTTGACAAAAGCCCACTTTTTTATTTTATTTTTATAAACAACTAGTTTGAGATTCACGTGTTCTAGCCATTATAAAGATTACCAATTAAAATAAGAGTTAGAATTCATTTATAACACAAATTAAAAATATAATAATTTGAGCATTGAAGTGCTTAGAAATTGCACCATTAAATCATTCTAAAAAAAATTGCACCATTAAATATTTCATTAATTTGATTATATAATAAAGAACAAAAATTCTAATATGACGCATAATACATCACAAGTTTGAGGAAACTAAAATCAGTGAAAAATTGTGGTATATCATTTGGAATTATTTAAAGTAAAATTTTCCATTATATAATTGGAGTAAATTAATACTGATGAAGCACGAGCTCGTCAGCAAAAGTGAGCAGATGGAATCCCTTGTTGGTGTGAGCGTATGCTCTATAAGGGTCACCGGTGTGGTGCTTGCCACAACGCCTCCGATGCCAAAGTCAGAATAATGAAAACACCTTATGGAATGAAAAACAAGATAAAAAACCAGAGTGCTCTCTCAAAGTGTGAATGCATATATGTACCTTCTGTTGGTTATGTGAGGGCTTTATACCTGTGGTTTTAGGGGTTAGCCGTTGTGGTTGTTAATGCTTTCTTTGGTAACGCCTCTGATCCAATAATGGGACTTTTAAGAGGCTCCCAACGGTCTGCCTGGTTGATTTGGTAACTGCCCAGGTCATTGATTGACTGCATTGAATGACTCCCCTGCCTTCGTCAGTGACGATTGGTTTCTTCGTTGTTAAGGACGACTTCGTCAAGGGTGCTTTCTTCGTCAGTAGTGTTATCTTCGTCCGTGGGATGTGATCTCGTCATTCCCATCAGATGCCCCCCAGGTTCTGTGGTCGTCTGTGACGTGTCATGACGATCACGGAAGATGAAAAGCTTTCATGAGCTGTCTGTGACTCTTGGGGTTCCGTTCCGGATTTAATGCTTAGTGGCGGCGCTACACGCAACGTGGCCACGTGGCGCGTGCTGGTCCAGGGAATTAATGGGCATGACTCTTGGGTTTCCCGTTGGTTTTTCAATCGTTTTTTGGCCTAAGTTTAAAACTTCTCCTCTTCTAATTTCTTTTACTTTTCAGAAAGCAAAACAAAAACACCCAAACGGTACTCCGAGCGTTTTTCTCAAGACTTCCTTCTTCTCCGAACCGTTGTGCTGCGCCTTGGTGTTTCGCCGTTGGAGGTATGTTTTTTTTTTTTCCTTTCCGGTCTTTTCCTTGTCTTTTCCTTTTATCTTACTGTAGTTTCCGATTCTCTTTTTCTTTTCTTCCTTTGCTTTTGCCGGTCTTTGATTTTCTAGGAGATTTAGCTTGTGTTGTCTTTCTTTGCCCTCTGTTTTCTATATTTCCATGGTTGGTAGTTTGGAGGTTAGGATAGCTTGCCCATCGATCTCCTTTCTTTTTGCGCGCCTAGGGGGGTTCTTGGGTGTTTTCCCGCATTTGGAAAATTTTGTGTTTGAGGGCAATTGTCTAAGTGTGGTTTTGGGCGACTTGCTGCCTTTGCTTCGTCAATCGCTTAATTGGTTCGAGGGTATAGTAAGGAGAGAAGTGATGTCTGAGGTTAGGTCTAGCGATCTCGAGACTGGGTTGTCGTCTAATGGCGACCCAGTGGAAGGGGACACAGCCATCTCTGCTCCTCAGGAGGTTAGGACTTTTTATGCCCTCAGGGAGGCGTGTGGTTTGGACGCCGAAACTGTGAATAGATTCAAGGATAGGTTCTAGTTTCCGGCGCGGGTTCGTGTCTGTCTACCCAAGGACGAAGATAGGGCTTGCCACTTTTTTCCGGGTGAAGTGTGTTTTTATGAGTCAACCTTCTCCTGCGGGCTTAGGCTCCCCGTCCACCCGTTCCTGATGGAACTTTTGGCTCATTTTGGTATTGCTCCAGGGCAGCTCATGCCCAACTCGTGGAGGATTGTGATCAACTGTATGCAAATATGGTTGGCCTCCAATGGAGATATGATCAGGATGGGTGAACTCACCTATCTATATCGTTTGAAAGAGTCCAAGGAGTGTGGGTATTATGAATTAGTCCCTTAGGAGAGAAGAACGAGGATTGTCAAGGGTTTACCTTTGTCCTTCAGATATTGGAAGTCGCGCTTTTTCTTTGTGTCTGGGGATGATTTCGAGACTCAATCCAGCAGTGATTGGGGCGATATCTCGAGGTTGCTTCGTCGGTGGGGAACCCTGACCTTAGGTGCGTCAGTATTTCTCCCCGTCGTTTTAATTTTGCCATCTCTGAGGCTTTAGTATTGCTAACTCCTTTATTTCCTGTTTGGTACAGTTAAGAGACGGCCTAAGCTTAAGAGCAGGCACAAGGAGCGCATTGAAACTGCAATCAGGTATGTTGAGACGATCGAGAACTGGGACGAACTGGTTGATCCCCAGACCCTCGCTTTCTACAACCTCGGTCCTGATCTGTCTTTTTACGTTCTTCGTCAAATCGGAATTGAGGGCAAAAAAAAGTAAGTATTATCCTCGTCAGTGTTGATTCTTCTCATGTACACTTAGGATTTCCTGTTAAACGTTTTCCTCTTGCAGAGATGACGACCAAATTTAACAAAGACATGTATGCAAAGATGAGGTCCAAAAAGGACGAACCACTGTCCAAACTGGGGAAGAAAACCGTGCGTGTGACCGGGAAGGGCCCTGCACCCAATCCCCTCAGCTCCGTCCATCCCATAGCTTCTGCTACTGAGACGACAAGGACGGCCTCTCCGACCGTGTCAATAGAGGAGATCCCTACTCTAGGCTCCAAAATGCCACGCGTGACTGGTAAGGAGAAGGAGAAAGCTGATACCCGTTCGTCCACAATATGGGATGATGAAAGGTTGGCCGTGGACAGGGCTCACGAGGTCATCACTCCAGCAGATTTGATGGCTCTTTCTGACATGTCACTGGCCGAGGTCGCTTCTCGTCATGTCCACAAGCTCGTCCAGGTACGGTGTTTTTTTTTTTTTTTTTTTACTGATGGCTATATGATTTCTTTCCAGGTGTTGGGGGAGAGCCTTCATATTACCTCTGAATACCTCACTTAAGAGGCCAAGGTGGCGTCTTTGACATCTCGGATGGAGGCTTTGGAGAAAGAGAATTCTGACCTGAAGAAGAATTTGATTGCCTCTATGGACGAGACAACTTCTTTGAAGGAGAAGGTCAAGACACTAGATGACGACCTCAGGGTCGAGCGCAAATTGACTCAGGAGAAGGATGAGCAGCTTCTTTCTGCCAAGGAGAAACTTGTAACCATCGCTGCCAGGTCTGTGGAGGCTTTCCAGACCACTGACGAGTACAACACCGTACTTTTCAGTTGGTACTTCAAACGCTTCGAGCTTCTTAGGAGGTATCTGGTCAAGCATCCTGCTGGGGTTGACATGGAGAGTCTGGACCTGGAGGAGGTGGATAAGGAGATGGCAATGGACGAAGCTGCTCAATCTTCTGCCCCAGATGGTGACGCCCCTGAGCCTGCTGCTGACGCCCCCACCGGTGAAGACGCCGCAGCTGATGCCTGACTTTGTTACTTTGAAAATTTTTCTTTTGTTTATTTTTGGTGGATGCCCGTCATGTTTTGGGCCCCTTTTTTTTTTGTAAATCTAATTCCAGAACAATTAACTGTTGTCGTATTTTGAAAACAATGCTTGTGGCCCAGTGTTTATGGGTTTTTAATGAAGCATACTTACTTGTTTAACAGATGTTTTGGCCGATTTATATTCGTCCATATTTTGCTCTTTGCAGATGGATTCGTTGCTGCAATCTCTTTATTCGTCAACGATTTGTTACTTGATTATTTTGACGAGCTTGGATGCAGTCTGAGTGTTGTTTTAACTTGTTGCAAGGTTCTTGTCCCTTTTCTTTTCTCATCATTTTTTTTTGTGGATTCGTCAGTAGCCTGAATCCGTCAGACGAGATCTTGTCACTTGCACCTGCTAGAGGATCTTGTCACTTGCGTTTATGGCTTCGTTGGTGTCTTACATCCGTCAAAGCGGAATCTTATCACTTAGCCATTTTTTGGCGACCTACATCCATTTAAGGAATCTTGTCACTCAGGCTGCATTAGTGACTTACATCCGTCTTAGCGGAATTTTATCACTTAGCTTTTATAGCCTTTGTACCCGTTATAAAGGTCGTCAGTAACTTACATCCGTCAAGGCGGAATCTTGTTACTTTAGTGTCTTATACCCGTTGGGGTGGTCGTCAGTAACTTACATCCGTCGAGGCAGAATCTTGTTACTTAGTTTTTGTATGCCTTATGATTGACTAGACCTGCTTGCACAAAGACATCAGAGGAATAATTCTTTTATTAAATTCAAGAATGAATGCATTCGTCTATTACATTTACTGGTGGTACTTTTTTAAATGCTCAATGTTCCATGGTCGAGGGAGCCTTTGTTCGTCCATGGTTTCCTGGTGGTAACTTCCTTGTCTTGAGTAATGAATGACTCGGTAAGGTCCTTCCCATGTAGGACCCAGCTTTCCTTGGGTAGGGTCTTTAGTTGCTGTGGGGGTCTTGTGCAGGACGAGGTCTCCTATGTCCAGTCGCCTGAGTTTAACCCTCTTATTGTAGTACTCGGCCATCTTTTTCTGATACTTTGTCATCTTGATAGATGCGTTGTCTCTTACTTCGTCCAGAAAGTCCAGGTTGAGTCGCAGTTCATCGTCATTGAGTCCTTCGCTGAACGTTCCTCGTCTGATGCTCGTTACCCCCACTTCTACTGGGATTACTACTTCCGTGCCATAGGTAAGCCTGAAGGGGGTCTCTCCTATCGAGGTTCTGGCAGTGGTTCTGTAAGCCCACAGGACATTAGGTAATTCTTCGAGCCAGGCACCCTTCGCATCGTCCAGCCTGGTTTTGATAATCTTGAGCAGCGTCCGGTTCATTACTTCTGTCTGTCCGTTTGCCTGGGGGTGCCCCGGGGATGAGAACTGATTCTTGATTCCAAGGTTTGAACAGAATTCTCTGAAGCCCTGGCTGTCGAACTGCCTCCCATTATCTGATATGATCGTCAAGGGAATCCCGAACCTGCAGATTATGTTCTTCCACACAAAGCTCCGAATTCGAGCCTCAGTAATCGTTGCTAGAGCCTCTGCTTCAACCCACTTCGTGAAACAATCAATAGCAACAAGCAGGAACTTTACCTGACCTTTACCTTGGGGTAGTGGGCCGACGATGTCCATTCCCCATTGTGCGAATGGCCATGGGGAGGCTATAGTTGTTAGTCTCTCTGCTGGAAGCCGTTGCACATTCCCGTATCACTGGCACTTGTCGCACCTCTTGACGATCTCAGCAGCGTCTACCTGCATGGTTGGCCAAAAATATCCTGTTCGTACTACCTTGTTCACCAGGGATCTGGGGCCAGCGTGGTCGCCGCAAATTCCTGCATGGATTTCTTCCAGGATGTATCTAGCTTCTTCTTCGTCGACACACTTCAAGTAAGGCATAGAGAAGCCTCTTTTGTATAAGGCGTCATTAAGGATCGTGAACCTGGCCACCCTCTTCTTGATCTTTTTAGCTTCCTCCGTGTTCTGAGGGAGGTGCCCGTCCTGGAGGTAGGATATTATGGGTGTCATCCAGCTGTCTGTGCTCTGGATGGTGAATATTGCAATTTCTTTAATACTGGGGTGTTTTTGGACCTCCATCGCCAGATCTGTGCTAATCTTCCCTTCTTCTGATGATGCTAGTTTTGAGACTTCGTCAACCTCCATATTCTGACTCCTTGGGATCTGCACAAACTCCACTACATCGAACTCCTGAGTTAGATGTTTCGTCAGCTTGAGATATTTCTGCATCCTTTCTTCCTTTGCTTCATACTCTCCCCTAATCTGCCCAATCACTAGCTTTGAGTCACTTTGGATCAACAATTTTTTAGCACCAAGTGCCTTTTCAAGCCTCAGTCCCGTCAGTATCCCCTCGTATTCAGCTTCGTTATTGGTGGCCGGGAATTTTAGTTGGACCCCATATTTCAGCACTTCTCCGTCAGGGGTGGTTATGACGACCCCTACTCCCCCCTTCCTTTGAGCTAACGAACCATCAGTTTGTATTGTCCATCTATCTACCTCGTCGGTAATCCTGTCTTCATCTGGAAGAGTGAACTCTGCGATGAAGTCTACCAGAGCTTGTGCCTTGATCGCCGTTTTGGGATGGTACTCGATGTCAAATTGACTAAGTTCAATCGCCCACTGGACCATTCTTCCTGCTGCTTCGGGCTTGTTCATTGATTTCTTGATTGGTTGGTCCGTCATTACAAGAATGGGATTTGCCTGGAAGTATTGCCTTAGCTTGCGCGAGGCTATTATTAGTGCAAACGCGATCTTTTCGATCCTTGGGTACCTGGACTCAGCTCTTTGGAAGGCTTGGCTGACGTAGTAAATCGGGAGTTGCTTCTTGCCCTCTTCTCTGATCAGGGCTGCACTTACTGCCGAGGCTGACACTGCCAGGTATAAGTATAGGTTTTCTCCTTCTTTAGACGGGCTAAGGAGGGGTGGACTGCTCAGGTAACGCTTTAGTTCCTGGAACGCAGCTTCGCATTCGTCGGTCCAGGCAAAGGCCTATTCAAGGTCTTGAAAAAGGGCAGGCATTTGTCTGTAGCCTTGGAAACGAACCTATTCAAAGCTGCTATTCTTCCTGTGAGTTTTTGAACTTCCTTGACGATCCTGGGCGACATCATGTCGATGATGGCTCGCACTTTTTCTGGGTTTGCTTCTATTCCTCTTTGGGACACCATGAATCCCAGGAATTTTCCCGAAGCTACTCCAAAGACACACTTACTTGGATTCAACCTCATCTGGTGTGTTTTGAGGGTTGCAAATGTCTCCTTCAGGTCGTCCAGATGTGCGAGCTCTTCTTTACTCTTGACGAGCATATCGTCCACGTACACTTCCATGTTCCTGCCAATTTGTTGGCTGAACATTTTGTTCACCAACCTCTGATACGTAGCCCCGGCATTCTTCAACCCAAAAGGCATTACCTTGTAACAGTAGAGTCCTTGACTTGTGATGAAGGCGGTCTTCTCCTGATTTTCCTTAGCCATCTTTATCTGGTTGTACCCTGAGAAAGCGTCCATGAATGTCAGTAACTTGTGCCCGGCTATGGAGTCCACGAGCTGGTCTATTCTTGGTAGAGGGAAGCTGTCCTTCGGGCATGCCTTGTTCAGGTCGGTGAAGTCTACACACATCCTCCATTTCCCATTTGCTTTCTTTACCAGGACGACATTTGCGAGCCATTCAGGATAATACACCTCTCGGATGAACCCTGCCGTCAGGAGTTTGGTGACCTCCTCTGCAACTGCCTGGTCTCGTTCTGGGGCGAAGGTTCTTCATCGTTGCTGGACGGGTTTCCGTTCTGGATCCACATTCAACTTATGCTGGATGACTTCTGGAGATATGCCCGGCATGTCCTCGTGGCTCCATGCGAAAACATCTAGATTCTCTTTAAGGAACCTTATGAGTCTTGCTCTCATCTCGGGGCTCAACGTCGTTCCTATCTTGGTCGTCTTGTTCGCTTCTCCTTCTACCAATTCCACTGTCTCCAGGGCCTCTATCTTGTCTTCTTCCTTTTCTTCAATCATCCATGTGTGGTTCTCCTTCCCAGCCAGGACGACTTGATAGCATTCTCTTGCCAGGACTTGATCTCCTTTCACTTCACCGACACCATTATCTATTGGGAATTTTACCTTCAAACAATAGGTTGACGTCGCCGCCTTCCACTTGTTGAGCGTGGGCCTTCCAACGATGACATTGTAGGATGAGGGACAATCTACCACCAGGAAGTCTACTTGTCGGGTCAACTGCACTGGGTAGGTCCCCGCCGTCACTGTCAATATCACTATACCCCTGGGGTAGACCCTGTCTCCGTTGAAGCTGACAAGTGGAGAGTCAAAAGGGCGCAATCTTTTCGGATCTAGTCTCAGGTGCTGGAAGGCTGGGAGGTAGATGATGTCCGTGGAGCTGCCATTGTCGACGAGGATCCTCTTGGTATTGAACCCTTCTATATTCAGCATTATGACCAAGGGATCATTGTGGGGCTGCTTCACTCCCATGGCGTCTCCTTCACTGAAGGACATGTCCTGGTATGTTCGTCGGTGCTTGGACGGAGGTATGGCATGGACGCTGTTCACCTATCTTTGGTATGCCTTTTTGAGTGATTTAAATGACCCTCCTGAAAATTGCCCTCCTGTAATCATGTTTATCTCCCTGATCACCTTGTGTGGAGGCTGGGACGGACGGTCGTCATCCCGGGAGATGGATTCATGCTGGATTTTATTGTCGTCCCTGGACTTGCTATATTCTCCTTTCTTCACATATTTCTGTAACTTCCCTTTCCGTATTAATTCATTTATTTGCTCTTTTAGGTCTCTGCAATCTTCCGTGTTGTGGCCTTGATCTTTGTGGAACCGGCAGTACTTGTTCTTATCACGGACATTGGGAGATGAGTGTAATGGTCTGGGCCATTTGAGATAATGCTCGTCCTTAATCTGCATGAAAATTTTGTCCACAGGCATAACCAAAGGAGTAAATCTTACCGTCCGAGGACTTTTATCATCTTTCCTCCTGTTCCCGTCATTGTTCCGACGATCTGGTCGATCTCTCTTCTGCCCCCTACGGTCGTCTTCCCTTTTGGCCTTGTCGCCTGGCTTCTCGGCATCCTTTATGGCAGCTAAAGCATCTTCAGCATTCATGTGCTTCTGTGCCTTCAGGAGCATTTCCGCCATCGTCTTTGGTGGATTCTTTGCGAGGGAGGCCACGAGATCTCTGGACCTCAGCCCCGCCTTGAAGGTCGTCAGCTGCACCTTGTCATCGGCTTCGTCCACCTCCAGAGTCTCCTGGGTGAATCGTTTGACATACGACTTCAGAGTTTCCTTCTCTCCCTGTCTTATGGTGAGTAAGTAGTCTGCCGGCCTCTTTGGACGTTGCCCCCCTATGAAATGGCGTAAGAAGGCACTGCTTAATTGATCGAAGTTGTCTATGGACGAAGTCGGCAACTTCGTGAACCATTCTCTTGCAGCTCCTTTGAGAGTGGTTGGGAAGGAATGACACAGTATCTCGTCAGGTGGTTGTTGAAGACCTAGGGTCGTCTTAAAGGTATTAAGATGATCCTGAAGGTCTTTGAGTCCGACAAATGGCTCAAGTTGAGGTAAGCGAAACTTTGACGGTACAAGGCATTCAAGTACCGCTGCGGTGAAAGGAGAATCCGTAGCCCTTACCATTTTGTCTACGCTTCAGTCCGTCTTCTCCTTAATGGCGCTCCTCAGTTCGTCCATCTCCTTCCTCATTTCTCGAAGGAGATCTGAGTTCTGTTCGTCCGGAGTAGTTGGCCTTTAAGGGGTACCTCTCCTGTGGCTATCCCCTTCTCCCTCCAGGTTACCCTTGGACCGGCTTTCGTCCTGTTGAGCCTGTTGTACCTGCTAGAGTCGTAGCTTCATTTCCTGGTTTTGTTTGGTAAGTTCTTCAATGGTGGCTGCAAGGGCTTGAACTTGCTGGGCCAAGGCTGTTGAATCTGGGTTGGATTCCATTTGAATGTAGAGAGTTAATGGAAACCACGTTTTCAAATATGAATCTGAAAATGTCGATCCCCACAGACGGCGCCAAACTGATGAAGTACGAGCTCGTCAGCAAAAGTGAGCAGATGGAATCCCTTGTTGGTGTGAGCGTATGCTCTATAAGGGTCACCGGTGTGGTGCCTGCCACAATGCCTCCGATGCCAAAGTCAGAATAATGAAAACACCTTATGGAATGAAAAACAAGATAAAAAACCAGAGTGCTCTCTCAAAGTGTGAATGTATATATGTACCTTCTGTTGGCTATGTGAGGGCTTTATACCTGTGGTTTTAGGGGCTAGCCGTTGTGGTTGTTAATGCTTTCTTTAGTAATGCCTCTGGTCCAATAATGGGACTTTTAAGAGGCTCCCAACGGTCTGCCTGGTTGATTTGGTAACTGCCCAGGTCATTGATTGACTGCATTGAATGACTCCCCTGCCTTCGTCAGTGACGACTGGTTTCTTCGTTGTTAAGGACGACTTCGTCAAGGGTGCTTTCTTCGTCAGTAGTGTTATCTTCGTCCGTGGGATGTGATCTCATCATTCCCATCAAATACTACAAAAGCTAATCCTAAGGAAGAAAAAATGTAGCAACAAAACTGAAATGAGATGAAGCAACAAAAATGAAGTACATTTGTTTGCCATTGCTATTTTTCAGGAGAAAATGGGCAAATGCCCCTTTCAAAAAAAAAAATCTAGCATATTGCCCCATTTCCCAAAATAATTAGGGAAATGTCCCTCTTTTGAAACTCAATTTTCTCAAAATCGAGTTATAAAAAAAAAAATTTCTGGAGCCCTATAGTGGCGTTTTAAGGAGTCTATAGTGACGTTTTAAGGACCTATAGTGGCATTTTGTAACTCGATCTCCATGAAGTCGAGTTACATGTAATTTTTTTTCTTTTTTTTACCTATAACTCGACTTCATGAATATCGAGTTACAAAATGCCACTATAGGTCCTTAAAACGTCACTATAGGCTCCTTAAAAACGCCATTATAGGGCTTAACTCGATTTTAAGAAAATCGAATTTCAAAAGAAGGGCATTTTCCTAATTAGTTTGGGAAAGAGGGCAAAATGCTAGATTGTTTTTTTGAAAGGGGCAAAAGCCAATTTTTTCCCTATTTTTCATAGTATATAATTCAACTTTGCACTTTGCACATCCCCTTTCAGGAGGTATTAAGATATATTAACTAATAACTTTCGAACCAAAATACTAAAAATGTTATGAGGGGTGCTAGTATCAAGTTTAACTTCACGTGTCTGAAACTTAACTTTCGCCAACCTTGCACTAACAAGGTAACACTCAACTATTCATATAAACTCATTTTCCTATTCTAATTAATCTCAAGAACCATAATTAGACATAAAATTCTAGTAACAGTTAAGTTCATGCTTTCAACAATGTCTTAATCGCTTAAAGATAAAACTTTTGGTAATATATAAATAATAATCGGTGGTATCTCAAAAGTTCCATAACAACTTTCTAAAGCTAAATCACGATAAACCAATTACTCCAAGACTACAATCTTAACAATATCAAGAGGTTAAAGAAAATCTAGCTATCATTCAAAGATTGATAAGGAAAATTATATTATGGAGGTGAATCAAGCTCAAATACACTCAAGAAGATTAACAATTTGTCACTAGCATGTGGTTCCTTTCAATGACTCCTTTCCTCCGCAGTGAATTCATCTTCTCTTAGATTAGTTTAAGAAACATGCCCAAGCATTGTTGCAAATTTCAGCATGCCCTCCTGAACTTATGGAGACAAAAGCAATCTTTAACGTAATGCCAACCTTGTCAGCTACAAAAGTCCAAGCAAGCCAAAGAGCTTCAGCAAAGCTACTCTCACTGATCGCATAGAATCCCAATTTTCCAAATCTTATAAGGAATATTGTTGCAAGGAGAAGTGCAAGCAACTTTGCATAAGGATATACAGATATAATACACATCTATCATGTATGCAACTCTTTTCTTCCAGGAAACCTCTTCTTTGATAATCTTTGTATACTCATCGAAAGTCTTTTCATTTGGGGAATATCGTCCAAATGCTCGTAACACAGAAATTGAATCAAGATAGTGAACACCACATAGTACAAGGCAAAGGTTCTACTATCAGCATTACCTAAATGAAAAAATTGAACTATTATCTTCAAATGGAAAGACCTTAATGGTGCCATTAAAAACAAAACCAAATTAAAATTTTGTATAAGACTCAACCAACAAAAATCAAAAGAAATGTCCAACACTTAATTATTATTATTATTATTATTTGATAAGTGAAAATAGGGTAGAATATAAATTTATCATTAGGCTAAGAAGTAATGAATTTTTTGTCTAAGCGGGATTTGAATCCAAAATCTCTTATTCAACAAATGCTTAAAAAATATACCTAAACTTTTGCAACTCTTTTTGTAGATAAATTGCATAAGGTACAGACACTATATAAAAGTGAAACTGAGCTGCAATAAAAATTATGAACAAATTATTACTAATAACAAAAATTGAAATGCACATCCTCAACCATTGTCTTTGAGAAGCTCTAACAAAAAATAGGAAAAACAATTTGACATATCTACATCAATGGCTATATATATAGTTTAAAGGAAAATTTATATTTAACATAAGTAGAGTCACCATGTTGTATAGATCTCCCTTGGAACCATGATTTGTATCAAGCAACCCATTTTTACGAAATAACTTATATAAACAGAATTATAAGCACAAAAGGAAGGAATCATACTTTTTTATAGTTCATCGTGTTTCTTGACCCTATGCAGTACTTGGGAGAGGGCTCCCAATTCTTTTTTTTTTTTTTTTTTTTTTTGGATACAAGATATAATTTCTACTCTAACCTAATCTAAGTGTATATGTGTGTAAAACTCCCTCTTGCCCCTCACACCCCATAAGCATTTATACTTGTGGATTAACCACCGCACTAAGGGTGCGTAGTGGTAGAGCTCCCAATTCTTAATTGACTTACACCAGGGTGTAGTATATTTATTATTGTAGAGGAAGTTTTTGTTTAAAGTAAAACAATAGGGTAAGTGAGTGTCAATTTCACAAAATTCATGGGAGGTCATTATAATTTTCCCAAAAACAAAGTCCAAACTATAATAAATAGGGGTTGTTTGGCATGTCATGGAACTCGTCCAACTAAGAACAATATAATCGGTTTTAATTGTTTTCAGTTTGATTAAAAAATTTATTCAAAATTAGACCAAATATATAAATGCTCTACATGAACCAAAATATTTTCTTCAATCATACAGAAAGAAGAAACCATAAAAATAGAATCAAAGTCAACTGCCAAAAGAATCAAGTCAATGACTATACACAACTTTAAATATGTATATGACTCAAAAAGGAAATTGTTAGGTTCTAAGGATTAGGAACTAATGTATTAGAACTCTAATTTGTATTGTTGGCAAACCATGATCAAAACAGGTTTTAGTCTTGTCTAGACTTGCTCAAAGTATATGCGTTTTATGTAAAGTTGGAATCGAGTTACTGCAGAATTTACTGTGCAATTCTGTCTGGCTCGATCGATCGAGAATTAGACTCGATCGATCGAAACTCGGGCAGAATGTTTTTCTGCAGAATTTTTCCAACTCAGCCCAAGCCCGTTTGACGTGTAAGGTTTTATGTTTTGTCTTAAGTAAAAAAGAGAAAACCCTAGCCACGTTTTTGGTTGTCCATTATGCTGTGTGTGAATCTTTTGTGAGATCAAGAGGTGGTTGCCTTCACACATACTTAGGGTTTCCAAGATTCAAGACTATGTCAAGAACTTAGTGATTGATTCAGTTGCTGCATTAAAGAGCTTAAAGAAACACAAGCGGGTGTGCTTATATTTGCTGGAGAATCCAAGAAAAAAGGAGTCCATGGTCTCGGAGCTTGCACGTGGTCGTGTTAGTAAGTTTCTATTGGTGGGTAGCAATAGGATGTTAGTGGTCTAAGTCACTATTGTAAAATTTCGATTCTTTCATAGTAGATTCAGGTTTACCTTGAAGATAGCTAGGTTAAATCCTCCCCAGGTTTTTACCGGTGTGGTTTCCTGGGTCATCATATCTTTGTGTTATTTATATTCCGCACTTTACATTGATATGATTATATGATTGTGTTAACCTAGATCTGAAATTTGGACTAAGTAATCACTTGGCTAATTTACTAGGTTAATTCAGTTGTGTTTTAAGGGGTCTAAAAACATACAAGTGGTATCAGAGCGGGTTGCTCACTTGTTGTAGATCTTTTGATCTCTGAGCTAATCATTGACCCCTGTTGTCATGGAACACAGACACTCTCTTGTTATTCCACCTCACTTTGATGGGAATAATTATGCTTATTGGAAAGTAAGGATGAAAGCTTTCCTGAAATCAATTGATGAGAGAGTCTGGAACTCCGTTGAATACGGATGGGAGAAGCCCACTACTCCTGTTACTGAGTGGCAAACTTCTCAAAAAGAAGCAGCCGCGTTCAATAGCAAAGCTATGAATGCTATCTTTAACGCTGTTTCTATGGAGGAATTTAAGAGAATCTCTAATGTTGAGGTTGCTCATACTGCTTGGAATATCCTCCAAACTGTGCATGAAAGCACAAAGGTTGTTAAAATTAATAAGTTGCAGCAATTAACTTCTAAATTTGAAAGCATTAGGATGTCTGATAATGAATCTTTTGATGAATTCTATGCTAAGCTTAATGATATTGTTAATTCTGCATATAATTTGGGTGAATTCTATGATCAACCTAAAATTGTTAGGAAGATTCTTAGATCTTTAACTGAAAATTTTAGACCCAAAGTGACTGCCATCACTGAGAGCAAGGATGTTGACTCCATCCCTATTGATGAACTTGTAGGATCTCTTCAATCCTATGAGTTGGACCTACCTAAGACTAGCAAATCAAAATCAATGACTCTCAAGTCTGTTGATGATATTGAGGCGAGTGGATTTGACGATGATCTCTCTGCTACTAAAATTGCTTACCTTGCCAAGAACTTTAGAAATTTTCTTAGGAACAATAACAGAAGGGCAAGAGGTAATAACATTGCTGAACCTAGAAATTTTAGGAGGAATGATCCCACTAAGGTTAATAACACTGAAAAACCTAAAGAAAAAGTAGGTCAACCTTCTAATAATTCAATGGGTCCTCAATGTTTTGGATGTCAAGGGTATGGTCATATGAAATCTGAATGTCCTACATACTTAAGGTCTAAGGGTAAGGCTATGGCTGTAACCCTCAGTGATGATGAAGTTTCTGATGATGGGTCTGGTTGTGACGAGGATGGAAACTTCATTGCTTTCACTGCTATTGCTGTAGTCAATGAAAGCTTGTCTGTTGAAGAGAACCCTTCTGATGGGGAACTCTCTGAGGATGCAGATCTTCAAGAAGCCTATAATAAACTTTGCAATGTTGCTGCAAAGGATGCTATAAGTGTTGAATTAGGCTTAAAGAAAATTGCATCTCTTGAGCTTGATAAGAAAAATTTGCTTGTGAATTTATTTGATGCTACTGAACTTTTGAATAATGTGAAGACTGAGAATATGCTTTTGCTTGAAAAAGTCAAGAAATTGGAACATGAACTATCTGTTGCTAGAGAACAAACTGATAGGTCTGCAAGCTCCAAACTAGATCACATGCTAAGTGTTCAAAAGTCTCCCTCTGACAAAACTGGCTTAGGTTTTGTAGAAAGCATCTCTGCATCTCATTTCACAAACTTTGTTCCTTCTTCTTCTTCCGAACCCCTTATGAGTGAGGCTAAATCTGTAGAAGTTACACCACCTAAGAAGATTAGGGTTGATCTGAAAGAGTCTAAACCTAATGAGTCTACCCTTACTAAGGACAAGTTGCATGGTAAGCCTGCTTGGGTTTGTCATTTTTGTGGAAAGTCTGGGCACATTCTTCCAAATTGTTACAAGCTACAAGTTGCTAAGAGAGCAAACAAACCAAAAGTGTCTGTGCCTCAAGCATAAGATCCTATGGTACTTATTGATGAATTGGTAAAGACTTTAAATCTTTATTCCAATCCTGGAGTTGGTAATCATTCTCATGTGAATAAGAACTCCAATACTCGTGGTGCATCTAAAAAGTTTTGGATGCAAAAGGCTCAATCTAAGTGAGTCTTTCTGACATGGTCTTTGTACTTCATTGCTCTACTTTTTGTGACCATTGTTATTTATTTATTTATTTTTTGTTTTATTTTGTTTCTAGGACTTGCATTGCATAACATTCATGCATTTCATTCTAGGACTGTTTTTTGTTTCTTCTTTTCAAAATTTAAAAAAAAAAAAAAAAAAAAAGAAGGAAAAGGGAAGCAAATTGTGTTTTGCATTTTTTTTCTTGGATTTGAAATCTAGGTTGGCCAATTTAATTTTTACATAACATGTTTATGTACTTTGTTTAGTTTGGATGAGCTTATTTATTACACATTTTACTAGTTGAAGCTATGTAGTGCATGTTGTGTGGGAAGATGTTTATAGTTTTTGATCACGTGATCTTGATCTTGAAGTCACATACTTTTGATTGTCGGACTTGAACTTATTAAGAAAGGCATAAATAACCATCTCACCACTGTTTACTAGTCAATCATGAACACCTTAGTGCATATCGTAAGATTTTGTGCTTGAGAAAGTGTAGCACATGCACAAAAAGAACATAAGGTGTAGTCTCGGCTTAAATGATAAAATTGGTGTGTACATTACTAGACTTAATGTTAAATCAAGCAAATAAAATTGGTGTGTACATTATCCCAGCTATTATTAATAAGTTTCTGAACAAATAAAATTGGTGTGTACAATATGAGGTAAATTCAAGAAACTTACATGATTGCAAGCTTGTTTTCTAGTAGATGTGAGAGTTATATGATGTAACTCTTTAGGTGATAGTCTCTTTCAAATTCAATGTGATGAATTTTGTGGAAATTGTGGTTGATTACATATCACCTCACATGTATCTCAAGTTTTTGCTAGTTGCACACACTACACAAGTTACTATTTGCTAATCTTTGTACATGTTATTGTGTGTGATTTTGGTTTGGCCAACCAAGTTTGAAAATTCCTTGTATTTTATGCAAAATGTGCTTGAAGCCTGCAAATTTAAGGAGAATTGTTTGAACATCTTAATTTTGGGAAAACTGGGTTCAAAACAAGTGTTTTGAAAAGCATTTCATCTCATACTCATGCATTTTGATCACAAAATTCAATGCTTTGAGGAGTTTCTACAATATTTTGCTTTGTTTTTCAAAAATCTTTTTTCCAGAAAGTTTTGGCTTGGCTCTGTGTATTTCGATCGATTGAATCTATTTTTCAATCAATCAAAATTGCAATTAAAAATTCTTGGCTTGGTTCTGTGTGTTTCGATCGATCGAACCTAATTTTCAATCAATCGAAAATCGTATAGAGTTTTTTTTAAAACACTTGATTCTCACGTGTTCAAACACTTTTTCAAAAAGTTTTTAAACACTTTCTCTCTCTATCCGATCGGTCAAGGCTCCAATCAAGATTTTTTGTCGTTTTCCTCCATTCTTTTTGCAAGGTTTTTCTCCTCTAAGGCTGATAAGACCTTTCTACCCTTCCTTTTGCATTTATTTTCATGTTTCATGCATTAAATCATGCATTTATGGGGAAATTTTGAACCTATAAGATTTTGGTGTTTTTGATGTTTCAAGCTTATTTTCTTCAAATTGATCAATGGGTTTTTGTCATATGAGGATGTATAACTGTTATTGATAGTTTAATTTGATCAATTTGGTGATTTGTGAGAAATTGAATATTCTAGGGCTTGAATATACTCGAATTGGGGATTTTGTTCAAATTGAGCTTAACTGATGAAATTGGCTTGTTTGGGTGATTGATTTGGTCATTATATACTATTCTTTATCAAGTATAATGATCAATTTGGTCAATTTGTTGGTTTTGAGAAATTGGGTTTTTTCTAATTTTGGGGTTTTTGATGTAAACTTTATGCTCAAGTCAATTTTGTGATTTTAAAGCTAAATTGAACTTATTCTCACTGCATTAGGGCATGCATCATGTGTTGATAATGTTCATGCATCATATAGAATTGTTATTTCTATTTTTTTTGTGCTAACTTGTAGTCTGCCTTTGATTTTTCTTGTTTCTTTTTTGGTTCTTTTATGTGGGTCTTATCCTTTCCTTAGCATCATGCCTAGGAAAACTAGAGCCAATAGGACCTCCACTTCTTCTCCTTCCCCCACCTTTGATAGTGATAGGTTCTTGAGTGAGAAAAACCAGGAAGCGTTTGAGAAGCTTAACCTTAGGAGAAACATTTAGGCTGAGAGAAAGGTTATTTTAGATGAGCTAGATCTCGAGATTAGGCGTAACTTTGAGCGTAGGGGCTGGTTACCTTTGTTGGATATTTCACATCCACCTCCGGCTACCTTGATCAAAGAGTTTTATTCGAACCTCTATGTCCACTCCTATGATGCCAACACTCTCGTGAGGAGTTGGGTACGGGGTGTAGGGTATACCATTACCCTTTCGGTAGTGGCTAATGCCCTTGGGGTACCAGTGGTCCGGCATCTTGTCTACCCTTATGATGAGTCTCCTCCCTTGGATGATATCATGTCTTATATCACTAGGTCTTCTATCTAGTGGGGTTCTGATCCTCGGATCACCACTGCTGAGCTCACTGCAATTCATTATCTTTTCTTTCAGATTGCTTGTCATTCATTTTGGCCTATCTCTCATCTGCACACCATTCCTTTGGAGTGTTGTGCATTTTTGTATGCCTTGGTTATTGATGCTCCTATTAGCTTTCCTCATCTTTTTATTCGTTCCTTGATTGAGGTGCATAGGAGTAGTTCTACTGCTCATGCTTTGTTCTTCCCCGTTTTTATTCATCGGATTCTTTTGCATCTCGGTTTAGTTAAGTTTCTCGCGTCTGAGCCTGTACACATAGTTGCTCCTATAGGTGCCACCTTTCTTAGGCAAAGGGCTACTCATTTGATAGCTAGCTCTAAACGCCCTAGGGTAGAGCCTTCTGGTGTCACACCTCCTCCTCCCTCTTCTACAGGTGATACTACGGTTGAAGAGCCCGTTGATCATGCTGCTAATGCTGCTACTGCTGATGTTCCTCCACCTCCTACCTCAGATGATTCAGACATTCGACGTATGTTGGAGACTGTCATGATCGTTCAGGCGGCTCATGGTCAGATTTTGGTGGACATGCTTGATGAGCTTCGTGCTTTGCGAGCGGATCTGGAGCATTTGAGACGATCGCCTCCGCCACCTCCTTTTGATGATGTGTGATTGCCCTTTGGCATTCCGTCACAAAAAGGGGGGAGTACACTTGTAGAGGATTTTTGTAATTAGGGGGAGATTTTTGTACTTGTGGAGATATTAGATTGTATCTAGGTGCTTCATTGTGTATTTACAATTTTTTTTTGCTCATGATGTATTTTTGGGTTTTTCATGATAGGGGGAGATACATTGATTGGTATATGTTTTTTGTTTTACATTGCGTATTGATTTATATTTATGAGTTACTCATGATATATGTCTTTATTGTGTCTTATGTGAAATCAAGAAGTTATTTTTGTTTTACTTGTATTTTCCACATGCGTTTATGCGTTTGTTGAGTGTTTCAGGAAATATACAGGTTGATTCAGTCGTGCTGCTGTCTACACTTGCAACTGATAGATAGTAGTTAGGTTGAATTTGTTGTGTTGGGTTATGTTTTTATATTGGGCTGTTTTTATGTAAACTTTGAGCAATTTTGTTTAGTTTTGTGTTTTGTCACGGATTGCCAAAGGGGGAGTTTGTTAGGTTCTAAGGATTAGGAACTAATGTATTAGAATTCTAATTTGTATTGTTGGCAAACCATGATCAAAATAGGTTTTAGTCTTGTTTAGACTTGCTCAAAGTATATGCGTTTTATGTAAAGTTGGAATCGAGTTACTGCAGAATTTATTGTGCAATTCTGTCTGGCTCGATCGATTAAGAATTAGACTCGATCGATCGAAACTCAGGCAGAATGTTTTTCTGCCGAATTTTTCCAACTCAACCCAAGCCCGTTTGACGTGTAGGGTTTTATGTTTTGTCTTAAGTATAAAAGGGAAAATCCTAGCCACGTTTTTGGTTGTCCATTATGCTGTGTGTGTGAATCTTTTGTGAGATCAAGAGGTGATTGCCTTCACACATACTTAGAGTTTCCAAGATTCAAGACTATGTCAAGAACTTGGTGATCGATTCAGTTGCTGCATTAAAGAGTTTAAAGAAACACAAGCGGGTGTGCTTGTATTTGTTGGAGAATCCAAGAAAGAAGGAGTCTGTGGTCTTGGAGCTTACACGTGGTCGTGTCAGTAAGTTTCTATTGGTGGGTAGCAATAGGATGTTAGTGGTCTAAGTCGCTATTGTAAAATTTCGATTCTTTCATGGTGGATTCAGGTTTATCTTGAGGATAACTAGGTTAAATCATCCCCAAGTTTTTACCGGTGTGGTTTCCTGGGTCATCATATCTTTGTGTTATTTATATTCCGCACTTTACATTGATATGATCATATGATTGTGTTAACCTAGATCTGAAATTTGGACTAAGTAATCACTTGGCTAATTTACTAGGTTAATTCAGTTGTGTTTTAAGGGGTCTAAAAACAAACAGAAATAGCAAAGGAAAAAAAATGTAATTAACAAATAACAATCCACATCATGTTTCAAGCAAATGATCAATTAATACTTGAATTAAAACAAAATGAAATCACCAAGAATTGGCATTATAGAACATTAAGAATGTGGAATTAAAGCTTCTTGTTCATAGATCCCAAGTTAGAATAGCACATGTTACAAAAAGCTAAAAAGATGTTGCACAAATAAGACCACAAAAACTACCCTCCATACAGATGGGTACATTATTGCCGGGAACAATTTCATCCAGCTAATATCCCACTACATAACTCCCAACAACAATATTTCTCACATCCTAAGCACCCTACTGCATATGATACATAATTATAATAAAAAACTACACTCATATTTATCATAGTACATACACAAAAATTCTTCAAGGAGATTTACTCATCAACACATGAAGAACCCAAAAATGGTTCTACATTTGCTATCAAGATAGCCATGTTTGTACTTTATTACCACTAGTATTTTCAAAGTCAACCTTGTTACCTTCATTTTTTGCAGAAATCCTATTTTAATTCTTCAATTCCTACCCTCCATATAAAATTCTTAACTCACAATTCAGATTTAATAATGTAAAGCTACACTACATATATATATATAAAAAAAAAAAATCTAACCTGGTTCACTTAGAAGACACTAAGCTACCTGTTGGATCAAAGAATATAAAATGATTAAAAAAAGAAGGAAATCACGAATATACAAGAAGAAAGAAAGAAACAAACCTTACATGCTCCATTAGGTTGCTAAATTATAAAATCTTACATTACAATGAGTTATTATTAAAACCCAAGAGAGAGATAGAGATAGAGATTTTGTTGTTGGGATTGAAGGATGAAGGTGGATATAGAAAGATGAAGCTTGATGATTTTTTATGGGACAGTGCACTATTGGTGCCTGAAAACTAACAACTCACCACAATTATATTAAACAAAGAGCATGATCAGAAAAATTCAGTCTATAATGAATAAGAAGGAAATTAAACCAGTTACAAAGAATCTCAACTCCATATCTTTTAATGAAACAAGCATGTGCAAAAAAAATTAATCATGATCCAGTGTTTTAAAATTAAAGCGCAAAAGGATATTGTTAAGGAAGTTAAAAACCATAATTCTTGCTATTTGACATAAATGAAAACCATGATGGCTCAGAGCAAATAATTATATGAAATGGGTTGTGAATTTTGTGTTTAGGGTTAAAAATTGAGAAAAACATAGGGCTTTCATAAAGTTTCCATGACCCAATTCCCTTAAGCAGCTGTGATGGACCTGAGAAATGAGAATACCTAGTACCGTACGTATGTATGTTTGTTGAGTTGAAATAAATACCAAAACCACAACTAATTCCCTTCTTATCATCTACTCCTCTCTCTCTCCATCTCTCAACCTCATGTCGAAACCCATCAATCATAGCATTAGATAGAATGCATGCACAAACATAAGAGTAATATATTATTGAAGGGAATATTATCCTGAGCAAAAACAAAACTGAGATTAAAGAATTAAAATTAGCAGAAACAAACTCAGAGAAATATTTATTGAAATAGTGCAAAATAAACCTGTAGTGGCAAAGAGAGAATGATGAAGTCTTGGATTGTTGGAGCAAATGCAACAAAGGTACTGTTTGGAGGAGGCGAAGCTTTGGCTGTAGGTTGGATGAATGATTGTTCAGGAGTGATAACAGATAATGAAACATAAAAATCAAAAATAGAGGAGAGAGCGCTTGCCTCACTTGGAATATGAAGATTGAGGAGATCGTAACACCAAAGATTCAAGAAGAAAAAAGAGAAGTAGAAGCCCAAACTTACTGAGTAGTAAGATGCCCATACCCTATCATTCCATTCCCTTCAACTTTCTCTCCTCTCAATCTCATTCTCATCACCCAATTTCTATACTACCCTCAGATGGCAAAGTGACCTAATATTGGGAAAGTTTAATACACACCTTTTTGTCTCACCCACTTAGCCAAACCAAAACACTGTTCCTTGGTTCATTCGCATAGACAAGATCAGCCTTACTTCACTCCGATCTACCCATCCCCCATTGCTCTATTTAGATTGGCTGATATACCACCATAGACATCCAAAAACAGCCATCGGCAACCTTGGATTTGGAGAGCGGTGGATTACTTCTTTCTGAGAAAGCTCTCTCTCTCTCTCTCTCTCTCTCTCTCTCTCTCTCTCTCTCTCTCTCTCTCTCTCTCTCTCTCTCTCAGGTTCCAAAAATTCTCTAGACATTGAGAAAGAGAGAAAAAAGAGAGGTAAAGAGGCAAAGAGAGCTCGGAACCAAGGTTGTTAAAAACAGGATTCTACGTAAGATCGTGGGAGGTAGGTGGGATCATAGATCGTAGGATCGGATTGTGGATCGCAAGATTCTAGATTATTTGAGAAAAAAAACGCATTGGTATGTTAAATAATCACATAAATTATACATTCATTCATAAATTTGTATTAATTTGATGTAATTACCACACATCACTACATCCATTTATAAGCATTATTTAAAGATGTCGAAAACCTCAAAATGTGACACTTTATTAGAATGTTATTTTTCATTTGGGTCAAACTGAGCCTTCTGTTAAATTAAAGAAGATGACAAGAAATCAGGATCGTTTGGGATTGTCAGAATCATACGATCCTACCAATCCTGAACAATCTCAAAGATCCTTGAAAGATCTAGATCCTTTTGAGCAGGTGGGATTGTAAATCATAGAATCCAGATCGAGATTTTGACAACCATGTCTGGAACTCTAGCCCTCTCACTCACTATCCCTACCTTCATTTTCACTCTCTCTCTCTCTTTTTCTTTTTTTCTTTTTTCTTTTTTTTTTTTTATTTTTTTTTTTATTTTCACACTTCAGCCAAACGAACCGTTTTGGCTCCACACAAAAAAAAAAAAAAAAAAAAAAAAAAAAAAAAAATTGATTAAATGAAAACACTGTAAATTGAGGGATTCGCTCTTTTTATATAGTTAGTATACATTCTATTTCATTAACCAACCAAAAGAATAGAATCTCAATCAACATGTCACTCTGCCAAGCTTCCCATGCACACGAGAAGGGAGGGGGTAATTATTACACTTGAAATATGGGGAATGGAGACAAACAACCTTCACTAGAACATGAGTTATAATGCACCATACACTTTTAACGTAATAGTTACTCCACAAGTATAAGTGTATGTGGGGTGTTGGGGGTAAGAATCGGAGTTCAAGTTTCTAGTAGAGAGTTTTATACACACACATAGATTAAGCTAGACTAGAATTCTATCTCACTTAAAAAAAAAAAAAAAAAACAAACAAAACAAAAAAAAAAAAACATGGATTATAAGTCTCTCTTAACTAGATGGGTTTTGTGTTGCTTTCTAATTACAAAAATCCAAGAAAACCTGGTGTTTAGGCATCATAACCTTTTCCATTGACAATCTAATATTGTGTGAATTAAAAAAATTCAACGGACAATTTTAATCAATCACCAAAAAATATTGCCACCAAAATTACCAAGCCAATATATCAATCACACATAAGAACCCAAATTTGTGTGAAAATCCCCTTCTTTTTTAAGAGAAAAACCACAAAATAAACTCCAAATAAATCCACTATTATAAATTCAATTACAATATCTTCTCAAGTTTATGACTAACTTGAAATTCACACCAAATATAATAACATCTTCTCTTTAGGAATAAAAATTTCAAATCTCCTCTTGAAATACCCATATTTAGAATTGTAAATTATGGTTGACACAAATTCCTACCAGCTAGATTTTGCAAATGAGACTAACAATCTAAAGTGAATGGACTGATAATTTCATTTCCTTCCAGTTAACATCACACAACTTTTATTTAGATCAAAATACATTGTTAATATTTAAAGTTCATCTATTGAGTTAGAGTGCTTTTGATTCTTGAGATTTCCAATAAGTGTTATTGGTGCCTTAAATTTAAAAAATGAGTGTTATTAATCTTTCTGTCAACTTCCATTAGTTTCTGTACATATGTGTCTAATCAAATAATGACGTAAACATAATATAACAACTTTTTTTATTAAAAAATTATACATATGCTTGGGTTTAACCATTTAACAGAACATCTCGTTTCTATTGGGTCTTTCCCTAATTCAGAAGAACACAAATTTCCCAAATTGAAAAAAAAAAAAAAAATGTGCTTGTGGGCTAGTGCCAACATCCCATACTCCATAGCTGGTGCAAACTTCACTGAGCTTGCTTTATTAATTTATTTTTGGGACACGTTTTTGGCCACTGCAAATCTCTTTAGCTTACCTATCACAATGTAAGAGCATTCACATCAAAGATGTAAAAATTGCTAAAATGCTATTTTATAGCTCAAAACACTAAAACATGCTCTACATCAAAAGTGCCAAATCTAAAAAGTTTTTAGCAACTTGCTACAGTAAGTTGCTAGTAGTAGCAAACTTATTGTTTACTGTAGCCAGTTGCTAGTATTCTTTATTATTATCTCTCTCTCTTTCTCTCTACCTCTCCGTCTCTCTTTGACTCTTGATCTCTCACCCTCTCTTGTGTCTCCTCTCTCTTTCTTTCTGACTCTCCCTCTCTTTCAATGACTGTTGATCTTTCTCCTCTCTCCGTGGGTCACAGTCGTGGGTCAAGTTGATTTAGTGGGTGGTGGTGGATCATTCTTGTTCATGGTTCGTGGATCGTCCTTGTTCGTGATTTCATGGGTTAAGGTTGATTTTGTGGTTCGTGAGTCTTTGTTGTGGGTCGAGTGTGGCTAGGTTGTGGTGGTTCAGTGAGCGTGGCTGGGTTTTAGTGGGTTTTGTGATTTGATTTTGGGTGGTTTTGCTGGGTTGATTGGGGTGGCTTTAGGTTGTGGGTGTGGGTTGATTGATTCGGTGGCTTTGGGTTGTAGGTATGGGTTGATTCAGTGGTTTGCTAGTTGTAGGTGTGGGTTGATCGAGTTAACTTTAGGTTGTAGGTGTGGGTTAATTGATTTGATGGTGGGGTTCCAATTTACAGGTTATAGGTGGCAGTGATGGTGGTTTTGGATGATTATTATATTTTGGATGTGGAGGGTTGCAATTTGTTGTGATTGTAGTGGTTGGGGGTTGCGGTTGTGGATGGTGCTAGCAGTGGCTATGTAGTGGTTTCGGTTGCTATGACAATGGCTAAGACAGCGGTTGCTATGGATGAGGCGATGCTGCTTGTGGTTGGATTATTAAAATAAATAAAGTAGATTTTTGAGTTGCTAAAAACTTATTTTTTTTAAAACCTTACTGTGAATGCTCTAAGCAAGATATTATAAGTACTAAGCATTTGCATTTGGGGTGTAAACAACCCCCCCCCCCCCCCCCCCCAGTTGCTATTGTAGTAGCCCACCCACTCAAATTGAGTTTTATCCAAGTGTGGACTCAAGTGTGGGTTGCTAAACATTTTTAGCAACCATGAACAGCAAGTTTGTAGTTATACAGCTTACTATTCATGGGGTTGTAAAGAAATATATATATATATATATATACACACACACACACACACATATTTAAATCTCTCACACTCTCTCTCTTTCTTTGATAATTAGTTTTTTTTATATATTATTTGATGGTGTAATTTATATTATTTTAATAAGTTGTATGTAAAAATAAAAATTAGGATGTTGGGTGAGTTATAAAATAGAATGGTAAAATAGAAAAAGTAGGTTTTGAGGATGTAAAATAAAATTTTTTTTTAGGCGAAATTACACTATTAGTCCCTAAAGTTTACCCTGTGTGCGCAATTGGTCCCTCAAGTTTCAACTGAGTACAATTGGTCCCTCAAGTTTAAAAAATAAGTTGTATTAGTCATTTTGCTAACTACCGTTAATGATGTTAATTACGTGGCTAATGGAACAATGTCTTGGCATTATTTTTAATGATGTGCCATTTTTTTAATTAAAAACTTACAATAATTAATTTCCACGTTAGATTAAATTTAAAGCAAACTGACCCGGTTCAAATCAAATCTAAAATCAAAACCAGTTACAAATTAAATCGCATATAGTTTTTTATTTTTGTTTCACAAAAGCACGAAGGCACGAGAGAGAGAAGGGGGAGAGAGAGATTGATGGACCCTAAACTGCCGCAAAGCCGCCTCCCTCTACCGGTGATGGTGGCCTCCTGCCTCCAAGCAATACATCCTTCTCAACCATTGTCTTCATATCATTGTTCTGTTAGCCACGTAATTAACACCATTAACAACAGTTAGTAAAAAGACTAATACAACTCATTTTTTAAACTTGAGAGACTAATTGTGCTCAGTTAAAACTTGAGAAACCAATTGCACACACAGAGTAAACTTCAGAGACTAATAGTGTAGTTTCACTTTTTTTTTTTTTTTTACATACTCGAATGCTAGTGCTTAATTGAATCAATTTCCTATTGAAAATCATTAACAATTTCAATGACACACACAAGAGAGATCAAGTGGCCTCATTCTAAGTTTGTAAGGAAACCTTCGCGAGCAAACGCTCTGCCAAAGATCATTGAAGTATTTTGTTTTATTTTTTAAATGAAGTAAATAATAATGTATCTTAGCAAATTCATATATTTTGGCTTAGCTGAGGTGAGCTTATTATTTAAAAATTTAAAAACTACAAAAACTAACAGTTTTATTTTTCAATTTTATTCTCAACAAGTAAACAGAACAATCAAAGAAGGATTCAAAGAGAAAGAGTAACAAATGAGACCAAACCATCGGTATGACTTGTTCTTTGTTGTTGGAAGGGAGAGAAATTTTCAGTGAAAGTGTCAACTTTTTTTGGAAAAAATTTAAAAATTGAAAAAAATTATTTTGCAATTTGGGAATTTTATGTTTCAACGGATTTGAATTCGGAAAGACCCAAATAGAAACTTGTTGCTCCCAAGGATCCATTTGGTTGGGAGATGGAAAAGTGTGAGGATATAAAATATTTTATTTATTTTTTATTTGTGTTTAGTTAGGGGAGTTGAAAAGTGGAGGGATGGAAAATATGGTTTGTCTAAATTTACTCTTATGTCTTTATTTCATTATATATAAGAAATACATTTCTTTGAAATAAAATATTACATATTCATCAATTAAAATTAATAAAATGGCATTTTAATAAAAATTAAAACATTATACCTATTATTATTTTTCTCCTTAATATTATATTTATTACATTTTATTATAAAACAATGGGAAGAAAAGAGCATAGAGATGAGATGGGTATTGAACTAGCAAAAAGAAGAAAGAAAACAAACAAGGAAGAAAAAGGTTTTAAAAAAAACACATACACACACAAAAGAAAAAAATATTTAAAAAATTAAAAGAGAGAACATGAAAACTAGAAAAGAACAAGCAAAAAAAGACGAAAAGAATGGGACAAAAAACAAGAGAAAAAATGAAAATAGAGAGACTTATAGTAGGTTTGGTAATTGTTTTTTCCCCTTATTTTCTGTTTACAAAAATAATTTTCTATTTATGAGACTAAAAAACTTGTTTGGCAACCCAAAATGAACAGAAAACAAAAACTGTTCTCAAAACTCAATTTGTAAAGGAAACTGAAAACATGCAAAAGATTGTTTTCAGTTTCAAATTTTCAAAAGTCAATAAAAATAAGTATTTAATTTAATAAATCTGTCTCATTTAATGAGATAGCATTAGAATTCAAATATTAGTAACAACTTATTTTAGTATTTTCTTTTTTTTTTTTTCCCTTCAAATAACTGTTTTTTAAATTTCAACTAACCAAATACGTTTTTGATTTCAAAAATACAAAAAAAAAAAATAATAATAATAATAATAAATTCTTTATATTCTCAAAAATAAGTTTTTGAAAATAGAAAACAAAAACCGTTACCAAACATAGTCTTAAATTGTTAAATGTAAAGAGGGGGCAAATATGTATCTCCTCGGTTACAACTTTGTAACCTGTGTTTTCTCTCCAAATTAGAGAGAAAACATTTTGGTAGGCTTGGGAGAAAATATCTAAGTCCTACCAAAATCCTGCCAACTTTTCACCTCAAACCAAATAATTTCAAAATCACTTTTCTCTCCTTTATTTTTTATCCTTTTTTGTTTCACCCCCTACCAAACGGACCCTTAGAGCCAAATAAATGCATACTTTTTTAATAATAGAAAAATTATAACATGATTATTCTGCTAAACATATAGTCAAATAAACCAATGAAAATTGATGTAGAGACTAATAACCCTAATTTTTTAAACTTCAATAAACAAGTAATTTTTTTTTTAAAAAAAGGTTGCAACGCCATTACTTCATTAGATGCATAAGGTAACTAAAGAAAGTTGATTGAAGGATCAATCATTTGTAAAACTTTATAAACCAATATTGCTTATCTTTTTTTTTTTTTTTGAGAAACAACAATATTGCTTATCTGAAACTTAAAAACCAAATGTACAGACTATATAAACTTTAAGCGATTGACATTGTATTTCAGCCTTCTATATAGGATTATCCAAAACCCAATCAAGACCTGCAAAACCAACAGAACCAAAGAGACCCGCCAAACCTAGTTGTCGGCAGCCCTCCCTCTTCCATTACTGATTTTGTCCGAATCTGATCTGTCCAACCCATCTCCCTTTCTAGTCAACAACAGGTCTAGTTCTTCTCCACTAGATCTAATTGGGTTGGGTGCGCGTTGGGCACAAATCCAACCCAAACCGAGCAATGGACACCATACTTCTATATATATAAGAGGAAGGACAGTGCATTCATTAATTTAGGAAGGCCAAATTAGCCTAAACAACAAGATGAATATTTGGTGGTACATCTTTCATCTAAATAGTTAAATTGGGCGAAGTAATTGCCTTTCTAGAAAGAGAATGAGCTACATTATTCCCTTGATGACGAAAATGTGAAAAACTTATGCAAGAAAAGAGAGGAGAGAGTATTTTCACATATTGAATTAAGTGTCCGTGTAGAGCTAGAAAGGGTTCTTTGTTCATAAAATCAATAAAAATAATCTCAAAATCCCCCTCAAAAGTTGCACAATTGATTCCCACTTCTAGAGCGAACTCCACTGCTCGTTTTGCTGCCAATGCTTCGACTTGAGCCATAGTACTGGAAAGAGGGATTTGCTCAAAGAGAGAGAGGATCACTAGACCTTTAGAGTTGCGAATCACCACGCCTAACCCAGCTTTGCTTTCCTTAGTGAAGAGTGCTCCATCATAGTTCACTTTGAAGCTATCTGGACTTGCAGGTCTTCATAAGCTTGGCTGACCGATGGACTTTCTTGCCAAATAGCATAATTTTAGAAAATTTTTAGGAAAAAGCATTCGGTCAAACTTATTTAGTTATGTAGCACTTTTTTGGAACTCAAGTTTACCAACATGCTTGGAACTTGAGTTTGGTAAACTCTAGTTTTACTTAGAACTCGAGTTTGACAAACTCAAGTTCCAAAAAAGTGCTACATAACTAAATAAGTTTGATCATGTTTTTTTTTTTCCTATTTTTTTTTTTAAATTATGCTATTTGCGGCTGACCGATCCTAGGCTTCACAACCACTGAGTTTAAAAATTGATACTCTTCTCTTCGTTCATTGGATAATTTGATTCAAGGGGCAAGCTTCTTGGTTCATTTGTGATTGGTTGCGACGATTCCACATAGCCCAACCCATAAAAGCCAACAAATCTAGATCCTTACCATTGGAGATGGCAAACTGAAAAATCTCTAGAAAGCTTCGGCCCTGCATATTGTGTAGCCACTGCGACTGAGGGTCCGAACTCCATACAGCCTGCACGTCTGAGCAGAAATAAATAGCATGGGAGCCATGCATCTTCTATATATTTTAGTTGCTCTGTTTTAATTCGCACAGCATATGCCAGGCTAGAGCCTAATCATTTTTGGATATGGGCAAATTTGGGCCAAGCAGTGTCCAATTTGTCTTGCAACAGGCCCATATTATTTTTTTAACTGTTTTGCAAAAGGAGGTATGATTCGATTGATCCATAGAATGACCTGTCATCATTAGTTTTGCAATGGGCCCCTATTTTTAGGTTGGCTTCAGGGCTTGCATAGCTCTTGTCCGAGGTACATCGTGTAAGTCCGTGTACCTGGTTCCTACTCCAAAATTTTGATATTGTTTTGGGAAAAAGGTTCAACAAAACTGAAAAATTGGTTATTTTTTAGACATACCAAATGGTCGGATCGGATCAGATCAGGTTGTAGGCCAAACGTGTTGGGTTCTAAACAAGTTGAAAACGGGTTGGTTTAATCGGGTTGCAAGCGGATTCGGGCCAACCTGTATTTTTACTTTTAAAAAAATGCCAAATTTTAGAGAGAATGGATCAAATCAATTAAGAAAATGAATTATACATAACACTATTTTTTTCGTTAAGTGAGCACCTACTATTATTAGACTATTTGTGTTACTATTATACATGTGAAGGGAGAAAAAAAAAAACAAATAAACTATAAAACATAAAACTTTCCATATCTTCCAATTCTGATAGTTTTGTATATGACTAAAATTCTTTACATTCGTAATAACAAAATCTTCCATGTTAATAACTCACAAGCATAATGCTTATAATTACAAATTTACAACTTGAGAGAGAGATAGATTCTAAGGAGTACAAAAAGTATATATTTTAAGTTTACACACTTCAAATTCAAAGTTCACTATTGATGTGGAATTTTGGACATTTTTTTTTTTTTTCAACTTTAGTTTTGTTTTGTGCTAGTTGACTTAGGGTTTGTAACTTAGTCCTAGTATTTAACTCTACTACTTAATATTTAACTTAGTGTTAAACATTTAGTAGTGTAGACGTGTAGTTGTAAATGATTTTACCTTTTGTATATTTTTCCTCTACTACTTAGTATTTAACTTAGTATGTGTTTGCGTATAGATGAAAAATGAAAATTATTTCATTATTCAGCTTATTTTTGCTACTATTCATGGGCCTTACTGCACTTTTTGGCATTATTTATGGGCTCTATTGTACTATTTCAACTAACTTTTACCTTTATCTACAGTACTTTCACCAATAATTTTTCAGTTTTAGCAAAATAAGCGGTATCCACCAAACACACCCTTAGTGTTAGACATTTAGTAGTGTAAACGTGTAGTTGTAAATGTTTTTGTCTTTTGTACTTTTTTTTCTTCTACTACTTAGTATTTAACTTAGCAGGGATGGACTCAAGATTTTAAGCTAACGGGGGTCAAAGTATAAAGGAAAAAAAAAAAAAAAACTCCAAATAGACATCTATATAGTATTAAAAAATTATAAATACACAAATTCATTGTTTCTAAATACATTAAGATGCAATCATTTACTAACAAAGACAAAAACAAAAACAAAATAATGTTTTTTTTTTTTTTAATACTAGGCTGGCTAGAATTTTTTTTTTTTTTTGGTTGAAATTAAAACTTTCACAGTAGTGGTGGTGCTAAAAAATTTAGCTTTTAGCACCTAAAAAAGTTACTTCATATATTTTACCACCTCATTTTACAATACACCCGATGTCAAATGTTCTTTTTTTTTTATCACTTCACTTAACATAATATAACAACTCATTAAAATAATAAAAGAAGAGAGAAAATTTGAGTTTCTTAATTGAAGGAAGAGATATAATAATAATCTTAATAAAATATTGTATTTTATTTCTAACAACTTGCTACAATCAACTGGTATTTATTACAGTTTACTGTAATTGCAAAAAATTTAGCTTTAACTTCTCCAATAACACATGATTTTTTGGTTCTTTGGTGGTAAAATAGTTTTTTTTTTGCTAAAATACAATCACCATTGTGAATAATTTTATTTTTTTGGGTTGGATAGTTGCTATTTGGGTGAGGCTAACTAGGCTTATTTAGGAAAAGGAAGGTCCAACTAAAAAAATAAAATATATATAATAACTATAAAAAAAAAGTTTTGGACCCAGGGAGACCCGAGCCCCCACCTGAGTCTGTCCCTGTAACTTAGTGTTAGACGTTTAGTAGTGTAGATGTGTAGTTATAGATGCTTTTGCTTTCTGTATTTTTTTTTCCATTTAATTAATTTTTTAAAAAAATAAATGGGGGTTTGACCACTACCACTGGTGGCTACTAAATGGCTAAATAGTGTCACTGTAGTGCTCTGTGCCTTTATGTCTATGCACCCAACACCTTGGCATGTAGTCTAAATATTTTTTAGAAAAAAAAAAAAAAGTTTAAAAATGGGTTGGTCACGGGTTAGTAGGGTCAGGTTGGCCCATAAAAAACATGTGGGCCACAGGTTAGCCCCTTTTTTATTTGGGCCAAAAAATTGGGGTTCAAGCTACGTCAAAACGAGTCGGTTTTGGTAGGGTCAGCAAATATTAGCCTGTTTTGCCATATCTAGTTTTTTATTATTATTATTTTTCTTTAGGGGAAAGGGGATTTGAACCATGGATCTTGGATGTATTAATTGAAAGCACAAAGAGGTGCATGATTAATGAATATCTGACATTAACTGACTATGCAATCATGTCTAATGATATTCTAAGTATTCACATCGATGATGTAAAAAAATATTTATTTTACATCCTCAAATACTACTTTATCTATTTTAATAACCTACTTGACAATACACTCAACATCCCAATTTTTATTTTTAAATGCAACATAATAAAATAATATAAACAACCCAATAAAATAAATATAAGAGAGAGAGAGAGAGAGAGAGAGAGAGAGAGAGAGAGAGAGAGAGAGAGTATAGAGAATGAATGAATGAGAGAGGAAAGAGGAGAGAGAAGTGAATAAAAGTGAATAAAAAATTATACAACCTTGCTACAAGAGTTGGTATTTTTACCAACTCACTATGGCATGGATGTAAAAAAATTCAAATATACAAACCCGAATAAAGTAGGTTTTTTTTTTTTATATTTTAAGAATGTTAAATAGCAATTTGGGAGTTTTACAACCCCCAATGCTAATGCTCCTAGGGTTCTTCTATTTGGAAAAACTAGAATTAATTATGTACCAATTAATTGAAAATTATACTCCTATGTAAGTCAAAGAAAATATTTTAATAACGTAAGTGAAATTGAAAGAATAAGATAGATAGTTAAAATGAAAGAACAAGATTTACTTGAACTTACGTACAAAACCCAGTGTAAAATCAAATTTTTAATTGAAAAAAATATATAATAGATTATTAAAATAATTTAAAATAATTCATGAAAATATTTTTGAAATTTTGAAACTTTTGGTAATTAATTTTAAGCCATAATAGTATACCAAATATGGCAGCTCCATCACGACACGTTGACGCCACCAAGTCTTGGCAGTTTTGATGACCCTCCAAAAATATTTATAAACACCCCATCCTCACCGCAAAATGACACAGTATTGACATGCTCTTCTAGGGAAGCCCCTCTCTCGCCCTCAAAACCCCACCTTCTTGTAGAAAGAATTAGTCAGTCAAGCACGGCCACGCTGATCTAAGTTCCAAACTTCACAGAGTCATATGCCCTTGCTGTGAGGGTCGGGAACCAATACCCTGTGGCCCAATTTGTTCCCTTTTTTTTTCTTCAAAAGAGGAAGAAACACATTTATCTTTATATGAGTATCTATAAGCATGCATGCATGTTAACCTATAGGAACTAAGGTTCACTTAATTAAATCCCTTTGGATTTTCGATAGTTGTATTTATGCGCAGACTGGTCTAGCAGAATAAGCTCATCTGCAAGAGAGTTAGGCTCAACTCACCCAACAGTGTAAACAGACTTGAGGCTTAAACTAGCAACTGTCCTTTAATATCAGGACACATGTTTAGGGCATAAAAAAAAGCCCCTACTTGACATTGCTCATTTCTTATTTATTAGCCCTTTAATTATATAATAATAATTCTATAATTGTAATTACTATTTAGTTAGTTAGTCGTCTTTTCTTTTACTTTTTTTTACTTAATATAATATAAGCTTTTTTATATATTTCAACTCAAGATACGAAAAATATTTTGAGTATCCTATTTCACTTATGTAGTAATTTTTATTTTATATATGTTTTTATTTATTTGTTTATTATTTTAAATAAAAAGAGCCTCTTATCTTATATCTTATAAGAAAGGGAAACAAAACAAGAGGACTATAGAGCATGATGAAGAAAAGTTATATATGATGGCAAATTATGGGAGAATCTTTTTGGATTATGTTGGGATCCTAGATATGTGAGACTTAAAACTTAGAACACATTGCCTTAGATTATGGCTTTGAGTCTATTATTATTATTAACTACTTGCTTGCTTTTGGTAAGTGGAACTCAACCACTTAACCAATCATGTGAGATAAGGTTTGAACTTAGGAATACTTGCTCTGATACCATAATACATTATCAATTGTCTTAAAAGTTTAAGTTATTAGAAAATAATAAATTTAATCACTTAATCATCATCCAAATTGATAGGCTAAGAATGTATTGACCCCTTTGGTAAATTAATCAATTAATTAGCCAAGTTAATTAATTAGATTCAATTATATGCAATAAGCGTGGTAGCACAAACAAATTACCAATTAAACTAAATGCAACAGAAATTAAATTTGACATGGGTGATTTGTTTACGAATGGGGAAAACTACCAAAACAAAACCCCACCGAGTAAATTTAAGATCACCACTCCCGAGCATAGTTGTCAGTATCGTACGAAACGCGATACATATCGTACGATACGTATCTTATCGTGTGTAAAAAGTTCCATATCATACTGGCGTATCGTATCATAAAATCGTATGTATCATACGATACATAGACAAATGCTTTAAAATAAGACTTTTTTTGTTAAAATTTGTACTTTTATTTGAATCTAACAAGTTGTTAGACTTGTTTTAAACATAAAATCATTAGGAGACTTAATTTAACCTAATAAAGTAACATATTCATAAGTTTCTTTCCCTCTCTTTCTTTTACAAAATTTGGACTACACAATATACACTTACATGCACTTCACTTTAATATTTTCAAATTTATTTTCTATACTATGGGTCCATTTGGATAAAACTTATTTTGCTGAAAACTGAAAACTGAAAACACTGTAACAAAATAATTTTTAAATGTGTGAATAGTGTCATGGACCCATTTTTAATATTTTTTTTCTAAATAAAGTGGTTGTAGGTCCCATGAACAGTGCGTGAACAGTAACTTTGTCTCCCGTACAGTGTAATCACATGCATGAACAGTTTCGATTACTATTCATAAGCGCTGGAAAAAAAAAAAAAAAAAAAAAAAAAAGAAAAAAAAAGAAAGAGAAAACGCAAAATGTGCAAACGCACAAAGACAAACACGGATCCAAACTGCACCTATGAATAAGATATTAATTGAAAATATATATATATTTTTTTTCATTATTGTTATAAGTCCAAGAAACTAGAATGCCAAGAAGAATTTTTTTTTTTAATTATTAAAATAAAAAGAACAAGAAAAGATAGTAAATGTTAATAATGACGATGAAGAAATAAATCTGCAAAATAATAAACATGATGACAGCATTGACTTAGACGGGATTGATTAGCCAATATGATGAATATGATAAAATAAATTAATTTTTGGGTCATTTGTAATATATTATAACTTTTGAATTTAAGCAATTTGAATGTGTATGTTATAAACACATGCTAGTTTGATTTATTTAGTTAGCTTGTTGTTGAGTGCCATTTGTGAGAGCCCAGGCAGACAGAAAGAAAGCCCAATAATAAGGGCAACAAGGAATTGACAAAATAGATAGCAAAAACCCATTTGGCCCAAGCGGCAGGAATAATGGATCACAGGCCCAACAAATAAACAAATGGGTCTTGAAGAGGCAAGTGGGCTCAAAGAAGCCCGGAAAGAAAGAAATGCCATCCCATGAGCAGTGTATGAGGTAGAAAAGCGAGAAAGGGCCGCCGCAGGCCCAAGGCAACGTAAACTAAGAGAGTAAGGGGTTTATGGCAGGTCCATGAACCCCAAGGATGAGAATAAGGTTATTGGGCCAGGAAAGCCCAATGAAGTTACTAAAAAGCCCATGGGAGTGTGGAATTAGCAAATGGGCCGAGGAAGCCCAAAAAAAAGTAAACGGGCCGTGGATGCCCAAAGGAAAGTCCAAAGGGACATAGGAGCCCATAAGTAAAAGCAAAACAGTGGCCATGACAAGCCACTGAGAAAAGGGATAAACGGCTGGCCCAAAAGAGGCCCAGCAGGATTAAGTTATTACGGCAGGAATAACAGTACAACGTTGTAAGAAATAAAGAAAACCAAGAGTGGGCCAAAGAAATGTGAGGCCCATCATCAGACAAAGTTCAGCTCTTGAATGGAGCGGGAAACCAAAGAAAAGCCCACATAAGAGGTCAGAAAACATGGACGGAGAGTCTCCAAATCATGGCAAACGCATGAGCAGTAGGCAGACTTTTGGACATATCTGAAAGGAAAGTACGCGCAAGGCTCAGGCACCACTAGCTTGTACCCAGCCAATATGGGACGTGGTGGGGCCATGGGCCAGAGGTAAGAGGTAAAAGGGGTATGGTTTGGTGGTGGGGAGAGGGGAAAAGACCTATTTTGCGGCTCCTGCCCAAGCCCTTTTGGGAGGTATGTCCTGCTAGGATGATAGACCACCCAAAAGAGGCAAGGTTGAGGGGAGAATCGTTAGGTGCATGCCTTGAGGGAAAGAGAGAGAGAGCATTTATACCGTGGCAGGAAAGAGTGCTACGGTGGACTGAGGAATAAAACAAACCTGCCTTTGTCTGGCAAGGGTAAGTGTCACACACCTTTGATGGTCGGCAAGTATGCCTAGACCAGACAAAGGCGGTTAAGGGGCAAAGTGATAAAAACTGGCCACAGCAGGCACTATAAAAGGACCTTTGCCGTGCCCTGAGAATGGATCGAAAAACAGAGTGTATTCACGGAGTAAAAAAAAAAAAAAAAAGCAGAGTAAAAAGAAAACAAAGAAAGAAAAGAAAAAGATAAGAGAGAAAACAGAGGAAAAAAGAGAGATAATACAATGGGCATGCACCAGTAGGTCGGTTTCCTTCTCTCCCCCTTCAAATCCTGCTCTCTTCCAAAAAACGTAGCAAGGATTCCTTTTGGGCAATAACCATTCAGGTCCGACTCCCTCAAAGCCATTAATCCCCACGGCAGGATCATTTCCTGGGAGATTATTTGCATTAAGAGGAGGCGTTCTCCCCTCTTTGGCTTTGCTTCGGCGGACCAAACTTAAAACTTGATTTATGCTCATTCTTGATTAGTTCATGTTGTTTTTCTTTCTCTTTTACTTTCTCTGTGAGTGATATTATCATAACTGTAATCATGTTTTATAAGTAGGGATTACTTGGCCATTTATTTAAATAGTCAGAATACTCTGTTTTGCTATTGTTATTATATCTGCCTGCCGTAACTCATCTGAAACAGTTCTGCTTGCCGTAAGCCTATTCCTGGCAGACAAGGCATAGTTTGTGCACAAACCGGCCCAAGTTAAGTTACAATTGGACCGGTCCCAACTCCCTTACTCAGAAACATTCGGGCCCATTACCGCAGGAGGCAGCCCAGCCCAACGCACAATACGCAAAAAAGGCCCCTACATTAAATTGGCGACTTCACTGGGGAGTTGGGAAGCAGATAGGGGCAAAAGGAAAAGAACAAAAAACAGAGCCCCTCGCAAACAATGCCACCAAAGTCCAGGACGACACGGAATATAAGTGTCGTACCCTCACAAGCAGAATCTAGGCCAACAACGCCTCACCAACAGCAACTTAACCAAACAGAAGGTGCCAACAGAACAGGGGCTGATCCTCAGCCTCAAACAAGAGTCCCTGCGAACAATGTCAACACCTTCATCGAAGTATTGCAATCATTACAGCACTTGCAGCAACAAATGATGGAAGAGATCCGTTAACTGAAGGCAGACAAAACAAAAGAGAAAGGCAGCCAGCATGACCCGGATCATGTGGCAGACAGAGAAGAGACACTGGCAAAAGGTGTCCCACGGAACGCAGAACAGCATTTCATTACCATGGTTGAAGTAGCGGCTCTCTTGGAGCAAGAGAGAGCCAGAACACCAAAGGAGAGGTTTTACGCACGAAGACCTCCCTATCCTTTAAAAGTACTCAGCAAACTGTACCCCGAGAGGTATGAACCAAGGGCCTTTGCCTAGTATGATGGCAGGAAGGGAAGTGCAGTAGAGCATGTAAGCAAATTTATTGATACTCTTGGCCCTTACGCAGCAGACGAGGACCTATGTCTGCGGGAGTTTTCAAAGTCACTGTGCGACCGGGCATACACCTGGTACATTGGCTTAAAACCAAGGTCGATCCCAACATGGGATGACATGGTGGATGTATTTTGCACTAAGTACTTCCACGGAGAAGAAACGGTAACGCTCGCAACTCTACAAGCGACCAAGCAAAGGAATGGTAAGGATTTAATGGAATACATCAAACGGTTCAGGGACATAGCACTTGATTGCTACGACCACTGTGAAGAAAGGACGTTAGTGGAAATGTGCATGACCAATATGATTCGGGAATTCAGAGCTGTCCTGGAAAATTTAGAAATTTTCCAGTTCGCACAGCTATTGCAGAAAGCTAGAAAGACGGCTCAGTCTGTAAAACCCAGTTTAGACAAAAGAAACGTCCCGCAGGCTATGGCGGTGTCCACTGGAGATTGGAAAAGGAAAACAAAGGGGAGGGAGTATGATACGCCCCCACCCTTACCATGTACTCCAAAGGAGCTGGATGTGTTACTTGACAAATGGCTAGCGGATGGGATCTTTAAACCCAACCAGGTTTCTAAAGAGCCCACGGAGGAAGAAAGGAGGGATCCTTGTTTTTGCCGCTTGCACAACTATGTACAACATCCCACCGCAGAATGCTGGGCGCTTCGCAGGTTAGTGCACCGCAGGATTAAAGAAGGCACATTGGAGCTAACCCAGCAGGAAGTCCAAAGAAACCCACTCCTAAACCACAAGGGAAAGGGTGTAGCAGCAGTGGTAATATGTGCAGACCCGGGAGAAGACGAGGAAAAAAACTTGGCCCTGCCTGCCCCGGCGATTACCACTCTTCAGCAGAGTGCCAAATTCAAAAATCTATTTGACCAATTGGGACTTACAGCAAAAGAAAGGAAAATAGCTATGCAGGCTTTAGTAAGTATCGCCTCCGGGGCAGGGGTGGAGTGCCTGTCAGCAGAAATGCCAGGAGACAGGGCCCTCCTGCAGGAATCAACAGAAATCACGTTCAGCAGTGAGGATATGGAGGTGGGACACCCTGATCATAGGAGGCCTCTCTATTTAGCAGCATCTATAAATCAAATCCCCATCAAGAGGGCCCTGGTGGATACGGGTGCTTCCATAAACCTCATTCCGCTGAGCACCTTGCAAGCCGCAGGAATCTCAGAAAGAAAGATCCAAGGATGCCCGATGGAAGTAACGGGGTTCGGTGGAAGAGGTGAGTACACCGCAGGACACATTCAGCTATGGCTAAAAGTAGGCCCTATAGCCTCTTTAGCTCGTTTCCATGTGGTCAAAACAGAAGTATCTTACCATGTGCTTTTGGGAAGGCCCTGGTTACACAAACACCGACTAGTCCCCTCCACCTACCACCAATGTGTGAAAGGAAGATTGAATGGCAGGATGATACGCATAGCTGCAAACCCCTTGCCATTCGAGCAGGCAGAAGCCCACTTGGTGGAAACCATGTTTTATGACCAATGGGCTCCATCTGGGGAAAATTCAGTTTCAAAGCCACGAGGCACCTGTGCCTAGGTGGGAAGACGTTCAAGATGACCCAGAGCCCGATTTAAAAGAACTACTGGCACGAAAGAAGAAAAGAAAAGAAGCGCCTGCCACAGAGCCAGACGAAATACCTCAGTGCACCAGGGTCCGAGGCCTTGATGGCAGGATTGTGTATAAATTATAAAGATGCGTGAGGCCCACAGGTGAGATGCAAGTGGGTCCCACCCAAAAGGGGCAACACAAGAGTTTGGCCTGTTGCGTTGCTGAAGGAAGTTTGGGAAAAGAAGAAGAGAAGGATGAGGCGGTTGCTGCAGAAAAGGACATCCAGGTTATGGTAGAGGAAGAATTGGAAGAAGTTGATTTAGGGTCTGATTCATGAGAACCAAGGCCTATCTCAATTAATGCAAGCCTGACAGAAAAGGAGAAGTCAGAGCTCATACTGTTGTTGAAAGAGTTCAAAAACGTTTTTGCTTGGGATTACAGTGAAATGCCAGGGCTAGATCCCGGGCTAGTTGCGCATACATTAAATGTAGACCTAGAGGTCAAGCCGGTGGCCCAGCCTACCAGGATATTCCACACAGAAATAGAAGGGCAGATAGTCAAAGAAGTGCAGAAGTTGTTGGCCGCAGGATTCATCAAGCCTATTCAGCATCCTCGCTGGCTATTCAACATAGTACCAGTGAAGAAGAAGAACGGCCAGATAAGATGTTGTGTAGATTTCAGAAATCTCAACAAAGCTTGTCCAAAAGACGAATTCCCATTGCCAAACATGGATTTACTAATAGATTCCGCGACAGGAAGCGCCATGTTCTCATTCATGGACGGTTTCAGCGGGTACAATCAGATCAAGATAGCACTAAAGGATGCAGAGAAAACTGCTTTCAGAACACCTATGGGCAATTTCTACTATACTGTGATGCCCTTCAGGTTAAAAAATGCAGGTGCAACTTATCAACGAGCAATGACGGCCATATTTCACGACATGATGCACCAGGAGCTAGAAGACTATTTGGATGACATAGTGGTTAAGTCAAGGAGGAGAGAAGAACACTTTCGTGTGTTAAAAAGAGTATTTGAAAGATGCAGAGCTTTTAAATTAAGAATGAATCCCTTCAAGTGCGCATTCGGAGTGTCCTCTGGGAAATTTTTGGGTTTCCTGGTTCACAACAGAGGCATAGACATGGATCCGGCCAAAGCCACGACCATAGCAACTATGAGACCTCTGGCCACAGTAAAAGAATTGAAGAGCTTCTTAGGAAAGGTCTTATCTATCCGGAGATTCATCCCTGGTTTGGCATCAATCACCTATGCCTTCACGAAGTTGCTTAAGAAGGGGCAAAGTTTTGAGTGGGGGGAAGCGCAGCAGACGGCCTTCAAAAGCCTACAACAGATAATGATAAACCTCCACACGGTGCAGGCCCTTATTCATAAAAGACCACTGCTACTCCATTTGGCCACCAACTCGTATGCCATCGGCGCACTAATTGCTCAGGAAGACGGAGGTGGTGTCGAGCAGCCGATATACTACATCAGCCGCGCCTTAAAAGATGCAGAAACTCGCTACCCAAGAGCAGAGAGAGCGTGCCTGGCCATTATATACGCTTCGCAGAGGTTGCGTCACTATTTCCTAGCCTACGAAGTATGGCTGATGACTAAGTCCCATGCCATTAAAGCTCAGTTATAACAGCCGATCCTCTCTGGCAGGATATCCCAGTGGTTGCTACAGTTATCGCAATATGACTTGAGAATGGGGGCACCTAGGGCAGTAAAAAGTCAGGCTATAGCAGATTTATTGGCACAGTTTCCAAGAGAGGAAGAGTTCCCACTGGATGATGAAGTTCCAGGGGAAGTAGCCATGGCAGAAGAAGTCAGAGAACAGTGGGTGATGAAATTCGATGGGTCTTCTACTACCCATTCCGGAGGGGTAGGAGTAGTTTTGTATCATGAAGAAGACAAGGCAGTGGCGCTGTCGTTTAAGCTGGAATTCCCGTGTTCAAACAACACGGCGGAATACGAGGCCTATTTAACCGGGCTTGCCATGGCGCTTGAAATGGGAGTCAAACATTTGAGAGTACTGGGAGATTCGAACTTGGTTGTCTGCCAGGCCAAGGGAAGCTTTTCCTTAAAGGAGCCCAGCCTAGCCCCGTACAAAGCGATGGCCCAGAGAATGGAAGAAAAATTCTCAACCTTCGAAATAGAGCATGCTCCGAGAAACGAAAATCGGTTTGCGGACGTATTAGCTGCACTGGGTTTGCAAATAATCTTTAAGGGGAGTAGCACTAGGTTAGAAGTCAGTAAGAGGGAAGAATCCATCATTGATGTGTTGAAGGAAAAGTTCTGAGAGGAACAAAGCGAAGGGGATTGGCGAATCCCCATAAAGGAAATCTTGGTGAAAGGAGACGATGCAGCAAAATTAAAGATGTTAAAAGACTATGCCTTGGTAAAAGAAGAGTTGTATCGCAGGATGCCAGGTGGGGTCTTATCCAGATGCGTGGAGTAGGAAGAAGCCCAGAGGAAATTGAAAGAAATACACGACAAGACTTGCGGGTCTTGCGAAAAAGTCAGTCTTTACCTCAGACTTCAGAAAGCGGGCTTCTATTGGCCAAGTATGGGTAAAGATGCGGATCAAGTCCAAACCCATTGTGGGACCTGCCAACTTGCGGCAGACAGGGAGGAAAGTTACGCTGTATTCGTCAGCGAGGATTGGAGAAGCCCTTTCATACAGTACCTAACAGAAGGCATCCTGCCACAAAAGCACAATGAAAGATATAAGATTAAGAGGTTGGCAACACGTTACTTCTTGCATAACATGGTCCTTTTCAAAAAGGGATATGATGGGGACCCTTTGAGGTGTTTGGGCCCTGAAGAAGCAAAAGAAATGGTGAAAGAAGTGCATTCAGGAGAATGTGGTGAGCACCAGGGGAAGAAAAAACTTTACAGGTGCCTGCTGCAGATGGGCTACTATTGGCCAGCCATGAAAAAAGATGCGGTAGAATTTGTAAAAAAGTGTCACAATTGTCAAGTACAAGCCAACTTGATTCATACCCATCCACAGGGCTTGCTCAGCATGGTCACCCCATAGCCCTTCCACATTTGGGGGCTGGATTTGGTAGGACCAGTCAACCCACCATCACATGGATACATATGGATATTAATGGCTATAGAATATTTTACTAAGTGGGCAGAAGCAATGCCACTCCGTAAGGCCACAGGGGGAGCCGTGGTAAACTTCATCAAAGAAAATATAATTATGAGGTTTGGGGTGCCCCACAGGATCATCAACGACAATGGCACACCATTTGTCAACAGTGATGTAAGGAGGATGCTAGAGTCAAGCACCACAGGTCATCACCTTATTACCCTCAAGGGAATGGGCAGGCAGAGGCAACAAACAAAACACTCATAAAGATCATCAGCAAAATGAGCCAAGAATATACGGGAGGATGGGCGATGCACCTGCCAGATGCTCTCTGGGCTTACAGAAAATCACCAAAGTTAGCCACAGGCTTTTCACCCTTCTTCTTAGTCTACGGAACTGAGGTAGTGAGTCCGGCAGAAATAATGACACCGTCCCTGAGGGTCATGCAGATGCGAGAAAAAGAAAATGAGGGAGAAGTCTTCGCGGCAGAAAGGTTCGAGGATCTAGAAGGACTGGATGAAAAGAGAGAAAAAGCCCAGGAATGCAGCCGAAGATACAGGCAAAAGATGACTGAAGCTTACGGTAGGATGACCAAGGAAAGAGTGTTTGCGGAAGGACAACTAGTGTTAAAGGTGGTAGACTATGTCAAGCGAGGCTTGGTAGGACCATCCAAATTTGCACCAAAGTGGGAGGGACCCCTTGTGATAAGAGAAACGCATCAAAGTGGGTATTATCGCCTAACTCAAATGGATGGCAGGGATTTGATGGACCCCATCAATGGAAAATGGCTAAAACGCTATTTTGCTTAGAGAAAAAAGTTATGTGGTTGTCCCTTTCTTTTGTTTTTTGTTTCCTTCACTTTTTCTTTTTATTCCTCCAAGTGACTATGTCACAGAAGAAAAAGTTGTAACGTGCTTTCATGAGTACGCAATGAAAAAGTACGAAGTATTAGCATCATGTCATAGCAATAGTAAAAAAAAAGGTAGCAAAGTGTAGCATTATTACAAACCCAAACTGTGGCAAACACACGCCAAATAACTACTGTAGGAAACATATAAGTGTTCTGTGTGAAGTAACAAAAACAGAAAAGCAGAGAAAATGAAAGGGAACCGCGCCATCATCAAAGGAGTCCGGAAATGAGGCTCTGATCTCCAAAACGACTAGGCTCACTAACATCGGAAAGAAGGTGCTCACGACGACCCTCCAAATCCACCACTTCTTTCTTCAAAAGCTCGATACGGGCATCTATGGCATCAACGGCTGGCTGAACTCTCCTCATAAAAAGGGCTCGGGCAACCTCACGAAGATGATCAAGAACAAACTTCACGGCAAAACCCACACTGATAAGTTCTTGAATCACAGCCCTCCACTGCAGGATTCTCTCGGCAAAAACAGAGTCGATGAAGTTATGCTCAATATCGTTCAACACGCACCCTAACATCTTCAAGAAATGCTCCCTGGTAGAACGGCCAAGACGAAACTCCTGCATAAAGTTGCCACGACTGCTGTAGATCATCACCAAGTGAGAAACGCAATCCTCAGGGACTCGGAAGCCATAAAAGTCTACGTAAGGGGGACTGGAAGCCCAGAAGTCTGCCGGACCAAGGTCGTTAACCTCCGGCTGGTCAAAGCGGGCAAGGAAGGTCACAGCATCATCCGGGACGGTAGCAAAACTACTACCCGCCTCAAACTGAGGAGGGATAGTAGGAAGAGGACCTATAAAAAAAGAAACGCAAGGCAAAATGAGAAGCCATGATACGGGAAGAGAAGACTTACAGAAAAGGAGGATAAAATGAAAGGAAAAGGAAACTTGCCAAAGCTACCAGGAATAGGCGCTACGGGTGTGGCAGGAGCAGTCATTCCCACGCCTGCTGCAATTTCTGGCCCCTCAGAAGTCTCTGCAAGCAGGAAGATAGGTGTGCAAATGAAACGCAAATACAAAAAAAAAAAAAAAAAAAAAAAAAAAAAAAAAAAAAAAAAAAAATGATGGGGAGGAAGGATACATACACATGAAGTTAGGCTCAAGCGAAGCACTCTCCTCTTCATCAGAATCAGAAATCTTTTTTCTTCAAGACGGGCGCATCATCAGGATCCTCGAGAATGTCATCGGATTCCTCTGAGGATAAGTCTGTATCAGGACCACGGGTAGCGGAGCCGGGAATGGAGGAAGGAGTAACAACAAGGGAGGCACCGCCCTTCGCAGCCTGGGAGATAGCTGCAAAAGGGTCACTAATCGAAATAACAAGCGGTAGAACAGAAGGAGCGATCTTGGCTTGAACGGTGGTAGGAGGAATGGCCCCCTCTAGAGGAGTAGGTCTCTCGGCAGGCAAAGGTGTAGTCTCACCAACCCCTTCGACATGAGTACCCTCTCTAGGTACCGGCTCGGTGGAAGGAGTGAGAGTTTTGGCAGGAGCCTTATGTGCAGCAGTAGAAGGAGCGGGCATTGCATCGGCCCCATCAAAAAGGCCTCCCATGGGTACACCCATGGAAGCGAAAATCTCCTTGGTGGTGGGGTGATATATGGATAGAGGTTCAGGCTCCTCCTAAAAAAAAAAAAAAGAGAAGTGAAGAAAAGGGACTTACCTCAGATTCAGGCGCATCAAGCAAAATGGGGTGGGTAACTGACGAGTCTTCCTTATGCTTGGACTAAAAGAAAAGAGGCAGAAGAAATTAGCAAGTTAGCCGCAAGAAAGTTAAGAAGATTTTCCAAAAAAAAAAGAGGAGGGGAGAAACAACTTACCCTCCGTTCAGCGGCAGATATGGGGTAAGGAGTAGTCTTCCTTTTGCTACCACGAGTTCTGCTAGCCAAAGGAGCACCTGTAGGAGGTAGTGGGGTGGCAGGCTTGGTTTTGCCAGCAGACTTAAGTTTGGCAGGAGCTTTCTTGCTCGGTAAAGAGATATTTGTTACTTTAACTTTTTTCTCCCAACCGGGAGGATAATCACCAGCGTGCCAGTACCATCCTTTCTTCTCTGCGTCCCACTCAAAGATGGCTGACCGGCTTTGTTTTCTAGCATACGCCAAAACAGACTTAGAAGGAAGCAGCAGGCGAGGGTTAACTAAGACAACCATACCTAGCCCATCAGGGGGAATAAGGGAGAAGCCACGGCTACCCGCTAGCTCATCCACAAATGTAGTCATCACTGCGTGCCAATAACCGTGCATGGGAGGAGTACAGAGAACCTCCCTTAATGAACCAGGAACTGTAACGGCGCTGAAGCGCTGCCTCCAAAACTCAAAAGCAGTATGCCGCAGGAAAGGGCGGACTGAAGTAGGCGATTCCATAAGGAAAGAAATGTCATCGGGGATATCTTGATCCAACCCAAACTGCCTTCTCACTCGGTTGGCAGGATAGTGAACAAACCTAATGCCTTCATCGGTTAGGTAAGGCAGCCATCCAGCATTAGTAGCAGCAAGATAGGTGATCCCAGTTTCATCAAAACTAACCAATGGGGTAGTGGTCCCAATGGTGTCGACAAACGAACCCATGGCAGAATCCATACAAGTGTAATCTGCACCCAAGTTTCTATAGGCTCTCCAAGAAAAACCGATGCCCTCGTCAAAAGATTCAACCACAGAATAGCCAATTGGCTTCAAACCAGACCAACGAAAAGCAAGCGGAAAATCAGATTCAAACCTACCACAAAAGTCAATAATCACTCTCGAACATGTCTGGTACTTGTCTCTAGCAAACCGAGCAGATCTACACTTTGTCAAGTACTGAGCACAATGCTCAAACAACAACTGTTGAAGTATGGTACAGTGAACGGAAGAGGTAACAATGTGGCAGGACCCAGCCTGACTCTCATCACTATGAAGAATGTCTAGTTGGACATACAGATGCCCCAAGAACATGGGAGCCAGCGGCAGGCTCACCCCGGCAGATATTTTAATAGTCAAATGAAAGTACAAAGGCTTTATGGCATAGTAGGGGTGGGACCCAAAGACAAATTTGCAAAGCCAAAACGCAACAAAAGCTGCGCGACGAGCAGCAACAGAAAACTTAGAGGAAGAACTCACCCAGTATGACAGCTTGGCGTTTCCAGCCATCCTTTTCCTCAATTCGGCCTCAATGGCCTCTTCCTCCGGAGAAAACTCTAGGGTGACAGGATCGGCATCGCAAAGAATGGGCAAGAGCAACTGATTAGCCACATCTTCAAGGGTCACAGTGAGTTCGCCGCACGAGAAAAAGAAGGTATGGGTGGTGGTACACCACCGTCAAACCAAATGACAGAGGTTATAGAGGTCCCGGAAGTTCGACAGGCAACGAGATGAGACTATAGCCTTCAAGACGCCGGCTCGTTGCAACAAACTCATAAAGCCCGCATCGGGAAGCTCACTGTCAACCCATTCTCTCCAACCCGAGGCAGTGCCGGACCCAAATTCGAAATGAATGGGCATGGGAAGCGAGATGCCTTGGCGAATGGCTAGATCGGGGATCGAAGATGCTAAAGGAGCCCAAGAGACGTCGGGGTTTCGCCGGGCAAGGGCAAGCCACACACGACCCGGCGACGGCGGCGCGTAGTCACCAGGAACTTTTGGAAAGTGAGGATGGACTTCATACCACGGGTCGATCAAGGGAGCACATTCACTGTTGGGGTCGTGCTGCGTCTTTTCCTCAGTGGACCGCTCCGAATCGGAATGTTCCATCTCCTTGCCTACATCGGGAACGGCGGGAGAATCGAAAGCAATTGCCTTCCCTTTGCGGCGGGAAGAACCTTGGCTTTTCACCGGCGACATGGTGAGGAGGCTCAGTCGAAGAAGATGGGTTTGGGTGTTTGAAAGAAAAAAAAGGAGAGTAAGAGACGGAGAGTGTATGTTCTGGGAAAAGAAAAAGTTTATGTTTAAAGCGCAGAAGGATTCTTCCTTAAATACCCAAGTCATTTATAACGGCACGAAGGAAGGTGACGGGTCAACCATCAGAATGGGATGAAATTAATGAAGCGGCGGCCCTGTTTAGAAAATAACTGCCAAATTGGGAAATTCGAAGAGACAACCCTGTTCACGGTAGGAAGGAAAATATATATAATATGTGTATATATAAGAAGAGGTCCACAACTTAAAAAGACCCGCGAAAAAAGAGAAGAAGAAAAAAAGATGAGAGAAGGGCAGAAACGCCTTTTCATTCATATATGAATCGCAGGAACGTTTCATATGTTCAGGGGACTAAATGTTGAGGGCCATTTGTGAGAGCCCAGGCAGACAGAAAGAAAGCCCAATAATAAGGGCAACAAGGAACTGACAAAATAGATAGCAAAAAACCATTTGGCCGGCAGGAATAATGGATCACAAGCCCAACAAATAAACAAATGGGTCTTGAAGAGGCAAGTGGGCTCAAAGAAGCCCGGAAAAAAAGAAATGCCATCCCATGAGCAGTGTATGAGGTAGAAAAGCGAGAAAGGGCCGTCGCAGGCCCAAGGCAATGTAAACTAAGAGAGTAAGGGGTTTATGGCAGGCCCATGAACCCCAAGGATGAGAATAAGGTTATTGGGCCAGGGAAGCCCAATGAAGTTAGTAAAAAGTCCATGGGAGTGTGGAATTAGCAAATGGGCCGAGGAAGCCCAAAGAAAAGTAAACAGGTCATGGATGCCCAAAGGAAAGCCCAAAGGGACATAGGAGCCCATAAGTAAAAGCAAAACAATGGCCATGACAAGCCACTGAGAAAAGGAATAAACGGCTGGCCCAAAAGAGGCCCAGCAGAATTAAGTTATTACGGCAGGAATAACAGTACAACGTTGCAAGAAATAAAGAAAACCAAGAGTGGGCCAAAGAAATGTGAGGCCCATCATCAGACAAAGTCCAGCTCTTGAATGGAGCGGGAAACTAAAGAAAAGCCCACATAAGAGGTCAGAAAACACGGACGGAGAGTCTCCAGATCACGACAAACGCATAAGCAGCAGGCAGACTTTTGGACATATCTGAAAGGAAAGTACACGCAAGGCCTAGGCACCACCAACCTGTACCCAGCCAATATGGGACGTGGTGGGGCCATGGGCCAGAGGTAAGAGGTAAAGGGGGTATGGTTTGGTGGTGGGGAGAGGGGAAAAGACCTATTTTGCGGCACCTGCCCAAGCCCTTTTAGGAGGTACGTCTTGCTGGGATGACAGACCACCCAAAAGAGGCAAGGTTGAGGGGGGAATCGTTAGGTGCATGCCTTAAGGGAGAGAGAGCATTTATACCGTGGCAGGAAAGAGTGCTACGGTGGACTGAGGAATGAAACAAACCTGCCTTTGTCTGGCAAGGGTAAGTGTCACACACCTTTGGTGGTCGGCAAGTACGCCCAGACCAGACAAAGGCGGTTAAGGGACAAAGTGGTAAAAACTAGCCACGGCAGGCACTATAAAAGGACCTTTGCGGTGCCCTGAGAATGGATCGAAAAACAGAGTGTATTCACGGAGTAAAAAAAAAAAAGAAAGCAGAGTAAAAAGAAAACAAAGAAAGAAAAGAAAAATATAAGAGAGAAAACAGAGGAAAGAAGAGAGAAAACAGAGGAAAAAAGAGAGATAATACAATAGGCATGCACCAGTAGGTCAGTTTCCCTCTCTCCCCCTTCAAATCCTGCTCTCTTCCAAAAAACATAGCAAGGATTCCTTTTGGGCAATAACCATTCAGGTCGGACTCCCTCAAAGCCATTAATCCCCACGGCAGGATCATTTCCTGGGAGATTATTTGCATTGAGAGGAGGCGTTCTCCCCTCTTTGGCTTTGCTTCGGCGGACCAAACTTAAAACTTGATTTATGCCCATTCTTGATTAGTTCATGTTGTTTTTCTTTCTCTTTTACTTTCTCTGTGAGTGATATTATCATGACTGTAATCATGTTTTATAAGTAGGAATTACTTGGCCATTTATTTAAATAGTCAGAATACTCTGTTTTGCTATTGTTATTATATCTGCCTGCCATAACTCATCTGAAACAGTTCTACTTGCCGTAAGCCTATTCCTGGCAGACAATGCATAGTTTGTGCACAAACCGGCCCAAGTTGAGTTACAATTGGACCGGCCCCAACTCCCTTACTCAGAAACATTCGAGCCCATTACCGTAGGAGGCAGCCCAACCCAACGCACAATATGCAAAAAAGGCCCCTACACTTGTTAAATATTTTTACATAAGTGATGAATAAATTACTTATTAGCTGAATATATTCAAAATTTATAATGAATATACCCTTTATATATGTATATCTATAATTTTTTATAAATTTTATTAAGTGTTTGTGTATTTTACGATACACGATACAATACGATACATGATAAAAAAAATAAAAAAAAATTCAAAAATCGATTCACGATACGATTCACGTTTTGACAACTATGCTCCCGATAATCCACTATTATCAAAACAAATGATTACAAGTAAATGTATCCCAATACCTTATACCAATCTACAGTTGAACCTTTACCCCAATACCCAATTGAACTTGTAATGTAGTGACAATCTCTCCTTTTAATGCACGGCTCTAAGTACGTGATTAACCAATCGATACACGGATCCCAGTACGTGACTAACACACCAACTTGTGAAGGATGTTGGTTGTAAAGTTCTTCAGTTCATCCACACGATAAAGATCAAGAAGCCTTTTGGTTACAAAATCCTACGGCATACAAACGCAATAGCTTCTTTAAGAGAAAGATGAACTAAGGCAAATTGTCTCCAGTCACAATATGCATATATAAAACCTTTTCATCAAGTTTCATCAACTGAGACGGCCCTTAAAATAATCCTTATATATGTCTAGAGTTATGAGAAAATAAAACCTAAACACACAGCATGGATATGCGTGAAAAACTGATCTGAAAAACTGATTTTCGTAATTCTCGATAGATACAGCTGTCGAGCTTATCTGTCGATTTTTGAAGAATTAAACCTCGATAGTTACATCTATTGAGATATCTGTCAAGTTTTAATGAACAACATTTCTTTACTTGATTCTTGGACAGATTTGCATGGCTTCAATACTTGGACTTGAACTCTTATTCCTTGAAGTATTAAACACATCATAAATCTACTCAATTACAAATAAAGTGTGTTTTGTCAAAAGATTAGCCAATTCTAAATAACATATGTTTATAACATATTCCACATATGTCCTAACACAAATAACCAAAGAAAGCAAATTTAAATTGAGGCTATTGGATTCTAAATTAATTTTTGCCTTCGTAATAACTCACATAATGATTTCCTTGTTGAGAATAGGTAAGCATCAGATATGGATCCGTAAGAATTTCTTTTCTTGAACTAGATGTAGTACTAACCAACACAGACTACTAAGCATGGAGATACATGAAACAAATACAATACACCTTAATTCTCTACACAATTAATACTCTCTCTCCGGGTAATAAAGGCCTTATTACAAGACTAAGCTATCACTCTAATACATGCTAGCAGGATAAAGGAAATCATGACCACTACTGCATTTCTTGACACATCTTTCATTCCGAGTTGATTCGTTCAAGCTTGAAACGTTCTTGAACAGAAGATATGTAACTTGCAGCCTTCGTATCGACGCTTTCATCACCAGGCATACCATAGAGGTTATCATATGGACTTATTAAGTCACGGCTGTTATCCTGTACTATAAATGCTACCTTCTGTTTTGGCTGAGCAAACACATAGTAGTCCTGGTGGACCAGAAACTCTACTGAAGCAGTTGATGGAGAAGACTGGCTTGGCTTAACCTTGGTAGTATATTGAACAGTTGAGGAAGGCTTGGCTGCTCTATAGAATGGCATCAACTTTCCCTTAACGAACCCTCTGCGCTTACCGCGATTTGCCTCCATGTTAACCTGAAGTTTGATCACTAATTCTAATTTGAGTACGTATTTTAGTACAAGATCAGGGGTCTATATATACCAGTTGTAAGGGTACTTTTTTTGTGTTGCAATTTGTACTTTGTAGATAGATATGAAAAAATATGAATGGGTTGTGGTCCCTCAGCTAAATATATATCTTGAAGCATATAATCTTCTTTAAGATTATTTCCAGGTTAGAAATAAATATACCAGTTTTTCTTTTTCAAACCGATTAAAAACTTTTACAAGATATGGAGAAATACCAAAAACAGCATATAATCAACATATATATTGTGGCATTTTCTTTATTATATCACTTGTTTTCTACAATGACTGTTTACCCTGCACTGTTACACTTGAAGGAATCAGACTTTGGGGGAGATGAAGGTAATGCTTTCAGAGTAAGGTTGCACAGTAAAATCCTATCATGCAGAATAATCTGATCCCTTCTCACCAGTTTTTCCTTATTTAATCATGATGACATGGTGATGTCAAATTGCAACTTACAATCTCGCAATAGATATATCTACTATGTGATTTTGATGATTCAATTTATTGAATTGTATAAAGTAAAAAGTGAACGAGGATGTATATTGTATAGATAAGAATGATGTCTTTTTCAACACATTGTGCGCTTACGGATCATTTCTTTTCAAGTTACAGGAAATGCTGAGTAAGAGATATTAATGCTAGATGATCCAATTTCCACACATTTGCATTTTGTTATGCAAGTGTGCACTTAATTATAATAGCATGTAATTATGGTCCGTTTGGACTGAGAGAAGGGAAGATGGAGTAAAGTAGAGTAAAGTAAATTTAGTTCAAAATTAACTTATTTTTAACTAACTAACTCTACTCTACTCCCCTTCACTCTCCCTCCTTTCTCCTTCTATCCAAATAGACCCTTAATTAATTGTACATAATAAATACTGTAATTCATAGAGTGACCTTCACATTATGGGTTCAGCCATTCAGGGCCATTTGAGCTTGGGAAAACTTTAAAGTTGTTCCATTCATGTAAGCTCTGAGAATTTTGAATCCTGTCCTCTCATTTTTATTTGATATGTATATAACTAAATTGCCAATGAAGTTTTGTTCTATTTTTATTTTAATTTTTTTTCTTAAAATTCAATAGTTACAATAGAGGAGGTGAATTTAAACAATAAATGTATTAGTCAAATGATAAACCAAGTTTTGATGCTAATATATTAGTCAAATTAAACAAACCCTACACACATACACAAACACATATATATATATATATATATATATATATATATATATACAAAATCTGTAAAATGAAATATAAAAAATATAAAATAAAAAGTGTATAAATCTGAGTCTACTTTCCTACGATGGAGCAAGCTACGGTTGAGAATTTCTATACTAGTCTGGCAACTTGGGTTGCTTTGCTTTACTCAGACACTACACCCTGGCAGCGATGAAGTTATTGCGCTTTTGAACGTTCAAGGATAAGATATTCTACTTGATTTTCAACAATGTCAAGTCACACATCGCACCACTGCTAGTGGGTATTTGTTGGGTTCTTTAATCTTCTCTGGAGTTTTGGACCATTTTACATGCCAACCTGACTTATATAATCTTCTTCTCTTTTTTTTTTTTTTTTTTTTTTTTTTTTTTTGAGAAGAATGAGTTATATAATCTAAAACTCTACATTTCATCAAGATTTCATGGCATGTCTGTGGACAACACTGTAGCACTTTGTGAGGTTTAACATATATTTTCTTTTAAAGAATAATTATTCATAGAGAATGATTATATTTTTAATAAAAACATAAGCAAACTACCGAATAATTAAACTATATGAATAATTATTACATTACAGTGTTTATTATAGTTTACCAAACATACCCTTAATATTATAATTTAAATGGGATTTATAATACGATAAGTTGGTCTTTTAGTTCACACTTTTAACAAATGATGTGGTTTCCAGTTAACTCAACTAATAAAATTTCTAATGGTTGAGTAAGAGATCTAGAGTTCAATTCCCGCTTACACCAAAAACCGATTGGTGTCTTGGTCTTATGATAAAGAGTTATCATCAGAAGCGGACGTCATAAGCTAAAAACTCTCTTAAAAAAAAAAAAAAAAAAAATTTAACAAATGATGATTTCATAAGAAACTTATAGTGATTGACACACTATCTTGTAGTTAGATTAGGATCCTCTAGAGCTTTTAAAATTTTATCCATGAATAAATTGATTTTTTTTTATATCATTGATAATTTACATGAATAGTATATAAAATATTTTCTAAAATATTGATAACTTATTTTTTTGAGGAAATAAATATTGATAACTTGATAAAATGAAATATTTAAAATGAATGAAATGATTTTAATAACCCTACAATAAAGTTATTTAAGAACTTTAGAAGATTTTAATCCCTATTTTGATTTCAGGCAATATTTCCTAGAATGGCATAATTTACTGACGAAGTACAAAAGGTTATGTCCTTCCACCAGTCTTTGTTCTGCTTTTTGATGCTTGGTAAAAAGCCAGAATCTTTTAGTGGACCAAAAGTAATAATGCTTATAATTTGTATATAATCCTTTTGGAAGCTAAGTTTTAGCTTACCTAGCAAATATATTAATTACTTGATGATGACGCTCTTGTTCTTCAGCTAGCTTAACTTGCGGGGCTGATGTTCTTTGTCACAATCGTTAAAAGAATTTCATTTAGTTGTCCCTACTACATGTAAAATAAAACCACCCTGTCCCCCATTCATCATAAGATTTTTTTTTTTTTTTTTTTTAATTGAGAATCATTCAACATAGGATTTTAAAACAAATACTTTATTTTATTTTTTATATTCTACTTTTTTTTGAGACAAAGGTAAGCAAAATATTATTAAGAAAACCCAAAACTAAAAAATACACCACAAGTTCAAGGCAAATCCGAATGGAAAACATCTTCCACATCCTCAGGCAGAGATTCTACCCATACATCAATATCTGCAGATAAAACTGCTTTTTTAGCTAAACAATGAGCTAACCTATTCCCCTCACGCCGAACATGCTGAAACAAACAACTCCTCAACGTTCCTCCAATTTGCTTAGATTCATCAATAATGTGACCAAACAAAGTACGACAGCGACCAAAGCCTTTCAAAGCAGCAATAACCCGATTACAATCACCTTCAATAATCACTTGAAACACACACAACTCTGCAGCAAACCTCACTACCCTACGAGCTGCCAAAGCTTCAGCCATTTCAACAAACTGAACCGAGCCAATATTCTGCCACAAAGCTCCAATAATCTGCCCATCACAGTCACGAACAACTACACCAACACCTGTTGACCCGGTTTCTGCAAAGAAAGTTGCATCAAAGTTCACTTTGTAATGATCCTGAGGGGGAGGAGACCAACGCACCAGGGACCGACGCACTGGCGCACTCTGCACTTGAGGATTAACTTCCCAAAACTCATCAACTAAGCCCCAAGCTCGCTCAACCAGTTCATGCAACAGCCACACTGACCAGCGCTCTCTCAACCGGTTACGGAACTGCCACAGACACCACGCCACAGTAGCAAAAAGCGCAACACGATAACATGAACCATGATTAAACAAAACATCCAACAGCTCCAAAAACGTCCTGCACTTTGCCTGAACCAAAAACAAAAAACCCGGATCTGTCATCCAAACCGAACGAACCTGATCACAAAGCCATAACGCATGCATCACCGATTCCGAATGATCACCACAGCCATCACAAACATTACCAACAGGGATATGCCAAGCCACCAAGTTCTGTTTTGTGGGCAAAGAATCCTTTGCAGCACGCCACAAGAAATGTCTAATTTTATGAGGAACATGGACCTTCCAGATTTTCTTCCACACCGAACCATCACCAGTAGGAGCAGAAGAACTTGGCAGCGACTGGTTCTCATTATTAACAAGCATTCTATATGCACTCCTTACACTATAATCCCCATCAGCAGTCAAAGGCCAGATCAAAATATCCTCCTCCCCATCCGCACAAACCTGGATTTTGCGCACCATATCCGCTTCCCATGGTAAAAAACAGCTTGCCAGACGCCCTGGGTCCCAAGTCCGTGTACCAGGTAGGAACCGATCACATACCCTACTAACATCATTATTGGTGTTGGGTGAAATAATTTTACTATGGTTGAGATCAGGCAGCCACCTATGATGCCAAACATCTATCATTTGTCCACTACCTACCCTCCATATCACACCTTTCTCAATGACACCACGTGCAGTCAAAATACTCCGCCATGCATAAGAACACTTAGGGTGAATTGGGGCATCAAGAATATTACCATTTGGAAAATACTTAGCACTAAAGACTTTAAGGAGAAGTGTATCTCGGTGATGAAAAAAATGCCAAACCTATTTAGCCAATAACACCTGATTGAACTTCTGAAAGTCTCAAAACCCCATGCCACCAATTGATTTAGAAGAACATAAAGAGCTCCATTTAACCCAATGAATTTTTCTCGCATCCCCACTACCCCACCAAAATTTCCGCATCATGGCTTCAATATCTTTGCAAAGACCCACCGGAAGCTTGAAGATGCTCATGGAATAAACAGGGATAGATTGGACCACTGCCTTAATCATAACTTCCCTCCCTGCTTGAGACAACAACTTTTCCTTCCACCCCTGCATTCGGTCCCAAATCCTTTCTTTGATCTGAGTAAAACATGCATTCCTATCCCGACCTACAAAGGAGGGCAACCCCAAATATTTCTCATAATTTCTGATGACCGGAATGCCAAGGGCCACTTTTAGAGCTTCCTGAGTAGTTTCATCTGTATTCCTGCTGAAAAAGAGAGTAGTCTTCTCTTATTGATCATCTAACTAGAAACAGTCTCATAAATGGCAAGCAATTCTTGAATTTTATTACACTCCTCAAGAGTAGATCTACAAAAAATTAAACAATCGTCTGCAAAAAACAGGTGTGTTAGTTTAGGCCCATTTCTACAAAGAGAGAAACCATTAATCACTCCTTCATCTGCAGCATTCTGTAAGAGAGCATTCAACCCTTCAGCACAAAAGAGGAACAAATAAGGGGAGAGAGGATCCCCTTGTCGTAAACCACGAGAGGGAACAATCACACCCTTTGGTTCACCATTCACAAGAATAGAATATGACACCGTAGTAATACACTCCATAATCACAAATTATTTTCTTGACTTTATATTCTACTTTAGATTTCACAAATTACAATTTTTCTCGTATGATTTGACTTTCTTGACTTTCTTTTAAAATACTCTTTCCGTCCTAAATTATTTGGCCTTTATTTTATTTTGGGATATCCCAAAAATTTTTTTTTTTTTAAGAGGGTTTCAACCTATGGCATCCGCTTCTGATAATAACTCTTTATCATCAAACCAAAATACCAATTGGTTCAAAGTGGATATCCCAAAATTAAGTCCACTTTGAAACGTCAAACCCCATTATTTTATGAGTCCAAATTTGGCAAGGATGGGGAGTAAAACCCATGTTTTACATCATCCAATAAGAAATTGTCATATCAGCTTTTTCCTTAAAACTCAATACATCCTACCACACACCTAATAACACCATATCAACATTTTACTGAAAACCTGAAATATGTTGTTTATTGAGATTTTGTTCTCTATAATCAAATGTATTTATGTTTTAATAATATGATGATGTAGCATATCCTTATTGGAAAGTGTAAACTAAAGGGTTTACACCAAGTCCTTATAAAATTTAATATCTTATTTTATTAACATTCTCATTATGCCCAAGAAGAATTTATCAGTAATTGTATTAAAATTTGATTCAAAGATTTTTTTTTTTTTTTTTTTTTTTTTAGAATCAAGATTTATTTGAAATTGAAGGTAAAGATTGAATTTGGATGAGGATTGGCTGTTATAGAATTTAAATTGGAAGATAAGTTTTTAATCTACAAGCAATAGAGTTTGTAATTGTAATAGTACACAGATAGAGTTTGTAATCTACAATAACTTTGAAAATTGAACATTGTAAAACTTTTTTATTGTTTTATATGTACAGTTGTTTAAATTTTCTATAAATTTGTTTAAGGGTAATTTAGGAAACTTCTAACTTAAAAAAAAAAAAAAAAAAAAAAAAAAAAAAAAAAAAGAAGACAATTAATGATGTCACCCTAAATAGTTGGGTTTTCTAAGCACGCCAAACATTTTGGGACTGAGAGACCAAAGTTTAAAATGAAAAAAATAAATAAATTTAAATAATTTGTGGAGCATAAGTGGAACACAAAAATTTAATCATAGGATTTGTATTTGGATTTTACTAATACAAATTTTGTCCTTTTTTTTATAACTTTATACTCCACCAATCTTAACTTACCATGTAGTATTTCACTATTCTTTCTTTCTCAAAAAAAAATCACTTTTCTTATAAAATAACTATAGTTTAAAATGAAAAATAAATAAATAAAAACTAGACCTATGACATATCATAATTAATAAAAAAGAATAAGGGAAAAACCCGGAAATGGGATTTAAATTCCAAATTTACACATCCAGAATTCCATGTTTTGTCGTTCACATAAATGAACACATTGGAATACAGTTGTATGATACCTCCCCCTCCCTTTCCAAATTTTCCACTAAAATATACCAAAGGGCTTTGCTTGAAACTCAAATATAGGCTGTCTAGTGAACCTGCCAAAACCGACCTGATCCAACCCAATCTACTGGGTTGGGTTGGTTTTTAAAGGTTGTTGGGTTAGGTCATGATTTTTTTTTTTTTTTTTTTTAACAGTGAGTCGGGTTTACAAATCCGCATAACCCGACCCGGGCCACCTATATTTAATATAATTTTAAATTCTAAAAAATATATAATATAATTTTGTTATTTACTATTTTGCCCCTCTTCTTAAATAAAACCCAAACCCTAAGTTCTTCTCATGGTTATTTGGTTATATATTTGCTCTTATTTGTGGTAGTGTTGTTCTAATGCTCAATTTAATAATAATAATAATAATAATAATTGTAGGGGCAAGGGCCCAAAATAGTATATTGGGCTTTGGGTCTTGTCCGAGGACATTGATAGGTCCGAGGAGGAGCAAATAGTTGTTAAACATTCCCAATTAAAGTCTCAAAGATGGAGAACAAGTGAGAGGTTGTCCAAGGAGGAACTCCTCCTCGGATATGATGAATGGAGTTCACAATATGTGCTCCATCAGTCAGCCTCATCCTCCAAGAAGCTTCAATGATAGATACATGCCTCACAAACATACGAGAAAGAAGGAAACCTAAAAATATCTAAGGGAAAGCTGCCACCACCGCATTAAATGCATTGCAACTACTTTTCTGGCCGCATTTATATGGAGAAGACCTCTGAACAATACTACCTTGGCTACCACAACTCACAGTACATCAGAGGGGGTGTCTAATGGGACAAGTACTCAAATAGAGGCTCGGATGATCAACAGGTGTATGGTGAAGATGGTCCAAAGGAGGATATATAAGGATGAAAGACTCTTCATGTAGATGGGATCGAAAAAAATAGAGAGGGAAAACTGTAACAATTTAAATTGTCTCTGCATCCAACTGTGATCAATATATATAATTGTGATCTCCTCGGACTGAGAGTCCGTTGATATCAATACTTCTTATTTGTGCTTGATTGTCATTTAATTCAATACTAGTCGTTATTCAATTCATTAGGGCCTAGTTCTTTAACTCACTTTCTACAAATTTATTGTATTGGGCTCATTTGGCCGAGACCATATATATTTTGGGCTTGGGCCACAAATCGGGACCCTACAATAATAATAATAATAATAATAATAATAATAATAATAATAATAATAGTAAAAAACAAACTATCCAACTCATGGGTCCAACTCGACCCATACACACCCTTACTCAGAGACATCATTTTAATGATTAGAAACGATTGTTGTTTATTGTCTTAAATGGCTCATAGTAGAGGTATGCGAAAACAACGATCGTTATTCTTGAGAGTGTTCGAGTCACTAGTCGTTGTTGGATTTAAAAAATATATATATTATTATGAATCGTTATTGATGTATTTCAAATGAAAAATAGTCAACGGTTACCGATATTTTCAAATGGTTTGTAGTACTTGTATAATTGTATAAAGTACTTATAAAAAAACAAAAACAAAAACAAAATTCTTTAAGCCAAGACATTGCAAACTAGTGGATCCAGGGGCGAAAGGAAGGGGGGGGGGGGGGGGGGGGGTGAGGGGTGCGGGTACCCCCCTAAACTTTCAAATTTTTTACTAATAATATTATAATAACCTGAAATACCTTATTTTCCCCCCTAACACAAAAGACAAAAAATATATATATATATATATCTCAATTTAGTGAATTCACGGTACCTTTCCTAGTAGTAGTAGTAGTAAACTTCTACTCCTACTACAATTCTATATATAAAACCAATGGGTCCCACTTAGTCATGATTAAAAAAAAATCTCTACATTGATTCATTGAATATTAGTTTGAACACAAAAACTTGATGGACTAGACAAAAACGTACTACAAGTCTACAACTATAATATAAAACCATGGGTTCCACTTGGTAATGATTAACAAAAAATAAAAAACAACAACTTTGCTACACCTCCCATAAAAAAAGGTATATATAATGCAAACAAAGTACGCCTCCCATAAAAAAGAAAAAAATTTCATTTCATGCCAGTCTCTTTCTTTGGATCTCAGAGTTTCTGTGGAGTTTTTAAAAACATTCAAGTTGGGTTTTTAAGTCACACGTTCACATATTTACAGGTATGTATACTCTTAATACTTTTGCTTTGATTTATTTATTTATTTAATTTTTTGAAGAATCAAATTATATGTTTAAACTGTTTATATTTAGATTGATCTCTTAATTTGACTATTCTTAACCATAAATTTATAATTCAAATTATATGTTTAAACTATTTGTATTTATAATGATCTCTTAATTTGACTATTCTTAATCATAAATTGTAATTGTTTTTCTTTATTTTAATGATATGACATATATATTTGTAGTTAATTGACATATAGTTGTTTATTTATTTTGTTATTAATATTGATTAATTTTTTACTTTCAATCTTGTCTTTTAATCTCCCCCCCCCCCCCCAACCTAAATTCCTGGCTCCGCCAGTGGATCGGATTTAGTTTTGGAATCATTTCAATAGGGATTAGGTCTAAAATTTATTGGATTAAAATAGGTTGCTATTCCTATAATTTATACTCAAACTTGACACGTTGAGGCAACCCAAAATGACCAACATCATTTTCACATTAAAAAAAAAAAAACTCGACATACTTTCTAACCTCTTTTTTTCATATTTGAAGCAATACAAATAAAAGAACATAAAAAATAAAAAAAGATAAGAGTTGAATAACACATAAATCCTTAATTCTATACATCGATAATTAATTCTAATATTCTACTAGTCTAATAATTAATTACAAAAAATAAAATAAAATAAACTTGCATACATGTTACACATAAAACATGAAATAAATTTAAAATAACCTATAAAGTAAGTGTGCTTTTGCTCAAAATTGGTAAATTTATAATTGTTTTTAGGCTTTTAAAAAGTTGTGCATAAGTAAATAAGTTAAAAATTAAATAAATAAAATAAAAAATAAAAAGAAATTAAAAAACTAATAAAAAATCACACAGTATATAAAACTTTAAGAATAAAATATAACATGTTAGCTATAGAAAAAAATAAATAATTAGCAAGAAAATGTATAATAAACTTATGATAATACTACTCAATGTTAGTAGTAAATACAACACTATATATATATATATATATATATATATATTTGAAAATTGCTTTTTAATATGATGAGTAATATTATTAGTATTTTCATCTACAATATAAAAAATGTAATATAACTTTAGTATACAAACATACATTAAAAATGATTCAACCAAAACATGAACTTTTATAATAAAGGTTTAAGAGCAGGTCAGGTCAAGTACATATTCAACCCAGTCAGGTTTGGGTCAAAAACTTATTAGACTAAAATGAGTTGGTATTCCTATAACTTATGACTTTTTTTTTTTTTTGTTCTGGGTTTGGGTGAATTATTGGGTTCAGGTCCAATTATACCATGTCTCCAAAATAGCCATTTTAATCCACTTCTAATTAAGCACATGACAAGTTGTGACAAGTTGTTTCTCTTCGCTAGCGAAAGGTGGCTCCTCTCCATCTTCTCCTAGGTTGTAGAATAGCCGTCCCTTCTTTGAAGGTGATTTTGTACTTTGAGGTAACAAGTTTACCTTCAAAGTTTTGTGGTTTTCCTTTTCTTTCGGGGTAGGGGAAACACTTTCTAGTTCCTTATAGGTTTTTGATTCTATTCGATGGAGGATTTGGCAAAATCTTGGAACTGCCTTACCCTTTCGAATGTTGAAGGTTCACAACTTAGCATTACAAAAGAGGACGCGATGACTGATTTTATTCTCGTTGCAAAGTTTCTCACCAAGCAAGCTTTAAATATTGAGGCCATTGCAAAAACATTCACACTCCTATGGAGAATAAAAAATGGCTTTAAGGTGACGAAGGAGAGTGATCATGTGGTCCTCTTCACCTTTGACAGCCAAGCAGACTTGGATCGAGTCCTTAATACCGAACCATGGAGCTTTGACAAGCATGTTATGCTTTTACACCGGTATGATAAGGAGGTTGATGTACTCGATATAGAATTTAACACTGTTACTTTCTGGATTCAGGTACACGATATACCAGTCCGTTTCCAAACAAGGGCAGTTGCTGAAAAAATCTATGGTGCAACCGGTCTAGTGGACAAAAACACGGATGAAGGAGAGACATTGGGAGATGGTTTTATCTGGGTGTGGGTTAAGGTTGATGTTTCCCAGCCTTTGTGTAGAGGCAAAGTGATCTCTTTAGAAAACGGCAAGGAGTTATGGGTATCTTTCAAATATGAACGACTGTCAAACCTATGCTACTAGTGTGGCAGCCTTACACACGATGACAGGGATTGCGAGTTGTGGATAGAGAGCGAAGGTACGCTGCCAGTTGAGGCTCAACAATACGGTGCCTGGATTAGAGCACCACCCTTTGTGCAGTCAAGACGAAACTCAGTCTCTGTTCTGGGCTTCTATAAAACAAAACCTGTTGGTCAGAAGACAACCTCAACCACCAAACCGTCTGAGAAGCCATTGATGGTGATTCGAAGAGGGGGACCGGCACCGGAGATCATTAGACCAGATAAGGAAAGTGTGATACCAAATCAGGATGGCAATAACTTCCTTGATTTTCAGAAGCCAAATCCGATGGAATCAAGCCCACCCATACGGATCAAGATATTTTTTGTGAAGTCAAGACTAAAAATCCAGCCCAAAATTTGAGGAGTCTATCAGCTGACCTATTTGAAGAGAAAATTGAGGAGATTAACCGAGATTTGGGGAGATTTGATGCTGTCACAGAATTATACTTAGAGCCAAACTCCTCTACGGGTAAGGAAAACAATTTGGAGTCAATGACTATCAATGAAATTTTTTTGAAGTCCACTCAATCACATGCAACACCATCATGTCAATCTCGTGTGTCACTCTCTACTATATCCGAAAATACAAACATCAACATAGGGAATACAGTTACTTGGAAATGTTTGGCTAGGTCCATCCCTGGAACAAATGTTATTATGGCAGAGGCAGTGAGGTCAAAAAGGAGTGCTCGACATACTGGGGGTCAATCTGAGTTACAGAAGAAAAAGAAAACTGTTTCTGAGGATGGCAAAGGTAACAATCTGATATTAGTAGAGGCTGGTTCCCAGCCCTGCCAGAAGTAATGAGTCTTTTATGTTAGAACTGTCAGGGGCTTGGGAACTGTCGGGGGCTTGGGAACCAACGTACAGAAAATTAGCTTGCAAAGTTAGTGAGGAAAAAGATCCCTCCGTTGTGTTTTTAGTCGAGACATGGACAGACGAAGCTAGGCTAATTTTAATTCAAGACCGTTTGAAGTTTAAACATAGGTTTGTGGCACCTAGGAGAAATAAGTCAGGGGGTTTGGTGATGTATTGGAAGGAAGAGTTCGACTTAACAATTGAGACCTTTTCAAAAAAACCATATCGATGCCACAATTTGTAAAAACAAGGAAGGCGAATGGAGATTTACAGGCTTCTATGGAGAACCAGACACCCAACTCAGACATGAAGCTTGGGCATGGTTGAGAAATTTGAAAACTCGAAATCAAGCGCCATGGTTATGTGCGGGTGATTTTAATGAAATCACGAAGCAATCGGAAAAATTGGGTGGAAGAGTTTGACCTCATGTACAGATGCAAGTTTTTAGGGACATCTTGGATGAATACGGATTTATGGATCTTTTTTTTGTGGGACCAAAGTTTACTTGGCATAAGCACTTTGATAACTTCACAATATGGGAAAGGTTGGATAGGGCGGTCACAACTAATGAGTGGTTCTCTTTGTTTCTGGATACACAAGTTCACCATATAGATGTTACTACTTCGGATCATAAACCACTATTGATTACTCCGAATGGGATGGAATGCAAGCAACAAGGCCATTTTGGTTTGAGCAAATGTGGATGAGCGAACCGAGATGTGGGGAAACAATAGAAGCTATTTGGCAGAAGACTTGTACAGACCCGGTGGGAGACAAAGTGATAAAAAAGATAGACACTTGTGGGGAAAAATTGACCAAATGGAGCAAAACTTTTTTCTAAAATGTTAAAAAGGGATTTGGGAAAAAAAAAAAAAAAAAAAAAAAAAAAAAAAAAAAAAAAAAAAAACAGCTTGCCTAGGTCGAGAGACTAGCACACAATGGGGGATCGGTGTATTTGTTGAAAAAATTGGAAAAGCAGATCAATAAACTCCTTGACCGAGAGGCACAGATGTGGGGGCAGCAAGCAAAGGTTCAATGGTTGAAAGATGGGGATAGGAATACGAAGTTCTTTCATAGCAAAGCTTCGCAAAGAAGAAGAAAAAATTATATAAAGGGGCTGTATAACAACAATGGGCAGTGGTGCACAAACCCAAGCCCTGTGGTGGACACTGTTTTGGAATTTTATCAAGCTCTCTTCACCTCCCAAAATCCAAACAGCTTTGATGATATTTTGGCACAAGTCCCTCAGGTCGTGACAGCGGAGATGAACCATGATTTGATTGCTGATTTTAAGGCCGAAGAAGTAGAAACAGCTCTAAAACAGATGGCACCTCTGAAATCACCCAAACCGGATGGTATTCCGCTTATTTTTTATCAACACTACTGGTCCTTGGTAGGTAGCGATGTTGTTGATGCAATTTTATTGTTTTTAAATTATGGTAACCTCCCTCAATCATTGTGTCATTCATTTATAACTTTGATCCCTAAAGTTAAAAATCCAGAATATATTTCACAATATCGCCCTATTAGTCTCAGCAATGTTTTGTATAGAATTTTTTCAAAAGTGTTGGCTAACAGATTGAAAAAACTTCTACCCCATTTAGTTTCGGAGCAACAAAGTGCTTTTGTGAAAGATAGGTTGATCTCTGATAATATTATGGTGGCCTTTGAAACCCTCCACTACATGAGAAACCACAGTTTTAGTGAGACATTGTATATGGCACTTAAACTAGACATGAGCAAGGCGTGTGACAGGGTGGAGTGGCAGTATATGGAGAAACTGATGAAGAAAATGGGTTTCGGTGACACATGGACAAATCTAATGATGCAATGTATCTCCAAAACAACTTATTCGATATTGATCAATGGGGAGCCACATGGTCACATCAAATCCATTAGGGGGCTGCGCCAAGGGGATCCACTATCTCCATATTTATTCTTGCTATGCACAGAGGGGTTCCATGGATTATTAAGAAAGGCAGAGGAGAATGGAAATATAAAGGGTGTCTCTATTTGTCGAAGTGCACCAAAACTAACACATCTTCTTTTTGCAAATGACAACCTTATTTTTTGCAGGGCAAAAATAAACGAGTGTGAAAAGCTCTTAGAGATTCTAGCCACTTATAAACGAGCATCTGGACAACAAATAAATAGAGATAAAACAACTTTATTTTTTAGCAAATCTCCCAACAGATGCAAACTTCAATAAAAGAGGCTCTTGGTGTACCCGTGGTCCAACAATATGAAAAGTACTTGGGATTACCAAGCTTCATAGGCCGTAAAAAGAAGGAAAGCTTTCTCAACATCAAGCAAAGAGTGTGCAAGAAGCTTCAAGGATGGGAAGGCAAACTCCTATCACAAGCCGGAAGAGAAATTTTGATTAAAGCGGTTGCTCAAGCACTCCCTACGTACACAATGTCATGCTTTAAACTCCCGGCTGGTCTTTGCCATGATATTGAAGATTTTTTTTTGGGGGCAGCAAGGAGATAGTCGAAAAGGCCATTGGGTTAGGTGGGAAGAGTTATGTAAACCAAAGGTGCAAGGTGGTATGGGATTCAAGGACCTATCACGGTTCAATGATGCGTTGCTTGCCAAACAAACTTGGCACCTCCTACATGATAAATCTACGCTTTTTTACCGGATTTTTAAAGTGAAAATTTTCCCACAATGTTCGATCATGGAAGCCACATGTCCAAGTTCGGCATCCTATGCATGGAAGAGCATCATTAAAGGAAGGGATGTTATTAAGCATGGAGCAATATGGAGAATTGGCGATGGGAAGTCTGTTAATATTTGGAGAGATAGGTAGCTGCCTCAAAAGCACTCACCAACAATTTTATCACCAAGGGTGGGAGGTCTAGTGGAAGCCAAGGTTCATAGTTTCATTGATGAAGAACACAGGTGTTGGAAGATAGCTTTGATAGATGAAACACTACTGAGTTTCGAGGCAACGGTGGTGAAGAACATGCCTCTCTGCCATACGGAATAGCCCGATGAACTAATCTGGCCTCACAATGCCACTGGTGCATATACTGTCAAGACTGGATACCGCTTTCTACAAATGGAGAACCAAAATCAACAACTTGGACAGTCCGACACTCATTTGCTCAAACCACTGTGGCAAGGTATATGGAATCTTAAGGTACCAAGAAAAGTTAAAAATCTGATATGGCAAGCTGCAAAAAACTCCCTTCCCACAAAGCAAAACTTATTGAGACGAAAAATCATCACTACCGATTACTGTGACCAATGCCAATCACAGCATGAAGATATTCTCCATGCTCTCTATCTCTGTTCGAAACTGGAGGAACTGTGGCTCACAATACCAGCATGGAATCAGTACAGCCTACGACAAATGACGACTTTTGTCGACCTTATAGGTTGTATTTTGGAGGAAAACAAGGACCCGGAGCTGTTTGCTATGGTGGTGTGGGCTCTATGGAAGAGAAAAATGAGTTAAGGTTGGGCAAGAGCTGTGACACTCTCGCACAACTCATACAACGAGTCCGCAGCAGACTGCCAGACTTTTCACTGCATAATACCTCCACAATATTACCTATGGGGAGACCTCCAACTCAGTGGTAGCCACCAGAGCACCTGCAATACAAAATTTATTTCAATGGGGCACTCTTCAAGGCAGAGAATTATGCTGGAATTGGGGCGACAATCCCCAACAGTGAGGGGCGGGTTATGGTGTCTCTATTGCAAAAAATCCCCCTACCCACTATAGCCATAGAAGTGGAGGCTTTGGGAGCAAGACGTGCAATGGAGTTGGCACTTGAAACAAGTCTTAATAAGGGAGTTTTAGAGGGTGACTCACCGGTTCTTACAAATGCTCTAAACACAAACTCTCATAGTCTTTTCACAATTTGGTCATATTGTAAACAATATACGGTATTTAGCCTCTCATTTCTCCATCCTATCTTATTCTCATGTGTGGAGGCACTGTAATCTGTAGATCACTCGCTTGCGAGACAAGCAAATTCATTCTCTTCTTTATAAGTCTAAATGGAAGATGTACCACCAGAGATTGTAGATGTACTTTAGCCTGATTTTCACAGCCATAGTTAATAAAGCTTTTGGTATTGATTCTCAAAAAAAAAAAAAAAAAAAAAATCCACTTCTAATTAATGATGAACAATTTTCCTGTAAGCGATAAACTCCTAAATAATAATTGTTTGCACTTTTTTTTAATGAATAATTAATAATTGTTTTCTATATTGCCTACTAATTAATATATGGATAGCTACACCACCTTTGTTAAGATTTATAGAAAAATGACATGCAATTCTCAAAAAAAAAGAAAAAGAAAAATGACACGCTCTCCCATGCAACCTTTTGAATAGAGATGACACTCCCCTTGAGGTTTGTATAAATGCAACAAGTTAAGTCATGTTCTCTTGTTTTCACTAATGAAATATAACAACTTAAAATAAAAAATAAAAATAATAATAAACCCATTACTTAAACAATGAACGAAATGACAATCTTCTCCCTTGAGACTTATGGATGAATAGCACTCTCCTTTTGAGGTATTTATAAATTAATAAGAATCTATTTTAAGTAAATGAAAACCTAAATGTTGCATTTATTCAAACTTTAAGGGAGGAGCGTTATTTAGGAAACGTTTAGAAGAAGTGTCACTTCAATAAACCTTAAGGGAGGTTGTGTTGGGCCCATGTGTACCAAGTGCAACCCATAATTTAATTAAGTCAATGGCTCATTAAACCATGCCGCTAGCAAAACGTCCTATTGTTTTTAGAAATGATGATATTCTAGGAGAACTTGGTAAAAGAGGCAGCTAGAGTTATTATAAATATAAAGATATAATTGTGTGTGATGAATACCAGAGAGAGAGAGAGAGAGAGAGAAATGTGCAAAGATTAAAAAAATGTACAATGAGTGTATAGAGAGCAAAAAAAAAGGCAAGAAGATTTTTTTAAGTTGAGCCATATAGAAGGGAAGAATAATTTGGGGCTTCTCTAAGGAGAGGCTTTTGGGTACTGCAATAATAGAGAATTTTATTTATAGTGAATGAAGATCTCACCAGAGAGAGATCAAGAGCTATCTCACTCTTTCAAGCCTATTTATAGTGAATGAAGATCTCACTGGAACAAAGATTATGACCACTAGAGTTAGGTCAAGCTAACTAGCTCAAGTGAGACAATTGTAAAACTAGTTTTACGTAGAGATAGAGAGGAAAAATGAGTCATTTGAGTTCCCAACAATTAATAATATGCAAAGTAACTTTTTGAGCGCCAGTGAGTCATGTGAGTTCCCAACAATTAATAATAAGCAAAGCAACTTTTTGAGCGCCAATGTGTGTGTCTATATATATATATATATATATATATATTAGAAAGAGATGGGAGATTTGATGCTTTTTAAGCACATATAAATTTTGCATACTATTAGAGTATCAGTATCAGCTATGCTAAAAAAATGTCATTTTGACACACTAAAAAGTTACTTTATCAATTTTAACACACCGTTTTACAATTCACCTGCATCAAATATTCTATTTTTCCATACAATACATTAAATAATATATACAACAAATTAAAATAATATATATAACAAATTAAAATAACCTAAAACCCACCCACCAACACCATAGCCAAAAACCCAAAATCAACCAAACCACCAGCCACCACCGCTGTAACCACAACCGCCAAAATCAGCCCACAACCACAACCAAACCAAAAAAAAAACAGCAAACAACCACAAAATCTATCACCTAAACCACTGTAATAACAGCTTACCGAGGGTGGGAGAGATCCAGCCAACGTGAGGTTCGAAGGTGGAGGTCCGAAATTGTTAAAGAAGGTGGGGATCCAAAATTGGAGATCTGAAGGTGGGCGAGGGAGGAGGCCCAAAGGTGGGGAGACCAAAGGTGGGAGATCGATGGCATGGGTTTGGTGGATGGAGCGGCAAGCTCGGCAGTGTAGCATGGTGGACAACTTGGTGAGATTGACGGCTTGCCTAAGAGAGAGAGAGAGAGAGAGAAGAAGAAGAAGAAGAAGAAGAAGAAGAGAGAAGCAGCAGACACAAGGAGAGAGAAAGAAAAGTTTAATAAAATAAGATTAAAAAATTTTAGCAAGGCTTTCCATACCTAGAGCTGTAAACAAGCCAAGTTTTGTCAAGTAATGTGTGTTTAAGCTTGGCTCGTCAGTAAAAATCAAATGCTCAAGCTTGGCTTGAGCTTGAGACAAGCTTAAAAACAACGCTTGAACTTGAGCTCATGAGAGTGCCAAAAAGCTTGAACTCGGCTTGGCTTGGCTTGATTAATTAGTTAAGCCAAGCTCGAGCTTAATATCAAGCTCAAACTCGAGCTTAAGTCAAGCTTCTTAGCTTGGGATCCAAAAAAATTGCATCATCAAATGCTTATATATATCACCAAAAATCAAGTAAACAAAAAAAAAAAATCTATAATAATAATATACTCATTTTATCATGCTTTTAACACTCGTGATTAGAATTTGTTTAAATTACAACTTTACATAATTAAATCTATCCATCATCATTCATTGTCTATAGTTTGAGTAATTGTTCAAAATACATTTTTTACATCCACATTTGTCATTCGTGCAACTATAATCTTCACAAATCTAAATAAATTAACATTCCAAAACATATATGAATAAACAAGCTATAAATTAATATTCCAAAACATGTGTAATGTCATAATAATGAGTTTATTTAGTAAACATATATCTAGCTATAAACGAGCCTAAGCTCGGCATGTTTTGTATTGAGTCCTATTGTTCACAAGCTTGTTCATGAATAATTTTTTTTGCTTGAGCTCGGCTTGTTTATCAAACAAGCCTAAAACTAAGACTCAAGCTTGGCTTATTTGTAAACAAACGAACATGAACGAGCTTTTTATTGAGCCGAGCTCGAATTGTTCATGAACAATTTGGTTCGTTTACAGCCTTGGACCATACCATTTCAAATATAAGAGGGTACTATAGCAAAATGCCAAATAGTTTGGCGTTTGAAACATCTGATATTACTGGGTTTTTGGTATTTGGTGTGTCAAATGCTAAAAATTTAACATTTAGCATACCTGATGTTAATGCTCTTAAGAGAGAAATTCATAAAATTCTCGAAAATTGCTATTTATAGAATACAAGCTTGGTTGTATTATAGAGATGATCTGCCTAGAAACTTATAGTAAATTCAATTGAATGAGCACAAATATCATTCTTAAAAAAATGATTAATTTATGCCTCTAAGCCTACTTCAAATATTCTATTTTTAGGTTGATTTTCTCTATAAAAAAATCCCCAACGATTTGCCCAGAAAAACTGACCATATTTTTTTTTGGATCGTGAACAAAGAACTTTTTTATTTATTTATTTATTTATTATTATTATTATTGTTATTTATACAAGATAGAAATTATACTCTAACTTTATCTAAGTGTATATACGTGTGAAACTCCTTCCTGAAAACTTGAACCCAAGCCTTACTCCTTACTACAAACACTTATACTTATGAAGTGACCATTGTGCTAAAGGTGTAGAGAGATAATAAACTTTATTATTAATTACACAGAAGCTACTACCCAAACACTGGGCTTGGACACTGAAAATAGGAGATTTCAAACACTAGTGTAAAATGGACAGCTAATAAGTGCAATGCTTTTGCCTTTACCAGTTCTGACCTGATCTTTCACCTTGAACGTGACTTTGATGAAAAAAATTTCGGAGGGACAGTAGTGTTAGTGCGTTAGTAGCTAGCTAGGCAATCAACACAATAAAGTAATGGTAAAGCAACAAGAAATTTTACGTGAAAACCTTTAAAATATTAGAAAGAAAACCACGACCACAAATCAGTTGAGAAGTACACTATTTTCTGGAAAAGATTACAAAAAAGTTTTACAACAAGCGATTCGCTTTTTTCTCCTGTCTCTCAAAAATGCTTCCTTTCATTCCACATCTGTATCTCCCTTTTTATAGGTGGACCAAATTAAGAGAAAGCAAAATGGCCCGGTGGCCCTTTTATTACACTGGTCATGGGTACTGTTGCATGGAAACAAAACCCGTCTTGTTGTTGCCTTCTTGACCATAATATATAAATGGCGTGCCTCCATGCATGTATCATGGTTGTAACTTGTAACACTCTTAGCAGTAACAACCAAAATTATAACTTAAAACACTTAAAACCTCCTTGCATCAAGCCCAGCAAACTAACAATTAATGAACAGTAACTCAATACCTCTATTGAGTTTACTCACTGTCTCTCTCTTTTCTCTCTCATGCACTAATCTACACAGATATTGGCGATGGCATGAAAATACTCTCGAGAGAATTGTAGCGCCAAAAGTGGTATGAAGAAAAGGTGGTTTAATTGGCCACCCACCGGTAGAAGTTAGCTAATTAAATAGAATAGTAATAGAGTATAGAGTTAGCTAATTAACAAAAACGAGGTCTTTATATTAAACTAGCTTGTAACTCTGTGCATATGGACGGATATATTTAAAAACAATCATAATTACATATATATAATTTATAATCTAATTAGATCTAAACCCTTCTGTTTTTGCATTCAATATACTTAAAAGATACACAATAAGATGCATAGTATAATAATCTTACATATATAATTTAAATATTATTGATAGTCATTCTTATATATTTTCTACACTCTTTAAAAAGTCTTGTAAGAATGTTATTAGGTAGAAAATGTAAATTGTTCATTTTTAAAAAAATATTTTTATGTTCATTAATTCTAGACTCTTTGGTTTTTGTATACAACAACTCACTTGAATAGATATTTATGATATAGTCTCACATTTGATTCCAAAATTATTAAAAAAAAAAAAAAAATCATTCAAACTCTCTCTTCCTCTAATTTTATATATCGTGTTAGATATATGATTATATTTTTTATGATTTATATATATTGGACTCATCATTTTCTACTCTAAATTAACTCATTTAGCAATGTTGAGGGTCATTTGTGAGGATCCAAGTAGAAAGAAGAAAAGCCCAACAACAAGGGTAGCAAAGAATCGGCAAGCAGATGGCAAAACCATTAGGCCCAAGCGGCAGGAATAATGGATCACAGGCCCATGAAATAAACAAATGGGCCTTGAAAATGCAAGTGGGCTTAAAGAAGCCCGGAAAGAGAGAAATAGCATACCCATGGGCAGTATATGATGTAGAAAAGTGAGAAAAGGCCGCCGCAGGCCCAAAGTAATGCAAACGAAGAAAGTAAGGGGTTTATGGCAGGCCCATAAACCCTAAGGATGAGAATAAGGTAATTGGGCCAAGGAAGCCCAATGAAGTTAGTAAAAGTCCATGGGAATGCAGAGTTAGTAAAAGGGCCAAGGAAGCCTAAAGAAAGCAAGTGGGCCAAGGATGCCCAAGAGAAAGACAAAAGGAACACAGGAGCCCATAAGTAAGAAAACCAATGGCCATACCAAGCCACTGGGGGAAAGAGTAAACGATTGGCCTAAAAAGGCCCAGCAGGATTGAGTCATTACAGCAGGAATAACAGAACAATATGGCAGGAAATGAGGGAAATCAAGAAGTGGACCAAAGAAATATAAAGCCCATCATCAAATAAGGCCCAGCTCCTAAGAGGAGTGGGAAGTTGAAAAACAGCCCACATAAAAGGTCAAAGAAAACAGACGGCAGGCTGTGTAGGCAAGCCTCCAGATCACGGCAGACGAATGAGCAGCAGGCAAATTTTGGACACATATGGAAGGAAGGCACGCGCAAGGCCCAGGCACCACCAGCCTGTACCCAGCCAATACAGGGCATGGTGAGGTCGGGGGTCAGAGATTCAGAGGGCATGGTTTGGTGGTGGGGAGAGGGGAAAAATCTATTTTTGAGGTTCCGGCTCAGATTCTTTCGGGGAAGTGTCCTGCTGGGATGGCTTACTACCCAAAAGAAGCAAGCTGAGTTGGTACCACTAGGTGCATGCCATGAGGGATAGGGAGAGAGAAAGACCCAAACCGTAGCAGGAATAGGTGCCACGACAGACAAACAAACAAAATACCCTTCTTTGTCTGGTGATGAGGGGTGGCACACAGACGAACCAGTGGTGGTCGGCTAGTACACCCAGACCAGACAAAGGAGGTTAAGGGCTAAAACAGTAAAATCCGGTCATGGCAGGCACTATAAAAAGAGGGTCTTGCCGTGAACAAAGGACAGAGCCACGACGGGAACCTTAACTAAGAAATAGGAATTTGGGAAAAAAAACCAAGAAATAGAAAAAGAAACGAGTGAGAAGGAAAGAAAGAAAACATCCAAAAAGAAAATAAGTGAGAATTAGAACGGCAGGCATGCACCGGTAGATGGATTCCCTCTCTCTCTCGCGAAATCCTGCTCTCTGTTAAAACCCAAAGGGGCCTCTGTGCATAAACCATTCAGGTCTGTTCCTCCTAGGGCAGTTAATCTCCACGGCAGGACTTTTCCTGAGAGATTAATAGCGTTGAGAAGGAACGTTCTTTCCTCTCTAGCTTTGCTCCTGCGGACCAAATTTTAGTTGATTTCCTAACATTCTGATTAACTCATACATATTAATACTTGTTTATTTTCGTTCTGTTCTTTTCCTTCTGTAAAAACGATTATCATTGTTGTAGTTGTGTTTGAGGGTTGTTTGGTCATTTCCCACTGAGTGGCCAGATATTTTATTTATTTTATTATTATTAAGTCTGTCTGCCACAACTTGTCTGAAACAGCTCTGCCTGCCGCAAGCACATTCCTGGCAAACCTGGCTTAGTTTGCGCACAAGCCGGACCAACTTGAGTTGTAGCTGGACCGGTCCCAACTCTCTTATCCAGAAAACTTAGGCCTAGTGCAGCAGGAAGCAGCCCAACACCACTAGCACAACCCACCACTTTACAATTGGCGACTTCACTAGGGAGTTGGGAAACAGATAGGGGTGGAAAAAAAACAAAACCCCTCGCAAACAATGCCACCAAAGTCCAGAACAACACAAAATATGAGTGTCGTGCCCTCGCAAGCAGAGTCCAGGCCAACAACACTTCACCAACAGCAGCCTAACCAAACGGAGGGTGCCAACAGAACAGGGGCTGATCCTCAACCACAGCCAAGAATTCTCATGGACAATGTCAATACTTTCATTGAAGTATTGCAATCACTACAGCACTCGCAGCAACAAATGATGGAAGAAATCCGTCAACTAAAAGCAGACAAGACGAAAGAGAAAGGGAGCCAGCATGACCCAGAGCATGCGGCAGACAGAGAAGAGACGCTAGTAGGAGGTGTCCCACGGAATACAGAACAATGTTTCATTACAATGGCTGAAGTAGCGGCTCTCCTGGAACAAGAGAGAGCCAGAACACCTAAGGAGAGGTTTTACGCACGAAGGCCTCCTTACCCACCAAAGGTTCTCAGCAAACCATACCCCGAGAGGTATGAGCCGAAGGCCTTTACACAATACGATGGCAAGAAGGGAAGTGTAGCTGAGCACGTGAGCAAGTTTATTGATACCCTTGGCCCTTATGCCGCAGACAAAGACTTATGTCTTCGAGAATTTTCAAAGTCACTGTGTGACCGGGCATACACCTGGTACATCGGCCTAAAACTAGGATCGATCCCAACTTGGGATGATATGGTGGATGTATTTCGTACTAAGTACTTCCACGGAGAGGAAACAGTAACGCTTGCAACCTTGCAAGCGACCAAGCAAAGGAATGGCAAAGATTTGATGAAATACATCAAGAGGTTCAAGGACATAGCACTTGACTGCTATGACCATTGTGAAGAAAGAACCTTAGTAGAAATGTGTATGACTAAGAGATTTTCCCAATTTGCACAGCTGTTGCAGAAAGCCAGGAAGACGGCCCAGTCCGTAAAACCAAGCTCAGACAAAAGAAATGCCCCGCAGGCCATGGCGGTGTCCACTAGAGAACAGAGAAGGAAAACTGAAGGGAGGGAATATGATACGCCCCCACCCATACCGTGTACTCCTAAGGAACTGGATGTGTTGCTAGACAAATGGATAGCAGACGGAATCTTTAAACCCAACCAGGTTTCCAGAGAACCCATGGAGGAAGAAAGAAAAGACCCTCGCTTCTGCTGCCTGCACAACTATGTACAACATCCCACCGCAGAATGCTGGGCACTCTGCAGATTGGTACACCGCAGGATTAAAGAAGGCACACTGGAGTTAACCCAGCAGGAGGTCCAAAGAAACCCACTCCCGAATCACAAGGGAAAGTGTGTAGCAGTAGTGGTAATATGCGCAGACCTAGGGGAGGACAAGGAGGAGAACCTGGCCCTGCCTGCTGCAGCGATTACCACTCTACAGCAAAGTGCCAAATTTAAAAATTTGTTTGACCAACTGGGACTCATGTCAAAGGAAAGAAAGATAGCCACAGAGGCTTTGGTGAGTATCACCTCCAGGGCAGGAGTAGAGTGCTTATCAGCAAAAATCCCAGATGACAGAGCCCTCTTACAGGAATCAACCGAGATCACGTTTAGCAATGAGGATATGGAAGTGGGACACCCGGATCACAGGAGGCCTCTTTATTTGACAACATCCATAAACCAAATCCCCATCAAAAGGGCCTTGGTAGATACAGGTGCTTCCATAAACCTCATTCCATTGAGCACCTTGCAAGCGACAGGAATTTCAGAAAAAAAGATCCAAGGATGCCCAATGGAAGTAACAGGGTTCGGTGGAAGGGACGAGTACACCGCAGGCCACATCCAGCTGTGGTTGAAAGTGGGCCATATAGCTTCTTTAGCTCGTTTCCATGTGGTCAGAACGGAAGTATCCTATCATGTGCTTTTGGGAAGGCCCTGGTTGCACAAGCACCGATTAGTCCCGTCCACTTACCACCAGTGTGTGAAAGGAAGATTGAATGGCAGGATGATACGTATAGCTGCAAACCCCTCACCATTCGAGCAAGCAGAAGCTCACCTAGTGGAAACCATGTTTTACGACCAATGGGCTCCATCTGGGGAAAGCTCAGTTTCAAAGCCACGTGGTACCTTTGTGCCTAAATGGGAAGATGTCCGAAGTGACCCAAAACCCGATCTAAGGGAGTTACTGGCACAAAAGAAGAAAAGAAAAGAAGCACCTGTCGCAGAATCAGATAACACACCCCAATGCATCAGGGTCTGAGGCCTTGATGGCAGGATTGTGTATAAGTTATGAAGGCGCGTGGGGCCCACAAGTGAGATGCAAGCAGGCCCCACCCAAGAATGGCAGCACGGGAGTTTGGTGTGTTGTATCGCTCAAAAAAATTTGGGAAAAGAAGAAGAAAATGATGGGGAAGTCGTGGCAGAAAAAGATGCACAAGTTGTGGCAGAAGAAGAATTGGAAGAAGTTGACTTAGGGTCTAGTTCACAAGAACCAAGGCCTATCTCAATTAGTGCAATTGACAGAAAAGGAGAAGTTAGAACTAGTACTACTGTTGAAAGAGTTCAAAGACATTTTCGCTTGGGACTATAGTGAAATGCCAGGATTAGACCCTGGGCTAGTTACACATACATTAAATGTAGACCCAGAGGCCAAGCCGGTGGCCTAGTCTGCCAGAATATTTCACACAGAAATAGAAGGGCAGATAGTCAAAGAAGTACAGAAATTGCTGGCCGCAGGATTCATCAAGCCTATTCAACACCCTCGCTGGCTATCCAACATAGTACCAGTAAAGAAGAAGAACGGCCAGATAAGGTGTTGTGTGGATTTCAAAAATCTCAACAAATCCTGTCCAAAGGACGAGTTCCCATTGCCAAACATGGATTTACTAATAGATTCTGCGGCAGGAAGCGCCATGTTTTCATTCATGGATGGTTTCAACGAATACAATCAGATCAGGATGGCACCAAAAGATGCGGAGAAAACCACTTTCAGAACACCTATGGGCAATTTCTACTACACTATGATGCCCTTCGGGTTAAAAAATGCAGGCGCAACCTATCAACGAGCCATGACGGCCATATTTCACGACATGATGCACCAGGAACTAGAGGACTATGTGGATGACATAGTGGTTAAATCAAAGAAGAGAGAAGAGCACTTCTACGTGTTGAAAAGGGTATTCAAAAGATGCAAAGCTTTTAAGTTAAGAATGAATCCCCTCAAGTGCGCATTTGGGGTGTCCTCTGGGAAATTCTTGGGTTTCCTGGTTCACAGCAAGGGGATAGATGTGGACCCGGCCAAAGCCACGGCTATAGCAACTATGAGACCTCCGGTCACGGTCTTTGGGCTTATAGAAATTCACCAAAGTCAGCCATAGGCTTCTCACCGTTTTCCTTAGTCTACAGAACTGAGGTAGTAAGCCCAGCAGAAATAATGACTCCGTCCCTGAGAGTCATGCAAATGCAAGAAAAAGAAAAGGAGGGAGAAGTCTTTGCGGCAGAAAGGTGCGAAGATCTAGAAGGACTTGATGAAAAGAGAGAAAAAGCCCAGGAACACAGCCGCAGATACAGACAAAAGATGACTGAAGCCTATGACAGGATGACCAAGGAGAGAGTGTTTGCGGAAGGACAACTTGTGTTAAACGTGGCAAATTATGTCAGGCGAGGCATGGCAGGACCATCTAAGTTTGCATCGAAGTGGGAAAGACCCCTTGTGATAAGGGAAGCGCTTCAAAGTGGGTATTACCGCCTAACTCAAATGGATGGCAGAGACTTAATGGATCCCATCAATGGGAAGTGGCTAAAACATTATTATGCCTAAGAAAAAAGTTATGTGGTTGTTCCTTTTCTTTTGTTTTGTTAAAAGCTTTTATGTTTCATTTACCTTTTTCTTTCCTTCAAATGACTATGTCACAAGACAAAATTATAACGTGCTTTATGAATATAAAATGAAAAAGTACAAAGTATTAGCACTCTATGTCATAGCAATAGTAAAAGTAGTAGCAGAGTGTAGCATCATAGTTACAAACCTAAACTGTGGCAAACACACGCCAAATAAGTGATATAGGAAACATGTAAGTGTTCTGGACGAAGTAACAAAAGAAGAAAAAAAAAGGGAAGGGAACTGCATCATCATTAAAGGAGTTCGGAAATGAGAGTCTGGTCTCCAAAGCGGCTAGACCCACCAATGCTAGAAAGAAGGCACTCGCAATGGCCCTCCAAATCAGCCACCTCCTTCTTCAGAATCTCAATCCGGACATCGATAGCATCAACAGCTGGCTGAACTCTCCTCATAAAAAGGGCTCGGGCAATCTCGCAGAGGTGATCTAGAACAAACCCCATAGCAAAACCCACACTGATAAGCTCTTGAATCGAGGCTCTCCGCTGCAGGATCCTCTCGGTAGAGACAGTGTCAACAAAGTTGTGCTCAATGTCATTCATCACGCATCCCAACATCTTCAAGAAGTGCTCCCTAGCAGAACGACCAAGACGGAATCCCTGCATAAAATCACCACGACTACTGTGGACCATCACCAAGTGGGAAACACAATCCTCGGGGACTCGGAAGCCATAAAAATGCACGTAAAGAGGCCTAGAAGCCCAGAAGTCTGCAGGGCTGAGGTCATTAACCTCGGGCTGATCAAATCGGGCAAGGAAAGCTGCAACTTCATTCGCAGGGTCTGGGATGGTGGCAGAACTGCTGCCCACCTCAAACTGGGAAGGGGCAGTGGGAAGTGGACCTATTAAGAAAAACACAAGGCAAAATGAGAAGTCATGATCTGGGAAGAAAAGACTCACAAATAAAAATGAAGGAGAAGATAAAGGGGAAAGGAAACTTACCAGGGCCAGCAGGAAGGGGGGCTGCAGGTATGACAGAAACAAGCACAGTGGGTACCGCAGAAACAGGTGCAGTGGGTACGGCAGAAACAGGTGCAAAAAGGGCAGCAGGAATGGGTGCTACAAGTACGGCAAGAGCAGGCATCCCTACGTTTGTTGCAACTCCTAGCCCCTCAAAAGTCTCTACAAGCAGGGAGATAGGCATACAGATGAAACGCAGATACATACATACATACATATATATATATATATATAAGGTGAACTTAACAGAAAAGAAGAGAAGACACATACCCATAAAATCAGGCTCGGGTGGAGCACTCTCCTCTTCGTCAGAATCAGAAATTCTCTTCTTCAGGATAGGCACATCATCAGGATCCTCAAGAATGTCATCGGACCCCTCAGAGGATAAGTCTGTGTCAGGACCACATGTAGTGGAACCGAGAATGAAGGAAGGAGTAACAACCAGAGAAGTACCGTCCTTTGCAGCCTGGGAGAGAGCCGCAAAGGGGTCACTGGTGGAAATAACAAGTGGCAGAACAGAGGAAGCGGTCTTGGTCTGAACGGCAATAGGAGAAATGGCTCTATCTAGAGGAGCAGGTGTCTCGGCGGAAAGAGGTGTAGTCTCACCAACCCCTTCAGTATGAGTATCCTCTTCTCTGGGTACCGGCTCGGTGGAAGGGGTGGGAGCTTTAGCAGGAACCTTATGTGCAGCAGTAGAGGGAGTAAGTGTTGCAAATGCCACATCGGCCCCATCAAAAAAGCCCTCCATGGGTACACCCATGGATGCGGAGATCTCCTCGGCAGTAGGGCGATATACGGAGAGAGGTTCGGGCTCCTCCTAAAAAAAGAGAAGAGGAATATAAGTACGAATGTGAAGACTAAAGGAACTATTAACTATATGAGGCAAACAAAAGACACGTGGCAGAGGGAGCATGTGTGAAGAAGAAAAAAGAAAAGAAGAAAAGAGACGTACCTCAGATTCGGGCTCATCAAGTAGAATAGGACGGGTGACTGACGAGTCCTCCTTATGCTTAGAATAAAAAAAAAGGGGGGGGGGGGGAAGTTAGTAAGGTTAGCCGCAAGAAAGTTAAGAGGTATTTTCTAAAAAAAATATATAACTTACTCTCCACTCAGCAGCAGACACGGGATGAGGAGTTGTCTTCCTTTTGCTTCCTCGGGTTCTGCTGGCAAGGGGAGCACCTGTAGGTGGCAGTGGAGTGGCATGCTTGGACTTACTTGCAGATTTAAGCTTGGCAGGAGCTTTCTTACTTGGTGCAGGAATGTTTGTCACTTTAACCTTTTTCTCCCAACCGGGAGGATAATCGCCAGTGTGCCAATACCATCCTTCTTTCTCTTCGTCCCATTCGAAGATGGCTGACCGATTCTGTTTTTTGGCATATGCCAAAGCAGACTTGGAAGGTAGGAGCAAGCGAGGGTTAACCGAAATGACCATACTGAGCCCATCAGGGGGAATAAGAGAGAAACCGCAGCTATCCACTAGCTCATTCTCGAATGAAGTCATCACCGCTTGCCAATAACCATGCATGGGAGGAGTGCAGAGGCCCTCCCTTAGTGAACCAGGAATTGTAACTGCACTGAAACGCTGCCTCCAGAATTCAAAGGTAGTATGCCGCAGAAAGGGACGAATCGAAGTAGAAGACTCCATGAGGAAGGAAATATCATTGGGAATATCCTGATCTAACCCAAACTGTCTTCTTACTCGGTTAGCAGGATAGTGAACGAACCTGATGCCTTCATCGGCTAAGTAAGGCAGCCATCCGGCATTAGTGGCCGCTAGATAAGTAATACCCGTCTCGTCAAAACCAGCCAAGGGAGTAGTAGTCCCAACAGTATCGACAAACAAACCCATGGCAGAATCTATGCATGTATAATTTGCACCCAAATTTATATACCCCTCCAAGAAAAATCAACACCTTCATCAAAAGACTCAACAACAGAATAACCAATAGGCTTCAAGCCAGACCAGCGGAAAGCCAACGGAAAATCAGACTCAAATCTACCGCAGAAATCAGTGATTACCTTCGGACATGATTGGTACTTATCTCTAGCAAAACGAGCAGGTCTACACTTTGTCAAATATTGGGCATAATGCTCAAATAACAACTGCTGCAGAATAGTACAGTGGACGGAAGAGGTAACTATATGACAAGATCCCGCCTGACTCTCGTCGCTCCGCAGGATGTCTAATTAGACATATAGATGCCCCAAGAACATGGGAGCCAACGGCAGGCTCACCCCAGCAGATATTTTGATGGTTAAACGAAAGTATAAAGGCTTTATGGCATAATGGGGGTGGGACCCAAAAACAAATTTACAAAGCCAAAATGCAACAAAAGCCGCGCGGCGGGCAGCTACAGAGAACTTAAAAGAAGAACTAACCCAATATGATAGTTTGGCGTTCCCGGCCATCCTCTTCTTCAGTTCGGCCTCAATAGCCTCTTCTTCCGGAGAAAATTCTAGAGTGGCAGGATCGGCATCACCAAGAATAGGCAGGAGTAACTGATTGGCCACGTCTTCAAGGGTAACGGTGAGTTCGCCGCACGAGAAAAAGAAGGTGTGGGTGGTGGTACACCACCGTCGGACCAAGTGGCGAAGGTTGTAGAGATCCCGGAAGTTGGACAGGCAGCGAGATGAAACGATGGCTTTCAGGACCCCGACTCGTTGCAACAATCCCATGAAACCCACATCAGATAACTCATTATCTACCCATTCTCTCTAACCCAAGGCAGTACCCGACCCAAATTCGAAATGGATGGGTACGGGAAGTGAGATGCCTTAGCGAATGGCTAGATTGGGGATTGAAGAGGCCAACGGAGCCCAAGAGACATCGGGGTTTCGCCAGCAAAGGGCGAGCCACATGCCACCTGGCGGCGGCGGCACATAGTCACCGGGAATCTTTGGGAAGTGAGGGTGGACTTCGTACCATGGATCGATCAGAGGGGCGCATTCACTATCGGGGTCGCGCTGTGCCTCTTCCCTAACGGAGTGCTCTGACTCAGAGTACTCTGCCTCCTCGCCTACGTCAGGTACGGCGGGAGGGTCGGAAGCGACTTCTTTCCCTTTACGGCGAGAAGAGCCTTGACTTTTCACCGGCGCCATGATGAGAGGGCTTGACCGGAGTAGATGGGTATGAGTGTTTGAGAAGAAAAAGACGGTGAAGAAAGGGAGACAGAGAGAATGTGTTCTTGGAAAAGAAGAAGTTTGTGTTTAAAGTACAGAGGGACTCCTCTTTAAATACCCAGGTCATTAATAACGACACGAAGGAAGGCGACGGGTCAGCCATCAGAATGGGATTAAATTAATGAAACGGCGGCTACGTTTTAAAATAACTGCTAAAATGGGAAATTCGAAGAGACAACTCTGTTCGCGGCAGGAAAAGAAAAAGAAAATATATATATATATATATATATATATATATATATATATATGAGGAGGGTCCATTGTTTAAAAAGCCCGCGAAGGAAAAGAAAGAAGAGAAGTAGAAACGACAGGAAGGTCTTTTATTCATATATGAACCGCAGGAACGCTTCATATGTTCAGGGGGCTAAATGTTGAGGGTCATTTGTGAGGATCCAAGTAGAAAGAAGAAAAGCCCAACAACAAGGGCAGCAAAGAATCGGCAAGCAGATGGCAAAACCATTAGGCCCAAGCGGCAGGAATAATGGATCACATGCCCATGAAATAAACAAATAGGTCTTGAAGAGGCAAGTGAGCTTAAAGAAGCCCGGAAAGAGAGAAATAACATACCCATGGGCAGTATATGATATAGAAAAGTGAGAAAAGGCCGCCGCAGGCCCAAAGTAAAGCAAACGAAGAAAGTAAGGGGTTTATGGCAGGCCCATAAACCCCAAGGATGAGAATAAGGTAATTGGGCCAGGGAAGCCCAATGAAGTTAGTAAAAGCCCATGGGAATGCAGAGTTTGTAAAACAGCCAAGGAAACCCAAAGAAAGCAAGTGGGCCAAGGATGCCCAAGAGAAAGACAAAAAGGACACAGGAGCCCATAAGTAAGAAAACCCCATACCAAGCCACTGGGGGAAAGAGTAAACGGCTGGCCTAAAAAGGCCCAGCAGGATTGAGTCATTACAGCAGGAACAACAGAACAATATGGCATGAAATGAGGGAAATCAAGAAGTGAGCCAAAGAAATATAAAGCCCATCATCAAATAAGGCCCAACTCCTAAGAGGAGCGGGAAGTTGAAAAACAGCCCACATAAAAGGTCAAAGAAAACGGACGGCAGGTTGTGCAGGCAAGCCTCCAGATCACGGCAGACGAATGAGCAGTAGGCAGATTTTGGACACATATGGAAGGAAGGCACGCGCAAGGCCCAGACACCACCAGCCTGTACCCAGCCAATACAGGGCATGGTGAGGTCGGGGGTCAAAGATTCAGAGGGCATGGTTTGGTGGTGGGGAGAAGGGAAAAATCTATTTTTGAGGTTCCGGCTCAGATTCTTTCGGGGAAGTGTCCTGCTGGGATGGCTTACTATCCAAAAGAAGCAAGCTGAGTTGGAACCACTAGGTGCATGCCATGAGGGATAGGGAGAGAGAAAGAATCTAGACCGTAGCAGGAATGGGTGCCACGACAGACAAACAAACAAAATACCCTTCTTTGTCTGGTGATGGGGGGTGGCACACAGACGAACCAGTGGTGGTCGGCTAGTACACCCAGACCAAACAAAGGAGGTTAAGGGCTAAAACAGTAAAATCCAGTCATGGCAGGCACTATAAAAAGAGGGTCTTGCCGTGAACAAAGGATAGAGCCACGACGGGAACCTTAACTAAGAAATAGGAATTTGGGAAAAAACACCAAGAAATAGAAAAAGAAACGATTGGGAAGGAAAGAAAGAAAACAACCAAAAAGAAAATAAAGTGAGAATTAGAACGGCAGGCATGCACTGGTAAATGGATTCCCTCTCTCCCTCGCGAAATCCTGCTCTCTGTTAAAACCCAACGGGGCCTCTGTGCATAAACCATTCAGGTCCGTTCCTCTCAGGGCAGTTAATCTCCACGGCAGGACTTTTCCTGGGAGATTAATTGCGTTGAGAAGGAACGTTCTTTCCTCTCTAGCTTTGCTCCTGCGAACCAAATTTTAGTTGATTTCCTAACATTCTGATTAACCCATACATATTAATACTTGTTTATTTTCGTTCTGTTCTTTTCCTTCTGTAAAAATGATTATCATTGCTGTAGTTGTGTTTGAGGGTTGTTTGGTCATTTCCCACTGAGTGGCTAGATATTTTATTTATTTTATTATTATTATTATGTCTGCCACAACTTGTCTGAAACAGCTCTGCCTACCGCAAGCACATTCCTGGCAAACCTGGCTTAGTTTACGCACAAGCCGGACCAACTTGAGTTACAGCTGGACCGGTCCTAACTCTCTTATCCAGAAAACTTGGGCCTAGTGCAGCAAGAAGCAGCCCAACACCACTAGCACAGCCCACCACTTTACAAGCACAAAAATTAAAAAAATTTGATTAGATGGAACACGTGCCGTAAAATTAAACTCTAATTGAAATCTAATTTTTACACTGAACTAACTAACTTGGTTCAAAATTTTAAAAATTTGATTAGATGGGACACATAATGCAAAATTAGACTTTAATTGATTTCTAATTTAAAATCTAATTAGATTTTCTTTCAACTTTACTTATTAATATTAATATATATATATATATATAGAGAGAGAGAGAGAGAGTGAGAGGTGACTTATAATCTTGAATTGTTTTTAGTTCTTAAAAAAAAATTAAAAATTAAAAAAAAAAACTCATAAATAGAAAATCATTCAAAAATTATGTTTTTTATGGTTTACATATATTGGACTTCTTGTTTTTTACACTAAATTAACTCATTTGGTACAAAAATTAAAAAACTTAGATTAGATGGGACACATGTCGCAAAAGTAAACTCTAATTGAAATCCTTTTTACATTGAATTAACTCACTTGGCACAAAAATTTAAAAACTTAGATTAGATGAGACACTTGGCGCAAAATTATATTCTAATTGAATTCCAATTTGAAATCTAATTGGATTTTCTCTCAGTTTTACCTATTATTATACATCTAGATTTGGCTAAAATGCATACAAACAAACACAACTTTGTACTCTAGAATATGAGAAAACTCATTGTGTATCGATATATGTAAACATGAGTAAATCTAATATCACAAACTTTTCTACAATTTTACCACAATGGCGACTCATGAGTGGTGAAATCATGGACCCACTATTTTATTTTCACCACTTACGAATTGTCATGTAGCAAAATTGTAATAAAATTATGGAAAAGTTTGTGGTACTAATAAACACACTCTCACATGAGAATGTGCGCCTTATAGACATGGCAAAATGGGCGGGGCGGGTCGGGTTCAAGTCGAGTTGATTGGGTTGTGGGTCAAAAACAAGTCATTTTAAGCAGGTTAAAAACGGGTTCGGGTCAATCGGGTTTCGGGTTGGGTTGACCCATATTTTTCACATGAATTTTTTTTTATAAAGAAAACAACATGTATTTGCCATTTGGAAAGTCATGTAACAAATTACTTGATATAAAATGCATTATTTTGAATTCACCACTTATATCAAGAATGAACTAAGTTAAACTTATTAATACTTATTCAATAATTTTTAAATTATACAAATCCTAACATTGCTATCTAAAACAAAATAACACAAAGATAAGTAAAATAAATACACAAGTTTTATTTCTACACAATATCAACGTCCCAAAATATAAAACAAAATTACAAATGACTTATTAGATAACTCATTTAATAAAGAATAAAAACATATAAGAAATTTACAATCTTGAAAATTAATTTTATAATCTATTATCAATTATAGTTGGCACTCTATTTCAATTTGAGATATACATTCAAGTTTGATTGTTTACTTATTTATACATGATCTCTTTTATGAATATCATATCATTGTTAAGCAAAACACACTCTAAGAAATATCATAATTTATTTTGAAAAGTTGTTTACTTTGGACATAAATTGTTAAAAAATAGGTCTAAGCATTCATAATTTATGCTAATTTGATACTTTGGCTTCACTATTTTCACACTTGTGAATGGTTCTCACACATGTCTACAATTTTAAATCTATGTTTTTAACTCTACTGTAACCAGATTATCTTGGCATGTACTTTGCTATTTTATATCTAAAAATCTTTATTCATTACAGAATGGTTAACCATTTATCTTTCAATTAATTTGCATGCAGTTATGTAAATATCTCAATTGTTTCCTTAAAACTCATAAAAAACAACTAAACCAATATTTTCTTAATTTTATTATTTTTCTACCAAAAAAATTAAAAATGGTTCGGGTCGGGTTGGATTGACCCAAAAAAAAAAAGTTGGGTCACGGGTCAACCTATTTTTACTTTGGATAAAAAAATTAGGTTTGATTCGAGTATTTTTCAGATCGAATCTAGTCGGATTAGAAAATTCTAACCCGTATTGCCATCTCTACCATATGCCATCTCCTAGAGCAATGTGATGGGGTGTCAGTCATCTCTATCAATTATCAAAGCATAAAGTTTTCAAAGACGTTGGTTGTTTGGTCTTGAAGGCATACAATTCATGGCACATGTTGGCTGCAGTGTAATTTGTACTGTGGTTCGTGGTTTATGCTTGACTTCAATTCTACGTTGTTTTTTTTTTGGGCCTTTTGTCGGTCTAGTCTAGGTGTATGTTCTACCTTCCCTAGAATCATTGTTTCAGCGTAATGTCCTTTAATTGGGCCCCAACACACCCATTCCATGCCCAACTTTCTGTCTTCCAGTGATCATTTACCGCCATATATGCCATAGTTTGGTCTAACAATATTACTCTTACCTGTCATGTCATTAATATTTCCTTCCTATTTACTTAAATGCCACCTGCATACAACTTGAATATTATAAAATATTTCAAAATTAAAACAATGCTATATTTTTTAATACGGTATATTTCAATGACTACTCCTCAGGTTTGGACAAATACTCAGGAGGTTCAAAAGATTTCAAAACTGATCATTTCAGTCCTTAAGTCCAAGCAGACTCTAATGCCGTTATTTATTTTTAGTTTCTCTATCTCACCCCTAAACCTTTCTTCTCTCGTCCTTCTTTCTTCTCACTCTCTTTGACTTCCTCATCCTTCTTCCACTCTTAGGCCTCTCTTTGACTCTCTCATCCCTTTCTTCTATCTCTCGTGGTCTTCGCAACGACGTCGTGGTGTGGGTAAGTGGTGTTCGTGGGTTTTGGTGTGGATCGGTGTTTGTTCTTGTGGTCTTTGGCTGACGACGTACTGTGGGTTAGCAGTGGTTCATGGGTTTTAGTGTGGATCGGCGTCGGCATTTGGGTTATTTGTAGGTCAGTGGAGGAGGTGTGGATTTTGGTTTGGATCAGTTATGGGTCGGCGGTGGAGGTTTGTGATTTTGGTTTGGATCAGCGGTGGGTCGGTGAAGGTTTATGGATTTTGATTTGGATCGGCGAGGTGGGTTTGCTTTGGTTTGAGCAAAGGTTTTGTGGGCTTGTTGAGGTTTGAGCAAAGGTTTTCTCTTTCTGATGAAGATGCCGAGATTGAGAGCCATTGGTAAGGAAAATGGTTTTGGTGATGGAGTGAGCAGTGTTTGTGAAATTGAGAAGATGTTTTGGGTTTTTGGTTAAGAAAGGTTTTGATTTATTGGGTTTGGTTTTGGATTAGGATTTTGAGTTGAGAGGCTGATTGTTTTTGTCACGGTTTTTAATGGTTTTGTGATTTTTGTTGTGTTTTCCGTTTTGATTGTTGAATCCATTTAAGCATTTTCTTTCCCTGTTTGTTTACTAAGAAAGTTATCAGTCAAGAAAGAGAAGAGAGATAGTCAGAAAAAGGGATGAGAGGACTGAGGTTAATGGCATTAGAGTCCGTTTGTACTTAGGGACTAAAAGGGTCAGTTTTGTAATTTTCTGGACCTCCTTAGTATTTGTCCGAACCTCAAGGGTAGTTAGCGAAATTTACCCTTTTTAATATTATATAAGTTCAAGTAGCTTTATTAGTTGAACAAAAAAAGCATCCTTAATATATGGTATTTATATCATTATTGGTGAATAATAAAAAATGTCTCTTTAAAATTATATAATTTCTCCAACGAGATAAGATTCCCTTTGGTCAAATCTTCTAATTTCCTCCTATTTTTATTTAAATGTAAAACATATAACATTTAAAAATTAAATAAATGTCATGTATCACACATTCGGCAAAAAATAGAAAGGATTTGTTTGAACAAATAAATTAATTTTAGTTTTTGTGATTGTGATTGTGATTGTGGTTGCTTGCATTGAAATGGACAGTCATATAAATCAAATTACCTTAAACATGCATGTACAAATCGCATTAAACTTTAAAATATTCACAAATATAAGTATCAGGACATAAACTTACAAGCATACTATATATGAAGATCTCATAGGCCTAAAAAACTAATAGACTAATTCCTATTATATGGTCTCTGAAGTGTGTTATGTTATGTGCTCTAAATAAATTCTCAGGTTTGTTGGCTTGTTCGTCATGTTTCTTTATTGAATAAGACCTTTATTTATATCTTAAGGATCTGGTAGTTACCTTCCCAAGATCTTTAATGACGGCTACCATAATCTACCGTAATCATTCAAGTTTATATTATTGGGTTTTGACCTTAATTATATTCTTACCAAACTAATATTTGGTCTAACAGGAATTAGAAGATTCAATTGAATAATTATATTTACAAAAAAAATTTAATTGACAAGGAGGGTATAAAACGATGGGATTAATGACCTCTTTTTTATTGTTTGACCAAAAAAGAGAAGTAACTAAGGGCATGTTTGGTTTGAGAATCCCTCAAAACTCAATTCTCAAAATTCAATTCCCATCCCTCAAAACACTAACTCATATCTCATATTTTAATTCTCTATTTTTTCTCCAAACTTATCCAACAATGTGTTTGGCTTAAATATTTCATTCAGTTTTCATCTTAAAAACTGAACTTTTACTTAAAATGGTGGAGCTCACACATCTGTTGAGTCAGAATGATCCATACTTACCCACATGAACATCCCACTCTAGTTGAGACAAAAAAACCCAGCCACCCCACCTCTACCACCACCGACAACCCAACCACCCATTTCCTACCACCGCCGACCACTACACAAATCACAAAAAATCCAAACCCATCCACCATAGCAGATTTACTCACACCACCTTCAACACCACAACCGACAACCCCATAAAACCCATAAACTCTAAACGCAAAAATCAAGCCCAAAAAGCACAACCCAATCTAAACACAAATCACAAACCCAAATGGGAGAAGCGGGTGTGAAGAAAGAAAGAAAAAAAGAAAAAAAGAATAAGCTAAGAGAAGAATTGGTGTGAAAAGAAAGAATAAACCAAGAGAAGAATCGGTGTGAAGAAGAAAGAGAGAAAGAAAAGAGAAGAGAAGAATTTAGGAAGAAGAAGAAAGAAAGAAACAAAAAAGAAGAAAAAAAAGAAAAGAAGAAAGAAACTTTGTTTGATTAGACAAGACACTGAGCAATGGGTCCCATTTGATGAGTGAAATTACAATAGTATTATCATAACTCATAATTCATAATTCAAATATATCTAAAATGCGTTTTCATTTTCACTAACCCATCGCTCAATTTGATTAGTTTTAGGTGATGGAAACTGAAAATGAAAACAAATTCAAACAAGCTTCTCAGGCGTAAGGCCCACCATATTTGAGTGATGGGTGATAATTTTGAGTGATGAGTGAGTGAAAACATGAAATCCAAATATACCCTAAATATATATATATATATATATCTATTTTGCATCAAACTTCATAAAAATTAAAGTTCTAAGATAAAACTAAAGCCAACAGTGAAAGCTATCATTTGAAATTTTATATTATACTCCAAGTTTGCCAAGTGATAAGTGAGCGTGATATGGTCTATATATATAGAAAATGAAAATTCTAGAGACATAAAAAATCCTACAACTAATGTCACAACTTGTCACATGGCAAGTTATGAATGATGAAGCTCAAATGGTGGGTCCCACACTTTCACTACTCACAATTCGCCAAGTGGTGAATTGTAATAAAAATTGTAAAAAATTTTGTGTGTCTAGCATTGCCCACGAGAAAATAAATCACCAAAGATGATGGTTTGCTGACAACAACGTGATGACAACTATTCATCAAAATAAGATCTAAAATTGGTGGGACCTTTAGGTACAACGTAAGATATAGTCTCAACTCTCAACAACATTAGGTGAAAATTACGAAATAAGAAAATGGATTTTTCTCATTGGTCACTGCATCAATCACCATCCAAGAAATCAAATTAACGAATTTTTGGTGTACAGAACTCCCTCAATTTCCTATATAAGGCAAATTCATTCTGATCTCTTTTAGTACTACTCATTTTCAACAGCTTAATTCCCCTTGTTGTTTCGTGTGTAGAATCACCTTTGTTGATTCTGGTAATTTCCTTTCTTTTCTTCTTTTATTTTATTTTTTTTATTTTTTTATTTTTTATTTTGTGCGTGTGTGTGTGTGTTTTCTTGCTTCGCATTCTCATCAAGTCCGGGTGTCGCGGCAAAGATCGAAAGCTTCTACTTTCATTCATGCTTCCAACATGAATACATGCATTGACATTGAAGGAGAGGCTAGACGTTTATGGAGTTTAATTTAATTATTTACCTTTCTCATACTTTGGCTATACTTGGTGGAGTTCATGATGTTGGCATGGCTCAATCAAATCATAGCTCTCAATGGTTTGAGTCCTTTGATCTGATTGAGCCGTGCCAATATCACATTGAGTCTCTAAATCACCAAAAGCATGCATGATCAATATATCTTTGGTGTAAACTTTCCCTGCTTGAATTATATTATTCTGGTATAACAACATTTTAATGAACTAAATAGAGAAGAATGAAAAGGAAGAGAAAAGAAAATGTCATATATGACAACAACAACAAAATTTATGCAAAACATGGATTCTTATATACTTGTTATCTTCCTCCTTTTTGTTCTTTTGTAGAAAGAGGGGAATTCTGATTCCATGGAAATACTAGGGTACCAATAGCGCTTATTCTAGCTTTTTCTTGATTCTAAAATTGGAATCAGATTCTCTTCTCTAGGCTTGGGTTTTAATCAATCTGTATAATATTTAATTTGGTGTTGTTCATGTCTTGTTATGTGTAATGTTTGTGTGATTTGTGAATGTTGAGTGAATAGCAGAGATTATATCACAGGGGTCTTAACTTGTTAACAACTTGACATTATGTTATATCTTATTTAAAGGTCATTGGTGAAACATCTCATTCTATACATATTTTCAATGAATTTGATATGAGAGGATGTAACTAGACGTTGTTATTTTACTTCTTCTATTCCGTGAATTCAATAAGGGTCTGTTTGGATTGAAGGGAGAGAGAGAAAGAATGGAGGGGAACAAAGTAGAATTGGTTGAAAATAAGCTAATTTTGAACCAACTCTACTCTACTCTACTCTCCCTCTCTCTCTTCAATCCAAATGGATCATAAAGGTTGTCAGCTTTTCAAACAAACAGCTTTTTCTTGATGCCATAAGTAATCTTTGTACACACTAGTAATTGAATTCAGCATATGCAAATAAACAGATTTCAAACAAACAGTTTTTTCTTGATGCCCAAGATGCCGAAAGCCTGAAACCTTATTTTGTGTCTTGTCAAGTTTTCCAAGTGCAGTATTGACAAAGAAAGATTGTGATACTTCATTTTATTTTCCTGTGTGATGAGGGGGAAATGTTGGACTAAAATGCTTTATCCTGACATGGCATGAAAATGCCAGTGATTTACATCAACTTTGTTTGCTCTCTTTATTGACAGCTAGCATACCCTACCAAAGCAGACGAAGATTTGACACAATCATGGCATCATCCAGTGTATTACTTCAAATTTAAGCACTACAATCCCTTTCAAGTAACTTGTATTATTCTTGCTTCTGTTTCTCGATCTGCACAAACTCATATGTACAAGGTTATAGAACCAAAGGGTGTATACCAGGGGCTGCTGTACGTTATCTTCAGGGTTTCAATGAACCCCTGACTTGGAAGTTAAAAAATATTATATATATATATATATATATATATATATATAATATTTGTTTTATTAGTTTGATTTACACTTAAAAGTATTTTTGCACTCCCTATTAACAGCCCAATCCAAAACCAAATAACAACACAGATTAGCTCATTTCAAAACCAAAAACAATATAGAATACTCTCACTTTCTCTCTTTGATTTGATTTCAAATCTCATTCTCATGAATCTCATCTTATCTCTTATTTTTGTTTAACTTTAACTGTCTAAATCAATATATCTTTTTATTATAAATTTATATTATGTATGTGTGTGATACTAATTGTATGCATTATTTATTTATTTTTTCATAATATTATTTGTGTGAATTATGATGTATGTGAATATGTGCGTGTATATTATAAATATAATATAACTTTATATAATTTAATAATTAGAAATACAGAGAATTTGTTACATGTGTGTATATTGTTAAAAAAGTAAATGATGTTTCAAGTATTTGATTTTTTTTTTTTTTTTTTTTTGAATAACAAGTATTTGATTAGTTAAGTAGACACTTAGTATATTATTTATGTATAAATGAATGTGGCTATATGGGTCAATAATTAATTCAATGCCAATAGGTTTAGTTTTGTCATTTAGTTTAAAATATTTTTTAGGGTAAATTACAAAACACACCCCTAAAGTTTGGGAGTGTTTGGATTTTACACCCTAACGTTTCAGAAATTGTATTTTACACCCTGAAGTTACATTCTGTTTGCATTAGCAGCCCCTCCCATTAGTTTTTGTTAACATGTCTGTTAAGTGCCACATAAGCTTATGATGTGTACTAATGATCCAATTGAAACATGACATGTGGACTTACCTATTTTAATTATTCCATCTCAAATAAATAACCAAAAACACTTTAATTAATTAAAATTAAATTCTTTAAAATTCAAAGTCGCATAAACTTAAAACAAAAAATAAAATAATTCAAATATTTTTTCTTTAATATTTTCTGGGCATCCCAAAAGTTCCTAACATCAAATCCAACCAAGTACAATCTCAATTAATACCCACATAGACCATAGAAACTATCAAAATAATAAAAGAACTAAACTAAAACAAAAATCACAATTACTCCACAAATCGGTGAGGCCTAGAGAGAGAGATAGAATACCAGTACTTAAAGGGCTGGGCTACTAACTATGGCTACTGTGGTTACTCAAGATCATCGGCCTTTCATTTCATCCCCAAGTTCTTCAACTTCTTCCTTGCTCTCTCCGGCCTCGCTATCGCTACTCATCTCGGTTTGGTGGTGGTTTCAAAGATTGATGGCTAGGAGATTGACATTGAGATTGGAGAGCCCATATTTGGAATCATGGTCTCTCATCGGTGTCTTGGCAAACACTAGAGAAGAATGGGTGATGGGCATTTTGGCTTTGTTTTGATGGGTCACGACAGTGGTGACTCCAGAAATTTTTTCCAGGATGTTCCTTAAGAAGCATAATTTTTCCCAATGGCGGCTCCAGGAATTTTTCCCAAATGTATTGTTGTTTCATTAATTTTTTTGTCTTTTTTAAACTATAATTTGTTATATTGTTGTTTCATTAATTATAAAATTATTAATTGTTGTTTAGCCTAACATAATTTAATTTGTTTGTCTTTTATAATGTATTGGTTAATTAAATTATTAATTATTGTTTATTAGTTGATTTCCTTAATTAATTATTGGTTAATTAATATCCCAAACAAACAAAATTAATTAGTTCAACTAATTACCATGGTTGCTTGATACTTGGAATATCACACTATTACTTAACCAAAAAAAAAAAAAAAGCCAATAAATTATGCAGCACAAAAATATATAGGCCCTATAGCTTAAGTCCAAGTCTAAAAAAGAGTGAATTATTACAAGCCTCATGCCTGATGCCCCAATCACAAGAGCCAGCTGTCAATCAGAAAATTTCACAATCACAAATCACAATGCACATTTCACTAAAAGACAATTAATATCTCACCAACACCAACACACACCAACGATAACATAAAGCCAAATTCAAAAAGTCAAAAAACAACACACAAAAAAATATATTAATAAAGCTAAAGATTCGGCTAGCCAATGAGCCAATCACAGACTCACAGTTCAAAAGAGAAAGAGTTAGACACTTAAAGAATAAAGAGAGTTTAGACTCTCATTCATTAATTTCATTTCATATTTTCATAGTTTTCACTTTTCATTTCAGTGAGAGATTGAGAGAGAGTCAGAGAGAAAAAGAGAGAGAAATACCTTGAGGGAGGGAGCATCGAGCACCGGAGCAGCCGAGGCGCTGAGCGATCTGCGATGAGGGGCAAGCAACCCAGCGACAATGTGCTCTGGACTGGACCAATCTCCGACGATGTGCGAGCGATCTCCGATGAGCGACGATGTGCTCTGGACTGCGACTAGACCGATCTCCGATGAGGGGCGACGATGTGCTCTGGAGTCTGGACTGCGACTGGACCGATCTAACTTCAGAGTCGAGGCATTGCTCTGTTGCTTTGTTTTTAGGTTTGCTTTAGCTTTAGTGATTTCTGATGTACTGATTTGAGGTTTCTAATGTACTGATTTGCTCTGTATTAGGTTTTTTTTTTTTTTTAGAATCCGTGGGTTTGCTTCCTCTGTAATCGGTTGGACTTGCCGTGGGTTTGATGTTGAGCTTGCCATCTGTTGTTTTGCTCTGTTACAATTTTTTTTTTTTTTCAGATTTTAGTTGAAAATTTTTTTGGGGCTTTTTCTTTTTTTTTTTTTTTTTTGCTTGAAAGTAGAACAATTTTTTTTTTTTTTAATTTGAAGATGTTCCTAATTTTTATTGAGGGTGTTCCTTTTTTTTTAAGGGTAAACAAATAAAAAAATAATTATTATATATAAAAATATATATATATATTTCAACTCAGGGTGTTCTTGGGAACACCCTGAGCATAACGTGGCGTCACCACTGGGTCACGACAGTTAGTGGGTAAATAGGTTGTTGTGCCCTGATGGCTATGGATTGGGTTATTCGACGAAGTGCTCTTAGATCTCATCAATTGAGATTGAAAGGAAAATGCTCGTTTGGTTTTTTCAACATTCTTGTTCATTACATTTATTTCAATTTTCCTAGGTTCGATTATTTCTTCATTCCAATCTTATGGTTGTGTTTTTCTGGGTTTGAATCTACTATGGTAATTTGTTTTTTTGCTGGTTTGAATTTTTGTGTTTGATTTTTTTGGTTTGTTCATCATGTTCTTCGTTTTTTATTTTTCTGGGTTGTTCGCTAGTGTTTGTCGTTTTTTATTTTCTAGGTTTGTTCATCCTATCAGGTAAAAAAAATAATTAATTAAATTATTGTGTTTTTTGAGGTAAAAGATAGAATTAAATTATTTAATAGTTTGGTAGAAATAATTTAGAGTTTTTAGGTTATTTATCTGAGATGTAAAATTAAATCCACGTGTTGTTTTTCTCAAAAAAGAAAAATCCACGTGTTGTGTTTCAATTGAATCATTAGTACACTTCATAAGCTTACGTGGCACTTAACAGACATGTCAGCAAAAACTAATATGAGGAGTTGTTAATGCAAAATGTAACTTCAGGGTGTAAAATCCAATTTCTGAAACGTTAGGGAGTAAAATTCAAACACTCCCAAACTTCAGGGGTGTGTTTTGCAATTTTCCTTATTTTTTATAAAAACAATGAAATATTTTTTATAAAAACAATGACAAATAGGAAATAACACCTATCTACATTAATAATAGATAATGACAATTAATAATGAACTATCATATAACTATTTTAGAATATGAAAACTCTTAGAAAAAATTGCAAAATTTCATATATTTCTTCTAGAACAAAAAACTTCATGTATTTGCATTTTTCTTGTCGATAATTCGATAAATTCAAATTCTCTTTTTACTAAATTATTATTAATTTAAGTTTTTTAATGACACCTCTAGAAAAACAATTCTAGAGCCCCCACTACTGTTTACACAACCAATGAAAAATAGAAATCTTGTTGTTTTCTAATATTTAATCCATGAAAGGAATGTTTGTTTATATATATATATATATATAAAAGTATTTTATAATAAGATTTGAACATAAAACCATCCTAATCTCACCTCACTCATTATTAAATACTATAGCCAATTAAATCCTTATTTTGTCCTTGAGTGAACCTATTTTAATACACTAACATGTCCTTTCCTAGACAATATTGATGCCTCTAAATTTGTATTTGGCTTATTAACAATGGCGACGCCAGGGGAGTAGAAAGGGGCGGCCAATTGCCCCCGTGAGTCCGTGACCCACCAAAATTACGAAGCTTTTACTTATTTTTTGCAACTTTACCCCCTTCCCATGTTATTTTCTTCTCTTTTTAGTGAATTTAATTTATATATTTTTTGGTGATATATTTCTTTTATATCGTTATTATAATCAACATACTATTAATTTTTCTATGTCAAACTTATTGGCTCGAACAGTTTTGGATACCTTGTTTCTAAATAAAAATTAAAACTATGAGAGAGAGAGAGAGAGAGAGAGAGAGAGGGGAAAGTTAAAAAAAAAAAAAAATACAGACATAAACATTAAGGTGGATTGTTACTTCTATAAAACTTGATTTATTTATTATTATTATTTATAGTAAACAATAGAAATACTCTTAGGATATCTATTCTAGGAATCACTACAAATATCACCCATTTACTCTATTGATATATAAAGAGAAGTGTTACGAACACAACATTTTCACAACAAAACCTAAGTGGTAAGTTATTACTGGTTTTAATTTGAACTCAGCATAGAAATTACTATTTTGCCCACTAGTAAAAAACAATATGCCACTTAAGATTTATTGTAAAAGTATTTGGTAAAAAATTATGGACATAACATTTCTCTTTATAAAACTTTTTTTTTTTTTTTTTTTACAAACGACTAACGAGGTTGTCTAGACATTTTCGAGAAACTGACTATTCCTATGCAGTTCCACCATCTTACACAAGAGCAGTCTCATGGGAGTGACCCTAAAATGCTGGTAAGAAATTTCAAACACAAAATCTTATAAATATCATAAGGCACCCTTACGTTCTCTTTAGGGGTGTGCATGGGTCAGGTTGGGTCGGGTTAAGGGTATTTTTTGACCCAACCCACCATGATGGGTCAAAAAAAAATCCAACCCAACCCAACCCATCACATAAGTCCAACCCAACCCAACCCAACCCACATGGGTCAGGTTGAACCCATGGGTTGGACAAATTTATTATTATTATTATTATTATTATTAAATTGAGTAGAAAAAAATATAAATATAACTATATTAAAAAAACTCAAAGATTAGTATCAATGTAATTCCTTAAAGGAAAACAATAGTAATGATTAAACAACAACAGTAATTTACTAGGGTTTGTGTAAACTAATTGACTTTTGTTGAGGGTCATTTTTGAGAATCCAAGGAGAAAGAAGAAAGCCCAGCAACAAGGGCAGCAAAGGGTTGGCAAACAGATGGCAAAACCATTAAACCCAAGCGGCAGGACTAATGGATCACAGGCCCATGAAATAAACAAATGGGCCTTGAAGAGGCAAATGGGCTTAAAGAAGCCCAGAAAGAGAGAAATAGCATACCCATGGGCAACATGTAATGTTGAAAAGTGAGAATGGGCCGCTGCATGCCCAAAGTAATGCGAACAAAGAAAGTAAGGGGTTAATGGCAGGCCCATGAACCCCAAGGATGAGAATAAGGTAATTGGGTCAGGGAAGCCCAATGAAGTTAGTAAAAACTCATAGGAATGCAGAGTTAGTAAAAGGGCCGAGGAAGCCCAAAGAAAGCAAATGGGCCAAGGATGCCCAAGAGGAAAACAAAAGGGACATAGGAGCCCATAAATAGGAGAACCAATGGCCATGCTAAGCCACTGGGGGAAAAAGTAAACGGCTGGCCTAAAAGAGGCCCAGCAAGATTGAGTCATTACAGCAGGAATGACAAAATAATGTGGCAGGAAATGAGGGCAATCAAGAAATGGGCCAAAAGAAATGTAAGGCCCAGTATCAAATAAAGCCCAGCTCCTAAGAGGAGCGGGAAATCGAAAGGCAGCTCACATAAAAGGTCAAAGAAAACAGATGGCGGGCTCTACAGGCGAGCCTCCAGACCACGGCAGACGAATGAGCGGCAGGCAAATTTTGGACACACATGGAAGGGAGGCACGCGCAAGGCCCAGACACCACCAGCCTATACCCAGCCAATACAGGACATGATGAGGCCATGGGTCAAAGGTAGGAGGGCATGGTTTGGTGGTAGGAAGGGGGGAAAAATCTATTTTGAGGTTCCTACTGAGGCTCTTTTGAGGAAAGTGTCCTGCTGGAATGACACAGTACCCAAAAGAAGCAAGCTGAGTTAGAACCACTAGGTGCATGCCATGAGGGATAGGGAGAGAGAAAGAACCCAGACCGTGGCAAGAAAGGGTGCCACGGCAGACAGACAGACAAACAAACAAAATACCCTTATTTGTTTGGTGATGGGAGGGTGGCACACAGACAAACCAGTGGTGGTCAGCAAGTACACCCAGACCAAACAAAGGTGGTTAAGGGCTAAAACAGTAAAATCCGGTCACGGCAGGCACTATAAAAAGAGACCCTTGCTGTAAATAGAGAAGAAAGAAGAATAACAACAACGGGAACCATAACTAAGGAACAGAGGATCCGAAAAGATAAACCATGAAATAGAAAGAAACGAGTGTGAGGAAAAGAAAGAAAAAGAAAAAAAAATCAAAAGAAAAGAGATAGAGAGTTAGAACGGCAAGCATGCACCGGTAGATAGATTCCCTCTCTCCCTCACGAAATCCTGCTCTCTGTCAAAACCATTCAGGTCCGTTTCCCTCAAGGTAGTTAATTTCCACGACAGGACTTTCCTGGGAGATTAATTGCGTTGAGAAGGAACGTTCATTCCTCTCTGGTTTTGCTCCTGTGGACCAGATTTGAACTGACTTCTTTATCTTCTGATTAACCCACATATATTACTATTTGCTCCCTTTTGTTCTTTTTGTAAAAGTGACTATTATTACTGTTATTATGCTTTCTTGAATAGGGATCATTTGGTCATTTCCTACTAAGTAGCAGATATTTTATTTTTGTTATTATGTCTATCTACCACAACTTATCTGAAACAGCTCTGTCTGCCGCAAGCACATTCCTGGCAAACAAGGCATAGTTTACGCACAAGCCGGACCAAATTGAGTTGTAGTTGGACCGGTCCCAACTCCCTTATCCAGAAAACTTAGGCCTAGTGCAGCAGGAAGCAGCCCAACACTACTAGCAAAACCCACCACCTTACAATTGGCGACTCCACTGGGAGTTGGGAAGCAGATAGCGGTAAAAACATAGAATCCCTCGCAAACAATGCCACCAAAGTCCAGAACGACACGAAATATGAGTGTCGTGCCCTCGCAAGCAGAATCCAGGCCAACAATGCCTCACCAACAGCAGCCTAACCAAACAGAAGGTGCCAACAGAACGGGGGCTGATCCTCAGCCACAGCTAAGAATTCCCACGGACAATGTCAATACTTTCATTGAAGTATTGCAGTCACTATAGCACTCGCAGCAACAAATGATGGAAGAAATCCATCAACTAAAAGCAGACAATATGAAAGAGAAAGGAAGCCAGCATAACCCAGAGCATGCGACGGACAGAAAAGAGACACTAGTAGGAGGTGTCCCACGGAACGCAGAACAACGTTTCATTACTATGGCTGAAGTAGCGGCTCTCCTGGAACAAGAGAGAGCCAGAACACCTAAGGAGAGGTTTTACGCACGAAGACCTCCTTACCCACTAAAGGTACTCAGCAAACCATACCCCGAAAGGTATGAGCCGAGGGCCTTTGCACAATACGATGGCAGGAAGGGAAGTGCAGTTAAGCACGTGAGCAAGTTTATTGATACTCTTGGTCCTTACGCCACAGACAAAGACTTATGTCTTCGAGAATTTTCAAAGTCATTATGTGACCGGGCGTACACCTGGTACATAGGCCTAAAGCCAGGATCCATCCCAACCTGGGATGACATGGTGGATGTATTTTGCACTAAGTACTTCCACGGAGAAGAAACAGTAACGCTTGCAACCCTGCAAGCGACCAAACAAAGGAATGACGAATATTTGATGGAATACATCAAGAGGTTCAGGGACATAGCACTTGACTTGCTATGACCATTGTGAAGAAAGAAAATTAGTAGAAATGTGTATGACTAACATGATTCGGGAATTCAGAGCAGTCTTGGAAAATCTAGAAATTTCCCAGTTTGCACAGCTGTTGCAGAAAGCCAGGAAAACGGTCCAGTCCATAAAACCAAGCTCAGACAAAAGAAACGCCCCACAGGCTATGGCGGTGTCCACTGGAGAGCAGAGAAGGAAAACCGAAGGGAGGGAATATGATACGCCCCCACCCATACCGTGTACCCCAAAGGAACTGGATGTGCTGCTAGATAAATGGATAGCAGACGGAATCTTTAAACCCAACCAGGTTTCCAGGGAGCCCACGGAGGAAGAGAGAAGAGACCCTCGCTTCTGCCGCCTGCACAACTATATACAACAACCCACCGTAGAATGCTGGGCGCTCCGCAGATTGGTGCACCGTAGGATTAAAGAAGGGACTCTGGAGTTAACCCAGCAGGAGGTCCAAAGAAACCCACTCCCAAATCACAAGGGGAAGGGTGTAGCAGCAATGGTAATATGCGTAGACCCGGGGGAAGACGAGGAGGAGAACCCGGCCCTACCTGTCGCAGCAATTACCACCCTACAGCAAAGCGTCAAATTCAAAAATTTGTTTGACCAGTTAGAGCTCACAGCAAAGGAAAGAAAGATAGCCACAGAGGCTTTGGTAAGTATCGCCTCCAGGGCAGGAGTAGAATGTTTATCAGCAGAAATCCCAGATGACAGAGCCCTCTTACAGGAATCAACCGAGATCACTTTTAGCAATGAGGATACTGAGGTGGGATACCCAGATCACAGGAGGCCCCTCTATTTGGCAGCATCCATAAATCAAATCCCCATCAAGAGGGCCTTGGTAGATACAGGTGCTTCCGTAAACCTCATTCCATTGAGCACCTTACAAGCGGCAGGAATTTCAGAAAGAAAGATTCAAGGATGCCCAACGGAAGTAATAGGGTTCAGCGGAAGGGGCAAGTACACCGCAGGCCACATTCAGCTGTGGTTGAAAGTAGGCCCCATAGTTTCTTTAGCTAGTTTCCATGTGGTAAGAACAGAAGTATCTTATCATGTGCTTTTGGGAAGGCCCTGGTTACACAAACACCGATTGGTCTTGTCCACTTATCACCAGTGTGTGAAAGGAAGATTGAATGGCAGGATGATACGTATAGCCGCAAACCCCTCGCCATTCGAGCAGGCAGAGGCTCACCTAGTGGAACTATGTTCTACGACCAATGGGCTCCGTCTGAGGAAAGCTCAGTATCAAAGCCACGAGGTACCTTCGTACCTAAGTGGGAAGACGTCCGAAGTGACCCAAAACCCGATCTAAGGGAGTTGTTAGCACGAAAGAAGAAAAGAAAAGAAGCGTCTACCGCAGAATCAGATGACACACCCCAATGCGTTAGGGTCTGAGGCCCTGATGGCAGGATTGTGTAAAATTATGAAGGCGCGCGGGGCCCACAAGTGAGACACAAGCGGGCCCCACCCAAGAATGGCAGCACAGGAGTTTGGCGTGTTGTATCGCTCAAGAAAGTATGAAAAAAAAGGAAGAGAAGGATGGGGAAGTTGTGGTAGAAAAAGATGCACAGGTTGTGGCAGAAGAAGAATTGGAAGAAGTTGGCCTAGGGTCTGGTTCACAAGAACCAAGGCCTATCTCAATTAGTGCAAGTCTGGCAGAAAAGGAAAAATCAAAGCTGATACTACTGTTGAAAGAGTTCAAAGACGTCTTCGCGTGGGATTACAGTGAAATGCTAGGATTAGACCCTAGGCTAGTTGCACATACGTTGAACGTAGACCCAAAGGCCAAGCCAGTGGCCCAGCCTACCAGGATATTTCACATAGAAATAGAAGGGCAGATAGTCAAAGAAGTACAGAAATTACTGGCCGCGGGATTCATCAAGCCTATCCAACACCCTCGCTGGCTATCCAACATAGTACCAGTAAAGAAGAAGAACGGCCAGATAAGATGTTGTATGGATTTCAGAAATCTTAACAAAACCTGTCCGAAGGACGAGTTCCCATTGCCAAACACGGATTTACTAATAGATTCTACGACAGGAAGCGCCATGTTTTCGTTCATGGATGGGTTCAGCGAGTACAATCAGATCAAGATGATACCAAAATATGCGGAGAAAACTGCTTTCAGAACACCCATGGGCAATTTCTACTACACTGTGATGCCCTTCGGGTTGAAAAACACAGGTGCAACTTATCAACGAGCAATGACAGCTATATTTCACAACATGATGCATCAGGAACTAGAGGACTATGTGGATGACATAGTGGTTAAATCAAAGAGGAAAGAAGAGCACTTCTACGTGTTGAAAAAGGTATTCGAAAGATGCAGAGCCTTTAAGCTAAGAATGAACCCTCTCAAGTGCGCATTTGGAGTGCCCTTTGGGAAATTCTTGGGTTTTCTAGTTCACAGCAGGGGAATAGATGTGGACCCAGCCAAAAGCCACAGTCATAGCAACTATGAGACCTCCAGTCACGATAAAGGAGTTAAAGAGTTTCTTAGAAAAAGTCTCATATATCCGGAGATTCATCCTTGGGTTGGCATCAATCACTTCTGCTTTCACCAAGCTACTCAAGAAGGGGTAAAGTTTTGAATGGGGAGAAGCGCAGCAGACGGCCTTCAAGAGGCTACAGCAGATCATGATGAACCTTCCTACGGTGCAGGCCCCTATCCACAAAAAACCATTGCTACTTTACCTGGCTACTAACTCGTATGCCATTGATGCATTAGTCGCCCAAGAGGACGGAGGTGGCGTTGAGCAACCAGTGTACTACATCAGCCGCGCCTTAAAAGATGCAGAAACTCGTTATCCAAGGGCGAAAAGGGCATGCCTGGCTATTGTGTATGCTTCGCAGAGGTTGCGTCATTATTTCTTGGCCTACGAAGTATGGCTGATGACCAAGTCCCATGCTATCAAAGCTTTGTTACAGCAACCGATCCTCTCTGGCAGAATATCCTAGTGGTTGTTACAGTTGTCACAGTACGACTTGAGAATGGGGACACCTAGGGCGGTGAAAAGCCAGGCTATAACGGATCTATTGGCACAGTTTCCAGGGAAGGAAGAATTCCCGCTGAATGATGAAGTTCCAGGGGAAGTAGCCATGGCAGAAGAGGTCAGGGAATAATGGGTAATGAAATTTGATGGGTCTTCTACCACCCATTCTGGAGGGGTGGGAGTAGTTTTGTACCATGGAGAAGACAAGGCAGTGGCGCTATCATTCAAATTGGAATTCCCCTGTTCAAACAACACGACAGAATACGAAGCCTACTTAATCGGCCTAGCCACAGCTCTCGAAATAGGAGTCAAACATTTAAGGGTATTGGGGGATTCGAACCTAGTCATCTGTCAAACCAAGGGAAGCTTCTCCTTAAAAGAGCCCAGCCTAGCCCCATATAGAGCAATGGCCCAAAGGATGGAAGAAAAATTTTCAACCTTCGAAATAGAGCATGCTCCAAGGAACGAAAACTGGTTTGCGAACGCTTTAGCCACACTGGGGTCACAAATAATTTTCGAAGGAGATAGCACCAGGATAGAAGTCAGCAAAAGGGAAGAATCCATTATTGAGGTGTTGAAGGAAAGGTTCTGGGAGGAACAATGCAAAGGGGATTGGCGGATCCCCATAAGGGAAGTCTTGATGAGAGGAGAAGACGCCGCAGAATTAAAGATACTAAAAGATTACGCCCTGGTGAGAGAGGAGTTATACTGCAAGATGCCAGGTGGGGTCTTGTCCAGATGCGTGGGGTAAGAGGAGACCTAGAGAAAATTGAAAGAAGTGCACGACAAGACTTGCAAATCCTGTGGGGAGGTTAGCCTTTACCGTAGAATTCAAAGGGCAGGCTTCTACTGGCCAAGTATGGGCAAAGATGCAGATCAAGTCCAAACCCAGTGTGGGACCTGCCAGCTCGCGGCAAACAGAGAGGAAAGTTACGCTTGTTCATCAGCGAGGACTGAAGAAGCCCATTCATACAATACTTAACAGAAGGCATCCTGCCACAAAAGCACAGTGAAAGGTACAAGCTTAAGAGGCTGGCAACACGTTACTTTTTGCATAACATGGTCATTTTCAAAAAAGGGTACGATGGGGACCCTTTGAGGTGTTTGGGCCCTGAAGAAGCAAAAGAAATGATAAAAGAAGTACATCCAGGAGAGTGTGGGGAACACCAGGGGAAGAAAAAGCTCTACAGATGCCTGCTGTAGATGGGCTACTACTGGCCTACCATGAAAAGTGATACGGCAAAATTTGTGAAAAAGTGCCACAATTGCCAAATACAAGCCAACTTGATTCACACTCATCCGTGGAATTTACATAGCATGGCCACCCCATGGCCCTTCCACACTTGGGGGCTTGATTTAGTGGGACCAGTTAACCCACCATCGCGTGGATACATATGGATACTAGTGGCTACAGAGTATTTTACTAAGTGGGCAGAGGCAATACCACTCCGTAAAGCCACAGGAGAAGCAGTGGCAAACTTCATCAAGGAGAATATAATTGCAAGGTTTTGGGTGCCCCACAGGATCATTAGTGACAATGGCACACCATTTGTCAACAGTGATGTAAGGAAGATGCTAGAGTTCTACCAAGTCAAACACCACCGTTCATCGCCTTATTACCCTCAAGGGAATGGGCAAGCAGAGGCAACAAACAAGACTCTCATAAAGATTATCAGTAAGATGAGCCAAGAGTATACGGGAGGATGGGCGACGCACCTGCCAGACGCTCTTTGGGCTTATAGAAATTCACCAAAGTCAGTCACAGGCTTCTCACCTTTTTCCTTGGTCTACGGAACTGAGGTAGTAAGCCTAGCAGAAATAATGACTCAATCCTTGAGAGTCATGCAGATGCAAGAAAAAGAAAAGGAAGGAGAAGTCTTTGCGGCAGAAAGGTACGAAGATCTAGAAGAACTTGATGAGAAGAGAGAAAAAGCCTAGGAGCGCAACCGCAGATACAGACAAAAGATTACTGAAGCCTATGGCAGGATGACCAAAGAGAGAGTGTTGGCAAAAGGACAACTTGTGTCAAAAGTGACAGACTATGTCAGGCGAGGCATGGTAGGACTATTTAAGTTTGCACCGAAGTGGGAAGGACCCCTTGTGATAAGGGAAGCGCATCAAAGTGGATATTACCGTTTGACTCAAATGGATGGCAGAGACTTAATGGATCCCATCAATGGGAAGTGGCTGAAACGTTGTTATGCCTAGGAAGAAAAGTTATGCGGTTGTCCCTTTCTTTTGTTTTGTTAAAAAGCTTTTATGTTTCCTTTACCTTTTCCTTCTTTCAAGTGACTATGTCACAAGGCAGAATTGTAATGTGCTTTCAATAATAAAAAAAGTACGAAGTATTAGCACTCTATGTCATAGCAATAGTAAAAGTAGTAGCAAAGTATAGCATCATAATTACAAACCCAAACTGTGGCAAACACACGCCTAATAAATGCTATAGGAAACATATAAGTGTTCTGGATAAAGTAATAAGAGAAGGAAAATGAAAAAGAGAAAGAAGGAACGAAACTGCATCAACATCAACGGAGTCCGAAAATAAGAGTCTGATCTCCAAAACGGCTAGGCCCACCAATGCTAGAAAGAAGGCACTCACGACGGCCCTCCAAATCTGCCACTTCCTTCTTGAGAATCTCAATCCGAGCATCAAAAGCATCAACAACTGGCAGAACTCTCCTCATAAAAAAGGCTCGAGCAACCTCATGGAGTTGATCTAGAATAAACTCCACGGCGAAACCCACACTGATAAGCTCCTGAATCGCGGCCCTCCACTGCAGGATCCTCTCGGTGGAGACGATGTCAACAATGCTATGCTCAATGTCGTTCATCACACTCCCCAACATCTTCAAGAAGTGCTCCCTAGCAAAACGACCAAGATGGAATCCCTGCATAAAATCACTACGGCTGCTATAGACCATCACCAAGTGAGAAACACAATCCTCAGGGACTCGAAAGCTATAGAAACCCACATAAGGAGGCCCAGAAGTCTGTAGGGCCAAGGTCATTGACCTCAGACTGATCAAAGTGGGCGAAAAAGGCTGCGGCTTCACTCGCAGGGTCCGGGATGGTGGCAGAACTGCTACCCACCTCAAACTGAGAAGGGGCAGTGGGAAGTGGACCTATTAAGAAAGCACAAGGCGAAATGAGAAGCCGTGATCTAGAAAGGACAAACTCAAGAAAAAAAATGAAGAAGAAGATAAAGGGGAAAGGAAACTTACCAGGGCCAGCAGGAATGGGGGCTGTGGGAACGGCAGAAACAAGCACTGTGGGTACGGCAAAAACAGGTGCAGAAGGTACGGCAGGAATGGGTGCTATGGGTATGGTAGGGGCGGGCATCCCTACGTCTGCTGCAATTCCTAGCCCCTCAAAAGTCTCTACAAACTGGGATATAGGCATACAAATGAAAGGGAGCAAGGAGCAACGCAAATACATATGTACGAGGAAGAGGAAACAAAAGAAGGAAAAAAATGAACTTAGCAGAAAAGGAGGGAAGACACATACCCATGAATTCAAGCTCGGGTGGAGCACTCTCCTCTTCGTCAGAATCAGAAATCCTCTTCTTCAGGACAGGCGCGTCGTCAGGATCCTCAAGAATGTCATCGGACCCCTCAGAGGATAAGTTTGTATCAGGCCCACGTGTAGTAGAACTGGGAATGGAGGAAGGAGTAACCACCAGAGAAGAACCGTCCTTCACAGCCTGGGATAGAGCTGCGAAGGGGTCACTGATGGAAATGACAAGGAGCAGAACAGGGGAAGCAGCCTTGGTCTGAACAGCAGCAGGAGAAATAACTCTCTCTGGAGGAGTAAGTGTCTCGGCAGGAATAGGTGTGGTCTCACTAACCCCCTCAGTATGAGTACCCTCTTCTCTAGGTACCGGCTCGGTGGGAGGGGTAGGAGCCTTGGCAGGAACTTCATGCGCAGCGGCAGAAGGAGCAGGTGTCACAAATACTACATCAATCCCATCAAAAAAGCCCTCCTTGGTTACACCCATGGAGGCAGAGAGCTCCTCGGGAGTAGGGCGATATATGGAGAGAGGTTCGGGCTCCTCCTAAAAAAATATATACATATTTGAAGACCAAAAGAACTTTTAACTGTATGAGACAAACAAACAAAAAAACAACATGTGGCAGAGGAAGCACGTGCAAAGAAAAGAAAGGGGAGAGAAGAAAAGAGATGTACCTCAGACTCAAGCTCATCAAGTAGAATGGGACGTGTGGTTGACGTATCCTCCTTCTGCTTAGACTGCAAAGAAAAAAAAAATAATAGGGGAACAAAAGAACAAGGTTAAAGAAAAAGAAAAAGAAGAAGTTAGCAAGGTTAGCCACAAGAAAAGTAAAAAAAAAAATATATATATATATATATATATATATTTTAAAGGTAACTTACTCTCCGCTCGGCAGCAAACGCAGGATAAGGGGTTGTCTTCCTTTTGCTGCCTCATGTTCTGCTGGCAAGGGGAGCATCTGTAGGTGGCCGCGGAGTAACAGGCTTGGACTTACTGGCAGACTTAGGCTTGGCCAGACCTTTCTTACTCAGTGCAAAAATGTTTGTTACTTTAACCTTTTTCTCCCAACCTGGAGGATAATTGCCAGCGTGCCAATAGCACCCTTTGTTCTCCTCATCCCATTCAAAGATGGCAGACCGGTTCTGTTTCCTGGCATATGCTAGCACGGACTTGGAAGGCAGGAGCAATCGAGGATTGGCCGAAATAACCATACTAAGCCCATCAGGGGGAATAAGGGAGAAACCACGGCTACCCACCAACTCTTGCTCGAACGAAGTCATCACTGCTTGCCAATACCCATGCATGGGAGGAGTACAAAGGCCCTCCCTCAGTGAGCCAGGGACGGTAACTGCACTGAAACGCTGCCTCCAGAATTCAAAGGCAGTGTGCCGTAGGAAGGGTTGAACCGAAGTAGGGGACTCCATAAGAAAAGAAATATCATCAGGAATATCCTGATCTAATCCGAACTGTCTTCTTACTCGGTTGGCAGGATAATGAATGAACCTGATGCCTTCATCGGCTAAGTAAGGCAACCATCCAGCATTGGTGGCCGCCAAATAAGTGATCACTGTCTCATCAAAACCAGCCAAGGGAGTAGTAGTCCCAACAGTGTCAACAAACAAACCCATTGCAGAATCTATGCATGTATAATTCGCACCCAAATTTCTGTAAGCCCTCCAAGAAAAACCAACACTTTCATCAAAAGACTCAACAACAGAATAACCAATAGGCTTCAAACCAGACCAACGGAAAGCCAGCGGAAAATCGGACTCAAATCTGCTGCAGAAATCAGTAATTACCCACGGGCATGATTGGTACTTCTCTCTAGCAAAGCGAGCGGGTCTACACTTTGCCAAATATTGGGCACAATGCTCGAATAACAACTGCTGCAGAATAGTACTATGGACGGAGGAAGTAACTATGTGATAGGATCCCGTCTGACTCTCATCACGTCGCAGGATGTCTAATTGGACATATAGATGCCCCAAGAACATAGGGGCCAACGGCAGGCTCACCCCGGCAGATATTTTGATGGCTAAACGGAAGTATAAGGGCTTTATGACATAATGGGGGTGGGACCCAAAAACAAATTTGTAAAGCCAAAACGCAACAAAAGCCGCACGGCAGGCAGCTACAGAAAACTTAGAAGAATACTAACCCAATATGACAGCTTGGCATTCCCGGCCATCATTTTCTTCAATTCGATCTCAATGGCCTCTTCCTCTGGAGAAAACTCTAGAGTGGCAGGATCAGTGTCGCCAAGGATGGGCAAGAGTAACTGGTTAGCCACGTCTTCAAAGGTAACGGTGAGTTCGCCGCAGGAGAAGAAGAAGGTATGGGTGGTAGTACACCACCGACGGACCAAGTGGCGAAGGTTGTAGAGGTCCCGGAAGTTGGACAAGCAGCGAGATTAAACGATGGCCTTCAAAACACCGACTCGCTGCAACAACCCCATGAAGCCCACATCAGATAACTCATTATCTACCCATTCTCTCCAGCCCGAGGCGGTACCCGACCCAAATTCGAAATGGATAGGCACGGGAAGCAAAATACCTTGGCGAATGACTAGATCGGGGATCGAGGAAGCCAACGAGGCCCAAGAAACATCGGGGTTCGCCGATTAAGGGCGAGCCACACACGGCCCGGCAGCGGCGACGCATAGTCGCCGGGAATCTTTGGGAAATGAGGGTGGACGTCGTACCATGGATCGATTAGAGGGGCACACTCACTGTCGGGGTCGCGTTGTGCTTCTTCCTCAACGGAGTGTTCCGACTCAAAATACTCTGCCTCCTCGCCTACGTCAGGTGCAGCGGGAGGATCGAAAATGGTCTCCTTCCCTTTACTGCGGGAGGAGCCTTGACTTTTCACCGACGCCATAGTATGAGGGCTTGATCGGAGTAAATGGGTGTCTGAGAAGAAGAAGATAGTGAAGAAAGGGAGACAAAGAATATGTGTTTCTTGGAAAAGAAGAAGTTAGTGTTTAAAACACGGAGGGACTCCTCCTTAAATACCCAGGTCATTAATACTGGCACGAAGGAAGGCAACGGGTCAGCCATCAGAATGGAGTGAAATTAATGAAACGGTGGCTACATTTTAAAATAACTGCTAAATTGGGAAATTCGAAGAGACAACTCTGTTCGCGGCAGGAAAAGAAAAAAATATATATATATATGAGGAGGGTCCACTTTTTAAAAAAAAGCCCACGAAGGAAAAGAATGAAGAGAAGTAGAAAGGATAGGAAGGTCTTTTATTCACATGTGAACCGCAGAAACGCTTCATATGTTCAGGGGGCTAAATGTTGAGGGTCATTTTTGAGAATCCAAGGAGAAAGAAGAAAGCCTAGCAACAAGGGCAGCAAAGGGTTGGCAAATAGATGGCAAAACCATTAAGCCCAAGCAGCAGGAATAATGGATCGGTCCATGAAATAAACAAATGGGCCTTGAAGAGGCAAATGGGCTTAAAGATGAAAAGTGAGAATAGGCCGCTGCAGGCCCAAAGTAATGCGAACAAAGAAAGTAAGGGGTTAATGGCAAACCCATGAACCCCAAGGATGAGAATAAGGTAATTGGGCCAGGGAAACCCAATGAAGTTAGTAAAAGCCTATTGGAATGTAGAGTTAGTAAAAAGGCCGAGGAAGCCCAAAGAAAGCAAATGGGCCAAGGATGTCCAAGAGGAAAACGAAAGGGACATAGGAGCCCATAAGTAAGAGAACCAATGGCCATGCTAAGCCACTGGGGAAAAAAGTAAACGGCTAGCCTAAAAGAGGCCCAGCAGGATTGAGTCATTACAGCAGGAATGACAGAATAATGTGGTAGGAAATGAAGGCAATCAAGAAATGGGCCAAAAGAAATGTAAGGCCCAGTATCAAATAAAGCCCAGCTCCTAAGAGGAGCAGGAAATCGAAAGGCAGCTCACATAAAAGGTCAAAGAAAACAGACGGCAGGCTCTGCAGGCGAGCCTCTAGACCACGGCAGACGAATGAACGGCAGGCGAATTTTGGACACACATGGAAAGGAGGCACGCGCAAGGCCCAGGCACCACCAGCCTATACCCAGCCAATACAGGACATGGTGAGGCCATGGGTCAGAGGTAGAAGGACATGGTTTAGTGGTGGGGAGAGGGGAAAAATCTATTTTGAGGTTCCTGCTGAGGCTTTTTGAGGGAAGTGTCCTGTTGGGATGACACACTACCCAAAAGAAGCAAGCTGAGTTGGAACCACTAGGTGCATGCCATGAGGGAGAGGCAAAGAGAAAGAACCCAGACCATGGCAAGAAAAGGTGCCACGGCAAACAAACAAACAAAATACCCTTATTTGTCTGGTGATGGAAGGGTGGCACACAGATAGACCAGTGGTGGTCGGCAAGTACACCCAGACCAGACAAAGGTGGTTAAGGGCTAAAACAGTAAAATCCGGTCACGGTAGGCACTATAAAAAGAGACCCTTACCGTGAACAGAGAAGAAAGAAGAATAACAACAACAGGAACCATAACTAAGGAACAGAGGATCCGAAAAGATAGACTAGGAAATAAAAAGAAACGAGTGTGAGGAAAAGAAAGAAAAAGAAAAAAATCAAAAGAAAAGAGATAGAGAGTTAGAACGGCAGGCATGCACCGGTAGATGGATTCTTTCTCTCCCTCACGAAATCTTGCTCTCTGTCAAAACCATTCAGGTCCGTTTCCCTCAAGGTAGTTAATTTCCACGGCAAGACTTTCCTAGGAGATTAATTACGTTGAGAAGGAACGTTCTTTCCTCTCTGGTTTTACTCATGCAGACCAGATTTGAACTGACTTCTTTATCTTCTAATTAACCCACATATATTACTATTTTCTCCTTTTTGTTCTTTTTGTAAAAGTGACTATTATTACTGTTATTATGCTTTCTTGAATAAGGATCATTTGGTCATTTCCTATTAAGTAGCAGATATTTTATTTTTTTTATTATGTCTGTCTGCCACAACTTATCTGAAACAATTCTGCTTGCCGCAAGCACGTTCCTGGCAAACAAGGCATAGTTTGCGCACAAGTCAGACCAAATTGAGTTGCAGTTGGACCGATTCCAACTTCCTTATCCAGAAAACTTGGGCCTAGTGCAGCAGGAAGCAGCCCAATACTACTAGCAAAACCCACCACCTCACAACTTTTATATAGGATAGGAAGAGCTAGTTATTTTAAAAATTTTACTAATTATATAATATATTTTAAATAAATATAAATATATATATATATATATATATATATATATTAAATATATGGGTGAGTCGGGTTGGGTTTAGTGAGTTTGGAATTTTATGACCCAAACCCAACCCGACCCGCTATAAAAAAAAATTTTGTAACCCAACCCAACCCGGTGGGTTGGGTTAGGTTGGATCGGTTTTGGTGGGTTGGTGGATTGGCTACACACCCCTAGTTCTCTTTATAAAACTTTGAATCGCAGTTTGCTGTTTACAATATATGCCAGACCTTTATTCCAAATATTGGTGATATTGCATGGTAAATCCAGTAAAAGCATTGTGAAAGCCCAAACCACATCCCAGACGGCGTTTAAGGTGGACTATAAAAATAGACCCAAAAATCTGGACAATCTGGGCTCACTCAGTCATACACAGCTCACAATCACAGCCCAATATTTGGTTCCCGAGTAAAAATCTAACCAGTCTTCTTCTGCAAGCGTAAGATTATAAGAATAAAGAAACCCTTTTATATATTTTTTTGGGTTAGAGCGTAACGCACTGTTTTTGTACCCAAAAGTTTTTGAAAAATGGCATTGACGAACTTTATACTGACAGTGGCTGGTGTTAGCGCGGTGATTCTACTGCTGAGGAGCGATGTGAAACAATCAGCGGTGGTGTTTAGGCGCAACGTCAAGCACATACGCCATTGGCTCGAACAAGAATCCGCCCCTGCCACCAAGTAAGCTAGCTTCTCCATCTTTTTTCTTTAATGGGTTTTATTAAAGCTTCACTGGGATTGAATTTAGATCATTATTTGAGTCTTATGTGTGTGTGTTTGTGTTTTTGTGTATGTGGGATTGTCACCTTTTTTTTTTATATGAATTTATGAAGAATATGATGTGCATATTTTGTTTTTTGCTCGTATCCCTTTTAAACAACGCGAAGAATGATGAAGAAAACCCAACTAAAAATTGGGTTTTTCGCATTTAGTACTCTGGGAGATATGCTTCGTTAGTGGGTTCCATTAATTAAATTCACGTCGCGGCTCGCCGTTTATGTGACGAGGGAGGATTGCTTCAAGAGTATTGAATAACTTTCCTATGAAGATCGTGTGTTAAAGACGCGCTAGGCAAAGAAGGGAATTGTTTAGAACTATTTTTAAGGTCTTGCAATGGCCTATGTCGCTTATTCTGTGACATCACACCAGTATTTAAGAGATCCTAGAGTTGAGTCAACCTACTAGTCATGGGATCAGGTTTTGAAATATTTTATGAGGAAGAATATGAAGCCTTGTTTCACTGACCTTGGAATGTGACAAAAATAATTAGATCTTGCCGTTAATATGATCTCCAGTCAAGGATTTATCTTCGGTTTTATTTATATATTTTGGTGACAGGAAATGCATGTTTCTTGTCGCATTGGTAATCTTAAAATCTTCAGCTTATGACAATTGAACAACATATTAGGTTATTGCTTCATAAGTAACATTTTTAATATAATAATAGGGTGTTGTAACCATGCACTTCCTAGCTCCAGTGATGACTAGCTACTGATGTTGGATTTTCTATAATTCACAAGCAAATTTTCTCTTGTTTTATGGATGCTGAGCAAATATAAACTAATCAATTAGCCACTGATGATGGTTTGAGTAGGTTTAGGAAACTAGCTAAAACAACTCTAACTGCTTCAACTCCTATGGTAGATGTTAAGAATCACTTTTGATGTCCATCTGATTGCTTTGGAAAAATTTGCTTGTTCTTGAACACCACTTGAAACAGTGATTTCTGCAACTTTGGATACTTATGGCACATCTTCCATGAAATTAGTTACATACTTGTTTCTACTTCTCTGTTTCCCTTACATTTACTGGTGCTTATTAATTTATCATACCTTTTGGTTTGTTTTCTTTCTTTTCCCTTTGAGAGACGAGAGAATCAATTTCCTTTGCATTACCTTCTCTGTGGTAGGTAAAAAGCAGTCATCAATTACTTGGTTGATTGGCTCTGGAAGGGTGTTCGAGTCTATTGTAGAAGACTTGTCCAGCCAAACATGCATTTGCATGTTTGGGCAATACTGATACAAATCAAAATAATTGTTAGACATTTTAAAATGAAACTTGAATTAGATGATTGGGACTAATACTTAGGAATGAAAATCCAACTTGGGCCTTCCTACAATAGGCTCAGTGACTGGTTTTGACATGTCTGTTTAGTAGGTGTTATTGTATATAAGTGTTGGGTATTCCTAATAGCCACACGATATTCGCATTGTTGTCATTCTTATGTTCACTGTTATATAAGTTTTTTTTCTTCTTCTTCTTCCCTTATCTTTCAGGGCAGCGGAGAAGGCAGTTCCTAAGGAACTAGAATCAAAGGTTCTTCCAAAAGACATTCCCAAGGAGGACAAGCACTGATGTGTATATATAGGGATTAGGGAGCCTGATGTTTTCTAGAAGAGAAGAGTTACTTAGTAGTTCCTCCCTTTCTTTTTTTTCAAAATATTTGATGGCTTATTTAAAATAAGTCTCTGAAATGTTCAGGGATATATTTTATTTTCTGCCCCTAAGTTCTCTTAATTTTGTTTTTTAATAGCCTGTTTGGTCTCTTAAGTATTGATTTGTATTTACAAAGGTGGTAATACTTATTTGGAAAAGCAAGTGCATTTCTCCCTTAATTTTAGGTTCTTTGTAACATCAACCTGTAGATAGGCAGCCTTTTCTACTCAGTAATACTAATTGGTAAATTATTTGACCAAATTGTGGTGTTTTTAAATAACTGATTCACCTAGATTTCAACTCTTCAAGAAGAGAGATTCATCAATATTACTTCAGGAAATCTACTGAATCACACTCTTCCTCTCTCACTCACCTAGCCAACCCCAGCCCACCAAGTCACCTCGAGTCGCCACTGTGCTCCAAGCATCACGAGTCCATAACACACTATGAGCCAAATAAAATCAAGTACTCCATTTGTTGCTCATCAAATTCGACACTCAATTTTTTATCAACAATTACATTGAAGTCTGATAACCATTCTACCAACATTATCTTGCTTGGCGAAAAGCCCTGTAGTCCTTTTTTTTTTAAATCATGAACAAGCTGTGAAATCATTGAATCCACTGGTTTTTTTAACCCAAAAACAAAACAGAACCCTCGGTTTTTTTTTTTTTTTTTTTTGGGTTGCTGTGTTGTATGCATTTGAAAGGATTGGAATGGTTTTCCCATTGGAATTGGCTATGTATGATTGAAATGTTGGTTGCAAATGTGGAATTGAGGGGTGGATTGAGGTGGGAATGGGCAAAAGCTTTGGTGTTGGCAATTTTCTTTTTATTAGTAAACTCAATTCTTGAAGAGTCTAGATATAAGTGGATCCATTATTTTAATAAATGCCACATCAACAGATGTGGCAAGAAATTTGCCTCTTGAAAAGTTGAGTTTCAAGTGGAATTCAACTCTTAAAGTGTCCAGTTTCAAAATAGGCTTCTTCTTTTTTTCTTTTTTTATGTAGGTTTAAAATAGTACTATTTGGCCAGAGAATATAAAATTTAGTATTAATGAGCAAAAATGGCATAGATAGGATCAGGTTGGGTTGGCCAAGGTGTTCAAGGAGAAATTAGTCAATATAATGGGAGGACTATATTAGCAACTTCTAATTATTCTTTCACTTAATAATAGAGTGACATTTCTTATAAATAAAAAAATAATAATAAAGTGACATTTTTTAAAATTAATTGAATCATATCCTAATCAGTAATCACATATCACATGCAGCATGCAAAAATAAATAATAATAGAAATGACTCCCACCGTCCACACTGAATGATTAAAATGGAAATTTTCATTTTGCTAAAAAAATAATAACTTTGATTCGATTACAGAACCAATTAAATTCAGCAAAAAAAAAAACCCCATCACTAATCTGTTTTTTGGTTGCACAAAAAACATATACAAAAAACATATACAAACAAACATATAAATCATAATTTCTAAATCACTAACTTTATTTTTGTTTTCCAACATTTTTTCGCTAGAGAAAAAGCAAAAGAAACCGCAACTACTCATTTAGGCCTTAAACATTCATTTAATCCTACTTGTTTTTTTTAGAGGGAGGAAGGGTAAAAAAATGATCTCGATTTCCTTGATGAGAAGGCCATGTTTGTCAGGGGAGAGCTCATCACACGTAGCAAAAGTATCTTCATGGCCATAGTCCTTGAGCCCCTCCAACAGAGTCTATGGTGGTGGCATCCCGGGAAGGTGGTGGTGATGGTGGATGCTGCTGTGAATTTTTTTTTTTAAATGGTGCCACTTTTATTAGGATGTGACTCAATTAATTTAAACATTTGACATTCTATATATGCACAGAGAATGCCTTATTCCTCTTGGCCAAGTGTGCAAAGACAATATCTCGAGCTCAGCTCAGCCTAAATAGAATTTATGAACCTTAGGCCAACTAAACTCAATTACTGAACCTTCATCATCCTTTTACTGTAATGGCAAATGTATTTTGTTGGCTCACTACTGTTGTAAATGGGCTTTGCAGAATGTCCTGCTGCCTTTTTTTTTTTTTTTTGGGTGAAATTTCCATTTAGCCAAAATAAATGATATAATAAACAAAAAACCAAAGAAAATATAGTTGAGATAGAAGAAAGACAAGTATGGTATATGCATAGTTGTCAAAATTCCGATTTGGATCTTACAATCTTATGATTTTACAATCTCACCTACCCAAAATGATCCGGATCTTTCAAGGATTTTTGCAATCGTTCAGTATCGATAGGATCATACCATTCTGACAATCCTAAACGATCCTGCCTTCTTGTAATTTTCTTTAACTTGACAGAAGGCTCAATTGGACCCAAATGAAAAATAATATCCCAATAGAGTGTCATGTTGTGAGGATTTTGGCTTCTTTAAATAATGCTTACAAATGAATGTAGTGATGTATGGTAATTACATCAAATGGATGCAATTTTTTTTTGTTTTTTAATGAATGTATAATTTATGTGATTATTTAACATACCAATGTGTTTTTTTTTTTCTCGAATAATGTAGGATTTTATAATTTACGATCTGATCCTACGATCCATGATCTCATCTACCTCACACGACCCTACGTAGGATCCCGATTTTGACAACCTTGGGTATATGTATTAGCTATGAAAACCTCTAGCCATAAAAAAATTATTGCATACTACACCACACCACATATCACTAAAATAAAGCTTAGCAAGTCACCACCATTGTTCTAGCTGTTTTACTTTTTAAATTAATTTTTGAAGTAATATTTTAGGGTAGTTGTTCTTTTGTGCAAGTAATATATAGGGTAGTTGAATTCCTATATATTGTTATTTTTTGGTCTGATGCCTTGTTGGAATTTAATAATTGATTTTATGCTCCTAAGTTTCTTGTTACAAGACAAAACAAGGGGTTAAGGTTTGAGATGCTTTGGGACATAAGCATATACCTTAGCTTTATTCATTGTTTCATATTTCTGTTTGCCATGTTTAATCATCAAGTTGGATTGTTTCAGCTTTGGTTATGATTTCAACTAAGCACAGTGCATAGAATAGAATGCTGAAAACCAATATGTGGATACAATCTTATGATTGACTTTGACGACAAACATAGAGTGTTGACCTCAATCTTTATATTATTTTTCTATCAAATTTTGAATTAATGGATATCAAATTGATTCAAAGGATAGAATCACCTGTGATGAAATAAGAGATATGAGATTGAATTTTATGAATGCAATTGGTGCAAATATATAAATATATATATATATATATATATATATATTATTTTTATATAAAAAAAAATTCTGGATTCCAATTATAATAGTCAATAATAATTGAATTAGCGTAAAAGCTAAGATCAACTGCACTAAATAATAGAGAGAGTTTCAACTTATGGCGTCCGCTCCTGATGATATCAGACCAAGACACCAATCAGTTTTTGGTGTAGGCGGGGATTGAACCCCAGATCTTTTATTCAACCATCAGAGACTTTACCAGTTGAGCTAGTTGAAACTCTCTCTCAAAAAAAAAAAAAACTGCACTAAATAATATTGATTGATGTCACACCTATCTATCAAACTACAATTACACCAATAATAGCAATTCATAGTAATTTTTCCATTTTTAGCAATTCTATATATAAATGTATGTGACTTGTAATCTGATAACATTGCATAATCTCTTTCATAAAAGAGAATAAGGATTCGAATCTCCTCTCCCATAAGTGTATTTATCGAATTTACAAAAAATAATAATAATAATAATAATAATAAGTAAGAATTCTTAACATCCACTTTAACCAAATAATAATAATAATAATTACATATAAATATTACATTTTTCCTCTGAAAAAATAATTTATAGATGAGAGATAATTAGAGAAGCTTGAAATAAAATTTTCAAAATAAGAAGAAAAAGTCTAGCAAATCATGTGATAAAATGAGAATTGATACAAATAGAGAGCTATAATAGATAGAATAGCAAAATATAGACATAATAAAAGTTAAGGTGTAAAGTGTAAACGGACTATCAAAATTATTTGTCTTAAAATATAGATGACACATGGATGATGCTCACCCACTTTTAGAACAAGAAAGTTTAATTAAACATAATTAAATATTTATCTTAAAGAAATTGAACAGTATTAATTACAAGAATGGACCCAGACGATTTAATGAACTAATAATAGATGGCTTGATAAGTTGGCTTCATAGATAAATAAAAGATAGATTGGGGGGAGATCAAAATCCGAGGATTTTTTTTTTTCCAAAAGTTGGGGGAGAGATCAAAATCTAAGTTATCCTTAACAGGGACATCGATTAATGCCAATAAATCGCAAGACTCTTAATTTCGTAGTAATTGATTGTTTGTCAAGAATGTCAGAAAATGAGAGAGGTCGCTATTCCATACATTTTTTATACAACACTGTATACATGTAATTTCAAAACGAAAATTTGGAACTAATTTGTTGTGGGGTCAGTGCAACTATGATATTCAACTACTCACTACAATTACAATAGCTGAGAGTGACATAAGTTTTACTAGGAAAATAAAATGAAGGGATCGTGCCTTTTCTTTCCCCATCAGAACCAAAATAAAATACTCATGCGTTGAATAAATAGCATAGATAAGAGTTTAGCATGCATAATAGTACAAATTGACAAATACTAGTATGGATGGAGAATAATCTGCATTCCAATACAAGTATCTCAGACAATGCATGCTTACTCTGAGAAAAGGAAATCAACAATACTCCACAAATAGAAGCAAGGGGGCATTTCTTTCATTGTCCTGCTCCCCAATATATTATTGAAGCTGAAGACTGGAGAACATTCCCCAACAGAATTACCTGATGAGCTGAATACTCCCATGAAATTCAAAGTGTTCATGAGGCCTCATTTTCCAAAAGGGCATCAAGTGCCCCTTGAAACATATCATTGCAATACATGTTGGTTTCATTGGCATCAGGAACAAAAACTAGACCTGCAGACTTGTCCCTCACTCCCTGGGAGCATGAGTACTGAGCCACTCCGGTTAATTGCTGTCCGGAATCTAATGATTGAATTGGATGGCTCACACTGGACTGGACCAATTGGCTCAAACCAATTGCTGAAGTTTGAGACGTTGGAGGTGATGACAGAAGATAGAGAGCACAACCCAAGTCAATGGATTGTGTCATGCCACTGGATGACATATTATTGTTGCTCCTTCCACTTTCTGATGAAGCAATGCTATTGGGAAGTGATTGGTAGAAGGAAGCTTTAGGGACTGCTTGAGTGCCTAGCTTAGTGCCATTTTCCTGTGAGAATGAGAACAGTTTATTTTCCTCATTGTAAATGAAGGCAAAGGAATTTGGAGATCTTTTTCTGTCAGTAATATGCAATCGTTGCTGACGTTTATAGATCATAGACTCTGCTTCACTTCTGGCAATTCCAGACATAGTAGTAGTTCCACTAGCATATATGTGTGGACTACAGAATTGCAAGATTCTAGTACCTGATTTATAGAAAGACCTATCAATTCCAAAAGCATTGTACCCAAGTAGAAAACAAGAAATTAAGAACTGTAGAATTAGATGCTATCTTGAATTTTCATTAAGACCAAATCAGTAACTAGCAATTCCAAAGTTTGTCCATCCAAGATCATCTGAGGAACTTGGGAATACCATAAGTTAAAAGTACCATGAAAAATTGGTGAGCAACTTCAACTTAAAACTAAGCAAAACCTTAAAAATAGACATGGTAGAAATAAATGGACACCCTAGGCGGGCCAAATCAATCACTGACTTTTCTAGGTGATTCAATGAACTGCAGAAGCTTCTGAGAAAGCTCAGCAATTTGCTTATACTAATGGTGTGTGAGAACAAGAAGTGTAATACAGTAATGTATAGTTCAATTTCATCCTCGGCTTCAGACTAAATAGCAAGCAAAATAACCCAATTCAAATCACAATTAGAGGCAACAAGCAAATAGTCTTCTTAGAACTTGGACAAGAATCCAAAACCTTTATAATTGGACAGAAATTTCTCAGAACTCAGGTAAAGGGATTCTGATTGAGATTTTCTTCGACGCATGTTGTGTCCATCAAGACGTTTCCTGCAGCTTCTCTTGACCTCATCAAACTCCCCCAAAGAATGGAATCTACAATATTTAAAAACATAAACCATATGATCCTTGAAAAGAAAATTATACAACAATCAAGGAAAAAAAAAAAAAAACTACACAACCAACATTAGAATTGAAACAAATTCCTTGTCCATCAAAACCATGTTGTTGATTTCATTCGTATACCTGCTGCATTGTTGGCAGAACCTCTGCTCTTTGCCCCCTACAATCACAGCTGGGGTCTTAGAGTGGCGCTCGCAAACCCTGTGGCGCCGATGATAGTCCCTGCAGTTACTGAGGTCTGACTTGCATCCATCAACTAAACATGAAACAGATTGTGTTCCACCGAGCACACGAGCCCTTTTTGACGACCCTGAAGGTGATGACACCATTGTTGAAGCCCCCAAGTCCTTCAACCCAGCTGCAGATCTCTCTTCCAAATCAGATATTCTACCAAGCTTCAAGTCGACCATAAGTCCTCCTCCTCTATTCTTCTGCCCTGCCAAGCTACTGGAATCAACCAGGCTAGCAAGGCTGCTGTCCTCTTTTGGCTCCAACTCAATTGAATCCCAAGGAAATTCCTTCCAATCCCAGTCCATAGCAAGCAAGTAAACCTCTTTCACAACTTATTCACCTTAAAAACAATAACACAAAAGTGAATACTTCAAGCAGAATGAAAATGAAAGAATATAGAATCAATGCTTTTTTTTTTTGTCTGTTTGGTCAAAAGAGAATGAACAGAAATGAGTGATTCATAGAAGCCAAAAGGCAAAACATCAAGAACAGTGAACTAGAGTTTAATTTCTTGAAACTTATGATGAGGCAACAAAGATAGTCAAATTGAAAAAAAGCTGTAAAAGAGAACAAAACGAATAAAAATTCAACCTTTTTCTTGTTTGGAGTCTTGGAGATACATATCTGATATGCTATATATAGAGGGAGCAGTGTACTTAATTTTTCAATAAAAACTGACAGAAGAACTTCCAAGAATATGGATTAAAAAACATGCAATATCCTTGTTCCGTCCGGCAGAAGGCAGAGACAAAGGATTCATTCAGGGGTCAATTTGGAATTATTGAGGAGCTCAACAAATCCAGCTTGATGAGCTATAGGGACAGAAAGAAAGACAGAATACACTAAACATTATAATATAAAGGAAGCAGAGAATTACTGCAAGAAAGTCCCATCATCTAAGTGCCAATAAGTATTGAAGCACCCTATTTTTTACATTATTTTTTTTCTTCCGTAACCGCTGACATAGTTTGATGTAATTGGTGCAAAATTAAAGTGGAATCAGTAATCTAGAAGAAAATGATGTTTCTCCAACTAAAATAAGCCATGTCAGCTGAAGAAAGTTGTAAAAAATGTTATCCTTAAAGCATTACTCTTTTTTAGTATAATTGGTATTGTGAGATTTGTTTTCTCACTTCTGTTGTGTCTCTGTTGGTGCCTTTCTCAATGCCTAGTTGAAATTTTTTATCAGGTGGACTGTTAGTGTGGAAACGAAATAACTTGAATATTAAAATGTGAAAGTGAAAGGAGAAATAACAAGATAGAAGCCCATGGCAAAGTTGCTTACAACTTTGTAATCTATTAATAGACAATAAAATATGAGAGAGAGAGAGAGAGAGAGTAGAAAAAAAAGTACAAAACAGAATAAGGAAGCTCCAAAAGGGAGCCAGGCAAGCACAAGGTTATCTGTATAGAGTAGTTTTTTTTTTTTTTTTTTTAAATGAGTGTATAGAGTAGTGTTTATTACACACAAACGATTATCTTAGTTATTTTTTTGGTGTAAAACAGTTTGTGTGCAACAAGTATAACCTCTATATATATATATATATGTTGTGCAATCGATGACAAAGGTTCCATTTTGTTTCCAAAGCAGTATGATATATCCCAGTAATGGTATTGAAAAACCTTCGTACGAGTAGTTGTTATTGCTAGGGGAAAAAATATATTAGAATTCGATCAAAGTGATGGAAGCCATTCTCTCGTGTTTCTTGGACAACCCATTCCTTTCGTGTTATGTAAAATTGTGAGTCCCCAGGTTAGTAGCAGAATTTTGTTTTTAAGGGTTTTTTTTTTGGGGGTCAATAATTAATAATAGTTGTGAGAAAATGAAATTGTTTGGTCCCCATCTTTTGGCATAAACATATTTTCTTTCTAATGTCATTTTTCACTGAAACAGACAGCATCATTATCTTTCTTATCAATTAAGGATCCACTCTAATTTTTTTAGCAGTTGAATCTCTCTTTCTCTGTAGACTTGCTGACCTTGCCAATGTGTCATACCAAACTTAGGTGACTTTTACTATTTTGGTTAAAAACTTTTGACAAGATTCCCACTGTGAAAGCTTAATTTGGTGCGGAGACCATTGCTAAAGCTACAAATTAGTTGCATCTTGATGCTTCAAGTAGCCTTTCATGGGTTACATCAATCTGTGGAAGCAATTCTATCAGTTAGCTAGCTAGGATAAGATAAATAATGTGATTAAACTTTTACTTTTATTTATATTGGTAAGATTTGGACTTTAACCATCTCACTCCCTTGCCTCTCTAGCCTAAGCCCAAGTAGGAGGGCTACTAGCCTAATACCAATTATCTTATTCGTGTTGGTCAGTATTCAATTGTATCAGTATTTTTTTTTTTCCCTAAATTAAAAAAGGGCTCACAAGTGTAGTTACTATCCCAACACCACTTAAACTTCTCATATTATATTATGGCATGAGACCACCTAGTAAGACTTATCACTACTCGAACCCACAACTTCTAAACTCGTAAGTGTAATTAGTCACAAGAACTTTCTACTATTAGGCGAACTCTCCAAGTGGTATTAGGCTAGTGTTCAAGCCTTAAAAAGCTATCTTTGCCTAATTTACAAGCCACTGGTCTACTTTCTTCAATTTTCTTTACACCAACACCATGCATATGCACAGAGAATGCCTTATTCCTTCATATTCATATTATGTGGATAATCTAGTCAGTCTATAATCATTTGTCGGCAGTAGCTTTCTTGTTAGGCTGTGCAGGACACGCGTTCACATTCACTCGCGCACATAATCCTTTTGATAGATAAAAAAGGAAAATTCAGCAAATATTCACTCCATAAAAAAAGTGGCTTTTTTTTTAATCTTTTTTAATTCTTCTAACTTCTAAGCAAAGTGGGTTGGGTATATATAGAATCTTCATACATCATGCCACTTTTTCTTCTCTCTTTTATTTTATTTTATTTTTTTTAAGTTTCTTTTTCCTCTTTAGCATGTATCATGGATGAGTCATAAAAACAACTTCATGATGCTTATATAAGCATGGTAGATTTCTAAAACATAATTCTCTATCAATAAGATATAGAATATACCACTTTGCTTTGGTGTCCAATACATTGCTCTATGATCATTGGGACTTATAAGATATAGGAGATGTCTCTTTCCCTGTAAGGGAATATCGAGCATTAGCATTTATGTTCTAGATACAGTAGGTCCCAGTCAGGGACGGAGCCAGAACTTAGAGTTAGGGGGGGCGGTTTTGTTGTTGGTTGTGTGTAGTGACTTCGGCCTTCAACTTTGTTGCTACTTAGTTGCTTAGCTACTAGTTGTTTAAAAATTTTTAAATGGTCAAATTGTTTGTTTTAAGTAAAAATTGGTTGATTAGGCTTAATTTTTTTTTTTTTTTAGCTTACTGTTGATAATTTTTGTTGTTGTACTAATTTTTTTGGGCTTGTATATTTCTTTTTTAGATTTTAGACATAAACATTTTTTAATGATCTTTAAAATGTGGAAAATGTTTGAACTACAAACTTTTTTACAAATTGCTGATAATGTAAATGGTGAGCCCAAATGCGAACCAATAAGAATTTGATACCTTAACCGTTTGTGAAAATGTTATAGAAAAATTTGTGACTATAACAATACTCTTAAAAGAATTAATAATATTTTTAAGGGATCAAAAATGTAATTTTCTAAAAACAAAATTGCTAAAATTAGTACTCATATATATAATAATATTTTTTTAAAAAAAATATTGGGGGGGCCATTGCCCCCCCAAGTCCAACCATGGCTCTGTCCATGATCCCAGTTAGTTCAGTTGGTAAAGTCTCATGATGGTTGAATAAGAAATCTGGGGTTTAATTCTCATCTACACCAAAAACCTATTAGTGACTTGGTCTGATGATAAAGGGTTATCATTAGAAGCGAACGTCATAGATTGAAACTCTCTAAAAAAAAATGTTCTATGTATAAAAAATTACATAAATGAGGTTCTCTTTCAAGGATTTATTAAAGAGCTGAGCCTGATGACCTAATAATGTTAAATAAAGAAATTAAGAACCTAATAACTTTTGTAAAACTAGCAACGTTTATTCTCTTAATATCTGGGTGGTAAGAGCACCTGAAAGTTCAATTAACTTATACATGGTGGTGTTTCTTCCAATTCCAAATACTTGGTCTTTACATACATATATGTCGCCATACACCCATGAAGATATATAGTTTTATATACATTAGGGATAACATTATATATATGTAAAATACTTAAGACCAATATGTACAATAAAAAATATTGCTCACATGAATATTAAGCGTTAATTTAATGTTAGAATACCCATAAAAACCAAATCAAAAAAAGAATACCCATAAAAAAAATAAAAAGATAGCATATCTATTATATTATGTTTATTTGTTAGGTTTTCCTCTTCTTCTTCTTTTTCTTTTTTTAGAGAGTTAGGTTTTTTTAATTTAAATAAGTGGTGTTGTAATTTTTTTCATATTCAAGATTCCACTTAAAATTCTCATATAATGATTTTAAAAAGTGGGTTTCAGTGAGTTCAATTGATCCTATAAATTGAAATTCTATCATACCTTTTTTTTTTTTTTTAATGCAAGTAAAGTTATGTCATAGTTTCAGGATTTTGGCTGGTCCAACAGATTGGGAAACTTATGGGGTCAAATTTCAATAGATCAAAGCACAAACTTATGCACAATTTTATGAAAAATAATAAGTTACTACATAAATAATTTATGGTCCTAAAACTTTTGAAAGGTAAAAATGATTTTGTAATTTTTTTTCTTGGATTAAAACTTTTGCTTTATTTTTCTCCTTTTTTTCTATCCTCATTTTTTCTTATATAACTTTTGAACCCCCTAAGGAGAAATATTTTATTTATATTTTTTCCAATGAAATTTTTATATATGTAATAACATAAAATAAAAGAGAAAAAAAATTTTAAAATAAAAAACATATGGGGTAGGTGGAGCAATTGCCCCCCTCAACCCCTGCCTTTGCCATTGCATCTAAACACATGAATCTAGATCATTTTTTCCTCCTTTTTTTCAACTTTTTTTTTTTTTTTTATTGGGCCTAGTTTTCTTGGAGTTTTATAGCAATTTGTGATGGTTGATTTATTATTACCACTTTGTATAATCTAATCATTAATTGTCATCTGACCATGCTAGTGGCTTATTTAACACACCATTGTGAGAACCGTGACCCGAAATAAATAAATAAATAAATCTTGTGAAAAAAGAGAAAGGGATGAAAACTCATCTTCCACCACTAAGGTAGAAAATCTTAAGATGAAAATTCAACTGTTGATATTTATACCACTAAGTTAAGGGACTTACAATGAAGCAACTACTTAATTTAATTCCTAAGGAAAATTAAGAAAAACTCTAAAACTTTCATTTCTTTTTTTTTTTTTTTTTTGGTTGAAAACTCTAAAACATTCATTGATAATAAAAAAATAAAATAAAAAAGTAAAAGAAAAATACATTGAATGCTTGAATAATTATAAGGCTTTAGTCCTAAGTACATTCTATGAAAAGAAAAGTACAAAACTTTATTCTCTAGTTACAATTTAAAAACAAAGTAAAAAAAAAGAATTACAAGTAAAGAATTAATAATGACATCCCAAAGATTAGGCTCAGGGGGCTAAGTAACCAATTTGGAAGATGCTATGCACCCCCAACTTTCTTGACCTAGGTTAATCTATTCTCTAGTTACAATTTAAAAATAAGGTAAAAAGGAAATTACAAGTAAAGAACTAATCATACATCCCAAAGTTAGGCTCGGGGGCTAAGTAACTGGTTTGGAAGGTATTAAGTACCCACCTTGCTCAACCTATGTTAATCTCCTAGAGTAAAATGACCAATATAAACGATTCACTATTCCAACAAACAAATAATTACAAAATCATTCAAAGCAACACAAGGAAATAAATAACTCCATAGTTCAAACTTGCATGATGCACGAAAACGACTCACAAGGAAGGTGATATGAGGTTATTCGTGAACATAAAATACAGATAACGTGAGAAAATAGAAATTATTAAAACAGAAAATATATTTCTTTTTATTCATATTTTATATGGTGCAAAAATTATTAAAACATGCTGGCATTTTAATTATTGATGCATTGATATGTTATAAGATGGGTGGAACTCTAGATCTAAAACATGTGACTAATTAAAACCCTAAATCAATATGTTTAAATTAGAATCCTAAATCTACATAGTTAAACTATGAATCTTAAATCTACATGTTAAGTTCTTCTTTAAAAAAAATAATAATAATCTACATGTTAAGTCATGAATCTTTTATCATAGAATGAGATGCTAATGTATGTAGATGCATTAACATGTTATGCTACATATTATGATTAGATATAAAAATAGAAATAAAATATAATATATATTATTGTTAGCAGAAATCCTGAATTCGATCTTTGTCCCTACTCTATCTCTCATTTAAAATTTCACTGTATTGCGCGTAAGGGGGAGCGTTAGAATTATGTGGATAAATGATTAAATCTACCATTCTTTAATAGCTTAAACTTTAAAAACAATCGATAATTTAACAATTATAACAAAGGGTTGAAAATCTATTCTAAAACATATCATGATTGGTTGACGGCCACAAGGTGGATTTTGGTTCTATTCACTCCTAAGATCGTACTTAACCTTGAACTTGTTGAGATCTCCTCCTGATATGGTTTCTCCAGAATAATTAATGACAATTGTGAATGGATCTTTCCTTACAGATAAAGCAAGGAATGAATCCTCCGAAACTAAAGTGATCACTGTGTATGATGTGATGAAACTATTATGAAAATATGCATAAAATAAAAGAAAATTTGTAGCTATGGTGATGGAGGGCAAAAAATTACGCATTAAAAAAGAGCTCTACTATAAGTATATGAAAATTTTGATGCCTTTTGAGTGGTATACCTCTCTTATTTATAGAGAGAAGTATTCTACTTATTTTTAGGGACTAAAAGTTATGCAATTGATGATGAACTATGAGGTTTATCTCCCTTAAAACTATGAAAAGTAGAGATAAAATCTTAATTTTTTTAGAAAATAAACAAGTCGGAGACAATTGTTGATAATTCAGCGTTTTCAGGTTTTCCAATTTGATTTTGACTTTCAGCCTTTTTTAAGAGATATGTAATTCAGCCTTTTAGGTGTATTTGGAGTCTCCCTCTGGCCTCTGGTAGTGTTCTTCCATGGTTCAAATTCTAATTAATTAAATGAAATAAATGCAATGTCTAAATAGATAAATACATTTAATTAGAATTTCATTAAAAATACAGCATTATCAATATGAAATAGTTAAGTGTTTCTATGTGTAACATAATTAGAAATCATAACAATAGGATTAAATCTTTCAATTTAAATTAAATTAATCTTTTTAGGACCTCTAGACACCCTATTCTGTTAGGGTCTATACCCGAGGTCTCCGGTCTCGATGACAAAAAAAAAAACCCTCAATCACTACCAAAATGAACAACACCATATATTAAGCTCACAAATCACTACCAAGTACAAATGGGGAAAAATTGTTAAATATTTAATATTTTTATTGAAAAATAAAATCTAATAAACCTAACTTCTAACAAAAGAAAGAATATTTTCTTACTAGGAACTAATTCTGTCAATAATTCTGTCTGTTAAGCGCTTGCAATTGCACTCTTGGGTAGTGACCTTATTAAGACTTTTGATAGTTAACCATTTTTAAATTTGTTAATTGAAGCCAAGACTTTTGTGAATCAATAACATTGTTTGGTTCTCCCATGGAGAAATTAGATTAAAATCCCCTCTCTCATGTGTTGTAAGGGCCGGACCTTAAATCGATCAGTTTGGTCAATGTTCTATAACTGGAATTTTTCAAAAACCAATTAATACCAGAAAATTGACAGTTCAACCTCTAAAACCAAAATGCGAATATGGTTTTAATCATTGTAATTTTTACCCAACAAAATTTTGACTAACACACAGAATAACGAGAATATGAGTCTAGCAACAAGTCTTACATTGAATTAAAGAATGTTAAGGTCCACAGAGAAAAGCTAGCCTACGCATTCAATACTTGAAATTCTTGAAGGAGTATGATATTTATAAAGGAAGAAGCGTAACATCGTTCTCTATTTTCTCAATATAGGAGTATAGGACTTCCGAGAAGTTTTTCTCACAACAAAACTGGTCATACATTGAAAAAAAAAAAGTTAAAACTAGTCCTACATTGGAAAAAAAGTTGTTAAATATGTTTGGGAAAGCATACTTAGATCAGTAGAAGAAGAAAGAGGGGAGTTGGTGGATAACATTTCATTCATGCTGCTATCAATAAACTGATGAAGTCACAAAGGCAGAATTGAAAAAAGTCGGATACCTCATAAAGATTTCTTTCCAAACTAGTTTAAAGTTATTAGATATAAATTTTAAAAATCTAACAGTTGAATTAAATGTTCTTATTTTTTCTTCCATACTTGCAAAATTTCATGAAAATTAACGATTGATAATTTATCATCATGAATTAATGTTTAAATTTCTAATTTTTGTGGTCTTAAATTATGCATAAAAAATAAGATAATGAACCGAATAGCAACTAACATCCTGTTGGAATATTTTTATAAAAATTACAATTTTTTATTAAATGCTTATTTTAGTGATTTGATGAAATAAGTTTTCTCTTTACCAAATTCAAACTCTTTATATTTGTAATAATTTGTGATTTATTTTGTATATAATGTTAGCATTTGAATGAATATAAATATTATTGACTATGTGAACATTTAGTGGCTCGATGTATATATATATAGGAATATTTCCTTATCAAATACATTTCCTAATAAAACGCTTGTTTCCTTTCAAATGTTCTGATTTTTCAATAAGGGAAATTATTGACATAAATGAATATTTATTATTTGATTTATGAGAAATTCAAACTGGTTGTCAATGTTCACAAATCCTTAAGTATAAGGCTATTTTGTCTCAGCATATATAGAGATACATAGACCTCTAGCTATGTACGGTGAATGGGATGTACAAAAAACAAGTGTAGTTTTCTCGTCACTTTTACATGCAGCAACATATTTCTAAAACACTTGTATGATTTTTTTTCATCTTCTTTTAATGAAATATATATATCCCTATTCCCTACTGCACTATATTTCTGGGTAAAAAAAATTACTATTTTGAGAGTTTTATATCCTACAAGTGATGTAGGCTTGTAAGAATAATCAACAAAGTAGATGGGTTATTGTATCCCGAGGACGACACGCGTAACGTTGTTAGTCTACTACACCAAAAACCCTGCAGACAGCGTGTATTGTCTCAAGATAGTGACTTAGTCTACATTTCAACTCTGCCTTCTAAAAACATTCATGAATTGACGGCAATTTGATTCTCATGTTATGGGATTAATTTAAAGTATCATCAAGAGGTGATATCTCTTAACCGTTCTCTAATTTTATCGTAAATCTAATACTTATGCAATGTTATTATTTAAATGTTTATTTGAAGATTATCTATTTATGAATTATTGTTTTTAGGAACAACATGTCCTATTTGAATGAAATTTGACATGCATATTAATATTAAGAACATAAAGAATATACAATTCAACGATTAGAGTTTCAAAATTCACATGATCAAACTTTATATGGGTTGAGATCTATACCTAACATTGAGATTTCTACTTGTATGGGTTGAAGTTGTTCTGACTACTTTAGCTGGGCTCCTGATCCACGTAGACCAAGCTTGAGAGAGAACACCCATCAACCCGCTCCTCCCCACCCCGAGGCACCATAGCATGTCGGGAATAAGGGAGGACATATTGGAACCAGCACTCTTTTTTTTCTTTTCTTTTTTTATCATTCATTCTTGAGATATAAAAGTCTCATGCATATTGAGTTTACATGACAAGTTTCAGTTAATCTTTCTATGCTCCCTCTCCCAAGTTAGGAATAAAGAAGTATATTTAAGCGTAATTGGGTTCACAAGTTAATGAATTGATCAGCATATATAAAATCGAATTATTTATTATTTATGATATCACTATTTGACTACCGATGAAACCACTATCGTATCATAAAACAAGAACCACTCAATCTTCCAGTTTTTTTTTTTGTTCATTCTAGTTTTAAAATTGTGGTTGTTATTCTTAATCATATATGAAATATGTTCTCCCAAGCTAGATCTATAAGAGTTGCATTATTTGTTGGGAGGAAAGAGATTTTTAATTAGTTAAAATTCTCCACAAAATATATAAATATATATATATATATTGCAACAAAGGAAAATATTGCAACTTAATGGTGTGACTAGGCCTCTCATCAAGTACTCAATTGGGAGGATAGTAATATTTTTTTTCTTTGGTATGATAATTGGTACATGAGGGTGCTTTGTTCCCAAAGTATGGTCATAGAGCGATTTATGATAGAGCTAGCTCTACATCTGCAAAAGCTTTAAATGTCATTTGAGAGGCCTTGGCACATTAGCATGGCTGCCATCTAAATTAGATCTTCTGGATTTTAGTGTGGTCTTCATCAAGTGAGATTGGAGCGTAGGAAGAAAAAGTGCACTGGATTCCAGCTGAATAAGCTGCTTGTGTTTTCTAGGAGGAAAATAAGCTATTAATTTATACAGCTGACTTTAACTGCTTGTAGTATGATGTTTCTAAAGCTTTTGGTAGTACTTTGTTTGCTCGTGTTTGTGTCTTCAGCTTGCATCAGCCGATTGTAGTTTTGGTATTATAAATCTTTTTGTATATCTTTTTGTTTTGCTAGAGTTAAGATAACTTATTCGTCCAAAAGAAGAAGAAGAAGAAGGTAAATTTTCTCTAGATATAAATTATAACCAAGAAATTTTTTATACATATAAGTAGGCAGCCTCTGCCATTTCTGCTAGCATAATTTTTATTTTTTGATCAGGGAGTAAATGCAAAATGTATTGTCTCTTACAAATTAAAAAGTACAAATTAAAAAGTATGCATAATTACATTACACCTATTCAATGTGAAGAGTTCAAAAGGGAGTATAAATTTGCATCTGGCTCAAGATATGTTCAAAATTGTCGGTTGGCTTCTCTATTTGATGGGTGTGCATCCCTTCATAAGTAGTCACTACAATGGCTTCATCTTTGGTAAGGCGTTGAACTTGCTTCTTTACGTTGCAACCTTGATACGTACACCGATAATAGCTTCTACAAAAGGAGAAAATACAATTAAAGTGCTTGCTTGGCATCTGTTCTAGCTATTTTGTAAAATAGGAAAGAGAAATATATTACATTTACCATATCTTAATAATTTATTATTTTGAGAAAATCGATAATTTACCGAGTACAATATAAAGTACGCATGATTATCAAGTGATATTTTCTATATCACTGTGAAATGTGAATTAATTTCTCATCCTAATTTATGAATGCAGCAACCCATTGATATAGAATGTTCCAATATGGTTTAATCATTGGAAAAATTGCAGTCAGCAGTGTTATGTGAGAGTTAAGAATAACAAATTCTTCATTATCTAGCATAGGATAACCACTTAGAATAACAAAACAAATTGTGTTTAACAAATTAAATGATATGGCATTTATATCTTTTCATCGTGACAAACTCAAAATGACCATCATGGCAATTGGCTTCAAAGAAGTACTGTTTCAACTTTCAGCATCAAACAACAAAATGAAAATTACAATGTTCATACACGATATAGGTATTGATACCTAATTTTGAGAATGACACATTAATTTCCAAGCTGATAAAAACTCATCATTTTGATTTCTTTACGTGTCGAAATAAATAAAGCTTAAGCCACCAAGGTTATGGAGGGAGATTTACTAGAGGAGAGCAACCGTACCTATTTTCCATTGTGGTTATGATTTTTTTATTTCCCCCCAATTTTAGATTAGGATCTAATCCGATTTATTTTTCTTATTTTTGTTGATATTTTAGTAAAATGAGATCTATTAAATTTTTCCAGACATTCAATTAGATTCATCAATTCTAAATGTAAACCCTAACTGTCAGTGTGTAGAATTTATCAAAATTTCAAAATAGAATTAAAGATTTTGCTGTTTTGATGTAGTCCTCCCTAGCATGCATATGTATACGTATTTTCTTTCTTTCTTTCCTTTTTTTTTTTTTTTTTTGTAAAATAAGAAAATAACTAGTACTAAAATTCACACGGAAGAATGTTCACGGAGAACCAATTGAACCATATAATGAGAGGTGATTAGAATTGAAATGTTTCTCAGATGTAATTCTTGAGATCCTCGTTTGAGTAAGCGTTGTCTTTTAGAGAAAAAAGAATAAGAACTGAAAAGGAAAACCCTAGCTAGAATTAAGAAAAACTATTAAAAATGCATCACGTAATGAAACTGTCACTGAATTCTCGTCGATGTGCACCTTGGAAGGATGCATGTGTGTGTATGTTTTGCAATGTGAAAAGAACAATTGCACCAAACTCGATCTTCTCAACTAAGTTCTTTTTTTTCTAGTGGGAAATCAAGGAGGATCTCACTTTTTGGAACAAGAGAATGGTATTCATTTTTTTGGTGGGGTCTAATCACATGTTTATTAAACATAATTCAAATCTAAGAAGCATCAAGAAGACACTTACCAGAAGAATCCAAGAAAAAAGAGTGTCCACAAAAACTGTGATGGATATGTGAAAATATAGCTAAGAAAATAAAGAAATGAAATCAACTAACCTGGGAAATTTGTTGTTCTTAACTGCCTTTTGGCCATATTTCCTCCACCTATAACCATCATCGAGTATATCAACCTGACTCCTAGTTTGAAAAGCATATCTAGGCTTCCTTATCTTCTTCTCCCCCTTCTTTTTACTTGGTTTCACCTCATCACTCTCATCTCTAGCAAAGCTTTCAGTCCTTTGAGAAAGTTGTTTATTAACTTCATCCCTAGGAACATGATGATTCTCTGTCCCCAACCCAATGAACCCTTTGGAGCTCTCACCGTGAAGATTATGATAAGCATTAGAGCTTCCCATGTTTGTTGAAAAGGGATAGGTTGACTGCCCTGCAGATGAACAAGGGAAGAACATTTGGTAGTTTTCCATGGAGAGACAGATGAACTTTTAAGGAAGAAGAAAAATGAACAAAAACAAAGAAGAACGTGTCTATTATAGGTGGGGGCGGCGGCTAGTGTCTATTATACCCACAACATTCATTCACCATATGTGTATATATATTTATGAAGTGCAAATTGTATGAGAAGAAAAGTCCAAAGAGATATATAGATCAGGTCACTGATGTCGTAAACGGCACGAGAAATGTCGCAAGGGTTAGGAAAATTAGCGGATTGATTTGAAAAAGAAAGGTGGAAAATGGAGGCGGCTTCATCATTGGAGTTAGAAGTTAAGAGAATTAAATTAATTCTTAAATAATTGAGTATATCTTGAAACTCCTAAACTTATATCTTTAGAATTTACATTTTTTTTTTTTAACATGAAACACCTGAAAATGTACATGCATGTAATTTTTTTTTTTTTTTTTTAGAAACACATGCATGTAATTGGCATCACATCAATAACATAATAATTTTTTTTTTTTTATTTTAAAATTAACTCTTCTCTTTTTATATATAGATACTTTAGGATTTAAAATCTATGATGTTAGAGCCATGATAATTACTCTCAACCATCATAACTAAAACCAATATATATTTTTATACAGAGAGAATTTGAACCCAAGTCAATTATTTAGTGATGATATTTGACACAAATAGAATAATGTTTTTTTATTTAACATAAATTTTGTAGACAACATCTATACATAATGTTCATCCCTACTATTTAATGCGGACTACTCTAATTAGCTCAACTAGTAACATAAAGACGATCGGGCACAATTATACGCTATACAACTTTAAATCTTATCATAATGTTTATAAAAAAGAATTTCCTACTATTTAACTATTACAAAAGATAAGTATGCATGTGACAACTCAGACAAAATTTAAAAGAGTGAAAACCTTTTACAAATACTTTGTACCAATAAGGTACATTCATGCTAATTATGCCTACAATAAAAATTCACAATAATTTTATAGTATTCTTAAATGGAAAATGTTCTACTTCAAACATGGAGCCTTGGACTCCAACCTCTAATAGATTAATGACACGTGTCCTATTATGTATAATACACATGACTCACTCAATTAATTAAGTTATGCAAGTCATGTACAATACACATGACAAGTACAAATGTTATTTTTCTATTAGTGGTTGAAGACAAACTCTATCCTTTTGAAATTAACTTACCACCTTATATATGGGTTTGCTATAATATTTAAAAAAAAATCAATAATTCATATATAAGGTGATATGTTAATTTTGAAATATTGTGAATTAATTGTAAATATTTATTGACTATCTGTAAAGACTCATATTCCTTTTTTGAGAAAATTGTAGATGAACGACATTCTAGTTTGTAACTTTAGTCACGGCGCGAACTTCTAGCAGTTGTCTTCGGACTGATACAGAAATCACACGTGTAGTGGACCATTGAACATTCATAATGGAGTAAAAAGTTCTCTTTTCTTAATTATTTCCATTTTTATCGGTGGTGGGTGCAATATTCTAAAGGTGTCAATTCATATTAGTATATCCGGTTCATGTCATGTTGTATTAGATTGAAATAACTCAACTTACTTGACATGCTTAATAAACGGGTTATGTTAGATTAACACAAATATAATATAACTCATTTTAACCCGCTTAATGTTAAATATATAACGTTCATATAGAATTAATTTTTTTACATCCCGAAATTAATGCATACACTTCAAATCTTCAACCTACGTTCAACATAGTTCAATAAAAATATAACATCCATCTAGAAATAAGTTCTTTACATTTCAAAAGAAGTGCATACACTTCAACCTAGATTCAAAATAACATAGTTCAACAAAAATATAACATCTACAGAAATGCTAAGAGCATTCACATCAAGAATGCTAAAAACTCCACACAAAAAAAAAAAAAAAAAAAAAAAAAAAAAAAAAAAAACCATTTTAGCAACTCGTCCCACAAAAAAACACTACAGGTGTGTTTGGATACCGCTTATTTTGCTAAAAACTGAAAATATTGTAGCAAATAATTTTAAAATAAGACTAAACAGAGCATGCATGGGTCCCAGCAAAGATGGACAAACTATTTACGCAACTAAATGTTAAGACGTGCACAGTGCACAATGGCTGAACTGCATGAATAATCAAACTGCATTGTACACGTGGGTCCCAACAAGGATGGACAAACTGCGTGAATGCGTGAATGCGTGAATGGCTGAACATGCACAGTGTAAGCAGGTCCCACGTCAAACGTAGAAATGCACAGTCAACGCAATCCAAATGCACACTACATCAATGTTTCTATACTTAAATTTTTTGGCAACTTAGCTACAATAAACTGCAATTTTTGACAGCCTCTTGTAGCTCAAAACTTTTAAAATATATAAATATATATTTTTTAATATTTTATTACTCCTTCAATTAAAATGTCATTTGTCTGTATCTCTCTCACTATTCTCAATCTTTTCTTCTTTCTCTTTCTTCCTCTTCCACTAGAAATAAGTTCTTTACATTTCAAAAGAAGTGCATACACTTCAACCCAAATTCAAATAACATAGTTCAACAAAAATATAATATCTACAAAAATGCTAAGAGCATTCACATCAAAAATGCTAAAAACTTTTAAAATAAAATAAAATAAATAAACCATTTTAGCAACTCATCCCACAAAAAACACACTACATCAACGTTGCTATACTTAATTTTTTTTGGCAACTTAGCTACAGTAAACTGCCATTTTTGACAGCCTACTGTAGCTCAAAACTTATAAAAAAATATTAATATTTTATTACTCCTTCAATTAAAATATCATTTCTCTCTCTCACTCACTATTCTCAATCTTTTCTTCTTCCTTTTTCTTCCTCTTCCGCTGGACTCTCTTACCTCTCTTTTTTCTTCTTTCTTTCACCAGCCTCTCTCTCCCTCTCTCCATCGGATTTTTTTTTTTTTTTTTTTTGAGAAATTCTCTCTCTATCAGTTTATGGTGGTTGATGGTACGATTTGTGGTGGACCAGTGGTGGTGGCTAGTAGTGGGTATCTGTTTGATGGGTTTTTGTGGTGGACCGATGGTGGTTAATGGTGGGTGAGTATGAAGTTTTATGGTTTTTTTTTATGGGTTTGTGATTTGGTCTTGGGTTTGTTTTTGTTTGTGATTTTGGTGGTTGAGGTTAGGGATGACAATGGGACGGGGCGGGTCCAAAGGATGGGGCTTCGCCTCCGCCCTGCATGGTTTTGTCTTACTTCATCCCCGCCCCACCCCACATGACGGAGAAAATTTTCTTGCCCCATCCCCACCCCTTGAGGCCCCGCAAACCCCCACCCTACCCCGTAAAACTTTACTTCTTGTTAATTTGCCCATAACTATTACAATTATTTTTAATAAAACCTGTTTCGTTAATAAAAATATACTTGAAATTACAAATAAATTTATCCCATCCTATCAAACTAATTTTTCGCAAAAATTGAATAATATTATTAAAGTGTATGACAAGACAATATCACAACAAAAACAAAAATCTCATAATACAAAATCAATGATTCAATAGTATATAAATTTGTTTATAATAAAGACAAAAGAAAATGTTAAAATTAGTACCTTATTTCCAACTTTGCTAGAGAAAAAAAAGAGGCAGAAAGTTTTGTTGGATAGAATAAATAAGCTGATGATATGTTTGTTTAAATAGTAGGGTTTTAGGGTATGAAAAATTTACAATTTAACCTTTATCAATGCAGGGCGAGAGCGGGGTGGGGATGGGGTAGGTTGGGTCTAAAAAGTCTAAACACATCCTTGCCCCGCCCCATGGTATGGGGCTAAAATCTCGCCCCTTCCCAGCCCTACCACCTTTGCGGGGCGGGAAAAACCCGCATGAGGCAAAGCGGGGAGAGGCAGGTCAAGCGGGGTGAGGCAAAATTGCCATCCCTAGTTGGGGTTAAGGTTGTGGGTGGTGATGGCTATGGCAGTTGGTGTGGGCGGTGGTGGCTAGTGGCTGGTGACAGTGGCTGTGGGTTTGAGTTTGTGATTTGGTTGTGATTTGATTTTGAGTTTGTGATTTGGTTTTGAGTTTTTTTTTGTTTGTGATTTTGGTGGTTGGGGTTGGGGTTGGGGTTGTGGGTGGTGGTGGTGGTTGTGGCAGTGGGTGTGGGTGTGGGCGGTGGTGGGTGGTAGCAATGGGTTGGGTTTGAGTTTGTGATTTTGGTTTTGGTTTTGGTTTTTGGTGTGGGCAATGGAAGATATGAGATTGAGACTAAAAAAGAATTAAAAAATAATAAAGAATATAAAGAATATTCATTTGTTATACAAGTTAAACGGGTTGTATTAAATAGGTCATTTCAAGTTAACACAAATAAATTGACATATCAAACGTGTCTATTGCAGGTCACACAGGTTGACCCACCTATGACATGTTTCTTATCATGTCGACCTATTTATCATCCAAACCCGCTAAGACCCAACCCTAACCCGCAAAAACTCGTGTCATGTTCGCGGGTCAAATCAAACATTGACACCCCTACAATATGCTTTCATTAGTGCATGTCTATGAAGGGTGTCAATTCGGGTTATCATGAATTGACACCCTTCATAGACATGCACTTATAATTTACAATTATATCACTTGTAACTTTTTTTTTAATTACTCACTTTATTTTTAAGTTTAAAATATAGGTTGGATATAAAATGTATTTGAAAAATGTAAAATAAAATGAATATTTATTTGTTATATAAGTTAAGTAAATTATGTTAAATAAGTCATTTTGCGTTTACACAAATAAATTGGCATGTCAAAACATGACAATTGTAGGTCACACGCAGTGACCCACTTCTGACACATTTCTTATTATGTCACTTTCAGGTCGATCCATTTATGATCCAAACTCGCTAAAGCCCAACTATAACCCATAAAATCTCATTTCGTGTTCGTGTTGTGCTTGTGGGTCATGTCAAATACTGACACCCCTACCCCATCTATTTCCATGAAGTAGATTAACTTTACCCCTTGAGCCTTACTATCTACCTTTCGAGCCTTGAGGCATGTATTTTGATTTCCTTATTTCTAGCCATACGGATATAATGGCAAAGCATCACATATATCATGTGATTCCATTGTTAAATGATAATAATCGTGGGTTTGTAGTGATATTTTCTTTCCATGGAAAGTGGGGATTAATACTCTATTTGTTTGGTTGCATTTCGGGAATGAATGGAAAAGAAAAAAGGGAAGGGAGAGAAAAACACTATTTTATATTTGTATGTTTGAATATAAATAACAATAAATTATTATTCACAATACTTTCTCAATAAAACCTAGGTGGCAGGTTGTTATTAGGTACTACTAGTGCGCAAAAAAGTAATTTAAGTGTTATATTCAAATTAAAACCAATAACAACTTACCATATAGGATTTGTTGTAAAAGTGTTGTGAAAATATTATGGATATATCACTTTTTTTTTAAATGTCAAAAATCTTATAATTCAATAGTATTACCTAGTTCCTCTTATGAAAGAGAACTTGAGTTTGAATCCCCTCAAAATATGGGCCCTAATAAAAATTGTATCCATTCACATAGGCCAACTTAATACAATTTGAGATTAGGATGGCAACTTTGAGTATAACTGAAGAAAGTTAATTCCATACCATACTGGCCGGTACGGCTGGTATATACCGTATTAGCCAGTAAACCGGTACAGATAACCCCTTGTTTTGTATCGAAAAAAATATCGGCCGTATCGGCCGCATACCAGCCAAATCCGGCTGTTTCGACCGGTAAATGGATACCGGGCCAAAACACGAAATGCTTTCTTTCTCTTTTTTTTTCTTTTTTTTTTTTTGGTAATTTTGGCAGTTTTTTAAGGGTAGGATGGTGCAAATCTGAGTAAGCTAAGAAAACCCAGTAGAAAGAAAGAGAAAAATGAAAGAAAAATGCACAATAGCTTTGCAAAATAAAGTTAGAATCACCTCATGCACTCACTGTCTCTTTTTCACTGAAGCCAACGACCTCTCACTGAATCTTGAGTGGTGAAGGACGGTGACACAAGCAGCAATATGAACGAGAGAAATGAGACAAAACTGAAAGCTCAAAAGACAAAGCTAAGAAGAGAGAGCTAAAATCGTTTGAAATTTGAAAGTGGAGAACAAATTGTAAAAGAGTATATCAATAGTTTTCTTATTGAAAGATGTGAATGCCAGTGACTGTGAGAGAGAGAAACGTGTGGAGAGGAAAAAGTAAAAAATGCAGCAACACCAGTGAGTGAAATGAGTGAAAGATAAGAAAACAGGTGATGTATTTATTGTTTCTTGATTCTTTCATTTGAAGCCATAATTTTTATATGGGTTCGGTTAATGTGTGCCCTTAGGGCACACATTAAACTTTCTATTTTTGGAAACATTTTCTCGGGAATTGAAAAAACTGTCATTACTTTTTCAATTCTCGAAAAAAAAAATTTCAAAAATGGAAATTAATGTGTGCCCTTAGGGCACACATTAATTTCCATTTTTGAAATTTTTATATTATTTAATTTTTTTCACCTTTGACAACTTCCCTATCCAGAGGTCCCAGACACATCAGTGACGTCACCATAGCTTCATTTTGTACTTTTTTTTTTTCTTATCTACTACTTATAACTTATAAGCTTAATTAGTATATTAGTAATTACAAAAAAATATACTAGTAAAAAAATTATTAAAAGGATACTAAATTTATTTATTTTAAATGTTATGAATATATATATATATATATATATATATTATTTTGCGGTAAACCCAAAACGGTACACCGGTATTAACCGGTATCCGAAATATATCGTACCACTGGTCAAACCAGTATAACCTCTGATACGGTATTGACTCCCTTGGTATAACCTTGTTTAAATAAATATTTTTAACTGATATATATATATATATATATATATATATATATATATATATATATATAATTTATTTAATTTTCTATATTATAGTTTCAAGTTAAAATCTATTTTTCTTATTTTAAGAGATGCAAAATTACTAATTAAGTTTTTGTATTAGGTTTTTTAAACATATCTGTTGGGACTAGGTCCGCGCACTTCTTTCGGAAGAGAAGCGGGTTCGAGCCCAGCTAGCCTAATACAATAAATTTGTAGAGAGTGGTTTCAAGAACTAGGTTTTAGTGAGGATGACAACGACTAGACACGGTCATGTGTGTGTTGTGTTACGGACATGCAAGCCAAAAATGAAAACTCCGTCCTCGGGCCTTTCGTCTCAAAAGTTTGATATTCTTCTTCTCTCTTTCAGGCTAGGTTACAATGGTTCTGGAGACAATACATATTGTTCTTGGCCTTTTTCTGTTCCTCCTCCTCCTCATGGAGGATTTCGTGCATTATATAGCCCCTCCCAGTTGATCTCGACCCTCCATCTGTTGATCATGCAGATCATTACTCGAGTACTCGTCCCATTAGCCACCTTCCCCAACTTCCTATTAGTCGCGGCAACCAACGTCGCACAGTTCAGGGGTCCTTTCCTCATTAATGCGGCCAGAATGTTAGTTGGGCGCATTCAATGTGGAGGTGACAACTTCTCCTTGAATCCGCTCATACACTGTATCTCCATGCGTGTTCCATCGTACTCATCCTTCCTTCTGGGGGCGATCAAAAAGGGGGCTGCCTCAACTGGCGTCAGGTCTTTCCCATCCGGAGTCTGGAGTGCCGAGGACATAATCATCCTCGGCAATACCTATCGGCCACTTAGGATTTCATTTGTACGTCCTCGGCAACATCCCTCCTCGGCTCGGGCCTTGGGCCCTAGTATGAAGTGGGTTTGGCTTATCAGACTCTTAGGCCCCACAATATCATTTTCAAATAATAATATGGTTAAGTCACTTAATCTTCTTGTGACATAATCGACTTTAAGTATAATTTCATCAATTTTAATTTTGAATAACTTTTTTTTATAGAAATAATTGTAACATGTAATGTAAGTAAAATTGTAAGACTGCATTTGGAAAAGAATCTCATCTTTTTATATAAGAAAGAAGTATTATATTACATGTTTGAATATCACTATAATTATTTACATTATTATTTTCCTCTATATTATGTCATTATGAGAGAAAGAGAGAGAGAGATTGTTTGGTATGTGGTCACCTAGGAGATGAGATGGCTTTTTTTTTTTAGCTAGTTGGCTTAAAAAATTGAAGTCCCAAACCATTAAGGGATTTTGATTGTCAATAATAATTCGGCAATATCACAACTTATTTTTGCAACCTAAGGTTCTAATTTGATTGGATTCTATTAAGTATTAACCCACAATTTCTTAGAAGTAGCAAAGAAAGTGCACATGCCACCAATGCCTCTTCTTCTTTTTTTCCCTCTCCATAAAGCTAATTATTGACCCATTATTTCTGGGAGGTTTTTAATGGGGGCCTTAGATAACAGCTTAATTAATGGCCTATGCCTAGAGTCTGACCCTACATTCATGTCGAATTTGTGGAAATGCTTCTTCCTTCTTCTTTTTGTCCTCTCTTTCCTTTCTCTCTTATATCTACTAAACCAAACGTATGCAGAGTTAGATTTAAATGAAGTTTATGAATTTTAAAATTCTTTGTATTTCTATAAAGAAAATGAACCCTCCCTCCTATATCTTTCGAACCAAACGTAGAGTAAGATTCAACTCGTAGACACGATATTTATAAATCTAAAAATTCTTGTATTATTCTATTGGGGGAAATTTTTTTTGAAAGGATTAGCTTTTTCTTTGATTTTTAAATACAATTGTTTTTTTTTTTTTTTTTCAATTTCTAGTATATAGGTTTAAAATAACAAATAAATAACCTAATTCAAACACACACGAAATATTATCAACATATATCATGGAAAGCTTTGGCATAGAACAAAGATGGTTTTGAATATACAGATATAAAGTATCTTATTTTTGTGGTAGTTTTACAAACATCATGGACTAACCACCCGGATTCAAATTCAGAAAGGTTGGTCTTAAAGTGGTTGACATGATTTTCCACTCTAGAACATCCCATTAGGGCCATGACCATATGGTTTGTTGTTCTATGACAAAGTTTTATATCCTCCTCCTTTTTTTTAATTTATTTTGATTTTTTTTCTAGTAAAGGCACCAATGGGGGGTAAATTCTTTGCCTTTATACTATTCTTTCTTTATCACATTTTTCTTGGCTGCCCTCACTTTATCACATCCAAACTCCAAAACAAAGCATATTTTATACTACCATAACTCTAGAGATTAGTGATAAAGGTCCATGGATAGAGCACTACCCATTAATCTATTAATTTTTCTCTCTAGTCATGAAGATTATTAAGATAGGATAGATAGTTATAGTACATGTATTATTATATATTAGTTCAACTTTTTGTATCCACACATTTGCTAATGGGATGCATTGAGCCAATTTCTTAAAAAGAGAAAGGGACACGTGGGTTTTTTCTAAATTTTGGGAAAAGAAGAAAAGTTGATGAGGGCATGTGGGTTTGAATCTTGAAAAGGAGGCCTGCAGATTAAGACCTCAAATAATTTTGGTTAGGTCTGCGCAGCCCCTTATTCTTCTTCTTCATATAGTATATTTGAAAAGGAAAGCTTTACTTGGATTTTTCAAACAAGTTTTGAAACGTCAAATAATCACATGCCACATTTTATGTGTTAGTTGGCAAGAGCTCATTCTTTGAGCTCAACTGCCCCTTCAATCTCTCCTTTTCAAATATCTATTCCATTTCCACAATTTTCACCAATTCTACGTCACAGGAGAGAAAATCCACACTCCACTGCATAACTATTCCATGTTTCCCGGTGCCCAATTTCGGTCTCTCTGCATCTGCATCTCCCCTCTCCAGATAGACCAAAATTTACATGTAGTACTTTAGATGCAATACAATAGAACGATAGATGTTCTTATTAAATGTGCGTGTTTTTTTACAATAGATGTTCTAATTCAATTTAAAGACATGGTTGTATTGAAGTTAATCGTCTTTGCAAAACAGCCAGGTTTTGCATTTTGTCTATACAACCATGTATTTGAACTTAATTAGGAAACCTAATGTACTAGATTTATAATAATGTAACTTAGGCTCGTTTGGTTGGGGGATGGAAAAATAGGGATAAAAAAGATTTAGTTTTATCTTGTTTGTGTTTGGTTGGGAAAATAGAAAAATAGAGCGATAAAAAACTCTTTTTGTTTGGTTGAGAAGAAAAGTGAGAAAATAAAAAATGTAGTTTGTAACTTTGTAAAATTACATTCACTCTCATATCCCCGTTATATAAAATAAAATAATAATAAAAAATTAATAGTTAGCCAAAAAAAAAAAAAAAAAAAGAACTAACGCTGGAAGGGAGAAGAGAGACAGATGAGTAAATTCCCAATTAAGCATTCCTTCTCCTCATTTACTCTCCAATTCAAGAAGTCGGTAAAATCACCCCAAATGGTGGGGCTTGGGTAAAAAATAATTAGGTCCCACCAAAATTACCCTCCCTCTCCCTCCCAACCATATATGCACTCGGTTTTGTTTCTTTTTTTTAGTAGAAACGATAGTAACTTTCGTTTATTCAGAATCAATTTTTACAATAAAAGTGAGAAATGAGAGATATTCTTCTAGCTAAATACTCTCCTCATTCTCTTTAACAAAACTGACAAGGGCTAAGGCATCACAATTCACAATTACAAAGTTACACTAACAAAGGAAACGATTCCAAAACACTCGCAAATCAACGAAATATCTTCCGTATCCAAGCAATCTCCAAAAAGGACACACCTTATTTGAATTTAGCAGATCTATTTAATTGTTTAAAGCCGGCATAAATAATGTCAAATTAAAAACAAAACATAAAAACAATACAAAACTTTATAAAATTGTTTATAAACAAAACAAAACAAACTAATGACAATCACAGGGTCTTTACTTTTTGTCCAAAAATGGTCTCTCTCTTTTCTTTTTTCTTTTTTTTTTTTTAATATTGGGAGAAGGGTACTTGTCTATTTGGACCACTGATTTTTTTTTTTTTTTTTTTTTTAAAGAATCATATTTGGACCACTGAATAAATAAAAAAATCGGTTGCGCAGGTTTGCTTCAGCCCATAATCATTTTCCAATTTATAAAATCAGACCAACGAGACAAAAATCTACAAAAAAATAATAATAACTAGTCGCTAACCTGTGCGATGTATGAGATAGTTAAATTTAAAATCAAATATATTTAAAAAAATAAATAGAGAGTCCTATATGAAAAAACTATTAATTAAAAGTTAATAGAAAAATCATTTTATAATATAAAATAGTTTTCTATAGGTATTGTATAGGTATCAACCAAGTAGGATGTATATTTTAAATTTAAAAATATAAAAAATAATAAAATAATAAAAAGACCGTAATGATGAGCGGCGGCTGCTTTTGTTTTATTACTTATCCAAAAAAAAAAAAATTGATAGGATATGAACAAATAAATTGTAGTAGAATTTGAATAGTTTCTCATAGGTATTGTATAGGTATCAACCAAGTAGGATGCATATTTTAAATTTTTTTTTTTTTTTTTAAAAAAAGACCATAATGGTGGGCGGTGGCAGTTGCTTTTGTTTTATTATTTACCCAAAAAAAAAAAATGATAGGATATGAACAAATAAATTGTAGTAGAATTTGAATAGTTTCCCATAAGTATTGTATAGGTATCAACAAAGTAAGATGCATATTTTAAATAAATAAAAAAGAAAAAACTTTATCTTCTAACTCTCACATGTACCAACGCTACATCACCACCACCATATGTATAGAGGTCATTACACGCCCTTATTTAGTTTCTTATCAATGTGAATTGCCACTTTTAATATGAATAATGCACATTCTCACTCCATATTATTTTACTAATCAATCTGAGATTCCAAAATCAAGTAGGAAACATCTAAACCATTCCCATATGGACTATACTTCTCCTTCTTCTTTTTTAAATACCAATGGACTATATCACAACATTCATATTATTGATGACAAGAAATTTGTGGTTTTGATGGTCAAGAATAAGCTCTTCTTCTTGTTATTGATGACAATTTTTTTTATAGAGTGGTTTTTCCATGATCATATGAGGGTTCTATATATAACATACATAGTAGTACAAATTACACCAACGTTAAAGAAAATTTGATTGATGAAATTGTTAATTATTAAATCAAAAATACGATTAAATCTAATGTTTTAATCGTAAAAAAAAATTTACAATTAAAATTTTCACATGTATATTTTTTGTACTAATAAACTCACTCACAAGTCACAACAATAACAATATTATAAAGTAGTAATCATAGAGAGTTAGAGCATGAAAGATGGCAACATGTCCTTACCTCTGCATTTACTTTGAGCAACTCTATGGATGCAACGTTACAAAGTGGTCTCATAAAGTCCCATACGCTCTTTGCAAAATCTTCAATTTGTTGATTGTTGTGTGTGTTTTCTTTGTGAAAATTTGAGTGAGAATGAAGGGTTTCAACCTTGGCAGAGGTTTATATTAGTTGAAATTTTTGTTATAGAATTTTAGTTGAAGTAGAATTTTCAAACTCTTGGAACATATATCTAATAGAGTTTTACTTAAACTAAACTATTGTAACACCTGATAAGATAATTACACGTTGAAGAGAAATAATAAATATATAAGATATAAAACCTAAAATAAAAAGTAAAAAAAAATATTGGTGACGTGGAAAATTGTGAAAGTTCCAGAGGTTTTGGTTTTATATATATATATATATATATATATATATATATATATATATATATATATATACACTAGTAATATACCTGTGCGATGTACGGCTTAATCAAAATTCATATGTAAATAGTTTTTTTTATTAATTTACTTAAAATTAGATAATAGAAGAGATAATAAAAATAATTAAATATTTTACTTTTAAGTTATATAATAAATTCATATTATGTGAAACTAAGGTATTTTGAATGATGGGTTCCAGTTAGCTCAACTGGTAAAGTCTCTGATGGTTGTATAAGAGATCTGGGGTTCAATCCCCGCCTACACCAAAAACTGATTGGTGTCTTGGCCTGATGAGTTATCATCAGGAGCGGACGCCATAGGTTGAAATTCTCTCAAAAAAAAAAAAAAGGTATTTTGAAATGCATATATATATATATATATATATATATATATATATATATATATAAGTAATAATTTATTAAAAGAATGCAATAAATATGTTTGTTTTCAAAATGCATAAGATGATTTATTCTTTTTTTTGTATTTTTTTTTTTTTCAATATCATGAAACAAAATTTGTATGCTTTTCTTCAAACTTACGTGGATTTGAATTTGTCATTTATTTTTTTGCAAAATTTGTCATTATTTAAAATATATATATTAGTTTTTTTTGGGTTACTTTATTCTTTCTTTCTTTTTACCTAAATTAGATTTTTTAATTAAGTTTACGTTAATGTTAATACATATTAGCTATCATTTGATACTTTATCCACACACAAAAAAAACAACAATTAACGTTTAAATTAAGCTAAAAGTAAAATTGCTACTTTATAAAAAAAATTAATACAATACTTATTGTTACTTTATCCAAATAAGTCGATAAGAACAAACAGAATAAAAGTCTTACTTAAACTTAAACTTGTTTATTAAATGGATTAGATGAAGAATTTGTATTGTAATCAAATTAAAAATTTTATCAACTTAGAAATTATAGGAGAAGTAAAATTTTATATATATATATATATATATATATATATATATATATATATATTAAATCTAAAAACCTAAAAAAAAAAATTGCAATTAAAGATGCATTAGGGCGTGTAGTGTAGTAATTAAAAAAAATAAGAAAGTTGTTGCTTTTTTTATAATACACTACACGTAAAAAATAAGGATTAAATGAAGAATTTGGATTGTAATCAAATTAAGATTAAATAAGGATTAGATGGATTATATATAGAGAGATTAACAAAAATAACAAATAAATAGGAGCAATCTAAATGTTAGCAATGACCAATGAGGAGAACAATACTCGACATTTGCTTTGAAATGGAGCAATTTAAATTTGGGGATGCATTCTCTCGTATCAATAAAATTTACTCTTTTATTTTTTTCTTTTTTGATAATTTATTAGTAAATATAACAGGGGAGAAGGATGGTATGACTTGAAAAGCCTCATGAAGGTGCACCTCAACCATGTTGCTAATATTGGCCTCTAGATCTATTCTGCCTACAATCATGTCAAATTCTCCTGCTAATTTAAACTTTGAATTTTGCTCCATAAATCCTTATGATCTTTTTTTCTTTTTTCTTTTTTATTCACCTCTGATCCGATCGATCCAATCTATCTCCCTTCTAGAACCTTCTAGAATTTGTTCTATTTAGATTTGAATTTTAACTCAGTTAATTCGACTCCACGGCGATTGGAGGAAGAGGCTAACAAAAGCGGGGTGGCGAGATTGAAACTGAAGGGATGGAAAAAAAATGGGAGGATTGTGGGGTAAAAAAACTTAAGAAAAATTATTTAAAATAATTTAATGAGATGTATTACAATATAAAGAGTAGGATGGCAGCTGGAAAAAAAAACTATATTCCAAAATTTGGCCAAACTTTATAGAACCAGATGTGAAAACTCTAATCTTTCTTTCTCAAAAAAAAAAAAAAAAAAAAAAAAAAAGTGAAAACTCTAAGGAGGACAAAAGATCTAGTAAAAGTAAATTATTTGACAAGTCAATGAACTCTAATTCAAATCACACAAGTCATTCCATAATAAAAACAAAGTGAATTGTGAGAGAAGTCACATTCAATTTTACATATTTTAGCCAAGTTTTGATGAAAAGTCTAGCTACCCATTTTTAAAATACAGCCTACATCACACCCTTCATCTTCCTATACCTCTAATTATAATGTTCATTATAAATTCTTATTTTAAAGAATAGAAAGATAAGAGAGGGCAAGAGCCTTGTAGATTTGTGACACTATTTGTATTTGGTCTTCTTTATGAAGAAAATCATTGTTTAAATTTGCATTCCCCCACTTTGTGTAATAATTGAATTATAAAAAAGAATGAGAAGAGAGAAAGAAAGTTTGAATAAAAAAAGAGAAAAGAAAAGTTTTACAAAATGCTACAATGATTTCCAAACTTGGTGAGAATTATTTGAATAGTGTTAGATAATCGGATTTGGAATGATTCTTAACTGTGATGCTCTTTAATTTGGCTAAAAAAATGTTTTAAAGAGTTATTAGATGCTAATGCTTGGAGGCTCTAGATTCAAAATCTAATTGGTGTATATAGAAGTAGAACTTACCAAAAATAGGTCTTAGATGCTTTGGCTACGATCAATAAACTATTCCATTGTTATTGTAATATCTGAAACAGTACAAATATAAGTAAAAAATAATAATAACTTAATCATCTTCCTACGATGTCATTCACTTTTTTTATAAAAGATTTGTTTATTTGTTTTTTGAAGAAAATTTTGTAATAGAAAATTAAGCTCAACTCTTAAACTGTTTCAGTAATTTTGAGACGACTCAAAAAGAAAAATTTTTAAAAAAAAAAAATTAAGAGAGAGAGAGAGAAACGTTTTTAGTTTTAGACTAGCCAATAGCCATTAGCCATTAGAGGGGGTCGTAAGCTGAGAGAAGGCAAAATCTTTGTTCTTTGACCTTATAGCCATCACCAAAATGAGCTGAGAGAAGGCAAAATCTTTGTTCTTTGACCTTATAGCCATCACCAAAATGAACTACTCCATTAGCTTAGTGAAAAATACTTTATGATATTTTCATAATAATTTTACAATAAATTCTAAATTCTATTTTGAATCTATTACTGAAATTACTCAATTTACTCACTAATAATAGCTAATAGTAATTTACCACTTAGAATTTGTTATGAACGTAATATTTCTTATGGTCAATTTTTTTGAAGACGAAAAACCACGGCTTACAACAACTTCCTCAACGTCTTAGCAACCAACCCATGGCCATTCCCAATTCAATTTTCTCCAATGGAGATGGCCCAAAATTTAGACAGGCCTAATTATTTAAAACCAGCCTTTAGGCCCATCTGGTACGTTTAAGCCCACATTTGTGTGTTGTCTATCACATTCCTCCACCAAATTTCATGAGTCGAAGTTTTAATGAAAAATGTTAAAATTTATTACCAATTTGTAAAATTTGTAGTAATTATTATATCACTCTTTCATAGAGTACTAATTTTAGTTCTTCTTGGCTTATTTACAGGCATATGTAACCCTATCTCAAATTTTAAGTTGTTCTTGGCTTTACAGATTTTCATTAGCAACTTCAAGTCTACTCAAAAAGATGAGACAAATTAAAGAATTGAATTCATTAGCAACTTGCTGGCTTTGTTATGGAATTAAAAGTTAGCTCTATGATTTAGATGTTAATTATCATGTATCTAAAGAACAACTTTCATGGCTAAATGGAATTTGATGGATGCTGATTTGCATTGGCCTTGAACTCCAATGAGCAGCTGCCATTGTTGAATGGCATCAGGGACGTAGCCAGAGTTTTGAGTTAAGGGGGGCGGTTTTACTGTTAGTTATGTGTAACGGTTTTAATCTTTGACTCTACTACTACTTAGCTGCTGAAGATTTTTTTTTTTTTTTTTTTTTTTTGCGTTGGTAAGAACAAAATTATTATTTGTAGGGATGTTGGGCCCCAGGACCCATCATTTATGTGTATAATGGGCCTAAGGCCTAAGCCGAGCACTAAAGGCGTCTGAGAAGGGAGTAAACGCTCTCAAAAGAGCTCATTTTGGTAAAATGAGAAGTCAGTGGAGATCATAACTACCCTGGAGGTTGTGCCGAGGATAAGAGCCTTCTCAGCTAACCGAGGTCGAGGTCCATAGGGGTGGCCTGCCGTCCGGAAAAATGTCAAAGAAACACCCGGTTGATGCGGATAAGCATTACGAGAACTCAGGACAGGAAGATGTCCTAAAATATCTAAAGAGAAAGCTATTACCTCCGCATTAAATACACTGCAACTAACTCCCTGACCGCATTAATGTAGAAGTGATACCAGAACAGTGTATTTCAGCCTTACAGCTACTACATAAGGACTTATAGGGAGTGCTAATGGGACAAGTATCCACACCAACCGTCTGGCAAGCACGTGGAGGGTGGATATGAAAAAGAAAGACAGTATAAAAGAAGAAGGAGGCAGTAAGATAGGGGGATCGAGAAAATCTGAAAAAATATAACTGTAGCATTCTAGGATCAGACTTGTAACATTACCTAAGAACTTTATATAAGAATCCGTATCCTCGGATTTCGCCAAGGACATTTTTTTTCAATTTACACTTTTGTATCTTCATTCTTTTGTCATCAAACCTACCTAACTTGATGTTTGGATAACTAAAACCCAGTGTTCTAACCCATTCTCTACAAATTCATCGTTTTGGGCTTTTTGGGCCTAAGTCCATTCGCACCTTGGGCTGGGATACCAAATCGGGTCCTTACATTATTTTACTATTGGTAATTTTTGTTGTTGAGCTATTTTTTTTTTTGGCTTGTATATTTTGTTTTAGATTTTTGATCTATAAATTTTTTTATAGTCACTAAAATTAGGAAACTACTAATGCTACAAACTTTTTTTTTATAAATTATTGATGTAATAAGTGATTACTAGTAAGTAAAAAAATGATGTGAGTGGTGAGTTCATGTGCGAACCAATAAGAATTTGTTACCAAAACAATTTGTAAAAATATTGTAAAAACGTTTGTAAATATAGCATTACTCTTAAAAGAACCAATGATTTTGTTTAAGAGAAAAAAATATAATTTTATAGAATAAAATTACTAAAATTAATAAGCATATATATAATAATTTAAAAAAAAAAAATTTATGGGGGCCATTGCCCCTAGTCCAAAGCTAGCTATGTCCGTGAATGGCATTATGTCACATAATCTGCAGGAATTTTCAGTATCTCTAGAAAGTAGAAATAAGTTAACTTTGACAATGATTTTATAATATCTCTAGATATTCATAAAATAAAAAATTAAAATATATATCTAGAATCTCCGTATGGCTTGTCCTAGGCTCCTAGCATAAAGGCGGCCATTCTGGCTGGTTCTTCCAGTCTCCATCAGCATCTCTGGTGGCATTTTTTCTTTTTCTTTTTTTGTTCTTTGTTCTTTGTCCACATCTCTTTTTTTTTATATTTGAATTATTTTTGTTTTAATATAATTTTTAATGGGACTGTGATTTTGTGTATTAGTCTCTTTCTTTTAATTGAAAAAAATCAAACATGGCATTGTTTTATTGAAGTGTGTAATAGGTTTGATATCAAATCCTTTTATTAAATTATATATATAGAGATGGGTTCAAGTTACACCTTTTGTGAACTATTGATTATTATTAGATCTAAGGATCAAAAAATACTCATAGTAATGTCATTATTATTCCCTAAAAATTAGTGATTTAGGCATTAACTCTTCTTATTAAGGAAAAATAAAAATGAAAAAAGCCACTGTGGGGCCCGGCCCAAAAATAATGGGCTATTCCAAATCCAGGCCCGTCCGAGGAGCGTCCTTGCCGAAGAGAAACCACATATAAAGCATTACTCAACCCCAATAACGCCACGGAAACCTGTCCGAGGAGTAACTCCTCCTCGGACATCACGAAGTCCATACGAGGAACTCTCCCCATCCATTTCAGTCCATCCTCCCAACATATAAAATGAATAAAATCCAAAATATCTCATGGAAAGCTGCCACCACCACATTAATTGCGCCCCAACCATCCTCTTGGCCGCATTAATGAGGAAAAGACCCCTGAACAGTACCACCTTGGCCTCTGCAACTCACAAAGGGAGAGATGGGGGCGTCTGATGGGACAGGTGCTCAAGTAGATGCTTAGATGATCGACAAGTGTAAGGTTGAGATGAGAGGAGGGGAACTATATAATGTAGTGAAATCCCCCAAAGAGGAGAGGAAAAAAAAAACTGTATTAAGAACGGGAAAAATAGAATCACACGTGGAGATCCATTCTTGTGTTTTTATTTTCTGCAACTATATTGTCCATGTACAAGACCGAACAGGCTCACTGAGGCAAAGTTCTTTGACCCATCCTCTACAAATTTCTATTGTGGGTTGCGCTTTGGGCCAAGGCCAGATCAATAAGATTTGGGTCAGGAAAATCGTGCAACTACAATTGGCGCCGTCTGTGGGAAGAACTAGGGCATCAGCTAGCACAACGGTCGAGCATGGCAGAACCAGGTCCGCACCAGGAGAATCCTCACCAGGCAAACGCCCAACAGCCACAACCCGCCGAGTCCCAGAGGCAAAATAACCCCGTCAACCCAGGCCACGGGGGAAATCATGAGGGAAGTATGCATACTACCCGGACAAGCCAGAGTCACGCTCAGAAAGGTAGTCACGTGTCCCAAAGGCGAAATGGTCACCAGGCCATGCAGCGAGAAATAGACGATCTGAAGAGGAAGCTACGACGGGTACAGCGAAAGCGATCTCCTTCAGACTCAGACGGGTCTTCTAATGCGGAGGATGCGAGTTACCGCCGGAAATCAAGGACCCCCCCAAGTGAAACCTTTTCCTACGAAAAGGAACCACCCCCTGTGCGGAAATACGAGAGCACATCCAGCAAGGGTTCGGGAAACGATGCCATGAAGAAGGCGTTGGACCAGGTTTCAAGGTCCCCCTTCACGTACAGAATTGAAGGAGCTAAGCTGCCTCGACGGTTCAACCAACCGGCATTCGCCATCTATAACGGTCGAACAGACCCGGTAGAGCATGTGAGCCAATTTAACCAAAAGATGGCGATCTACTCGCAAAATGAAGCCCTTATGTGTAAAATCTTCCCGTCCAGCTTGGGATCAATGCCGATGAGGTGGTTCAACGGCCTGAAGACAAATTCCGTAAACTCATACAAGCAGCTCACTCAGGATTTCTGCTCCCGCTATATCACCAACACCAGAGTCCCCAGGCCCCTCGGTTCGCTGTTGTCCTTATCCATGTACGAGGGAGAGACTCTGAAAGCATATTCGGATAGATACTGGGAAGTGTATAACGACCTGGATGACAACCATGATGCTGTCGCTATCAGCACATTCAAAAGCGGGCTCCCCACCGACCATGGCTTAAGGAAGTCCCTCACTGGTAAACCGGTTGCCAATGTTGATCAATTGAGGGATAGGATCGACAAATACAAAAGGGTGGAGGAAGATCAGCTGCAAGGGAGGGGAAAGGAGAAGGTTATTCCCCCCAAAGCGACTGATTTCAGGTCAGAACGACACAACCCTGGTCAGCCGAGGAGAGATTTTTCGCGACAGGCTGGGCAGAGCATCCCGCAAACAGTGAATGCCGTATTCAGAGAACCAGTACAACAGGTACTGGAGAAAGTAAGGAATGAGCCCTATTTCAGGTGGCCGGGGAAGATAGCTGGAGACTCTTCCAAACGTAACCAGAACCTGTACTGCCACTATCATCAGGACAACGGGCATACTACTGAGGACTGCAGGAATCTATGGAATCACCTAGATCAGTTGGTCCGAGAAGGAAAATTGCGCCACCTGCTGCACCCATCGAGTGGCCATCCCGGCCAAGCAACACAAGAGCCTCGAAGGGACGTGTCCTTAAGACCCCCCACCGGGACGATACATGTCATTCTCGCTGCACCAGGAAGAACGGGGCCACCCATCCCCAGGGTGTTAGCTGTGGATCGGCTCCTTTCCGAGGGCAGGCAAAAGGAACCCAAGAGGTCAAAAAAGGGAAGCTCTTTGATACTGGGATTCTCGGATGAGGATAAGAGAGGAACTATTCAACCTCACGATGATGCCTTGGTGGTCACGCTGAGGATTGGGGGCTTCGACGTGAAAAGGGTGTTGGTGGATTCGGGAAGTGCAGTGGAGATAATGTACCCCGATCTATACAAGGGGCTGAACCTGAAGCCGGAAGATTTGACAGCTTACGACTCTCCCCTCCTCAGTTTCGAGGGAAGGACTGTTACGCCAAAGGGGCAAATCCGACTACCCGTGCAGACTGGGGCGGAGATAGTGGAGGTAAATTTTATTGTGGTCGACGCTTATTCACCTTACACCGCAATAGTTGCAAGGCCGTGGATCCATGCCCTAGAGGCCGTGGCCTCCACACTTCACCAAAAAGTAAAATACCCATCCAGAGGGCAAGTAGATGAGATCCGAAGAGATCAGGCCATATCCAGGCAGTGTATGGTGGCCGCCGTCTCACATCGGACCCATGCCGAGTCCTCGGCCCCTGAAAGTTTATAGCAATCAGCCGCCTCGGCAGAACAAGACAATGGACTAGCCGAGGAGATAAGGTGTGAAAGGTTAGATAAAATCGCTGTCAACGACGACCCGGAGAAGTTCTTTCTGGTCGGCTCTGAATTGCCCTCTCAAGAAAAGGAGGAACTGGTCAGATTTCTAAGAGAAAATGTCAACGTGTTCGCATAGGACGCCTACGACGCCCCGAGCGTTGACCCTAGCCTTATTTGTCACCACCTGAACGTCAACCCCTCTTCCACTCCGAAGAAGCAGCCACCCCGACGCCCTTCAAAGGAACATGCTGGTGCCGTGAAAGACGAAGTGGCAAAACTAAAAAGAGCAGGGGCTATTAAAGAGGTCTTTTACCCGGAATGGTTGGCAAACACTGTGGTGGTAAAGAAGAAGACAGGGAAATGGAGGGTCTGCGTGGACTTCACGGACCTGAACAAGGCGTGCCCAAAGGAGCCATTCCCCCTACCCCGAATTGATCGATTAGTGGATGCAACCGTGGGGCACCCTCGAATGAGCTTCCTGGACGCCTTCCAGGGCTATCATCAGATACCCCAGCGCTAGAGGACCAAGAGAAAACAGCTTTCATGACGCCCATCGGAAATTATCATTATAAGGTGATGTCATTTGGGCTAAAGAACGCAGGCTCGACCTACCAAAGGATGATGACTCGGATGTTTGAACCACAACTGGGCAAGATCATTGAGGTTTATATAGACGATATGGTCGTGAAGAGTAAAAGGGTGTTCGAGCACGTGAAGGACCTCGGGACAATCTTCGCTATATTAAGGGAGCACCGGTTGCGGCTGAATGCCTCCAAATGCTCATTCGGGGTCGGGTCTGGGAAATTCCTGGGGTATATGGTCACCCACAGGGGAATAGAAGTAAGTCCCGACCAAATCAAAGCCATTAACAGCCTACAGGCTCCTCGAAATCCGAAGGAAGTACAGAAGCTCACTGGCATGATTGCGGCGTTGAACCGGTTCATATCGCGATCGGCGGATCGATGTTGGCCTTTCTATCTCCTGATAAACAAGTGGAAAGAGTTCGAATGGTCGGAGGATTGCGTTCAGGCTTTCCAACAGCTTAAAGACTACCTGTCCCGACCACCCATCATGTCCAGCCCTGAGGCAGATGAGGTGCTGTTTGCCTACATCGCCGTAGCCCCCCACGCTGTAAGCCTGGTACTGATACGGGATGATAATGGGGTGCAGCGACCGGTGTACTATGTGAGCAAATCACTACATGAAGCCGAGGTCCGATACCTACCTTTAGAAAAGGCAATTCTGGCGATAGTGCATGCAACCCGAAAACTTCCTCATTACTTTCAGGCCCACACGGTCATCGTTCTAACCCAGCTTCCCCTCCGAGCAGTGCTTCGAAGCGCTGACTACACCGGAAGGATCACCATGTGGAGTGCGCTTTTGGGGGCCTTTGATATCAAATATATGCCCAGATCCTCTATCAAAGGACAGGTCCTCGCAGACTTGGTAGCGGAGTTTGCTGAGCCCTCTATAGAAACAATAACCGAGAAGAAAGACATGGATGGAAAGTCGGTTGGTGCGATTTCAACAGGGAGGAGCACGCATTGGAAGGTCTATGTAGATGGCGCAGCTAACCAGAGGGGGTCAGGAGTTGGGATAGTTTTAATATCCCCGGACGGGGCCGCCATTGAAAAATCATTGAGGCTCGGATTCTCGGCTACGAACAATGAAGCCGAATACGAAGCCTTACTTTAAGGGATGACGATGGTTCAAAGATTGGGCGGAAGAATGATAGAAGCGTTCTCAGACTCCAGACTGGTTGTCGGACAAGTGATGGGTGAGCTGGAAGCTCGAGATACTAGGATGCAAGAGTATCTGGGGCAAGTCAAACGGCTACAGACGAGTTTTGAATCTTTTAGTCTGACGCACATTTCCAGGAGCGTAAACACCCATGCCGATTCGCTGGCCACTCTCGCCACGTCCTCGGCGCATAATCTGCCGCGAATGATCCTTGTTGAAGATCTGGCACAGGCAAGTCCCATTGGCAGAAACCCGGCTCAGGTCCATCAGATCAGAAAAAGTCCTAGCTGGATGGACCCCATAAAGAGCTTCCTCCAAAACGACCTCTTACCGGAGGAAAAACTGGAAGCCGAGAAGATACGCAGGAATGCTCCTCGGTTCTGGCTATCAGAGGACCACAAACTATATCGACGCTCTTACTCTGGACCGTACCTACTCTGCGTGCATCCGGAAGAGTCCGTATCTTTACTCGAGGAGTTGCACGAGGGGATTTGCGGGAGCCACACCGGAGGAAGGTCGCTGGCGCACAGGGCACTCTCCCAAGGGTACTGGTGGCCGAACATGCAAAGAGAGGCCCAAGAATACGCTAAGAAGTGCGACCAGTGCCAAAGATTCGCCCCGAATATCCACCAACCCGGAGGGGTTCTCAACCCCCTCTCTAGCCCATGGCCGTTCGCACAATGGGGCCTTGATATAGTCGGACCTTTCCCCAAAGCTGCGGGGAACAAGCGATACATAATAGTCGGAACTGATTACTTCACTAAATGGGTGGAAGCTGAACCCTTAGCCAACATTAGGGACGTGGACGCCCAGAAATTCATCTGGAGGAACATCATCACCCGCTTCGGAACTCCGCGGACACTCATTTCCGACAATGGTCTGCAGTTCGACAGTAAGAACTTTAGGGAGTATTGCCGCGAGTTCGGAATCATTAACCGATATTCCACCCCCGCCTACCCTCAGGGAAATGGGCAGGTCGAGGCCGTGAACAAGGTCATAGTGAACGGACTGAAGAAGAGACTGGACGAGGCAAAGGGGAGATGGGTAGAGGAACTCCCCCACGTCTTATGGACTTATCGGACGACGCCGCGACGATCGACCGGTGAGACCCCCTTCTCGATGACTTATGGGGCTGAGGCCGTGCTCCCGATCGAGAACAACTTTCCCACACTGAGGTCTAGATCGTTTACCCCAAACGATAACGACGGTTTATTGGAACGGAGTCTGGACCTAGCCGAAGAAAGAAGAGAAAAAGCGATGATTCATATGGCCTATTATCACCAGAAGCTGAGACAAGGGTACGATGCTAACGTCAAGCTGCGGCCTCTGGGTCCAGGTGACCTCGTGATGAGGAAGATTCTTGGCAGCGCGAAGAACCCCTCTTGGGGCAAGTTGGGGCCCAATTGGGAGGGACCATACCGTGTCACATCCGTGGCCGGAATAGGCGCCTACTACCTAGAAGATTTGGATGAAAAGCCTGTACCTCGACCATGGAATGTAAATAACCTCAGAAGATATTATTATTAATAAGAATGGCTTAGCATATGTTTTCTTTCATGACTATCCGTTGCTTGCTGGTCCCCTGACGACTATTCATAGTTTTAAACAGAACCTAAGTCCTGCACGGCTCCTCGGACCACAGACTTAGGGGAAATTATTACTCATGACAATTTTTATAAGTCTTAAACAGAACCTAAGTCCTGCATGAATCCTCAGACCACAGACTTAGGGGAAATTAATACTTAAGGCAACTATTCATAGTTTTAAACAGAACCTAAGTCCTGCATGGCTCCTCGGACCACAGACTTAGGGGAAATTATTACTCATGACAATTTTTATAAGTCTTAAACAGAACCTAAGGCCTGCATGGATCCTCAGACCACAGACTTAGGGGAAATTAATACTTAAGGCAACTATTCATAGTTTTAAACAGAACCTAAGTCCTGCATGGCTCCTCGGACCACAGACTTAGGGGAAATTATTACTCATGACAATTTCTATAAGTCTTAAACAGAACCTAAGTCCTGCATGGCTCCTCGGACCACAGACTTAGGGGAAATTAATACTTGAGGCAACTATTCATAGTTTTAAACAGAACCTAAGTCCTGCATGGCTCCTCGAACCACAGACTTAGGGGAAATTATTACTTATGATAGATTGGGAGATTATTACTTAAAGAAAATCGTTTTAATACGTGCGCACAGTCTGGCACCATCGCAACCCTCAAATGCGCAGCCCAAAAACCCATTTTTATTTTGGCTATTTGCCTATATCTACATCGTTGCAAATACTTAAAAAAAAAAAAAAAAAGAGAGCTCTACTGACATACATCTATAGTAAGCAAAGCGAACATCTTATATTAATATTCCGAGTACATTAGAAAGAGACGTCCTTACAGAAGAATGGAAAAATAGGACGACTCACATTCAAAAAAAAAAAAAAAAGAGGTGTACAAAGATCAAAAGCCTAAAGGGCTAAGCCTTAACAGGAGGATCTTCTTTCTGCTCGGGCTGAGGGGGAGGAACCTCGATGGTAGAGTCTGCGGCGGGATCCTTCGCCATATCAGGCACAAGGACGGCATCAAGCGCCGCCAGGTCCTGCTCTGAGGCCACTTGGACGTCATCAGGATTCTCTCGGATCTCCGGAGGATAGAAGATGTTCTCGGGCAGTCTTAGTGCCGAATCCGCAGGAACTCCTGCAGCATCGAGAGCATGAGCCCATGAAATACTGCAGTAATCCCTGCACACCTCGGGGATCTCCTCGGAGAGCCTCGCCTCCGTTTCTGCGGCCCCGAGCTGGCGAGCAGCATTCTTCTCAGCCTCTGCAGCCTCTCGGATCAATTGGGCCTCCTCTTTGACTCGCCTTAGCTCATCCTCGACTTTTTGCAGGGCAGTCTTGAGATCCTGCACTGCCTGCCTCTCTGTGGCGAGGTTAATCTGTGTCGAGTACAGCTCTTTGCGCTGGTCCTCCGCCTGGGTCTCGGCACTTTTCAAACCAGCCTCTGCACTTTTACGCAGTTTCTCCGACTCCTTGAACTCGTCCGTGAGTTTAAGGTGATCGTGCTTAAGGGACCCTAAGGCTTTCTCCATCTCCGTCTGAGCCTGGGTCTCAGCCTCAGCCCGACTACGATTACCTCGGCAGAATTCCTCAGCCACAAATACCTGCTGAGTGATCTACGAACGAAACAAGATTGCTTTAAAAAAAAAAAGAAAGAAGAGGGGGTCCCCTTTTAATGAAGCAGTAGAAGGGTTACTTACCATCGCGAGGTCCCTTTTAAGGGATAGGAAGATCTCGGGCTGAGAGAACCGCCTATAAGCCTCCATATCCCGAGGAAGGAGTAGGGGCTGCTCTAAAGCCTCGGCCACATACCCTGCCCGGCCTCGGTTGTACTCTCGGACCGAAGCATTATAGGGGATGGCCACCCCATCCAGCTCCAACTTGGGGCTCCATACACGCGGGGCAGCTCGTACCTCCGCAAAGCTCTCCTCGTCCCGATTCTCCGAGGAGCTACCCCTTCTGCTCCTTGGTGCACGAGCAGTCTTTTGCTGCTTGGTCGGCTGAGCAGCCACCTCACCCTCCTCAAGGGTATCAACCGGCCTTTTCTTCTTCAGGTCCGGATTAGCCTTAAGGCCAGGTTCCGAGATGCCCTGAGGGACAACAGGAGGAAGGGTTTTGACTTGTGATGGAGGTGGTCCCTTCGATGACTGGCCTTTCCCTCGGGAGGCCATCAGCTCCTTCAGAGACTTTCCCTTTCCTGCCATGGGCTCTGTCTCTTCGTCCGAAGTATCGTCCGAGCAGATAACAATGGAAGGAGCGCCAACTGCAGAATGACGGTCCCGCTCTCCTTCAGGACCGGAAAGTTCCACCAAAGGGGTTTGCTGAACTTCCTCCTCAAAGTAAAACTCGTCTATCTCTTCCTCAAGGGAAAGACGAGATGATTCAGTTTCCTCTTCAACCTGAACGGCGACACCAGGCTCGTTTGGCGGAGGAAGCTGCTCTGCTAAGTAGGGATTTCTAACACCAGGCAACACAACTGGTGGCAGATCGTGTTTAGCTAGGAACCCGTCCTTGGACACGTCAATCCTAGCCAACCTCGGACTGCCAGCCCTTATAGCGTGGCCGATAGGCTGGAAAAAGGTGCTCAGAGGTTGATAGCCCAGAACCAGATGGGCCGCACGCAACTGTCTGTCCTCGGAAACGTAAATCTCCGACCTAAGAAGGTAGTTCAACGCTGGCACGTTCACAAAGTTTAGCCGAGGAGCGACGTGAACTTTATCTGCAAGCAACCAAGAAAAGTGGGGTTAGTTCATGAAATTTTCCAATTACAAAGAAAGCAAGAAAAATAAACCCTCAATACTAAATCCTTTCCCAAAAAGGACCGATCCTAAAAACGTCGCACCTGGGGTTCCTGCCCGAGTTGGACAATGAATACCGTCGGACCACTCCCCAGAAGCAATAAGGAAGTCATTCTTCACGGTTTTATTGGATACTGGGAGACAAGAGATCAACCTAACGTCCTCGTTCCGGGATTTAAGATAATACCCATCATCCCCGAGGCGGTGACATTCGTACAGATAAGCCACATCGTGCCAAGTAAGGCCTAGATTCATCCGCTCGTCTAAGACATCTACACAGCCTAGTATCTTGAACATATTCGGGGCACACTGATACGGCGTCAACCTATGGTTGAACAGGTAGTCCCTTGTAATCCTACGCATGGGAAGTGTCATCCTTCCCTTTATAAAAGCAATCATAGGGATAACAACTTCTCCCATACCTCTCTCTGTCAATACTCCTTCAAGAGGACAGTACTGCAACCCAACCCCCGGGGGAATGTGGTATTTAACCCTAAAGGCCTCCATAGCGGCTGGAGTGTTTACTAATTTCTCAAATCTACCCATCTGAACTGAACTGGGGAAACGAAAGTAAGGATTGAGAATAAAAGTAGAGTCCGAGGAGGGAATTGAAACAGCGAAATGAACGAAATGTACTGGTACCTTCGCAAAACGCTCAGTGGGACGCCTGGAAATCTCTCCTGGAAGGAACGCTTCACGAAAGACGGCTACGGAGGCGTAACGGGCGCAAGTATTCGTATGTCTCTGGGGTTCGATGGAGTTCTCTGGAAGCCTCTGAGGTTTATGAAATGCAGATAAAAAGAACTGAATCCCTCTGACGTCTTATATAGCCGGGAGGAGAGAGAAAAGATCATTCCTGCCTAAAAATACGAGAAGAAACGATGGCCGTTCGATCCACGCCACACCGTTGGATGGAGGGAACATAACACCTCCAGAAGTTAATGACCACGCCTCGTAAATTGTAACGCGTCAAAAGTAACGGTCCGCACGCGCGCCCCAAGCTCTCCTTATTTCCACCCTCTCACTAACATCAAAACCCCGCTTTTCTCCTCGGAATGAGATAAAAACCGGAGTTTTGAGGGGCTATTGTGGGGCTCGGCCCAAAAATAATGGGCTATTCCAAATCCAGGCCCGTCCGAGGAGCGTCCTTGCCGAAGAGAAACCACATATAAAGCATTACTCAACCCCAATAACGCCACGGAAACCTGTCCGAGGAGTAACTCCTCCTCGGACATCACGAAGTCCATACGAGGAACTCTCCCCATCCATTTCAGTCCATCCTCCCAACATATAAAATGAATAAAATCCAAAATATCTCATGGAAAGCTGCCACCACCACATTAATTGCGCCCCAACCATCCTCTTGGCCGCATTAATGAGGAAAAGACCCCTGAACAGTACCACCTTGGCCTCTGCAACTCACAAAGGGAGAGATGGGGGCGTCTGATGGGACAGGTGCTCAAGTAGATGCTTAGATGATCGACAAGTGTAAGGTTGAGATGAGAGGAGGGGAACTATATAATATAGTGAAATCCCCCAAAGAGGAGAGGAAAAAAAAAAACTGTATTAAGAACGGGAAAAATAGAATCACACGTGGAGATCCATTCTTGTGTTTTTATTTTCTGCAACTATATTGTCCATGTACAAGACCGAACAGGCTCACTGAGGCAAAGTTCTTTGACCCATCCTCTACAAATTTCTATTGTGGGTTGCGCTTTGGGCCAAGGCCAGATCAATAAGATTTGGGCCAGGAAAATCGTGCAACTACAGCCACCATATATATATGACTTGTTATCGTTTATACATACCATTATTTTTCCCTTAGCAATGTTCCAGAAAACTTTTTGCCTTTCGGAGTTTGATTTAATGTAGGTTTTTATCACTACTTTAGGAACATACAGGTCATATCTAGGTTATATCCCAAAAGTACAGGGGAACTCTAACTATGACACATACTTTGGGATATAATCTAGATATGACTTGTTATCATTTATACATACCAAATCAACTTAATAGTTAATACAAGTATAAAACCCCTTACAACACTGTCATAATCCAAATCCACACACAAATAAATACAATTTGGGATATCGTAGCTTCATTGATACAAGAAAACTATTATTGTTTTAATATATAACTAGTCGCTAACCCGTGCGATGCACGGGATTCCTTAAAAAAAAAAAAAAAAAAAAAAAACAATATTGCAATTATCATCTCCATAAAAATACATACATGCCAAAAAGATTAATACCACTACCATAGGTCCATTGGCAATGAAGTTATTTTCATAGTTACATATATACCGTGAATAAACAAATAAACAAATTGCAATAATGATCGCAATCTTATTTTCATAATAAATAAATAGAATATAGTTACCAATGTCAAATTCTTTTGCTATGACTCAAAAAGAGTAGAGAAAGAACATAATACAACAAATCTGCATTATATAGAAGAGTGCATCATATATTTATTCAACATAAAACATTGAGTTTTATAAATCTTCTTTGCTTGTTCACATTCCCAACCACGTCTGTTGTGCTAAGATACCATAGATATTGTTTTTTCAAAATCATGAATAGACTTTGCCAATAAAGCCTTCTCCATGTCAAACCCTTTTGCTTTGCCTTGAAATAGTTCCTAGAAAACAGTTGCTTTACCCAAGTTAGGGGCTTTGAGAATAGAAGAAGAATTATAGTATCTGAGAAAGTGCGATAACCACAACATATTGGTGTTATTTTCATATATAACAGATACCGAAATGTGGAAACACCATTACTAAACAAAACATGTTCTTTAAACTCAGAAAGTATCATTAACAGGCAATTTTGTCAACTTCTTCTCTCTTTTCTTAAGGGAAAAAAAATTGCTTTACACCTACCATAGGCAAAAGGACCATAATCCAAAGCTCTACCCAAATACAATTTAGGATAGTTAAGGACAACCAATATGAGAATCAACTTCAAAAAAATTAAATAAGAAATAAAGACCACCATAGCTCAATTTTTAAAGTAGCTTTCCTCATAGACACATGCATAAGAAATCACTATATCAAACACATAAAGAAACAACATTTAAAGCAACCCAGATGAGATTTCAAGAAAAATAAGCTTGGCTAAATTTAATTATGAAACCCAGATGTCATAGTAGTGAAGCTAAAATTTTCTTAGCAGTAACTTATGAACAATTATGAAGCGTATATAAATCATTAAACAAACTTTTTAAAAAATCATTGACATAGATAATCCATTTTGACCACCCTTTCTTCTACCAAAGTTCTAGACTTGTCCTGTAAATTCACCTACTTGGCTACCCTGTTTTCAATTGATATAATGGTGATTAGAATGTTGATATAAGGCTTTGAGCAAAGCACCTTTAGTGAGGAACTCGCTTTTAGCGCCTAGGGGCCTTATTTTGGTGCCTCTCACCTTGGGAAATCAGGCATTGGTGACTTAAGGTCACATTTTGCTTTTGATTACAATAGTCCAAACCGAGGTGGTAAAAGGAGGCAGAATATCCACAATTTATAACCAAGGATAAACACTCAAACAGGGTATAATCAAGCCAAGTCTCACATGTGTATGAGATACAAATTGCAATGCATGACAACTCCGTGTAATGTCAAGCAATATAAATTTTGCATTAAATAGCATAAAAACCCAGCCATTGTTACACTGCACCATTGCATTGCCCTGTAACTTGTACATTGTAGGCAGTAAAAAAATCAGCATAGCCCTTTTGCATAAATCAACATATAATGAATGACTCTAAAGGATTTTCTAGCAAATTGTTGATGGCATTAGCATGAAGCAGCATAGTAACCGTAAGAAACGGCAATTAAACTTCCTCAGCTCCAGGGTTCAATTGCTAATTCAAACCTAAATTGCTCAATTTTGTTCCAGATAATAGAAAATAAATAAAAAATTTCTGTAATTCTATCAAATTTATTATTGCTCCCCATATGCAGAATCCCACTAAGACCTAGCATCAAACACCTCACAGGAACTATTATAGAGACTCTTTTTATCATTTTGTTGAATAAATCAAAAACTGATATTTAAATTGCCAAAATTAAAAGCACAACCACCATTTAAAATTTGAGAGATAAGTAGGATAATTAATCAATATTTAGTTATAATAAAATATGAAGACGAAGTAGAAGAAGAGTTTGAAGAAGTTACCCATGACTGGATTGTACATCCCCAAAATCGCAGATCTTCAAAATCGTTTTTTGCTTTTGGGTTGTGGGTTTGATATGGTCTGATTATGGTGGTTTGTGGGTTGCGGTTGTTGTAGGTGGTGGTGGTGGTGCTGCTGCTACTGCTGCCTGCTGAGTTCTGGTGGTTGTGGGTGGAACGAGAAAGGAGAAGGGGAACAGGAGCAATAGGGTCTAAGGAAGGAGATCTCTGTTAATATGTGGGTTTGGTGGGTTTTGATTTAGGAATCCGTGGGTATGGTGGGTAGGTGTCTTTAGATGAGGAGCTGGTAGAGGAAGGAAGGGTGTGCATTTTGGTGTTTGGTGAAAGAAAAGGCCAGAGCATTGTGAAAGAGTTTTGGTGAAAGAAAAGGCCAGAGCATTGTGAAAGAGTTTTGGTGAAAGAAAAGGTACAGCATCATGAAAGAGAAGGCAGAGCATCGGGTTTGAGTTTTAGAAAAATTTTATATCGGGATTGAGTTTTTAAAAAGTTTCATTATTATTATTTATTTAATATTTTTTTAATATTGTGCTGATGTGGAAAATTGTGGAAGCTTTAAAAGTTTCAGTTTTATATATATATATAGATAAACAAAATTGTTGAAGTCAATTCATCGCATTCTAGATGTTTGGATGAAAAATTAAAAACAAGTGTAAAATCAAAATTCTTGGCTTATGCTCAACTAACAAAGGAACGTTAGTCTTTTCAAAATAAAAGTCAAAATTCAAACTTAGAAGATGATGATAAAAAAAAAGGAGTTAATGCTGTGGTTTTTTTTTATTTTTCCTTTAATAAGAAGAATTAATGCCTAAATCACTAATTTCTAGGGAGCAATAACGACACTACTATGAATATATATATATATATATACACACACACACACACACACTCAAATAAGAAGAGTTAATGCCTAAATCACTAATTTATATATATATATTTAAAAGCTGAAACGTAGAGTTTACTATTGCTACACTCCTGTTAAGCCACGTCAACGCCACGTCATCAACTTATTTTCAATATTTTCTCTATTTTTTAATTATTTTTCTCCTTATTAATTTGCCACTTTACAATTACAACTTCTCCAATATTTACTTACTTTTATCTTTTTATCTTTCCACTACTCTGTACCTTAACCTTACAATTTTCTCATCTCTTCATCTTCCTTTTATTTTGACTCTTCTTCTCCCCAAGTTTTTTTTTTACTATAAAAATTTGTTATTTTCTATTCCATTCAATCCATATTTTGCTCACACAAAAAGGTGAATACTCTCTCTCTCTCTCTCTCTCTCTCTCTCTCTCTCATTAATTCTTTCTTGCAACTCTATTTTAGATTGATGAATTTTTTTGCTTTTTTTGTATCTCTACTTTTGGATGATACACTTTGGTGGTGTGTTTTTTGAGTTATTTATCACATGTACTCTCTATCCCTCTTATAGTTTTGGTTTGAGTTAATTTTTAGATATTTTAGAAGTGAGATTATTATATATTTGAATATCTCTATAAATTATTTGAGTAATATCAATTGTAAATTTGTGATAAGGTTTGGTTATCACGATAATCTTCTTAACACACTATACAAAAGTTTGAATAATATAGATCACTAGAAAAAAAGAATACTATTTCTATCTTTTATCTCAAAAAAAAAATAATAATAATAATGGAATAATATCAATCAAATGCACCTAAGTTTTTTTTTTTTTTTTAATAATTGTAGAGATGGAGAGATGAAAAATAATTTTAGAAATAATATTTCCAGTACGTTTTATAGAATAAATCATACATTATATAATGTTGCAAAATAGTTGTATATTTCCACGCATTGCGTGGATCTGCGACTAGTATATAAATAGAAACAGAGGAAATATTGACGCTCTGTTTGTTTCATCATTGATGTTTTCTAGAAAATAGTTCATTTTCCAAAGAGCATTTTCTAGAAAACTGTCTCATTTTTCAATGTTTGGTAACGATCTTGAAAATAAGTTTAAGAATGTTTTCTGGTGTTTGGTATGCAATTTTTTTAAAATATTTCTTGTATAATTTAAAGCATGTATATTATATAAACTATCCAATGTAATCATTATAAATAAAAAAACAAAGAATGAATTTGGTTTTTATACTAAAATTTTGACAATAGATACAATCAAAATTAATTAGTTGTCAAATTTTCATGATCTCTACCACACATCTTGCTCATATATATAGACAGTAACGTACGTACACACACACATATCAACCATTTGTCTATATATATATAAATATATATATATATATATATATATATATATATATATATATTTGATAGGGGAATAAATTTTCAATAAGTATAAATAACAATAACTTTTAATTGTCTACTCTTTTTGTTGATATACTAATTGTCTACTATGGTCAACCACAAGTCTTCAATATTACTCTAAATTATGTATTTACATAATGTATTGTATAATATATCATCATTGCATAGTATCTGCCAACAAAAAAAGTATTTGCCAACAAATGCAATTCTCCTAAACAATTATCATTCATTATATAACAATATTATTAGTCCACGGTAAAGATTGTCCCATGTAAAAGCAATTTATAGCAATATAGGTACTATGTTTAAAATTTTCATCTTTTACTTCATTCATTCTTTCTTCTTCTTTTTTTATTTATTTATTTTATTTTATTTTTTTGCACTTTATGTACGAAAAAGAAGTAACTTCTGCCTGGAATCTAACAAACCGAAAATTTCTTAGAGAAAAAAGAAAATTGAGTTTGAAATTCAAAGCAAAGAATTAGGATTTTGATAGAAAGGAATGAAATAATTACCACTGCAAATTTGTTCTCCTTTGTAAGTCCAAGCTATTGACCGATTAGTGAAGGAAAAAAAAATCTAATCAGAGAATTGTGTTACAGAGTAGAAGAGAAACATGGAGAAAAGAGAGAAGAGAGATAGCTAGAGAGAGATCTATGGGAAGAGGAGAGACTAGAGTTAGTGACAGTGAGGGTGTGAGGAGAGAAAAAGTGAGAAAATTTACCATGAGAAAGAGAAGGCGCCAAAAAATTATGTTTCCCATGGCTATAGACGAAGATAATATTTATAGGAGATGCAACACGTGAGAGAGATATTGTTTTCCAAAAAAAAAATTTGGAAAACAACCTATAGAAAATAAGTCTTATTTTTATTAGGGTTTTCCGTTGACCAAAGATAATTTTCCATTGACTAGATTTTTTGTGCTACCAAACACTGGAAAATGTGGAAAACTATCTTTACAGAAAGTTTTCCAGCGAAACAAACAGAGCGTGAGAGCAAAAAAAGATATGATTTAGAATTAGAAATAATATGACATGGTAAATGACCACTAAATAGAATAAATAATTCAGATATAATTTTGCTCTAATATTTCTTTTATCTTGTCATTATACTTCCTTTATATATATATGGTTGACAACAATTTTGATCATTTATTCTAAAGTGTGGGCAAGATCTATCTGCTCCATGATCCGTGATAGGCATGCATTATCCTAGTAACGTCTTGTTAGTGGTTGAGTCAACCAATAATCTATGGTGTTCAACATGAGGCAGTAGTGTAAGCTGCTTGTGACCATGAACAGAGTTCATACAATAAACACAGTTGTTCTCATAATTGTCATGTTGTTTATCATTTGCATTGACTAAGGAGTTCATGAATTATAACTAACAAAAACAAAGTAAAAATTTATTTTCAACATTCATTGTAATTCAGAAGCATAATGTTAATATCAGCCTATGTGTACCATGAGGTTTGCATCACAGTGGCACACGAATATTCCGTCAATAATCATTTTGAGATTTGATCATAGAGAAAAAGAAGCAATTGGTGCCCATCAACAAAAAGTTGCTTTCCATTTGAAAACTGGAAAATGTCTGACCATATAAGCATCCATAATTCATAGATGGGTCCTATTAATGGGTGCCATAGAGAAAAAGAAGTAGTTCCCATCAACAAAAGTTGTTTTCCATTTGAAAACTTGAAAATGTATGACCACTAATTCATAGATGTGTCCAATTAATGGGTTCTCTTATGGCATTTGTTAATAAACAATTTTAAGAATATAATAATACCACTTTTATAATATATATATATATATATATATATATATATATATATATATATATGTATGTATTTATATCATAAAAATCTGTTATTTTTTTCTTTTCCAATAAATAATTTCTGAAAATATTTTTTAAACTAGTACCCTTAGAGCATCTGTTAACTTTTTCCTTCGTAGATATAACTATCAAGTGCTTCTAATACATGCCTCAAAGAAGGAGGTAGAAGGAAGTTTCTAGGAGACATGCGTGTCTTTAAGTTTTCAGATGTTACAAAAATTTTACCTTATGAGAAACCATACATCAACCTTTGCTAACGGCCTAGATATTACCAGAAAACCAATGCCAGTTTAGACTTTTTGTACACCGTTAAAGATATCAAGCCCAATCCAGTCAAGGCCCAAGTCCAATCTTACCTGCCGTGTACAAGCAAAGTATTCCAATCTTAACCTGGTTTGCATGCAAACTTTTGCAAACTATTCTGCCAGTACTACAATTCCCCACATTGGATTCATTGTAAAAATTTAATTTAATATAAATGCAGCTATAGCTGCTAAGGGTCATCATTCTGCAATTAAATAAAATTCTTGTGGACCCTTCAAGATTGAGAGTGGTGTAGTATAGTATTATAAAATTTAAATACTTAAATAGTAAAACCAAATCTCTCTCTCTCTCTCTCTCTCTCTCACAGGTTCACCCATCATTTTGCAATTGATTACAGTTCTTGTGGACCCTTCAAGATTGAGAGTGGTGCAGTAGCAATATAAAGTATAAATACTTAAAATAGTAAAAGTTCTCATACAATTAGCTGAATTTATTACACTTGAACATATTAATAAGAGCAACAGATAATCAAAAAAATAATAAACTTTTAATTGTAACTCTTAAATTACCAAAGCAATGCTTTCTGTTGATGTTTCTAGACAACACATCCGATCATGGGCTCCATGCTCAATTCTGGTAAACTCTGCCAATATATTCTAGCAGAGATGATGAGAATCACATGAAAGAACGCATCCTAGGCCTTGTAAGAGATTGTGCTCCATCAACAAATACAGTTGTTCCAGTCATGTAACGTGACCCATCACTGATTAAATAGGAAACAGTTGAAGCCAGGTCTGTTTTGACATCAAGCCATCTCTCAAGTGGTGCTGCGTAATTGACAAACTTTTCTGCCCTCTCCTTCCCCACTGACTTTGGGAATTCATCTTGCATGTGTAAGCCACGTGCAATTGCATTAACTCTGATCTTGTATCTTCCGATTTCCAAAGCTGATGCCTGAGAAGAGCCATCGGAAATGTTGAAATTAACAATCCAAAATGAAAATACGAGGAGAAACAAAACACATGATAAAAGTATTTGCGGTTATAAATGTAGGAAAAAGTTAACGAATGCCCTTAGAAAATTTTAATGGGAAAAGAAAAAAAAAAAAAAAGTAACTTATTTTTTTTTACAACTTTTAAGATTTTACATAAAAGTGGTATCAAAATTTTCTTAAAATGATTTATTAATAAATACTCTAAGGACACCCGTTAATCGGGCTCATAAATGTATTCTTATGGAAATGCAATTTTATATCCATTAAAATAGAAGAATCCCTAATCCTGATGCTTAATTTCTTGTAAAAACGTCCACAAAAGTGATAACATAAGAGCAATTATGGAAATGAGTCATATGAACCTCGACAACTTAGTTAAGGCCTAACTAAAAAAAAAATGCCAAAGCCTAAAAACTTCATTACATGAGACTACCACCTAATTAATGTAAAACCTTGGAATTGAGAATTCATGTGGTCTTACTATTGGAAGAAACTAAACATCTTCTAACACCTAATGTGATAGAATTTACCTATAAACGTTAGAATCTCACTACATGAGGTTTGCCGTTTGTGAGTCAACTAAGCCAGTCCCTACTGTTGGGAATACAACAGTCAATTTGCACACTTGAGCTCATCTAGCCCATAACGCTAAATCAAAGGTCATTAAAGTTTTTCTTGCCACTAGTACCAGCATTATTCTTTCCCTTTTCATCCTTCTGCAGTTTAAAATCATTTCACTCTGCACCAAGCAATCAATATAGCACATGATCTTACCACTACATTGACTTTTCTCATGTACACTTGGTGCAAGCACTAACTCCCCCACAATGCATTAGTAAGAACCTCAGAAATGACCATTAAGGTGGTTCTTGTTTAATGTAAAAACTAAACATCTCCTTCCCTTTCACCACAATAAGCTTCTGTGATCATCATTCATTCAATCAACTAATACAATATATTGTGGTCACATGATGCTTTCTGCTTAATGTAACCAAATGCTTGTAGCAAGCAGTGAAACACCTTACAGAAAAATTACAACAATCAAATAATTCAGAAAGCTCTCTCTCTCTCATAGAGCAAACAAATATGACTTGAAGAAGTCAAATTGTTGGAAGCACAGATGCTACTGCTAACCAAATGAAGAGGCAATCAACATACAACCCCATCACTAAAAGATATGTCGTAGGGTTCAAGTCAGAAATTCTCATTACAATAATAAACCTTCATGTCAACAAGGTAAATTCACAATCTACGCACATAAATGTGTCTTTCGATTCACTCTCCTGTTCAGAATATAAATTTAGGCAGAAGATCCCACCAGAAGTAAAATAATATAATATATGCACTGAAGATGTAAAAGACTGCTTATATTATACAGTAATAAACTTACCCTGACTAACTGCTGCAGTCCTGCCGAACATGAACCATACGCAGCAGCTCCTGGATAAAGCCCTCTTGGAGAACCAATTATCGAGGTCAAGAGTACAATGGAACCTCCAGATTTATAGTCCCGCATTCTTTTTCCCACAGCATTTAACAGAAACCACGGAGCCATAAAATTTATCTTCATTATCTTTTTGAACTCATCTTCACCTAATTGTAGGTGTTCTTGCATCTTTCCTGTTTCAATCAGAAGTGATAAATCTGTTATTACTTCACCTCCAGTGCATCCCAAATATAATCAATTATAAATGTTAACCACTAAACCAAAAATAAAATGAAGAAAAAAAATGTCCCTAAGATAAGAAGTCTATACTTTCGGACTAATAAAAATGTTCTTGGTTAAAAAAATGAAAAATAATATAAAAAATAAATTCAGTTGGTTGATACAATATCAAGCTTCTATTCAATGATTCTTCAGAAATTGAAAATATTCATTAATTGAGTCCCATCAAAATTTATAAAATCAATACTAATCTGAATTAGGGTATGGTTAGACATATTTCAGATTATCTTCCTACAAAATGATATTTGCACGATGGCAATCCTTTTTTCTGCCTCTTTTGTGGTGACATATAGCAGCATCACCACCCGTGTATACAGTTATTTGTCATTCTTTGTCAGGTCACCAAGTTAAAAATCCAAATTCCAGCACTATTGAGTTAGGAACACATCAATTAAACACTTTTATGTTTTGATTCAAGCAGTTTCTAGAAATTAAACTTATGCAAGTTCTTTGTAGATGATGATGCATACCTTAACTATTTATTTCTATGAAAATTGCCATCACAATGACTTGCATCTGAGAATAACAATTATATTCAAATGAAGATGACGAAAAAAAAAAAAAAAAGAGGGGGAAAAAAAATCTAATCATTCTAGGTAGCAAAGTAATTGACCAATGAATTCTTTGGCTTCTCCCAGGCCAATCCCCATCTTAAAATACCATGATCTTTATATAGTTGCCTTCTTATAGCCTCCTCATTGTTATACCTTTAAAGGTTCCAAATGGTGTCACTTTGAAGATTTAAGTAATATTCTAACCCAACAATGACCTTCAACCCCTATATCAAAAATTAAACTATTGCAGTTTGACTGTTAACCAGACAAAAAGCTAATGCTGAATGATGGATCAAATAGAATCTGCTCTGATCCAAATCAAAGAAGGAGCCTAGAGTATATTTTACTTAAACAACAGAAAACTTGTACCCCTACTCATATATGTACGCACTTTAACAATCTTTGCACAAGAATTGCAATGAACATAATTCCTTTAAATAGTAAATTTAGGAAAATCCCATAATTTCAAAAGTCCCACCCTAGTCAGTCATGAAGGTCCAAGACCATTTCAGTACTCACTATCAAAGCCTTGTCCAAACTCTATTAAAACCATATATGGAAGGGGCTTCAACTTTGCCCTGTCCCTCACAACAACAACCACCAATCCTTTAGTCTCAAAATTTTGGGATCAGCTATAATCCTCAAAAGACTAGTCAGGTCAGATACTTATTCTTCTCTGCCATTCTATTCTATCTGAAGTCAAAATTAAACGTGCTATGGATAAATGCTAATAAATAGGACATGAGTTTCACCCAAAAAAAATTTAAAATATAATTACCTACTTTTGATGAAATATCATCCTATATTGAGTTCCAAAGAGTAGTTGCTGGAAAAATTACAAAAAAGCACAAAGAGAACCAAAGATTCTGCGCAGTCTTAGCAATTAACTACTTTTTTATAAGAATATTGAAAAATATTGTCTTAATAATAAAAAATAGGCTTTGAGCCAGACAGATTTGTTGTACCTTCATAGAAATAACAATGAACAAAAGCATCTAAACTTCCCAGAATTACGCATGCCTTGTTTACTGCCTCAGCAAAGTGACCCTCTCTCTCCTCCTCCATATCTACACCAACCACCTCCACCGGCTTCACACCTTTCACCGAACCATTTATCTTTCCGGCTATACTCAGAAGACAGCTCTCATTGCCCATCAGAACCAAGCTATTAAGAAGTGTAAAAACAATCAAAAATTCATTCAAACATCATGGCCAATTGATTAAAACAGTAAAGAAATCAACTTTATCTAAATTAACAAAATTCTTTACAGGTTAAACCATCTTTTTGGTGAGAAAAATGTGCCAAAGAAACAAACTAAGAATAACCCAGAAACAAGTTATTCAAAAGTTCATATCTTTCTTCATTTTTCCACCATTTTGTCAGCAACCAAACACATATATACATAGATAATAACATGCAAAATTCAAGGGCCTGAGAATGAGTTATACACAAACCTGCATCCCCGTTTGGCTAAATGGAGAGCAATGTTCTCTGAGATCTCATCACCATCTGAGGTGATCAACACTTTCTTCCCGGGAGTTTCTTCCATAGCTGAAACTTAGAAACCACTGGTGGATTGATTTACTATATATATAAATTGCTGAAAATCTAATCAACCAAAAAATAATATAAAATTTAAAAGAATTTAAAAAAATTTAAAAAAAAAAACGAATTAAACGAGGACTATATTAAATTTAAAGTTGGTAGAGCATTAAAATAGTACAGAAGGGTGTTTCAGCTTTCACCTTTAAAAGGGCGTGAGGAAACACTTCAACAATAAAGTGTAGACACAAGAAGAGAACGCACTCAATTCTTCTTTCTTTTCTTTTATTTCTTTTTTTTTCGCTGAATGAACGCACTCAATTCTTGAGCACTATAGTACACATCTAATTATAGCGCTATTGTTGAATGCGTTTCTACAGCAAAAAAAGGTGTTTATTGCACTATATATAGTACGCATCTACAGTATTTATAGCACTATTGTTGAATAAGATTTGAGGGGTTATTGCAAATAATTAGTTACACGTCCTATTTTAAATACACAATTTTAATTATAATTTTAAAATTGTGTGAAATATTATCAAAATCTTAAATTTGTTTTTCCAATAAGAATTTTTTTTTTGGCTGAATTTTTCAATAAATTTTTTAGATTTTACTTTATAAAGTCATACTATGTTTGCATCAACAGTTTTTTTGTTCATATTTTTCGTCAAAGTGTTTTTATATAGCAAGTAATTTTCATCATGCTATGATTAATAAATTATTTAAATTTTTAAAAATATAAATTCTGAAACTCTATGCGTTAAATAAAAAAATAAAAAATAAAAAACCGTAATTTGCACTTTGCACTTTTATTTTATTTTTTATTTTTGGGTAAAAGAAAATATCCTTTTTGCTGATTGTAAATGTGTGGAGGAAATTATTAGTAAAAGACTCGAAAGTAAAACTAACGTCCAAGACCAGGCAACTTTTCAGGATTATCCGCACGTCCAAGAAAATATCAGCACGTTGTTTGCTGTCGTCGTTATGATTTATGAACAGTGTTCAGGACTATGAACCACGTGGATGTTACGCTGTAAAAAAATCATTTCTGTGTTCAATATCCACGTGGTTTCTCATTGAACACAGAAATGAGAAACCACGTGGATGTTACGCTGTCGAGGTGAACCCGACGTACTACTACGGTACTAGAACCTTGAGCCTTCTAGCCTACCTCCGAGCGTTTAAAATGAATCTTCCACTCAGCTATTATATTATAAAAAAAAATACTAGCGAGTGTCTTTAGAATATTGATTAATAATTTAATTAAGGAAAGTTTTTATGAGAAAAAAAAAGTAATTATCATTTTGACAGTTTTTTTTCATTTTTCATAAAAGTTATATCAAAATTTTTCTAAAATGAACTATTAATCAATACCTTAAGAACACTCGTTAGCATAATCCTATTATAAATATATAAATAAATAAAAGTACAATAGCACATTAGTGTACGAAATACATCAAATAGAATGAATTCCATTTTTTTTTTTTTTTTTGGTGGTGGAATAGTGAACTCCTTCTAGTTAACACTTCGTTATTGTTTGAGACGAGAAAAATGAATAAATAAAATAGAAATGAATGAAAAAAATAATTTTATAATATTCTTCCATTCTCTTATTTGGAAATTTTAATGAAGAAAATAGATATTTTATTCTCTTATTTGAGAGTTTAAATAAGAGGAAATGGAAGAAAAATATTCATTTCTCTCTATTTCCTCAAAACCTCAAATTTTCATTTTCCCAAAATTAGGAAGAACTTTTTTTTTATATAGAAAAAATACGTCAAATTTCAATTAAAAAAAATTAGTCATAATCAGCCAAAAGTACATATTTCATTGAATTTGATTTAATGATTTTTTTTACTAAAATTCCCACAATACTCTTATATATTTAGCCATTTATTTTAAAATAAGGATCTAATAGTAATATTGTCATAAAATGATTTTATTTATTTCTTTTTATGTTACTTCCAAACAAAATTACTTACTTTCCATTCATTTCTATTCTTTTATTTTAAAACATCCAAACAAGATTACTTAATTTCATTTCATTGTTTTCTTTTCCATTCCGTTTACTTACTTAAATACATTCCATTCTATTCCTTTATAATCATTTCATTACATTCTCTTATGAACTCTCAAACGAAGTCTTAACAGGTAAAACAAGAATCTAAAGGGAATAGTTTAGCAACCAAAAAAAAAAAAAAAAAGAGAGAATCTAAAGGGAAGACTGAATACCAATGGATGGCAAGATATTATCACTTTGAATCTGTGGGTTCCTCGGATGTACTAATTTATAGCTTTTGGCTTTTACACAGCATCCTTAGAGTCCCACATCGAAAGAATCTTCCCCCACTTTTTGCCTTATAAGTTTTGAAGCGAAGGAGTAGTGTACCATCAGTTATTAATAGTTAAAATAGTTGTTAAGTTATAAATGGTCAAAAGCCTCATAGCATGAAGATGAAAAAAAAATGGTCAGAAGCCTCGTAGCTTAATTGACAATATTTAGTGTTTCTCATAAATCATAATACAATAATCTCATGTTGACTGATGATGGATCAAGATATAACTTGTGATTGTGAGATTTTGTGGTGACGTGTAATCATAGAAGAACTCATTACACGGCATATGATAGAGAGGTGTGAAACTATGAAAGGCTGTAAGCTCACAATTATAGGTGCTGAAATAAGCATGTAAATCTAAAATCTACATGGGGCCTAAACTTATTGTTTAATTTATTCAAAAATTTAGATAAGAATAGATATATTATAATATGCTCCACCTAACGTTTTTTTTTTCAAGTCCAAAAGGGTCTGACTGGTTTTCATATGTAAAATGCGGAGAAAGCACTGAACTTTTTCTGAGGAAAGTTCAAGGTGGTATTGACCCAAGGACCTTAGTCAGTACCCCGAAAAAAACTAGTGCCATTATATTTTATTTGACTAGCTGGTCACAGATTCTCAGTCAATATATTAATCTTATTGATGGTTGTTTTAAAAAAACATTGACATTTAAAATTAGATATATTATATAAGAGAAAATAATTTACAAGAGCTCGTGACAGGCATCAATATATGTTAGTTTAAATCAAGTAGTACTCAGTTTTTGGTCATCTATTTTTTGAAAGTGTTTTACTACTTTGAAGTCTGAACTATTTAAACAATTAAACGAAGACCATTTGTTCAATTGTAAAGAAAGTTCATGCTAAATTACAGGATACGCCTCGGTTTGAAAATTGGAATACTCACTTCACATGTGTTAATGGACGGCCCTACCTAATCATCTTTAGTATATTAATTTGTAGAATTAATTAATTTTTGCATGGATTAATGTTTGTTCACATTGATTAATTTTGGGAATTAAAAAAATGTACACAGAAATGAGAAAACCATCATGTTCTTCACGTTATATTTGTGATGCATCTATCACGAATATTGTGAATAACGGTTAGAACTTTCGAATGGACAATAGCTTGGAAACTTCGAAAAAACAAAGAGTGATCATGACTTTTTTTTTTTTTTTGAGAATCTGATCATGACTTTATTCTTTTCTCACTTTCATTTTTTTTTTTTTTTCCTTTCAATTGTTGCTTGACCGAAATGGTTGTTGAGCGGTATCAGCCTCGCGGGAAAAATACAAAAGATGGTAGTTGAATATAGATTTTAGAATTTATGATTTGCAAGTAAATATTGTGATGTTTATTTTACTTGGGAGAGGCGGTAGAAGAATTAGGTCATGATTGGTAACTATTTTTATTTTTTGTTTTCAAAAACTTATTTTTTGGAATAAAAACAAAATACTATTTTATTATGTTTTTAAAATTAAAAACGTGTTTAGTTAGTTCAAAATAGCATAAAACTGGATAAACATTTCCTCAATCTAATAACTTAGTGATGAACTTTTTTTTTTTTTTATAATTGATTTTAAACTTTATTTATTTTATTTTATTTTATTTTTGAGTAAATTACAGATTACCCACATGTAGTTTAACCCGAATTTAAGTTGCTTATCTGTAGTTTAAAAGTTGGCATTTTGCCCACTTAAGATTAATTCAATTAGGCTTCTGTAACCCACCTTAACTTTTTCTGTTAGAAAAAACACATTTTAATTCAGAATTTAAACATAAAATGGATAGAAAAGCTAGGGTGGTGAAATTTTACAAAAAATTGATGAACAGTACAGTGAACAACGCTCCTGGGCATAGCCAAATTGTCATGGCATCGTCCATTCCATTTCCAACTTCACTAGCTAGTAGTACTCTTCATTGCAATAAGAGGAGATAAATTAAATACAAAAATTTTCCTTTAAAAAAAATTTACATACTCTCTTCTCTCTTTTTGTTGGATTAAATCTCATACTCTTGGTATTGGTTTCTTCCTTTTTGCTTCATTTGATGAATTGCAGCAGAATTAATGCCATTTCTAGTTCCAGTTTTACTTTATTAAAGCTTCAATGGCAAGAATGGATACAAAGAAAATCCAATCTCTCTCCCCTTTTCACAACTAAGTCACCTTGTTAGCCCAATCGTTCTTTTAGATTTCAGCCTCTTACAAGTGGCGAATCTGCCATGAGCAAAAAGCAACAAGAAGTAGTTGCTCTATTTGTATATTTTCGTTTGTTCTACCTCCTAACAAATCCCCATAAGATTTTCGGCTGGATAAATCTTTCTTTCAAGCCCATCCTAAATCCATGCTCCGTGAGACCCACTTCGGCTAGATGAATATCTCTCTGTCTCTGCAAAGAAGAAGATGATGTTTATTGAGAGGGCTAAAGCTCAGGCGGTGTGGATTTGGTTGAAAAAGTGCAGCATGTGGTAGATGGGGGCCCTGCAAATGGTCAACTGGAGCTTACCTTGCATTTTGTACTTATTTGAAATTTCATGTGTAATGTTCATAGAATTATAAACCCTAACTTTTAGATCCATTTTATGTTATGTTTTAAAATTAAAATGCGTTGTTTCTAACTGGTGGGTTACCTAATGAAGCTAACTTTAAACAGGCAAAGTGTCAACTTTTAAACCACAGGTAGGTAATTTAAATTCGAGTCAAACAACAGGTAGGTAATTTGTAATTTACCCTTTATTTTTTGAAAAAAGCCAAATACTGAAATGCATGCTTGTATACAATCTCATGCTAGCCCAACAGGTACATGCACATACTGCCAAAGTAAAACAATCCCACTAAACACAAACATTGCATCTTTCAAACACATGCAAAAGCTGAACATGAGATATCAACACAGCTGCACAGGTCATAATGAGCTAGTCTCCACTTCCTAGGTTAAACACATTGAAGCTCCCATTTTCTGACATGATGAAATTGGTTTGCAAAGAGTTATTGCAAAATGGATCTGAATATCGTGAATGCCCAACATGCACATATTCCATTCCAATTGTGACCTCCCTTGGCTTTCACTTCAGATGAGAATGTTGGGCTCATGATTTGGCGTCTTCTTGAAGGTGGGTTTCTGGTGGTGCTACACCATAGGTTGATGGTCGGTTCAACAATGGCAGTTCGACAGGGAGGATTTTGTGGATGACGATAGGGAGTGGAGGAGGGAGAGAGAGTGGTGGATTTGACTGCACATTTTAAAATTTGTTCGAGTGCTTTTGGTTTTAATTTTTGGTTTTTACTAACGTGTGCCTTAGGGCATACATTAGTAAACCATTTTAGGAAACTTTTTTATAGGAAAAAAAATGTGATTAATTGTTTTGACAGCTTTTTCAATTCCCCATAAAAACTTTTCCAAAATGGTTGGTTAATATATGTCTTAATGGCATACATTAACCGGTTTAATTTTTTATGGCTTAGCCAAAATTCGAAGCCTAGATCTCATTTACATACACTTGCTTTCTTTGTTCTCAACTTCCTTTGAAAATTGAGATTTGGAAATAGTTTTTGTTTTCTATCTCTTTTGAATTGCCAAACATGTTTTTTGTTCTCAAAAATAGAAAATGGTTTTTGAAAACAGAAAATTAGAATAAAAAATAGTTACCAAACATACCCTTAGTTGTTATGTGGTTCGTGTTGGGTGCATATTCTTTTCTTCTTCTTCTTTTCTTTTTTCAACTCATTTTATATTTCTCAAATCTTGTACTCATTGTCTCTACCCAACTCATTTTATATTTAGCACAAATTTTATGGTCTAGTTTTTGTTTATTTTTACTTCATATCTTTCGATTAAAAATTCACCACAACACCCACACCAATGGTAAAACCAAAACCAAATCCAGGATCCACCTCCATCGCCACCACAGTCCCTCTCTACAGCTGATCAAAACCCACCTTCATCACCACCACCAAATCCAAACCCACAAAGGCATAATCATCACCACAACCACAGCCACAGCCAAACCCACGCCCAAATCTAAATTAAAACCCACACTACCATTGCCACACCCACACCCACACCCACCACCAAACCCACAATCACAAGATTCACAACCACAACTTAGATTTACCACCACCAAACCTAATCAGCTTAGTGCCAACCAAAAAAAAAAAACCAAACCATTGTTGAACTCAACCAAGAGAGAGAGAGAGAGAATGAACGACCTTATCAAGGAGAGAAAACATTCTTGTCGAGTAGAGAGAGAGAAATTGGTGGTGTAGCTGCTAGTTTTGGGACCAAAGAAGAGAGAGAGAATCATTGGAGAATGAAGGTAAAGGTGTAAGCTGAGTGTCTAGACCAAAAATTTTGGGTTTTTTATTTTTATTTTTTATTATATAAAAATGCCATTGTATTTGTTTTTGCTGAAAACGAAAATGACCAAAACTCGTTTTCATTTCCTGTAATCAAACCCACTTTTTTGGATATTGAAAATGTAAACTGGGTACAAATTTGCAAACCAAATCATTTTTTGTGATGAGTCCCATAGAAATTGAAAATGAATACAAAAAACACCACTTTTTATCTCAAACCAAACACCCTCTTAATATTTCACTTAAGTTCTATACGTATAAGGATACTGCAATAAGTTCCCATCACAATTTCCAACCTATATTCCAATTGAAAATGACGTTGTGTTTAATTGAGTAAAGATGATTTTACCATCATTGATTACACAATCTATAGACATGCCACGGTTAGAGCTATGAGAAGTTTAAAGTTTTTCACTTTTTTGCTCATTAGTGTTTTATACAATTTTATAGAGATGTGCAGCCAACCCATCAATCTGCCAAAACTGACCCAATCCAACAAACCTGGTGATTTGGGTTAGTTTTTAGGGGTTAATGGGCTGGGTTGGTTTTTAGTGGTTGGTGGATTGCCAAAATTTTGGTTACAATGGGTTAGGTTGGGTGTAGATCAACAAATTCACAAATCCGCCCAACCAAACCTGACCAGCCTATATTTAATATATATACACATATTATATGGTTTACTTACTTTTTTGCCCCTCTTTCTTAATAAAAAATAAACCCCTAACTTATTTTCTCATTTCATTTCAATCTCATATTATTTGTATTGGTTTGATACATTAATCAAATAGTTTATGTTGGTTTGGTGCTATACTTAAGTTTGATTAGTGCATCAAATCAACACAAATAAATATTATTTTAGTTGTATTGATAATCTTATAAATTTGCAGTTCTAATGCTCAATCTTTTTATAAAAAAAAGTTGTCCAACCCAATCCATGTTGGTTGGGTTGAGTTAGGTTGGACCCTTGTGATGGGTTGGGTTGTGTTAGGTTTTTTTCAACCCGACCATGGTGAGTTGGATTGAAAAAATCCCTCAACCTGACCATGGAGAGTTAAATTGAAAAAATCCCTCAACCCAACCATGGTGAGTTATCAAAAACACTACAGTAGGTGACTTATAGCAGCTATTTTTAGAGATGGCAAAATATGCCTGACCCACAGGTACCCAGTCCGATCCGACCCTAATAGGGCGGGTTTTAACCGACCCGTGAAGCAAATGGGGCAGGTCTGGGTTTTAATATAAAAAACCTGAAACGGGTTTCGGTCGAGTTCTGGTATTATGCAAACCCGACCCGAACCCGACCTGATTACATATATAATATTAAAAAGAAATTTAAAAACCCTAACCCTAAGTATAAATATAATCTAAACTCATTCTTTATCTCTCAGCTCTCTCACTCACACGGTCGCCTCTCCCTCTTCATCTCTCAACTTTCTCACTCACACGACCACAAGCCCACAAGCAGTCAAGCACAGGCATTGCTCTCTACTCTCTCAACTCCATTTCATCCTCGCCGTCGCTGATCTCGCACTGTTGCACAACCCTCTGCCCCTCTCATCTCCCTCGCCCATCTGCCATATCCCTCACCCATCTCACACCCTACTAGTCAGCCACCCTCTCACTGCCTCACTCAGCCGCCCCCTTCACAGCCTCGCTCAGCTACCCTCTCATGGCCTCACAGCCTTGCTCCACCTCGTTCTCCATTTTTTTTTTTCTGGGTTCAATTCGTCTCAATCATGTGAGTTTGTGTTTGTGTTTGTAACTTTAAAAGGGAAAATCATAAATCTGAAATTTGTGTTTGTAATTTCTGTGTTTATATTTGTGTTTGTGTTTGGATTTGCGTTTGTGTTTGTGATTTTGGGCCAGAAAATCATAAATCTAAATTTGTGTTTTTGATTTTGGGCTGGGCTGGGCATGAGATGACGGGGTTCGCGGGGGCCCGACGAGGCGGGTTTGGGGTGGAAAAAAACCCGTTTATTAAACGGGCTGGGTTTGGGTCACAGTAGCAGGCCTGCGGGTTGGGTCCGAGCATAGAAAAACTCGCCCCGAATCCAACCCGTTGCCATTCCTAGCAGTTTTTGAAACTGCTAGGGAAAAACGCCAGTATAACCCGTGTTTTTTGTAGTGACGTTCCTACCATATTCCTACATTGCTTAGACACAATTATCGTTTACTAATATTATATACCATATTTCACTAGGGGACAAAACGATAGCCTTCTTGGAGCACCCAACAATAAAGAAATTATAGACTCAACTTCCTTTCATAAATTTAGGTCCAATAATTCACCAATAAAAGTTCAATGTGTGGCAAAACTATAAAAAGGACCCCAACAATGAGTAAGAAATTATGAATTAGTATAGGAAAATGAATAGTATAAGAAAAGTAATAATATGATCATCAAAGCAGGTGTATAATTCTATGTATTTAACTTCTAGACTCTTAAAAATTGTAAAAAAAAAAAATTCAAATAATATATACATGTATATTCAATGTAAACAATATTTCAAATAATATACATAATTCAGTATATTCAATTTACACAAATTTTCAAAGAATGTACTTAATTATGTATATTCATCAAACAAGTTTTTTAGTAAATTTGGGGGGGGGGGGGGAATAAAAATTAGTAGTACAATATATTGTATAAATACAGTCTGCCTATGAACACACTCAAACTCATACTCAATTTCACAATGTTTGAGTTTTAATTTCTAATTGGACTACATAACTTATAGATGAAACTATCAAGGGTATTTCGTGAAAAAATATATTTGGATGCACTAATCACAAATTAAAATTTAAACATGTTACTTTCTCAAAAAAAAAAAAAAAACATTTAAACATGTTACAGATTTAAGGGTGAATTTGAGTGTGTTTCTATAGTTTTCCGTATAAGTAAAAGGGAAATGTTAATTAATGCCCTTAGGGCATTGGTTTATGAATTATTTTTAGAAATCTTTTATGGAAAAATGATAAAGTAATTAATTTTGTTGATAGTTTTTTATATTTTCTATAAAAGTAGTGTTAAGACTTTTTTATTATGATTTATTAACAATTACTCTAAAGGTATCATTTAACATGACTCTAAGCAAAAATCAAATGAAAAGGTTTGGATAGCGTTGCGTTTTTGTTGAGTTGCGTTTCTGCATTTTCCTTTTTTTTTTTTTCACGCATTTTTCCCACAAGCGGCTACTGTTCATGCAACAGTAGCTGCAATTTTTGACCGGTCTTCCGTGAACAGTGCACGGATGCACTGTTCACGGATCCACAAATTTCATTTTTTATCAATTTTTTTATTAAAAATGGGTCTCACGGTACTATTTACACATTTAAAAATTATTTTGCTACAGTGTTTTCAGTTTTCAGTTTTCAGTTTCAGCAAAATAAGTTCTATCCAAACAGACTCTTAGTGTTTTCAATTTTGCTTTTATCAATGTAGTACTACACAATATTGCCCTTTAATAATATTAAACGCTCCTTAACTAAGGTTGGGTATTCAATTGTTCATTAACAATTTTTTTTAAAAAGTAAAACCGACAGAAAATTGTTGAAGTTAAGCTGATTATTGATACAAGGAATCTCATGCACAACTGTTGCGTGCAATTCAAACTATCTTAACCTAGGCCAACAGGGAGAAAGAATTGACACTAGGCCATTGGATAATGGGAGGGAACATTTATTAAAAATGAAACCATTTGTGTTTGGGAAATTACGCTGGTGGTTGATATAAAAAGCTGACACTGAAATATAGACATTTTCCATTTAATTAAGCATTGGATAAATTTTTTTTTTTTAAAAAAAAAGAGTTATGCTAACAAGTGCCTTTAGGTATTGGTTAATAATCTATTTTAGAAAAGTTTTGACATCATTTTTATGGGAAATGAAAAAACAATCATAATATTAATTATTTTTTTTTCTTTTTTCATAAAAACTTTCTTTAAATGGATTATTAACTAATACCCTAAGGTCATTCATTAACATTTCCAAAAAAAAAAAAAAAAAACAGAGTTGGGAACTTGAAACTTGAAGAGGCTGTTTAATCCTATATGTTGTTTTCTTGAAACTTGTTAACTATTGTGACGGCGAAAATAGTCAAATACCCCGTTTTGGCAAAATTTGTGGTAAACTAGCATTGTTTCGGAAATATTTAGCAATCTACCACTTTTTTAGTACTTGAATTTCATAAAATCGAGTTCTAAATAGTACTCGAGTTTCTAGTGAGTCGCTAGCGTGGAACTGTTGACCTGAAATTTGTGTAATTAAAAAAATAATATGGTATTCGATATTACTGAAAGCGAGTTTCTTTATAGTACTCGAGCTTTATACAGTCGAGTACTTTTTTTTTTCCTCCAAAACTTAAGCATTTTCATAAAACTTGTAAGTCAAAGAAAATGGCAAGCATTTATGGCCAAAGTGTCATCCATTTGGGCCAAAAGAAAAGAAGCATAAATTTGGTTTGCATGTCAGGTGTTGTTCCTGGCCATCTTCTTTGACAATTCATGAAGAACATTTAATGCAAGTTCTTACATTTCTTCACGCATGAAACTTCTTGAATATTATGCATCTTCCCGATATGGGCATGCAAGCCATTTAATGGTTTGTCGGCTAATGTCAAGCTACTAAGTTTGACTATTCAAGCCATTCCAACAAAAGCAAAAAGTAGAAAAAGGAAAAAAAAAAAAGAAAAAAAAAAACAAGGTGACTGTATAAAGCTTGAGTTCTATAAAGAAACTTGATTTCAGTAGTATCGAGTATCGGATTATGTTTTTAATTACACAAATTTCAGGTCTGTAGTGCCACACTGACAACTTACTAGGAACTCGAGTATTATTTAGAACTCAATTTTGTGAAACTTGAGTACTAAAAAAGTGGTAGATGGCTAAATATTTTCAAAACAGTGCTAGTTTATCACAAATTTTATCAAAACGTGATATTTGACTAATTTCACCCGTGACGTGTCCCTAAAAGTTCCTTTTTAAAACATATTTAGATTATCTAGATAACTCGAAAAAGAAAAAGTATAAAGAAATCTCTAATTACGTACAAGTTTGAAGCAAGTTTTGAATTCCATTTGGGATTGGCAACTGAAAAAATATTTTCGTACTGGCATGCACCAATGTACTATTTCAAGATCCGCACAGAATATATAGAACATTAAAAAAAATTATGAAAACAAAAACATAGAAAAAATTTATAAGTGATGTGCCAATTTTATTTGTTTGATTTTTTTTCCCAGATTAATGCTTCTTTTTATTACTATTTTTAAATCATTCTCCTCTCTTTCTTATTGTTTTCTCTTTAACAGCACCTAACACATTTTTTTTTCTTTGAAAAAATATCTTATCTGTTCTCCACTTCTCTCTCTTGAAATATATATAAAATATTAAAAAAATTTATGAAAACAAAAACATAGAAAAAATTTATAAGTAATGTGCCAGTCTTATTTGTTTGATTTTTTCACAAATTAATTCTTCTTTTTATTACTATTTTTAAATAATTCTTTTCTCTTTCTTATTGATTTCTCTTTAACCGTACCTAACACATTATATTTTTCTTCAAAAAATTATCTTGTCTGTTCTCCACTTCTCCCTCTTGAAATCTCGTACTTTTTTTTAACCTTTTGACTGTACCCACAAATATCACTTTTAATTTAATGTTCTCTTTCTTTGCCCTCTTTTTGACCGAATAGAGATCCAGTCAAGTGCTTCTACAAACTTTGAAGCCTAATTTATGAAGTGAAAAAAATATTAGACACCCTCCTGTTTACAAACTGAGCTCCCAGCTAGCATCGACTGACCAATAACTTCTACGGCCAAAATGGCCAAATATTACCTTTGGCGAAAATATTGGATGGTCTACCATTATTTGTAAAATAAGTAGAGATTTATCACTTTTTTAAAACTTAAGTTTCATAAAAAATAGTCACCAATTTTTTATGTAACTCAAGTTCTAGAAACTCGAATTCCATAAAAAATAGCACGACAAACTTGAAGGCTAAGTTCTTGGAACTCGAGTTAAACGGCAAACTCGAGTTCTAAAAGAGTGATACATTCATATATATTTTTAAAATAGTGGTAGATCGTCAAATATTTCAACCAACAGTAATATTTGGCCATTTTTGCCAACTTCTACTATGCATTACTTAATAACATCACACATGTATGACAATGCAAGAAATGAAATACAATTGAATAGAAACAGGGTAAACTTTAATTTACCAAGCCTAACCTGCCCACAAAAGGAAGAAACTAGGCATGTAAAGAGTTCAAATTCAGAGTGAGATAAATAAAACAACATCATCTGAAAATTGGGCAAGTAAAATGCAAACTAGCCACTCCGTTTCAATTTGTTAACTATAATTAACAGAAAATGATCATATATTATACGCATCTTATTTTAGAAGTTACTATTATTTTTATGTAGTAATGTGGAGAATGGTTATGTGATGTGCATGTGACCATTTTTGTCACGAATTATGATCCACATAACCCCATTTTATCAACTAAATGATATGATAATAGAGTGGTGTGTTTGTCCAAGCTTGTATTTTGGCTTATTTTGCTAAAGTCTCAATTTCTCTCCTTTTTTAAAAAAATAAAATAACGTTGTAACAAGTAAAAGAGTGGCTAGTTTTGAAACCTAATTTTCTTACAAAAAAGACCAATCAAACTTAATGAGTTACAAGCCTCTTTTCTTTTATTGAGCCTATCTACATTTTTACCCAACTTAGAGCATTCACATCAAAAATTATATAAATACTAAAATGTTATTTAGACACTAAAATATGGCTCACAAAAAAGGTGCTATAGCTAAAAAAAAATAACGACTCCATCTTTGATTTTAACTTACGGTAACACAAAGTTAAAAATAAAAACTAATTTTTTTATTCTACATCTCTCCTCCTTTGATTAAAAAACTATTTTCTTCCCCCCACGTTTCACTTTTCTTGGTTGTGTTGTGGGTGGTGGGTCTCACTGTTGATGGGTTTGGGTGTAGTTTTCTGGGTTCATGATGTGGGTTTGAAAGGTGGGTGGTGGATGGTGGCTTGGATTTCGGTGGTTACAGTTTTGCTGTGGGTTTCGATTTCGGTGGTATTAGTTTTGCTATGGGTTGGGTTTTAGTGGTTACTGATTTGCTATGGGTTTCGATGTCAGTGGTTTGGGTTTTCCAGTGGGTTGGGGTTCGATGGTTACGATTTTAGAGGTTTGGGTTTTCCAGTGGGTTGGGTTTCGGTGGTTTTGGTTTTGTTGTGGGTTTCAATTTCGGTGGTTTCGGTTTTGCAGTGGGTTGGGTTTTGGTGGTTTCGGTTTTGCAGTGGGTGGTGGCTTGGGTTTTGGTTTTTCAGTGGATAAGATGGTGGAGCGTGGCGGCGGCGTGAGTGGTGGGAGCAGAAAGATAGAGAGGAAAAGATGCAGATGGTGAACAAAAAAGAATTAAAAAATAATAAAGAAATGATATTTTAATAAAGTGTTAAAAAATATAAAACCCTTAACCAAAATATATATATATATATATATATATATATATATATATATATATATATATATATATATATATATAAAACATTTGATGTTAAGTGTATTATAAAGTGAAGTATTAAAATAAATACATTAGTGTTTTGAGTTGTTAAATATTATATTTTTTAGAATTCTTGATGTGAATCCTCTATTTGTTAAATAAAAGTAATTAAAAAGAAAAAGGTAGTCTAAGAATCTAAAAAGTTCTAAACACACTCTAATAAGTCAATGAAAGTGAGCTATCTCAAAAAAAAATAAAAAAAATAAAAAAAAAGAGCAATGAAACTAAGCTCATTAAAATAAAAATTACTGACCCTCACATTATTAATATGAGTCCGAATTTAATAAGGATGGGTATAAAACCTATGTTTTATAAGATATTGAGTTATTGACACATCAATTTTTTTTACATAAAATTCAATACATTTTACCATATCTAATAACATCTCAATGTACTCCTAATTGGATTGGATTTTAAGATGGATATTATAATTGATTGGATGTAATTATGATTATTCTTTAATATGTGATATATTGATGTGGCAAATTAGGATTGAAGGGTGTAAAAGTTCTACACCACATCCGTATAGAAATTTAATCTCTACTAATATATATTTACTTATTGCTAAGAATCTTGTAACTTAATTGACATCTTATATCATACTAAGAATCTTGTAACTTAATTGACATCTTATATCATAGTGTTTTTAACCGAAAATCTAAATTTAAATCCACTTATTCCGTTGTAACTATCAAATTATTAAAAAAAAAAAAAAAAATTCACTACACCCAAAGAAAAGGGTCCCATGGCCACAGCCCATGGGCCTTGAGGCCCCTTGACAAAGCAAGCCGAATCCCCAAAGGCCCAAATAATTGACAACGATAAAGTATATAAACAAAATCTGGAAGCCCAACTCATTCAATATCTCTACCGCTCAGGCACAGGATGGCTCTCAAACTCAGTGGCTGGGGAGCTCTGGAGTCACCGCCACTCCCAATCACACCAAAATCCTCATCATCATCATCCAGGTAATCACTTTTCCAATTCCTTCTTCGCACTAAAATCTCTTTCATTTTCCGCATGATTTTAATTTCTCTGTGAATTTGATTTCAACGAATTTTTTCTCTCTGCAACAATTTTCCAGTTGTTTGAATTTCCGAACACCTCGGCCTTCCAGTGTTAAATGTGATTACTCCTGCTTTGAAGTGAGTTTCCTCTCTCTCTCTCTCTCTCTTACTACTATTATTGTGTGGTTAGCAATTTAGTTCTTGTTTGAAAAATCTTTGACAGTGGCAATGTATGTAATTTGCGTGATTTTTATGGTGAAACTTTTACTAGTCCACCTTGGGCTCATGAAATTTGTCGCTGTTATATGTTATTTTGTCCACATGTACTGACAAATATAAGGGTAACAAAATAGTTGTTTCACTTAATGGTTTTTTGCGTTTTCCTGTGTTTGGAAGTATCAACGAAAAACCCTGTTAACAATATGACTTATTTTTTAGAGATTGTTTTTGCTAAAATTTTCCGACAACTTTATCTCAAGCTGCGCTAAATAAAGGAAGTTAAGAGGCAAAACAACTCTTATCTCATTTTGAGGCTACTACCAAACATAGGAAAATGAGATAGTTTTCCAAACAAATACTTTTTGGAAAATGACTATTTTTTAGAAAACATTAATGTTGAAACAAACTGAGATACTCGCATTTTCGTTTGGGGAAAATGCTAAAAAGTAATACTGATTCTAATACAAAAAGGCTTACAGCATGGCAGCTAGTGTGATTAGTGTCAGTTTGTAAGGATTTTGTAGTACCCATTAGCATAATGAAAAACAAAATGACCGTCATGCCCGGGATTTTAGGTGACGTAATTAATGGAATCCTTGGAGAATTCCTGAAGAGAAGAGTGCATTTGAGAAAACAAATTTGGATTTTATTGTTAAAATTCTTATTAATGTGGGATTTCTTAATGTGGCACCTCATGCTTGTTCTTCCAAGTTTTGGTTCTGGGGATTAAACATACATTTGTCTGAAAATGAAAATTTTGCATTGATACAAACTTGCATTTTTTTGAGGTCTTACCAAAAGGTGGATTTGTTTGCCTCAAATGGAGCCCTTCAAAATTATATCGGTAGTAAGTGTCATGTCTAGATTCTTCATGTCAGTTCAATTTAGAATGGACTCTCAGGCCCTTACTTTTCCCAATATTTTGAACCAAAGTGCTCTAAAAAATTTTCTGGATGCATTGATTTAGGAATTAGCAGTGTATCTGTTTCTTGCATTCTGCAGATACAGGATTTTACCTTTATGGGTGAAAAGATGCTTTCATGGTCTTAAGTATTCAGTTGCATGCTTTGCCAGTAAATATCAGTTTCATGTTTGCTAGAATTTGAATTTTGAAGTGAAAGTGCAGGAAGTTATGGATACAATAAAATTTTTTTTTTCTCTCTCTTTAAGGTTAGGGATGTTAGCTATCGACCACCAGGGACCGAGATGAGCCTTCTAAAGTCTGTTAATTTTACACTTCCTGAAAAAAGGTACTTTGTTTCTGTTTTGTTGAATACTGTCCAAAGCACATTGTTCGATGTTTGGGATCTTCCTTTCAATTGTTTCTCTAGGACTTTCTTGGGTAAGGTTTCATTCTAAAGTCTAAACAGATAATCCTTTCCATCAGATCTGTCACCAGATTTTTTTTGTTAATAGTTTTCCATATTTTCTTCTGACCATCCCATAGAATTTGATAAATTTGTGAGGTCAGAGCCATACTAAGTGGGGGAACCTCTCTTCTAGTCATATTCTCTATCAATTGTACTGTACTAATCACAGACTTCAACATCTTTGTCATGGACAGCTTAGAATTTCTAACAAGTAGTACCTTGCATTCTTGGGATAACTTATTCAAGTCAATTGCTGCAGTTTTGGTTTAATATTTGGACGGAGTGGAAGTGGTAAAACTACTTTGTTGCAGGTATACCTCTTTCGTGAATGTGTGTTTCTGTTAGTGTGCTTTAAGTTCCACCCCCCCCCCCCCCCCCCTAAAAAAAAAAAAAAAAACAGAGATCTAACTATTTATATAATCCTTCCCCCTTTTTATTCAATAAATTGTGTCAATTTCATTTTCTTTCCATCTCGCAGCTTCTTGCGGGGCTGAGTAAACCAACTTCAGGTTCCATTCATATTCAAAGATATGGGAATGATGGCAATCCAAATCAATCTCCTGAACCGTTAACCCCGGAGAGAGTTGGCATTGTCTTTCAGTTTCCTGAAAGGTATTTATTGCTAATTGAAGAGAAGAAAAGTTGTTTTCCTTTGCTCGTTAAAAGAATTTTGATGCTCCACTTCATCAAAATTGATAAAATCAATGGAATCCATCCAAAAACGTACTGCATTTCTAACTTGTTTCCTTTTGTCTAATATGGTTTTGCATGTTCTTTGTACTTTGTTTTTGTATGTGTTGTTGCTGGTGCATTTCTTTTAGCTTCTTGTTTCATAGATTACAAAATTGCACTTGTACTTCCCTATTATCTATTGGCATTTTTATTGGATTTCTTTTTATTTAGACCTTAAGAGCATGTCACCTTGCAAGCTAGGTACTTCATGGCAGATAACGTGCTGGAGGAAGTTACATTTGGGTGGCCAAGGCAAAGGGGTGACCTCCAATTCAAGGAGCATCTTGCTTTGAGACTCCAAAGAGCAATTAATTGGGTATTTGTGTGCTCTGAATATAAACTAATTTTCTCCTACTTATTGAGCCCTTATATATTTGATGTTCATTGTTTCTAGGTCTTGGTTATAATATCCTATATATTCCAAATTAAACTCTTTGATGACTGCAGGTTGGTTTAAATGGGATATCCTTGGATAAAGATCCTCATACTCTTAGTGGTGGTTATAAACGCCGGCTTGCCTTAGCAATTCAACTTGTAAGACCCTAGATAATTGCTATAAACACACCCAAACAGAAACATGCACGCACACATAAAGGCAAACACTTGTTGGGCAATTTGGCCTTGGTTTCATGAGATAAACCTTTTACATCATTGCTTGTAGTTGTGGTATGAATTGACCCATTATTTTTTGTTGACTTTATTCTTTAGGTACAAATCCCAGATTTATTGATACTGGATGAGCCCCTTGCTGGTCTTGGTATGAATATGCATTTGGTCCCTTTAATTCTACATTGTTGGTTGTCTTCCAACTTTATGCAAATAGGACCATGGTTTACATATATATGGATTTCATAAGAGATTATCCAACAATCATGCATTCTTTATCCCTGTAATTCTCTGAAATCTCTCGTACTAAAATGCTTGCAGAACATTTTTTACTGCTGATAGTTAAGAAGACCTGCTTTTTGTATTGAATTAATCAAATTCATATGGTTGGCAACTATTTCTAATCCATTTTTATTTAAATAAAATTCTGAAACAACTTGGCTTAATGATATCTAAGTTTCAGTTACAGTTGAACCATTGGCTTCTAAATTTTAGGATTTGTTATTTTGACTTGCCAACGGCTTCCATATAAAACTTTTGCTGGGAATCTTTTACAAGTTTATTATATTGATCCTCTTGCTTCCTTCTGATCTTTATCGTACTTTGTTTTCTACAATACTGCTGCAATGTTATTTTCAAATTGTGTTAATGTTCATTGATTAGATTGGAAGGCACGGGCGGATGTTGTGAAGCTTTTGAAGCATCTAAAGAAAGAATTAACTATACTAGCTGTCAGCCATGACCTCAAGTCTGTCTTTCCCTTTCCTTCCTCTATATTTTTTACCCTTTACCATTGTTCTTCTGTTTTCATTTGTGTTACTACTGTTTCTACTCAAAACAGTGTGTTGCCTAAATTGGACTTATGAAAGACAAATGCATTGTGAATTGTAGTCATCCCACAGAAAGATTTATAAGTTAAATGTGTTCAATCATGGTTTTTACCTATAACCTATAGCCTTGGACATATATTTTACAAGATCAGCTGTTTACTATGAAACCTTTTAGATTCTAGACATAAACATGCATATATCCTTAATTTTGTTTTTGGTGTGTACTTTTGAGGAGTTGTAAAGAATAGGATAGTGAGAAAGTAGTAGCCATAATCAGATTTTGTAACCATGTGTTTTCACTTGTTTATTGCCTTTTAAGGATAAAATTGACTTGATGTTGAAAGTTGAGGGACTTGAGTGATATGATTAATAGTTGAAAACCTTGATTTTGAATGTTGAAGGATGAAATTGACACAATTAAGTGTACATGGATGAAACTGAATATGTGACAAATGTACAAGGACCAAAATTGCAGTTTGGCCTAAAATTATTAATCTTACAATGAGCTCTGGCTCAAATACACTTCGTTATCTCACAAGAATGGGTGGAGGGGGAGGATAAAAACAATCTTATAATGGCTAATAGGAAAGAGCCGGATACTTTTCTTTTTTTGGTTGGGGGTTGGGGGGGGGGGGGGGGGGGGGGTGTTGGTTGGAGGGGAGATCCCCTACCAATTATAAAATTGTATTTGGCTAAAGTTTATTGTATTTCGTTAACCTATTATTAATTTAATTAATTAATTAATTAATGAGTTTCAGAGCATTCTAAAACATACCTTAACTAACTGGTAAAAGGAAACTATGTCAAGCTTTTTTTTCCCTCTTGTTTTCCTCCTAATTATATGCATTTTTGTTTGATTATAAGCTTCCTGTGTGCCTTTCAGAGAGTTAGCAACTCTAGTTGATCGATCCTGGAGCATGAAAATGGGTGGAATTCTTAAGGAAGAGCCACTGCCACTTTAAGTTTAGAAATATGCTTTTGCCTTCATCAACTTGTGATGTTGTGAGGTTTGACCCTGATGCTCCTAGTGCTTCATGTGAATATATTCCTGGCATGTTAGTGCTTGAAATGAATTGTTGAGGATTTTAGAAAAAAAAAAAAAAAAAAAATTCATTCAAAAAAAATTTGAGTAGAAAAAGAAACTTGTGTCAGGAAATTAAAGCCAGCACTTCCACATTGATTCTTTCATTTCCAATACTTTATGATCAATTATGAACTTAAGAATGGAGGCTCTTGGTTTGCAATTTGAATGATTGAACTATGTTGCACCGAGTCAGATTAGCATCTATGTGTATTGACATGGACATTGGGTGCCTAGACTTTATCCTCCAAAAGCTGAAACGTGTTATAACCTTTTTTAATCCACTCACATTAACAAATTTTAATTCTAGTTTGACTCCACACAAGGAGAACACATGCAGATGGCTAACTGTGCAAACATCATGTCCAAGAATTGTATGAGGTGTTCCACACAAGAAAATAGGCAATGATATAGCAAGGGCCTTGTTACATAAATCATGGGATATTCTTAATGATAAAAGTATTACTTCTAGATACTCAAAATAGCATTATTAGGAAGCTTGTATGAAACTTAGTTGAGGAAGATAAGACAGACACCTTCTTGACCCTTCACTTTCTCTTAAGTCCATCATCACATAATCACTCACAACATAGTAAGATGTACTATTAAACACTAAATGTACACTTTTTACTTGTAGAGGATGATGACATATTATCATCTTCTTTCAGATTCAGTCACTAAAGCTCCAACACCAAGTCTACAATACAATACCAACAGTGGGAATGGGTTAGATGTATTAATCAGTAAACATAATCATCATAGTACTAATTATCTTTCTGCCACAATTATGCTCTGGAATGAAGTTGCACACATGATAAATATAATGCCAAATAGTTTATACATTACTTTTAATAAACAATCATTAGCATAATAAGATATCAAGAAACATTATTAATTTCAACAAATAATGGATGTCCAATCAATATATTAATGTTATTATATTGGAGCTGTATGCCTTTTGTTTATAACATTATAACTCTTAATTGTTAATTTTTTTGTGCATTTTCGCTTACTCTCCCCCCCCCCCCCCCCCCAAAAAAAAATTATTACTCCCTCCGTCCCAAATTGTTGGTCCTATATTACATTTTGGGATGCCCCAAAATGTTGTACTATTTCTAAATTTAAAAGCCGCGAACTTACTAACTTTCCTATTATGCCCCTGCTTTATCTCTGGGAGCATTTCAAAAAAAAATCAACAGAAGCTCAAAACAATCAATAAAAATGGGGTGCTTTTTTAGTTTCATTATGAAACAATTTCACATTGCACAGGACATTATCATACCTTGTTATACAATATTCTTTTTTTCTATACATTGTTATCCAATGTTCTTCTCATCCATAATTTAAAATTGGCATTGTACACACCATTCTCTTCCAAAAAAAAAAAACTTCAATACAGTTTAGTTTGTATTGTAGTAGTAATAGGTTTTTCAGATTTGAATAAAAGGAAAAGTCGGAATTTGTATTTGAAACTGAAAGTACTCTAAAAATTCTCGGTGCCAATAGAGATTGTATTTTAGTAGTAGTAGGTTTTTTATATTTGCTTAAAAGGATAAGTTCAAATTTGTATTTGACTTGTGAAAGTACTCCAAAAATGCTTGGCGCCAATCTTGGGACACAGTAAATGTTTTTTATAATAGCAGTATTCATATTCCAATTTTTGATAAATTTATATTAAGCCTTTTATTTAGGAAACAAGATATTAAATGATATTCCCTTAAAAAGTTGGATTTTCTAAATAGGACTAACAATTTGGGATGGAGGAAGTAATTTCAATGTAGAATGGATGTCAAAATCAATATATTAATGTTATTATAGTGGATGTGCCTTTTGTTTATGATATTATAACTCTTAACTGTTCATTTTCACTTGCTTATCTCCCCCCCCCCCTCCCCCCGGAAAAAAAAAATTTGTGAGATTTATGGTAAGATAACAGTAATTAATTATTACCTTTTGCAAATTTCGTCTACATTGATATTGACATATCCATCACTTTATTTATAACTCACTTTATTTATAACTTTGTGAAATTCACAAAGTTATAAATAAAGTGATGGATATGCCTTGGCAGAGATTCTGGGTTGTAGGATTGGGACTTTGCCTATGACCTATCTTGGTATGCCGTTGGGGGCTTCCCATAAGTCCCCTACTATTTGGAATCCTATCTTGGAGAAAATTAAGTGGAAGTTGGCTAGGTGGAAGAAGCTGTATTTGTCAAAAGGTGGAAGACTGACGTTGCTTAAGAGTACACTATCTAGCCTTCCTACTTACTATTTATCTCTTTTTACCATCCCTTTGCATGTGGCTAATAAGATTGAGAAGATGCAAAGGGACTTCTTGTGGGGGGATTCGAAGGCTCATTTGGTGGGGTGGGAAATGGTGTGTGCTCCTAAGGCTAATGATGGTTTGGGAGTAAGGAAATTAACTACTTTTAATAAAGCTTTACTAGGAAAATGGTTATGGCGGTTTGGGGTTGAGGAGACTTGTCTTTGGAGGAGGGTTGTAGCTTTGAAGTTTGGGGAAGAGTGGGGGGATGGTCTTCCAAGCTGGGTAGGGGTGTTCACGGGTGTGGTTTATGGAGAAGTATCCGAAAAGGTTGGGAGGTTTTTAGCAAATGTATTCGGTTTGAGGTAGGGGTGGGGGATAGAGTGAAGTTTTGGACAGATCGGTGGTGTGGGGACTTACCACTCCATCTATCCTTTCCGGTAGTGTATGGGATTGCCACTAATAGAGAGGCTTCTGTGGCCTCGTCTCTTGAACAGTTAGGGATTGAGGCTCGGAAAAGCTGGAATGTTCGTTTATTTAGGGATCCAAATGATTGGGAGCTGGGTGATGTGGATGAATTCCTCCATACCTTGGGTTCTAATTTACCTCAATCTGAGCACGGAGACCGTGTGAGATGGAAGTTGTCAAAAAAGGGGGATTTTGACATCCGCTTGTTCTATAATAAGCTTCGAAGTCCCTTGCCTATTATCTTTCCTTGGAAAGGTATTTGGAAGGTTAAGGCTCCTCCGCGTGTCTCTTTCTTTGTTTGGATTGCAACTTGGGAGAAGATTCTTACAGGGGATATTTTGCGGGGCAGAGGCTTTGATTTTGTTGACTGGTGCATTATGTGTCGTTGTAATGGGGAGACGGTGAATCATTTGCTACTCCATTGTGAAAAAGCTTATCAGTTGTGGAGCTTGATTTTTAGATCTTTTGGGATTTCTTGGGTCTTGCCAAGATCAGTTGCAGATATGCTTTTTTAGTTGGTGGAATTGGTTTGGAAAGCACTCTTCTAGCATTTGGAATTTAGCTCTGTTGTGCCTAATGTGGTGTATTTGGAGGGAGCGAAATTGGCGAACTTTTGAGGACATGGACAAATTCGATGACCAGTTGCTTGCTTCTTTTAGTGGTTCTCTTTTTTATTGGTCTAGTTGCTTGCTTCTTTTAGTGGTTCTCTTTTTGATTGGTCTAGGGCTTGGGGACTCACCTCTAGTGATTCTCTCCCTTTGTTCCTTAGTTCTCTCCTTTGTAATTAGTTCTTTGTTGGTTTTTGTTTGTTTTGTTGTTGTTTTCTATCTGTTTGTTTCTTTCTCTGTACTCTTTGTTCTGCCTTATGTTTTTTCATGAGGTAGCTTCTTGAATATACATCTTTCTTACTTATCAAAAAAAAAACTTTGTGAAATTCCAATTCATTGTTCTGTTATATACATAAGCATAGGATTGAAGTGTCTCCTCACTCAGAAAGTGCTGATGAAGTAATACATGTTGAGGTTATATTTATTTGTTAATGTGGGATTTATATTACGTGACAAATATAATGCCCAATAGTTCTTATATAAAAATGCCCAATAGTTTATACATTACAGTTAATTCAACAATTATTAGCATAACAAGATATCCAGACACATCATTAGTTTCAACAAATAATGGATGTCAAAATCAACAAATTAATGTTATTAGAATGGAACTGTATGCCTTTTGTTTTTGATAATATAACTATTAATTGATCATTTTCTTTGTGCATTTTCACTTACTTATCCCCAAAAATAAGACTTTGTGCATTTTCAAAATTTTCGTGGCAAGATCACCGTAATTATTTTACGCCTTGCAAATTTCCTGTCTACAATGATATTGACATCTCCATCACTCTATTTACCTTTATATATATATATATATATATGCACATTCTCAGAAACTGATACTGAGGATAACACATTTTTTTTCTCCCAAAAAAAAAAAAAAAGAAAAACAAACAAACAAACAAACAAAGAAGGTAATCACATTTTGAAGTTATAATTCCTGAATTTTATGATATGGTGGGATTTATACTAGATATTTTGTATAGCATTTAATTTATACTTGTAGGTGGAGGGTGAGATTGTGGATTCAAAACCCACTTGGTGCACGTGTAATTTACCAAACCAAAAAAAAAAAAACTGATACTTACAGTCTGCATCTGTCATGATCCAATGCTCTTTTGCACTTAGATTACTGTCATGCAGCCCATCTTGGGGTGGGCTCAAGTTGGTCTTGTAACAGTGGCTCCCCATCTTTGACATGGGCTCTAGAGTAAAGGCATCATTGTCTTCACCCAAGTGCATCTGATCTCCATTATTATAGCTACCACTGGGAGCTTTTTTGACCTTATATTTATGGGAATTAACAAATTCTCTTTCAGCTATAGAGCTTTCAGGATGGATTTTTCTGTGGAACACACGTATGACCTGCATGCCACACATAAAGAAGCTAACATCTTTAATGAACAATTGTTATAAGATCCATTTATAACACAGTGGAGGCACTAACTCCTATGTGATAATTTGTGTTCAATGTCAAATTATTCATAAACATTATCTGATGAAGACATATCCAGAAAAGTTATGGATTGGTTTGAGAGCTTAAAGGTTTTCCATTTGGATGCTATGCTAGGATTGGTAGATAACATGCTTTGGCATTGCTAACTATGCTCTGAATTTATTTCTGTTGACCTTGACTGAAGAATCTTTAGTTTGACATGAATTGCGTGAATTAGAAGTAGTATTCTTTCTTTCCATTTTTTGGGTTTTGGGTTACACTAAAAGCACAAATCACCATTGGATCTCTTGCTAGCTAGCAAGAATCCTTGGGGAAAAAGGTTGACATCTTGGATGGCAGAGAATCCACATCATCTGAATCTTTTATTTGACTTCTGTATGTCCTAAATAGCTGGCACTTGTAGTGTGCTTAGGAACTCATATTCAACTTATAAGACAATAGATGATTACAATGAGCGATATTGATCTAAGGATTACGTGTTCACCTGAGGGATCTAATGTTCAATAGTGGTTCTCAGAAGAATTATGAGCAAGAGACCAACCTTGTGGAGTATCTTCTTGGTTGAAACTGAGTCAGCTGCATCACCACCAGCAGAAGGGATGGAGCTCCTTGAGGAAGCATGGAGCTTCTTTAGCATCTTCTTCATGAGATGCATAGCAGATTTATGCGTTTTCTTGTCTTGCATCTCCCCTTTCTCACTTCTCTCTGTGTTTTCTTCATTTGTTATTTTTGTCCTATGAAACAGCTCTGCAAGTGATGCCTTCTCTTTCTTTACTTCTTTTCTTGTTTCTGGCAGTTCAATTGAAGAGCCAAACAGATATCCTTGCAGTGGACATACCAAAATTTTCTCATAATCTTCATTTTCAGCCACATCCATTGGCTTACCACTGAGTGTAATGGTGCTAGCAATACTGTTCCGTCCTGATGATTCATCGCACCATTCTTTAGTTTCAGCCTCAAGGAACTTCTCCAGCTCATAGTTGATGAGCTTCAAGTCATTCTCTGTTACCTCTGTTTTGCTCTCATTTAAGCTCTCCAGAGGCATGGCAAATGTTGGTGTAGCTGGCTCACTCATGATTGGTTCCAGACCAAGGGTTCCAATGGTGAGAAAGCCATGGAAGAGCTCAGAGATGACAGTAGATGTTTCTTCTTCTAAGTTTTCTTCCTCTTTCTTGGCGTCAGAGTCAGAAAAAGATTTTCCAGATTCCTGTTTGGGTTGCTTTAAGGATCTGGATTTGTATGTGGAGCCAAAGCTTGGCTTCGTGTAGAAGTCTTGGTCATCAATTGATGGCTGTGCAGTAAGGCAAATACAAGGGTTTCCTGAAATTATAGTTCCAAAAAAGAGTTAGGATATCCATGAAAATAATTAGGGAAGAAAGACTTGTCTATGAGAAAGACATATCAGTATTCCTTTTTGTTTCTTTTTTCTTTTGTGCTTTGGAAAGGGGAATGTGGACCAATTTAATGGCTGCTCCATTCTGGACATGTATGCCTGTTAGTGTTAAGGGTTGAGTGCTTTCTTCACTGAATGATGTGGACTGTAGAACAAGGTGGTCCCATCACTTACCGCTGAGAACCTTAATCAGGTGGCCCTGTGTCCACAAAAGGTTGGTGGTATCACCCAACTTCATTGCTACAGTGCTATAATAACTGAAAATGTTTGTGTGTTCTGATTGTTTGAGACCACCTATCTCAAAGGCCACCAGATTTTTTAACTTTTGCTTGTTTTAGGTAGTTTCTGTGATTATCTTTTTAGATTTTGAAGAATTCTGTAGATTCTAATGTATAATCACATTGCAAGACATTGAGTAGCAGAAGCAATTATCATGGTTGTGTATTAACCTGATTACTGTGATGATTTATGTAATGATGATGTATGCCTTCAGCAGGGATTTTTTTTTTTTTAAGGGGAGAAAAAAGTTGATGAGGACAGTTTGAATACCAATTGTAAAATCCTTGAAAGGCTCGATGCTATTATTACGAAATTTATGGTGCAGCCAGTCCAGTAACTGCAGCAGTGGAAGGCAAAGATTGAGTTAAAGGATTGAAAACATTAGTGTAATTCCAAATTTGGTAGAGTTCGGACTTACCTTCATTTTGATATTTCTTTCGAGGGTTTGATCTTAGATCTCCAGGCTGTTCTAGTAGACAGAAATATAGGTATACTTAGATTCCAAGGAAGATGGGACTTTAAAGGAAGGACTTAGAATTGCTAAAGAGCAAAACAATGAGGATCAGTTCATTAAGACTGTTAAGAAGTTGGAATTCTGCTAGAAGGCCCTGAGATAGATGTGGGTAGAGAGAAACATTTAGAAAGATACAAGATTGTGGTTGGCTGTTCATTTCAAGATCAAATCATGTGACAAACTGGAGTGGTTTTTGGAGACCCACAAGTTGGTGTGCTATGTATATTGTGCATACACATTCATACTTGGGAGTAGTTGCATGGGCATATTAATAAGATAATCAATCACTTAGATATTAAATTAGCAATACAAGTGAATCTTTCATGTTGGTCACATCTGATAAATGTGTGCTTTAATATGCAAATAATCACATTCAATCACCAATGGTCATATTAGTGGAGATGGATTTATAGACATTTGAATTTGTACACACATTTAACTTATTTATCTAACAAGCATTTTGGTTAGTAAGCCTAATGTGACTGATGGGCAGTTTTTCCTATATGTATAGATTTCCGAATGTTGCTTGCTGAAAAGATGATTAAATTTTGAAACCATTTTACTCATTATGGTCCTTGAATTCACTGGATGAGTTATCAAAAGTTTTTGGTATGGCATGCTTTGGGAAAGATAGTCCTTACTGAAAAGATTATGGTGTGCACTCGTTCTATTGTGATTGCCTCAGTTGGGTAAACTGGCCATTGCTAAGTATTTGCCTTAGCTGTTGTAGTAGACATCTCATATTTGCCTCAGGACTAGAGCTATAACAGGATCCTGTTGCTACTTTGCATTACTAAAATCAGGTACTAGTAGAGTATTTTTTTCAAATCTTTTTAACTGTTTTCCTCCCTGTTTAATGCTATCTCAATGATGGTGGATATATTTGAAGGTTTATTGCTGATATATAGTTGCTAATTATAATTTTTAAAACCATTACAAAGCTGGTCATCATATGTAAAGTGATAATCAATGGCTGAGATTCTATCGAGTCCCTAGACTTAGAAAAACTTGAATGGAATTTGAATTTAATTTGTTGATTGTGCGTATAAGATCTGTGTGAGTCATGGTTTCAGAATTTTTTCACTACACATACATTACATTTGGGACCCAGGACAGCCAAGGCTTTTCCCCAATCATCACTTTGACACAGCTCTTGTTGCTCCTCAAAAAAAAACACAGCTCTTGTTGCACCTTTCTTGAATTAAAATTTTGCTTTTGTCCATGTAATGATGTCAGCAATAGCCACATAGCCTTGATATCCTCAGTTATTTATGTTTGAAAATATACTCTTGATTCATCCATGATTGTGACATTTAATAGATATATAAGCTTGTCTTCTCAACTGCCTTGATTGTCATACAATATTTGACTGCAGAAGATTCACCCAGACAGGACTGCCTGCAATGAAATCTAAGCATACCCCACAAACATCTTTTGATGTTAAGAGTGAGCTGAGGAGGAGAAAGCAGTGGTAGGCTTGGAGGCAAAAGCCACAGCCATCTTTAATCCTAGAGACCCTTATCTACAATTTTGTTACAAGAAATGCTAGGGACACAACATTTTCACAACAAATCCTAAATGAAGACCAACAACAAATTTGTTGTGAAATTGTGAAAATGTAGTGGATGCTGCACTTCTCTTTTATTACTATGAAATACCATTATTGTAGCACTGCAGAGAAAGCATGGAGGCTTGGGCAAAATGTGTAGTTGTGTATAATTTCATCCACTTTGTAACCCTGAATTTTATCTTCTAATCTAACTATGGAACCCCTATGGAAATTTTTCTTTGGGTTCTGTTCCGGGTACAAATGCACTACTGTTCTTAACATAGGAAGACAGATGATGCACACAATTGCTCTACTTGAGGAGCTTTAAAGACTATTAAGAATTTAGGTTCAAAGTCCAAGTGTGTTGAAAATTATTCAAGTGCAGTATCATTCAGAGTCTATGAAGTATATGATTCAGGCACTAAATTCTTTTTGATGCCATCCATTGTACTTCAAGGTTTAAGCAGGTTCATTTTTGCTTTATTTCCTAATTTATTGGATTTATTTTGTAAAAATTTCAATTTACCCCCTTTAGTATTGCTATATAACAATTTATCATTTTCAAAGGTCTACATATGGAAACTATTATGATAATAACATCATAATAGTTTCCATATGTAGAGCTTTGAAAATGATAATAAACAGTCAGGATAAGAACTTATGGAACCTTGGTATAAAAGTAACAATAATCCTAAACCCGTACAGCATCTTTCTTCCATAGAAAAATAGAAACAAGCTGTCCTAACCCTTATAAATATAGGTGAGACAAGCTTGCCCAAATCTATCAGTGTCCTACCAATAGGCTCAAAAGTAAATGTTGAAGTATCCTCAGTTTCAGCTAACCAACGAGGAGCTATAAAACGAAAGATTTGCCACTTTTAGAGTCCGGCAGTCAAGCCAGTCATGCGTACCATTCTAAAATCCAAATCAAAACAAACGCATAACTCTGCACATGTATGGCTCATTTTGTGGGTCTGTTGGGGCCTTTGGGGGGTCAGTACGATCCATTTCCAATGACAGATAGGGACCATGTGGATGCCACGTGAAGATTGAGATTTGAGCGAATTGAGAGCTTGTTCAATCAATTATAATTTGCAGAAGGATCAAGAACTATAGTGATGAAACTGTGTATTTACTTTTCCCTTTAATTTGATTTTGAGAATTTGTCTAAAGTGTTTGGAACACCGTTATTATGAAATCTCACACTCGACTTATGCATTTGTTTTATCTAAAGTGAAAATCTTTATAATGATATCACCAATAGTGGGCTTGGTTTTTAAATTTCTCACTTTATTTTGAAAGATTGTTGAATCAGTCCATGATAATCTTGTGGTTTGTCATGGGTTCAAGTTAAAAAAAAAAATATATATATATTGTAGTTTGTCAAATAATTCGTTTGATACAATATTGCTAAGGCACCATTGGCTAAACGCATAGTGGTTGTTGAGTCGGCCTGGACTTTCTTGTTCTTTTCTTTTTATGCAATGCTAGGAATATATTTTATTATTTTTATAACTTGTTGAATTGACCAGATGTGATCAATGAATTCATCCATCAAATACAAATTAATGAACGTATCACTTCAATAAATTATGAAAAAAAAAATCGTAAAATTGTAAATTTTGCCTTTACTATTTTGTTTTTTGTTTTAATTATCTCTGATTGGATTTGAATTAATGGGAGTGGTTAACCTCAAATATTTTTTTTTATAGATATGATAAGATTTAAACCTATGACATCCACTCAATAATGATTGCTCTTATCATCAAGTTAAGACATCAATTGGTTTTTGTGCATAAACAAGATTCGATTCTCAGATCTCTTATTTGATAACAAATTTTTTTTACTAATTGAGCTAGTTGGATATTTATCTCAAATCTAATTACCTAAGTTCCCTAGCTAATATTGGCTCGTCAGATAGGCTCCTTGGGAATGTTTCCAAGCCTACCCAAAAAAAGAAGTCCTTCTAGAGGCCCAGAATTGGGTCCAGTTTTAATCTTGTAAAACTTTCTGAAATCTCCACTCTTTGGGCCAATTGATACAAATAGCGAACTTCATTTTGGGCCACCATTAACTTTGTCTCTACATATTTCGGTTTTTCTAGCATGATCTTAAGGGCAAAATGGCCCATTACCATTAATTTTTGAAATATTTTGCTCAGAAACACTGTTTCCGAACAATATAGCAATGTACCACTTTTTATGGTACTCGAGCTCACCAAGCTCGAGTACCATATTTTTTTAATCCACCCTGGCACCAGTTAGTGAGGTACACAGCTCTAAAAACACACTATTATCTCTCACTTCTCACTCTCACCTACCCAGAACACACTCTCACCCTCACTTACACCTAAACATACAAACCCCAAACCCTCACACCATCGGCGGCAGAAAACCCGTTGGCGTTAGAAGACTCTCGTCGGCGGCGACCTCTCAGCTCTCTCACTGTCTTAAGAGACTGAAACGACGTCGTTGTGATCTCTTTCGCGTATCGATGATGGCCGGGGGAGTGGAATCGTGGTCTCCGTCGCCGTAGCCGCCTGAGGGAAGAGGAGAAGGGAAAGTGGTGGTTGTTGGAGGAGCGATGGTAATGGACTTTCCGTTGGATGACAGTGGTGCGACGTCGTTTTCGTCCTCCTCTTTCTTCGCCCAAATTGCCTCGCAGGCTTCGCCGGAGACTCTCGGAGTCTAAGTCCCCGCAGAACTGTACTGTCGAAGATATCGAAGCCAAGCTCCGCCTCGCCGATCTTCGTCGCTAGGTCTCTCTCTCTCTCTCTCTTTTTGGTGTGGTTCTTGAATATGAAGACTCTCTCTCAACTTTACTCTTCTCAACTGTTGACGTTGTTGTTTTTTTTTTTTTTATTTGAAAATTTTTTGATTCATTTAATTAATTACTATTATCACTAACAAAAAGGTTCGTGTTTGTTTACTGAGAAAATTAACGGAAAAAGATTGAGAAATCAACTCTACTGTTCTTTTTTTTTTCGTTAATTAAATATAATTATTTGAACTGCACGTTAATTAAATATAATTATCATAATGTCACGTTAATTATGATTAATTTAAAAAAAGTCAGTTTGTTTGTTTTCTCAGAAAATTGAATCTTGAGCGTTTTTTTGTTGTTGTTAAATTGATGATTATTCTGAGATTTTGGTTATGGTTTAATTTCTTAACTTTTCAATTATTTACTGAGAAAATCAAATTCAAGGGAAAGAAAGAAATAACTAGAATTTCTTGGTTTGTGAAATTACTTGGAACTTAACTGAGCCAATTAATTCTTCAGGTAGTTAAAGATTCTTGTTTTAAACGTGTTTCTTTAGAGATTCTTGTGAAATTTCTTTTGAGCCTTTTTTTAGTTGTAAGATTATTTCTAAATTTTAGTTAGATGAAGCTACTTTATATGCAACACGCGCGCGCACACACACAGTTATTTGGATTTACATTGACAATCAGAAAATGCTATTTGTTATATCCAGGCTCATAAACAGGTTGGACATTATATTAACTTGGTAAATTTGATAAGATGACAGATGTTAGAAATTGTTAGTTTCTTAATGAATCCATTCCTGTTACATGTATAACTTTGTATGCTAATATTGGGGAACTCACTGGTGGTTATATTGATTCAGATTAGATTATATATATGTGTGTGCGCGCATGCGCGCGCGCTCATGCTTGTCTTTTTAGGTACATGAATAGAGATAACTATTGGGTATATTTGGATATTTGAATATATATGGATGTCTATTTCTGTGTGTGTATCTTTTGAAATTGGTTATGTTGCTCATTCTTCTTACTCATCTTTCAGGTGTATGAAACCCATGCCCGATTAGCTCTAGAGGTTGGGGACCTGTTTGAGTACAATTAGGTTGGTGATCCTACTAGCTGAATAACATTTTCTTATGTGTATGATGTTTTCTCTTTTGTACGGCTCATTTCTCTGATTCTGGTAAATTTGTTTTTTACTGTTTGTCATGTCTATCTTTCTGAGTCTGATTCATTTCATTGAAGGCCATTTCTGTTTTCAGTAATTTGTGGAGCCATTTTTATGTGCTGTTTAACAGCCAGACTTTTAAGTGTGCTGCCTACTTTAGCTGTATACACCACAGACATGAGTTGCATATTCTGAAGCTAGTATAATTTTTGTTTTATGTTTTGTGTACTGCCTACTTTAGCTTTTATTTTCATGATGTTTTATAACTCACCAGATGAATGGAAAATAATATTAAAGGTGAAGGCTTGGGTAAATACCATTATCGCATTCTCATGTACTTGAATAATTACAGGTTAATTGATTGTGAAAAATATTGGGATGTCTTATTGAATAAATTAGGTCAATATATGTACTTGTGATGTGAATATTATGCAGAAAGAAATAATTTCTAAATTGACAGGAAAACTCTAGTTTCAAAATTATGAAACTCACCCCCACCTCCAAAGGGGGGAAAAAAAATCAATAGCATGCTTATTGTTAAACTTGGGTGAACAAATGTTCATGTTGAGAGTTTTATATCTATTAAAATTTCATGTGTCATGAGTTACAAAATAGTTGTTGGGTTGTGTTCAGTCATGTAATCTGTCTTTTGTGCCTTTTGTCACTTTAATATCGAATCAGCTCAATTTTAGTTTCACTGGTGGTGGTTTTTATATTGAGAATTTGAGACATTGGCTCGACTTTATTTCAAACAGTGAAGGGTTTATTTTTGTTTCTACTTTTATCAGTATTGGTATTGGAGGGTTTATTCTTTCTTTTCGCTGACTGCTTTAACTGGCACCAAAACTTGCATCTTCCTTCTAGTGTGCAAGCAATGCTACAAGGTAGCAGTTTGTTGCAAGTTAGTTTGATTTGATTTGGGTTAATAATTAGTTGTTTTGCAAGTTTGAATTTGATTTTTTTTAGTGATCTATTTAGATGTTAAACTATGAGACGTTATTAAGTTTTGCTTATTTTTTAATCCTTTTGGGTGGACAAATTTGTAGTTGTTGTAGAGGAAAGGTTAGTCAAATGAAAATAATCGGATGAGTGACATATTTTAGTTTTTGCAATTGTATTTTTTTCATTATTATTATTTTATAATGATGCATATATAGAATGGATCACTCGATTCACTCCCCACAAGTTTTAGCTGGATTATAAATTCTATTGTCCTTTTTGACTCTTTGGTGTCTTTAGTGTACATTAAACAGTCTGAATTGCAAGAAATATAACTAGTACCATTTTTAGTTAATTTTTAATTTTATTTTTATGTCATGCATGAAATTAGCTTGTGAGCTCTCTGTTTCTTAACCCCTTGAAATTACCTTGAATGATAATTTCAAATTTCATCTTCTTTGGTTGCCAGATTGTCGGATGAAGCAAAAAAGGATGAAACTGTAAAACATGCTCTTGCAGTTCGTGCAGCTGTCGCTTCGGAAAATTATGTTATGTTTTTTAAACACTGATTTTTAATATGGACGAAAGTTGAACTCCTACTATTTAAGAGAACTTTTATTTTTTGAAGAAGGAAAACATAACATCATCACGAAGATAAAACCATGTGTCACCATAACAAATACCAAGTTCTTTAGAACCCACTGGTCATTTAATTTCGTTGAATCACGTGCAATAAAAAAATCAAAGAATAATTAGTTTATTGGGTATGAAGTTGGTGCTAATATTTTTTTTGAGCAAAAAGTTGGTGCTAATATAGAGACTCTGATGTTCTCAATTGTATTGACAAACAGGTCAGCATTGAAGTGTTAAAAAAGAAGAATATTCTATTGTTCATTTCGGGCGTGGACATCTCTATTGATGAAATTAGGCAGGCCCAAGCTGTACCTGCCTAATTTTGAAATTAGGCAGATTGGTACCCGAGTTCCCTGGGCTCGGGTACCAATCTGCCTAAAAATGACAGATTTGTACATTGGGTAAATTTTTTTTTTCTTTGGTAAATTACATACATATTCAACGTTTTTTATTAATTCTCAAATTCTTCTCAATACAAAAAAAAAAAAAAAAAAAAAAAAAGAATTTACCAAATGTACAAATCTGCCAGTTTTTAGGCAGATTGGTACCCGAGCCCAGCAAACTCGGGTACCAATCTGCCTAATTTCATAATTAGGCAGGTAGCTTGGGCCAGCCTAATTTTGAAATTAGGCAGATTGGTACCCGAGTTCCCTGGGCTCGGGTACCAATCTGCCTAAAAACTGGCAGATTTGTACATTGGGTAATTTTTTTTTTTTGGGTAAATTACACACAAATTCAACGTTTTTTATTAATTCTCAAATTCTTCTCAATACCAAAAAAAAAAAAAAAAAAAAAAAAGAATTTACCCAATGTACCAATCTGCTAATTTTTAGGCAGATTGGTACCCAAGCCCAGCAAACTCGGGTACCAATTTGCCTAATTTCATAATTAGGCAGGTAGCTTGGGCCAGCCTAATTTTGAGATTAGGTAGATTGGTACCCGAGTTTGTTGGGCTCGGGTACCAATCTGCCTAAATTCAAAAAATTAGGCTGGCCTTCCTAATTTTGTTATAAGGTAAATTTTTTTTTTTTTGGTAAATTACACACATATTCAACGTTTTTTATTAATTCTCAAATTCTCGTCAATACAAAAAAAAAAAAAAAATTTACCCGTACATTTGAGAATTAATTTTTCAATCTTCACTTTGCAGTATAAGCCTTAGTTTCTTTTATAAAAAAATGTAGGGTAAAAAAAAAAAAAAAAAGCTACCTCCTAAAAACAAAATGAAACTCCCTTCAAAAATGAAATGAACCTCCCTTCAAAAATAAAATGAACCATGAATTTGATAGCCCTACCTCTTGCATTGCTCTCACGTAGGGTTATTCTTTTGTTTATACAAAGTTACACGCCAATGTTGCCAAGGCATTATACCAATCAATTTACGCTTATAATTATCATTAACCATAAACGAATTAGGCACAAAAGCAAAAGCTGTTATAACTTATATACGACACATCAACACATTCAAAAATAGATAACTATTTGATATATGCAAACTCATACAGAACTGAATAAAGAATTGATTCCATGACAACCAGGTAAATAATTACTCATGACATGGAACCATTAGCTAAGGAACGCCACCAAAACCAAATGCATCATAATGCTCTTAGTGCAATTATCAGTTTTGTAGATCCCAACAAGTCAATCGGCCAATTCAAACACGTTGTTTCGAAGACTGCAGGTGGCATAAAAGATAAGAACACCAAGATCAGTATAAGTAAATATATCAGTAACTAGCAATAAACCCCAGGGAGCATTCAACCTACCTTATGATTATAAACTGGGCATCCTTTGTTCGGTCCTTCACATAATGCCCCACAATAGAAACATTTTTGAAGTCTGCACACCATATGGACCAATGTAAGTGAATGAAGATCAAAAGAAAAAGAAGACGAAACAATTTAAGAGGGGTGGGGATTATAATCGAGGATTCAGGAAAGTACCCAGTGCAGCATCAATTTCATCCATTACATAAAGGGAGGTTGGCTTGTAGTGATAAAGCCCCAACTGATTGCAAATGAAGGAGCATAGAAAAGAATTTTGCTAATCGAAAGTGGAGTTCTTCAATGGCAGAAGATCTAGCACCAGGGTACAAATGGTACTAGTTATATTTCTTGCAATTCAGACTGTTTAATGTACACTAAAGACACCAAAGAGTCAAAAAGGACAATAGAATTTATAATCCAGCTAAAACTTGTGGGGAGTGAATCGAGTGATCCATTCTATATATGCATCATTATAAAATAATAATAATGAAAAAAATACAATTGCAAAAACTAAAATATGTCACTCATCCGATTATTTTCATTTGACTAACCTTTCCTCTACAACAACTACAAATTTGTCCACCCAAAAGGATTAAAAAATAAGCAAAACTTAATAACGTCTCATAGTTTAACATCTAAATAGATCACTAAAAAAAATCAAATTCAAACTTGCAAAACAACTAATTATTAACCCAAATCAAATCAAACTAACTTGCAACAAACTGCTACCTTGTAGCATTGCTTGCACACTAGAAGGAAGATGCAAGTTTTGGTGCCAGTTAAAGCAGTCAGCGAAAAGAAAGAATAAACCCTCCAATACCAATACTGATAAAAGTAGAAACAAAAATAAACCCTTCACTGTTTGAAATAAAGTCGAGCCAATGTCTCAAATTCTCAATATAAAAACCACCACCAGTGAAACTAAAATTGAGCTGATTCGATATTAAAGTGACAAAAGGCACAAAAGACAGATTACATGACTGAACACAACCCAACAACTATTTTGTAACTCATGACACATGAAATTTTAATAGATATAAAACTCTCAACATGAACATTTGTTCACCCAAGTTTAACAATAAGCATGCTATTGATTTTTTTTCCCCCCTTTGGAGGTGGGGGTGAGTTTCATAATTTTGAAACTAGAGTTTTCCTGTCAATTTAGAAATTATTTCTTTCTGCATAATATTCACATCACAAGTACATATATTGACCTAATTTATTCAATAAGACATCCCAATATTTTTCACAATCAATTAACCTGTAATTATTCAAGTACATGAGAATGCGATAATGGTATTTACCCAAGCCTTCACCTTTAATATTATTTTCCATTCATCTGGTGAGTTATAAAACATCATGAAAATAAAAGCTAAAGTAGGCAGTACACAAAACATAAAACAAAAATTATACTAGCTTCAGAATATGCAACTCATGTCTGTGGTGTATACAGCTAAAGTAGGCAGCACACTTAAAAGTCTGGCTGTTAAACAACACATAAAAATGGCTCCACAAATTACTGAAAACAGAAATGGCCTTCAATGAAATGAATCAGACTCAGAAAGATAGACATGACAAACAATAAAAAACAAATTTACCAGAATCAGAGAAATGAGCCGTACAAAAGAGAAAACATCATACACATAAGAAAATGTTATTCAGCTAGTAAGATCACCAACCTAATTGTACTCAAATAGGTCCCCAACCTCTAGAGCTAATCGGGCATGGGTTTCATACACCTGAAAGATGAGTAAGAAGAATGAGCAACATAACCAATTTCAAAAGATACACACACAGAAATAGACATCCATATATATTCAAATATCCAAATATACCCAATAGTTATCTCTATTCATGTACCTAAAAAGACAAGCATGAGCGCGCGCGCATGCGCGCACACACATATATATAATCTAATCTGAATCAATATAACCACCAGTGAGTTCCCCAATATTAGCATACAAAGTTATACATGTAACAGGAATGGATTCATTAAGAAACTAACAATTTCTAACATCTGTCATCTTATCAAATTTACCAAGTTAATATAATGTCCAACCTGTTTATGAGCCTGGATATAACAAATAGCATTTTCTGATTGTCAATGTAAATCCAAATAACTGTGTGTGTGTGCGCGCGCGTGTTGCATATAAAGTAGCTTCATCTAACTAAAATTTAGAAATAATCTTACAGCTAAAAAAAGGCTCAAAAGAAATTTCACAAGAATCTCTAAAGAAACACGTTTAAAACAAGAATCTTTAACTACCTGAAGAATTAATTGGCTCAGTTAAGTTCCAAGTAATTTCACAAACCAAGAAATTCTAGTTATTTCTTTCTTTCCCTTGAATTTGATTTTCTCAATAAATAATTGAAAAGCTAAGAAATTAAACCATAACCAAAATCTCAGAATAATCATCAATTTAACAACAACAAAAAAACGCTCAAGATTCAATTTTCTGAGAAAACAAACAAACCGACTTTTTTTAAATTAATCATAATTAACGTGACATTATGATAATTATATTTAATTAACGTGCAGTTCAAATAATTATATTTAATTAACAAAAAAAAAAAAGAACAGTAGAGTTGATTTCTCAATCTTTTTCCGTTAATTTTCTCAGTAAACAAACACGAACCTTTTTGTTAGTGATAATAGTAATTAATTAAATGAATTAAAAAATTTTCAAAAAAAAAAAAAAACAACAACGTCAACAGCTGAGAAGAGTAAAGTTGAGAGAGAGTCTTCATATTCAAGAACCACACCAAAAAGAGAGAGAGAGAGAGAGACCTGGCGACGAAGATCGGCGAGGCGGAGCTTGGCTTCGATATCTTCGACAGTACAGTTCTGCGGGGACTTAGACTCCGAGAGTCTCCGGCGAAGCCTGCGAGGCAATTTGGGCGAAGAAAGAGGAGGACGAAAACGACGTCGCACCACTGTCATCCAACGGAAAGTCCATTACCATCGCTCCTCCAACAACCACCACTTTCCCTTCTCCTCTTCCCTCAGGCGGCTACGGCGACGGAGACCACGATTCCACTCCCCCGGCCATCATCGATACGCGAAAGAGATCACAACGACGTCGTTTCAGTCTCTTAAGACAGTGAGAGAGCTGAGAGGTCGCCGCCGACGAGAGTCTTCTGACGCCAACGGGTTTTCTGCCGCCGATGGTGTGAGGGTTTGGGGTTTGTATGTTTAGGTGTAAGTGAGGGTGAGAGTGTGTTCTGGGTAGGTGAGAGTGAGAAGTGAGAGATAATAGTGTGTTTTTAGAGCTGTGTACCTCACTAACTGGTGCCAGGGTGGATTAAAAAAATATGGTACTCGAGCTTGGTGAGCTCGAGTACCATAAAAAGTGGTACATTGCTATATTGTTCGGAAACAGTGTTTCTGAGCAAAATATTTCAAAAATTAATGGTAATGGGCCATTTTGCCCATGATCTTAATATGTAATGTCACACGTCATTGTCAATGCCCATTTGGGTGGTTTAATTGGTTAATTAGGCCTCGGAATGTACAGCTCTGTGATCTGAGTTTCCAAGTCCCAATTTATCAGTTTTTCGTTTTTCTATTTATTGGGATGCGTGCATGTTTTCAATTTTAACTTTTCTAAGAGAATGATGCACTTCCTTGAATTCAATCATTAAATTAATAGTATAAAAATTTATAGTAGAGTTCACCATGAATATGAGGGAAAGAAATATAATTTTTTCATACTCCGAGAAGTTCCTAAGAATTTCCTTTTATATTCATGGTGGGTTTACTCATTAAATTCGTAGGAGAGTCCACCATGAATATGAGCGGAGGAAACACAATTTTTTCATACTCCAAGAGTTCTTAAGAATTTCCCTACTTACAAACATGTCCAAATTTTACACCCTATTGAGTTGTTAATTTGATTGGAACACCATGATTTTAAACAAAGTTTTCTCCAAATCAATTTGGAAGAATCTCTTTCAAGGCTTTCAACACAACACATGGTGATTTATAAGATAAGTGGATGGTTAGAGCATTACCATCAGGTGTGCCAAATGCCAAATATGGCATTTGGCACACCAAATACCAAAAAACATCTCCCATGAGATGTTCTAAATGTCAAAATATTTGACATTGATGAACTGTACACTCAAATTTGGAAGCGTATGGACAAGAGTTGTAAAATTTTAATGATTTTTTATTCCAACCCTTTTCTCTCTCATCTCTCATCTCTCTATCAGATCTTTTCTTCTCTTTTTTCTCAAACCCCGATCCTCTCCTCTCTCAACCTCTCATCTTTTCTTCTCTCACCCTCACTGTTCTTCCTCTCAACCTTACCAAGCTGACGCATCACTGTGCTGCCGATCTCTCTCTAGCAATGGTTTTTCTTTCTTTTCTTTTTTTTTTTTTTTTTTGATGGGTGGGTTTAGACGGTGATGTGTGGATTCAAATGGTGTTGGCTGGGTTCGGCTCTGACGGTGATGGGTAGGTTCAGATGGGTTATGGGTTTGTTTTGAATTGTGTTTTGGGTTGTGGAGGATGTGGTGGTGGCTATTAGTTGTTGGCAGCTATGCGGTGGTTGTGACAATGATTTTCCTAAATTGTGTTTGATGAGTTGTAAATATTATTTTAGTGTGTTGCATATTATTATTATTATTTTATTTTATTGAGAAAACAGAAAGCGCTTTATATTAGATTGGCAGAAAATTTCTGTCAAGAGTTACAAGGTTGGTTGCATCACTATGGATGTCTTCTAACCAAATCTGTGGTTCAATCACATGCTTAGCCAACTTAGCCAATTTATCTGTTACTACTTTTCCACCACGTTTGACATGTGAAAAAGAGGCAAAACTTAAGTTTGGTGCTAGAATCTGTGACTCCTCAATAATGTGACCATAAGAGGCCAAGCAAGGTGGCTCGGCATTGAGTTGTTTAAAAACCACCTCAGAGTCTCCCTCAAAAGCTACCTCATGGAGTCCAATTTCTAGAGCAAAAGCAACAGCTCTTTTGCAGGCCAAAGCTTCCAATTCATCCACTGTTAAAGGTAAACAAATTCTTTCTGAGAGTGCTGCAATTACCAGACCAGCTGAGTCTCAGATCACCACTCCCAAACCTGCAGAATTTATGTCACGAAAAACTGCCCCATCACAATTCGCTTTGTATTGGTGAAGCGAAGGAGGGAGCCAGTGAGCCAGATGAGCAACCGAAGGTGATGGCAGGGGGGAGTCTTGCACCATTTGATATTCTTGAAGGCGTTCCACAGCATCTCTATAAATCTTGGATATTGGAATTGTGAGGCTTCCCACTCTCTGAGCATTGCGGTTAAACCATGTGCTCCATGCTATGAAAGCAAACAATTCAGCAAATTTTGGAGACTTGAGCAGTAGAATACCTTGAAACAAATCACGAAAACTTGCAAACCGATCAGATAGGAATGTTCTGCATCGCTCCACTTCCCACCATATTTCTTTTACCCCCCGGCAGCCCCAAACCACATGTAGAATGTCCTCATTTTCACAGCAGCAACGTTCACACAAACCGTTGAGGGCAACCTTTCGTTTATATTCGTTGGAAGTGATTCATTGCACGCCCTCCAAATGAAGTGGCGTATCTTGTTTGGAACATTGAGAGACCATAGTTCTTGCCAGAATTGCTTGTGTTCCCTTGGATCTGAGGGACCTGGTGCAGCAACTGACTCCTCATCAGAAAGTAGATGAGAAGCTGACTTGGTTGAGTAGTGGCCATTTTTCGTTCCTGTCCAAATTATGGTGTCAACCTTTGGACCGTTAGAGCTCAGGGGTAAGCTGAGAATGGACTTAGCCTCATGGGGAAGGAACTCTGAGTGGATTCGGTCTTCAATCCAGTATGACGCGGTAAAATAATAAAATATGTTTTTTGATACGTTAAAATGACATAATTTTGCAACGCCTGATGGGAATGTTCTAAGTTATGGGAGTTATCAAGTAGTGGGTTGAAGGAAAATTCAACCACATTGATTTGGAGGTAAAATTTTTCTCATCATTTTTACATGAGTTCACCACTAACCGTCAACTTATTATATGCCAATTACAACTTAATCATTAACTGAGTGAATGAGTTCACTATTGTTTTACTCCCTCCGTCCCACTTTGTTTGTCCTATTTGAAAAGTCAAACTTTTTAAGGAAACATCATTTATTATCTTGTCTACCTTTTAAAAATGTATGAGTTTCCAAAACTACCCTTAAATAAATTTATCAAAAAATTGAATTAGTAAATTAATAGGGGTATAATAGGAATATTAGTAAATTAATGACTTTTATTTTTAGAAACAGGACAATATTTTGGGACATCTCAAAATGGAATAGAGGACAAACAAAGTGGGACGGAGGGAGTAGTTTTTAGTCTCGAAAAATTCTAGGATAACAACTAACTTCACACAAATTTTCACAATTATTTGATGTGACTAACTGTGAGTGTTGAAAAAAGAAATGATGGATTCATATGAAAATTACAAGCATTTAGTCAAAATTTACCACATAAAATAATTATAAAAATTGGTGTGAAATTTATTGTAGTCCTAAAATAATTCGTTTAAAGTTTCACTTGCATTTGACACTCGGCCTCACTTGGATCCACCGCAACATAAAAGGCAAAAGAGATGTCTGAAAATTTTGGTGCCTATAGACTTGCTGTTTTTTCCCAATGGTTGTTGGGAAACACAATAGGTCAATAAAAGTTTGTCTTATTACACACTTATTACTAAAAGCTAAATAAATGGTCAATAATGCAATAATTAACTTATAATATTAGCTAGGGTTTGTTTGGATGCTGCTTATTACTGAAAATTGAAAATTAAAAACACTGTAAAAAAATAATTTTTAAATGTGTGAATAGTGTCGTGAGACATAGTTTAAAATTTTTTTTTTTGTTGAAAAAAGTACTTGCGGATTCCGTGAACAGTCCACAAAACCCATTGTTTTTCAGCAAAACACGGAAACGTGCATTCCAATGGCACACTAGATTGTTGAAACTTGCACTCCATGAAAGTGTTTACTTACCAAAAATATATATTTATATATATATAAATATATATTTATATGTTAGGCAATATATAAGCTAGAACCACATGGCATTTGCTGACTTTGATCTCTGGTCGTAGTGATCAATTTTTCACCAACTTGCATCAGAAATAATGAACAATTTTTCCTTTGAATAACTTGCATCAAAGTAGTTATTCGTATATTTTCTTCCCAATGACTCGATCCATTTATTTTCAAATATCTTACACCTGAATCCCCATTCTTAATTTTATTATTAATGAAACCAAATCACCTAATATGGACTGCCTTTTCTTGTGATCTTATTTTTAAATTCTTGGCTTCCATTATTGATTTTGGCATTTACCAAACCACCAAATATGGTCATTTCTTGTGATCTAATCTTTAAATTTTAATGGTCTTCTAAAATTAGCTATAGAAAGACATATATTATATGAAATATATAATAAATGAACGACTGAGATAGATAAATTATCTTCAACATGATTATAGGTTAGGTGTCAAAGGCCTTGTAACTGAATTGGCACCTCCCCATGTACAAAATGCTTGGGGGTTTAAGGGGGAAAGAGTTCGAGCTGCAGAGTTAGCAGCATATTGTAATTATCTCTAAATATATATATATA